>CM053613.1:60765796-60819156 GCA_028646535.1 Procyon lotor
TCTCTTTTCGTCTCTTTAAATTCACTTTTTCCACTCCTACCTTTCTGAAAGTGCTTGATTTTCTGCTCCTAGAATTGCTGTTCTTATTCTCTTCTCTCTGCTGTTGTGTTTGCCGGCTTTTAGAGTGGTTTTCAGCCTCTTTCTGGATCCCAGTGCTCTCCGTGCCTCCTACACCTCCGCCATCTTGTCTTGGTCCTCTCCATAGGGGTTTTATATGCATTTTTATTTATATATGTATAAACACCAGTAACTATCAGTTACTATCAGAAACAACACCAGTAACTATCAGTATAATTCAGTAACTATTCAGTAACTATCAGTGGGAATAATGATAATTCCTATACTTCACAGGACTGTTATGAGAACTAAATGAATTAATATATATAAAATACTTAAAACTGTGCCAACCACATGGTACACAATACATAGCTGTTAGCTGGGTGTTTTTTCTCATTGTCATCATCAATCCTCATATTTAGGCCTCACAAAAATCCTGCAAAGGCAGTACAGCAGGTATCATTTTACCCTTTTTCCAGATAAAGGAATCAGGCTCACAGAAATCAAGTGACACATCCAGAGTCACAGTCAAGATGTAGAATCAGAAATAGAGAACAAAGGACTGGGGCACCTGGGTGGCTCAGTCAGTTAAGCATCTGCTCAGGTCATGATCCCAGGGTCCTGGGATCTATCCTGGCATCAGGCACCCTGCTTGTTCCTGAGCTGTTCCTGAGCCTGCTGTTCCCTCTCCCTCTACTGCTCCCCCTGCTTGTATCCTCTCACTCTATCAAATAAATAAAATCTTAAAAAAATAAAGAACCAAGGACTAAAAAGAAATCGAGATTTTTCAGTACATTGTGTTGAGTTTATATAGTTCAATATACTTCTAAAGACTATAATTACTACCATTTTAAACATTTAAACACTCAAATAATTTTAAGCAGCACACATTGGTAACCATGCTGAGAATGAGTCTTTGATCCAAAAGATACCTGCATCTCTTATTAGTACTTGAAGAGTAGCGACATGAGTCAGACTTCTAAAGAGAAGTATGCACTGGCTCAGCCAGGTGAACCTGTCATCAATTTTCCAATATCCAGAATTTCCTTTAAAGAGCAAGATATATACCCCATGAAACTTCAAGAGTTCCATGCTATGATTCATCCTGGGCAGTGGAAACAGAATGGCATTTTCAAAGTTCCAGTTCCATCTCTTATAAGCAGGAGACAGTGGATCATCACGTCACTTCTCTGAGCTTCAGTTACTCATCTATCAAATGAAGACCTACCTCACGAAGCTGTTATGAAAAACAGTGGAGCTGATTTAGGTCAAACAGCGTTGTAACTACAAAAACTATACCAAAGCGTTAACATGACTATTAGCTACTTTGATTGAGTGATAATACTGAGCATTCATTCATTCTTCCATGGAAAATGGCTGACACAACCCTTCCAATATAGAAACATCACCTTGAGTGTGTAGTTTCATATAGTGACAATCTGGATTAGATTAACACAGTGAAAGAGAAATTTAGGTAATCTGCAAAATATCTATTCTAAAACCATGTGCTTAAAAGAGACTTAGTAAAGTCCAATACAGGAAACAAGAGAAGAGACCAAGAAATTAACGTATGTATTTCTCTTTCTGATTTTAAACTAAATGATAGTGACTATTTTCAATTAAGTCACAAGGAAACTCAGCAGA
The DNA here is from genome assembly GCA_028646535.1 of Procyon lotor. Classification (NCBI taxonomy): domain Eukaryota; kingdom Metazoa; phylum Chordata; class Mammalia; order Carnivora; family Procyonidae; genus Procyon; species Procyon lotor. Next base: position 60,767,498 of record CM053613.1, read on the forward strand.
CATATGAACATCATAGCAGTCATCATAATACATTATATTTACATGACATTTTAGTTTTGAAAGCATTTCACATGTCATCACAAAAATATCATGTTGTTCTCTGTGTTCACAAACATTCATAAAACTTCCACCCTCAGACACTCTTTAGTGTCCCAACATAAAAAATGAAGGAGTTAGACTACATAATAAAGTTCCCTTTTAGAGCTATCTTATTTATGATTTTGGGTCTGTGGCTAAAAAAAGAGCAAAAAACATTTAATGGAAAGAAAATTCATAATATTTAAACTTATTAGAAATGAATAAGTGATTTTAAAACATCACTTTTCTTAAATCTTATCATTAAAATGTGTTCCAAATATCCAGAAAATTGAGTAATGGCATTTTACAGTTAAACTTACTAATAAATTTGAGAAATATAGAATGTCTACCAAAAATTGGATAACTACTTTTACTAATGTTAAGATTATAATTCAGTAACTATCAGTATATCATACACATTACAATATAAACTATACACAATACTAAAACTAAGTTAAACTCTATGGTTCAGAAAATAATTTAGACTATTTCAGTCACTCAAAGATACTGTGACTATCAGCCATAATGATTATTAAAAATATAAAATAACTCCAAGTACTTAATGTCTCTTGCTTGGTATATAAAGTATCAGATTCTGAACCAAGAAAATAAAACCACCTCTATAAGTATAGAATCCAAAGGGAGGAAAACAAAGTTTTAACATTAAATTACTCATATTACAGCTGAGCAAGCACCCACTATTTACAAACCACTACGCTAGCTATCATCATTCAAAAATTAAATCAAATCCCTTCTCAGAAGCATAAAACTTAAAAGGCCAAGTTGGAATAGTACCATGATGGGGGGGGGGGGGTCCTCTACTTGGACTATTAGCATCTTCTTAGACTACTAGGGTATTTTTCTACCCAGTGATTGCAAAGTCAGAACCAGTCACATATCTACTGAAGAAATAGTCCATGTTTTAATGCACAAAACTCATATATGCATTAAGAGTAATGGATTAATTGCAATTTTATATATACACAAGAAAGCTGCCTGGCCCAACAAAAGTCACTGTGTGATTTAGTGAAGTCTAGAATTGGGAGTCAGGAGATCATTTCTAACGCTAATTAGTTCTGTGACTTTGGAGGAAATAACACCGTCTCTGGCCTTGTGACACATACTATACCTTTGGGTAAGTTATTAAACTTCTCTAGGTCTCTTCCTTTATCTACAAACGCATATAGTACAAAAAGTATCTGGACTGAAGATTCTCACTTTAAGTGAAGTTTCTTGGACACACTCGCAGTGGTTCCAAATGTCTGCACTGGAAGCTAGGAAGCTAAATGTTTCCTAAGCACCATAAGTTACTGAAATAGGCAGGTGGTCCTCAGCCACACTTAAAGTCATCACAAGTCCTAGATGTCCTAGTCCATCACAGACCAGATGATCTCTAATGTCCCTAAATGTATAAAAAGATGACACAACTCATTTCAGCACCAAGATCTTAGGAATTCTGGATCTAGCATAATGTGCAGGTCTTAGTAGATGCTAAACAAATACTTATGGAGAGGAAGAAAGGGAGGGAGGGAGGAGACTAGCTAGCTAACTGGTCATATTTTTGGCTAAGAAACATACAAAATGATAGTAAAATTAAAATTGAGTAAAACACAGCAGCAGCCAAAGAGCAAAGACCTCAGTCTCTACACACATACAATTTTAAATATAACATGAGCCGTTGTCGAACAGCAAACTACTAAAGACAAAAAGGTAAAAAACAGTACACAGAAGCCAAAAGAATTTTAATGGAAAATTGCTGATGACTAAAACATAGCAACTGTTTACTCCAGGTAGAAGAGAACATAGAATTTTAAGGACTGGGAGTTGGAACTGAGACTAAAGTTTGAAGTTACTGGTTACTCAAAGGCATAAATTTCATTTGGGATAAAAGTATATGGATTCCAGAAATACTGGTGACAATATTAACTTTTGTCCATTTTTGAATTCCATTTTCCCATTCACTTACATTATAATTTTTGAGATGTTTTATCTTCACTTCTGATGATCTTCAAATGTCAATGGCTCTTAACACATTAACTGTAAACAAACATACAAAGGAACTTAGGGGAATTCAGATACTTAAGGAACCCTAAAGTAAAGTACTCTAAATTATTCTGTAAAACCTGCAGGGGAGAGAGCGGCAGGATATCATGTTTACCTGCTTCATAATGTATCCGTTCAAAACATGGTATCGTTCTAATGACACTATCCTCTTAATCATCAAGCAAAGAAAAAAGAAAAATCATCCTATCTTCTGTCAGAAGAAAAAAAATTCAAAGCCAGAGAAAATTCTCTCCAAATATGGATACTCTGAACTTACTGATGTATTGTGTGTACGTTAACCTTTTCCTACTCAGCAGTGCAGCCAATCAAAGAAACTAATTTCCTTGCCACTACCACCCAATCATCCTGCCCTGGGACCACTCCCTACCTATCAAGTTTGGGCCTAGACCTAGATCCTGGTTTGGACCTAGACCTAGGCATCTTCAGGCATGATCAGGTCTTTACAAAGACACTGACATTAAATAGACTTGGGTCCAAATGTCAAACTGCTCTCCTTAATCTTCAGTTTTCTCATCTGTAAAATGAAAACAATAACACTGTTTACATAATTATGATGATAATATGAGAAAATGCATATTAAGCCCAGAAAGCACTCGAAAATGTTAAGTGCTATTATTTATATTTGTATTAACAATCACAACAATAATATTAATTCACTTCTAGAACTGTCTACCACTTGAAAAGCAAAGTTTACCTAGGTGTTTCTATTTTTATGTACTGCCTTTGGTTATAAAGGAAGAATATTATCCAATATCAGTGACAGAGGATATCTGCATCATATAAAATTTTATATTTGACTTATATTTGACTGGGCATCCTAGCTCAGCTCAAGAAAATTAAGGCTTGAAATCACTAGCCTGTCTTCAGCCAAAGTTATTATTCCTTTTGTTAATACACAATCTTCTAACAAAGTTCTACTTGCAGTGATCTGTGAAGACAATTTTGCTAGAAAAGGGACTGATGTATTTGTTCATGCTTTTTAAACCCTCGGAGCCCAAAGAATAATGCCATACCAATCCAGAGGAGACCTTCCTCTACCCACCCCCAAATGATTCAACACCTATGTTTGACATCACATGCTTAAAATATTAATATTTAAGTTCAAAAACACAAAAATGCATAAACATAGATTTCTCTGAATTTTCAAATTTTTAGGTCAAAGATATAAAAGCACACAAAAATATTAGCAAAAGCATTCATAAACTAACATGGCCCCCAAATGGCCAGCTTTATTTCCCTTATGGAGACCAACGCTTTAGAACTGAAATGAGAGAAAATACCTAAGTGGAACCCGAGGCAATATTTTCAGGGGGAGATAAAACACATGGATACAAGGCTGGGAAGTAAACTGGAAACAGCAGAAAGGTAAGCAGTGTCGGCCACCACCCTCATTACCATCACTACTTTACATGCAATTCCTTGAGCTCTTCAAATGAAATAAAAAATGAAATAGCACAGTTGATCATTCTTCATTTGATTTCCACTTGCCTTTCACTTAATGAGTTGACAATAATGGAATGTATCCTTTTTATGTTATGATCCCAGTTTAGGATTATAAAAATCTGGCCCAAGATAATACACACACAAAAAAAGGTGTAAAGTTAAAAACTTGAGTTTAGAGTGTTCCAAGATACAGTTTTCTTTTCCGGTCTTCTACAATATATCAAGTCTCTCAGCGTATTTTCTACTTTGGTCACTGCTCTTGCAAATCTAAGAATGTCTCTGCCGTAAGTCGAGTATTGTCAACTTTAAACAGAAAATGTCCCCCTTGCTAAAATGATTAATTTATATGCTATGGAGAAGCTGTGGTCTCCAATACCCATTCTCTACTATTGCCTACAGATAGAACCTCCAATTTTTTAGCTCATCACAGAAGAGACTACACATTCTAGCCTTCCTTGTGGCTTCCAGAAGAGACTACACATCCTAGCCTTCCTTGTGGCTAGTTATGGCCATGGAACCACGTTCTTGCCAACTGGATGTAAGCTTAAAAGACTGTAACCTCAAAAATGTATCCCTTAAGAAAGAGAACATGCCTTTCTTTTTCCCTTCATTCTTCCTTCTGACTACAATGAATGCAATGGTTAAAACTCCAACAGCAATTTTTGTTCATGAGGAAACACTGCAATAAAGAGTCTGTGTTCTTGATACTACAGGTCTGCTATATCAGATCAGTATGGACTGTCTGTGGGCTATTGTATCGGAGATAAACTAAAATTACCAGTTTTAGGCCACACTTAGTTTGGATTTTCTTTTATAATCTGTTAAACCTAAACCCTAACTTTACAATAATAAGAGAAGTTTTCCTAGTATCCATATTTAGGGTTTTTGAAGTATATAATTCAAAACATATTTTAAAAGTGAATTATTGTATTGAAAACATAGTATCTGCCCTTTTTTATTCTAGGCTAAAAAGTATTTAAAGAGCCCAAGAGTTACTCTCATCCAGTAAGAGTCTTTGAAGCCATCAGCGATGGCTGCCATGAGTAAGGATTAAGCGCACGGCACGGGAAGAGTTGTGAAGGTGGCACATTCGTGGTCTATAGTGATGGCAGCACTGGCACATACACAGAAGCACAGTAAGAGGGACCCGCAGTTAGTTCTGTGTAATAAAATTACAGGAAAGGGAACAGAGATTATTTTCCTTAAGGGGGCATCTTCTCTAGTCCTTTTGATTTCAATAACTTTGTACCAATCTTTTTTTTTTTTCCATAGCACCATTTTTAACCTGACTTCCTGGGGGGAAGCAGGCTTATAAAAATCACTCCCTATCTTTGACTATCAACTCTCAATAGTTTTTAATCCTGTCCACAGATTTAACTAAATCAAACAATGGGACAGAGCTAGCAAGTGCTTTACCTATTCAAAACTATTTTTTTTTTAAAAGATCAAAACTAATTTTCTAAAAATGAAAAAGTACTCTCTACTAAAATCTAGAGAATTTCCACTGGTCAAGTCCTGAATCACATGCAACCTCTGGCCCTGATTTTGAATACAATAGCATGAACTTGGCAGCTTTACAAAATAAGCTTACTGATTTCTGGACATCTGTATCTGGGTTATTTCCTTCCCTTGGGCATAATCCAGACTTTACTGGTTCAGGTGATGGCTTCCTGGAATTACTTATTTATAATATTTTTTTTTATTTTGTTACCACTAATGGATTTCACCAAGAACTTTTTTTCTTTTTTTCTTTTTTTTTTTTAAGATTTATTTGAGAGAGAGAGTGTGCATGTGTGAGTGGGGGAGAGGCAGAGGGACAGAAAGAATCTCAAACAGACTCCTTGCTAAGCACAGAGCCCCTCAAAGGGCTTGATCTCATGACACTGAGATCATGATCTGAGCTGAAACTAAGAGTTGGACACTTAACGGACTTAGCCACTCAGGCACCCCAAGGACCAATTTTTAAGAAAAGACCTAAAACATGTATTCCTGATGTGTTACTCATAGCTCAGGAAATTTCCTAAAACTCAGATATCATAAATCCCTAAAAAATGACTTTGACCTTTCACTACTTCAATCAATACTTCTACAAAACTGCTTTCAAGTAATAGGCTAATGGTACATATAACGCAGACCTTAACTTAGTCTGTTTCAACAAATACTGATGGAGTTACTAATAGAAAACTATTAGCAAAAGACCAAAGGCAATGGTTCTCAAACTCTAGTTTTAGTTTAGAATTACCAGGAGAACTTGCTAAAACAAACTGCAGGCTCCAGTGCCAGAGTGTTTTATCCGATTACATCTAAGGTAGGACCAGGGAATCTGTATTTTTAACAAACCCCCAAAGGATGCTGATGCTACTGATCTGGGAACTACTGAACTACATTAATAGAAGACTATTGATGACAGCATAAAGGAAAGAAAAAAACACATATGGGACCCAATCTAAATTTTAGTATACTTGTATACTTTTGACTAGTAATTAATCTTTTTAAACTTTCTTTCAGAAAAATCTATAATTTTTTCAGTTATTACTGAAGTTCACAATAATACTGGCTCTTATCTGACAAAACTTTAAAGTTCTTTTAGGGTCCTGGAATAATGAAATACAAAATAACTAAATATGTCAATGTCTGACACAAGGTGTTAATTATATTGAACAGAGCTGGAAGTTCAACCTATAAGTTTCACTTAGCTCCATAACTAGTTTCTACCACTAATTCTGGCCGGCTGCCTCAGAAGACATGCCAAGAGTCACAAAGGGAGTGGGTAAAAATGTGTGATTGGACACAAATCCATTACCACTATTGGAAAACAACCCAAAAGCACATTTCTTACCAACATATCAGCTCTAAGTGACCTTGAGGCTGAAACTAGAGATGAAACCTTACAAAAAAATGTATTTCAGAAATCTTAAACTCTTCTTCCTTTTCAGACTATAAGTACCATCAACATTCATGGAAACAACCAGGATTTGCTGTTTTCAGATGATGATAATTTTAAAAGAAGACATGTAAAACTTAAAAATGTAATTAGCTGAAGACTACTTTTTTGAGTATATTCAGTACACCATACTTTGATTGTTTTACCTAAGTCAAATGTAAGTCTATACGTGTAAATTTGTAAATATAAATGTAATGAATTTATAGACTAGAAATCAACTGATAAACCAAAATAATGTGAGACAAACAAGTGGTGCCCAGAATAACAGGAGCATGAGGGCATATAAGAGATGAAAGAAACAGGTATTAAATAAAAGGACTGACAAGATAAGTTAGACAGAAAGAGACCAAAATAATCAAGAGTAGCAGATGGAAAAGCAGACAGGCTAAAGGAACACAATGTTGTGAAAATATATTATTGGGCACAGAAAAGATAATGTAGCCAATAAAATCAGCTCAGTGTTATCAAGAAGCTTCATGTAAGATGAGCTTGAACTTAAAGCTGTATCTTTAGGGGCCAAATTCAACATAAGAAAACCCTTTTTAATCCTTTGATTAAAAAGCAAATAAGAGAGCAGTGAACGTTCAACATGTCTTTATTCAAACTAGACACCTATTTGGCACTAGATATATTAGCATGTGGTTATGCAGAGTAACAAACAATCAAAGAAACCCACCCAGGCAGTACATTTTATAACAGTGTACAAACTGAAAAAATGGAAAACCAGACTAAGAAGACAGAAATAGTATCAATATGGTGAGAAATCCTGCTATAGAACTTATACAATTCTAAGGTTCAGGCCTACCCTAGCTAGGTAGCTATTTTATCTATATCCTGTATAAATCATACCTATGTCAAGAATCAGAGCCAGGGTAACAAGAATTAAATTATGGAATACAGCCAGATTATCAGTGTGCTGAAGTGAATTTTTTCACAACTCTTTTCTCTGGGGCTGGACACACTGAAGGAGAAACAACATAGGATACACAAGAGGGGCTGCATAGCTCACTGAAGTAGACTAACACCAAGCAAGAGTCACCAAAGTACTTTTTTTAAGGATGCAGGATGACATAACTATAGCTGATTAGGAAACTGTTATCTGGATATCATATAAAAAATAAAATCACTCTTTTGTGGCCAAAAACATCAAGCCTATGATGACCTATAAGGCAAAGCCACTAGCAGTAGCAACTCTGAAATGACCACAAATATAGATAGATAGATACAGAGACATACAGATATATCAAGACTCAACATATATTTAAAATTTTTATTTGAGAGTGTGTGTGCCCTGGGGGAGGGCAGAGGGAGAGGGAAAAGGAGAGAATCTCAAGCAGACTCTGTAATGAGCATGGAGCCCGAGTCCAGGCTCAATCAAATGACCCCAGGATCATGACCTGAGCCAAAACCAAGAGTCAGACACTCAATCGACTGAGCCACCCAGGAGCCACAAGCCTCAACATAAGTGTAGTGTGAACTACAGATCCCACAAAAGCCTGTCACCCAACTTCAATGGAGTGTGTCATTTAAAAAAAAAAAAAATGGGAAACCAGAAGGATTAGTGTATACTTTTTCAGATTTATATTCTTATTTCCCAGAAAAGTATAAAACAACTTACAAATTAACACATTTAAATATAATATTTAAACTGAATTCACCTAATAGAAGTACTTGAAGAAATTAGATAGGCATATATTACCAACTTCAGTTACAAATTTGACTTAAGTCTTTTGCTAAATTGAAGAGAAACATGCAGTTACATAGTTTGCATTTTCAAACAAATAGGAAGCACACTTTATTTTGCATAAGCAATTTTTCTTGGAGCTAAACTCAGCAGAAATTTATGTCAATCTAGTCTGTAAAAGACATGGGAACACACTGAACATATTAACTAATATTGTATAGGAAGTACTGAAATAAATTCACATGGCAATTTCCTAATTGAAAAATTGAAAATTTGAAATTGAAAATTTCATAATTGTAAAAAACAGAAGGCATAAAAATAAACTACAATTTAAGGGCGACATTTCCACAAAATCCAAACATTGATATTTTGCTTTATCATAGACTATCAAAGTAAAAATGCAAACAACTGGATAGCCACTTAGCATAGCTATTATAATCATGGGTGTCTACCCTGCCTCTGTATTAGAATCCTCTACAATTGATTGTTTGCCTAGATTAATTTTAAATTTTAAGCTAACAAATGCCTACAATGCAGCTATTCTATATTGTTAATCAACCAGGTTTAACGATTCATAAAATAAAAGCCATGAAAAAATTTAGCAGGGTGAATTCTACATAGCAGACATTCAATAAATGTAATTTTTTCTACCTTCCAGAGGAAAGGAATGAAAGCTGGCATTCTCCTATGGAAAGTAGATCATACTTATATTTTTGTCCAGAGAGGATGAGGCTAACATATTCTAGTGAAAACTCTTTCAAAGAGTTAGTTTTCTCAAATTCATATGTCAGTAATGTAATTTTTTAATTAAATAGAAAGCACAGATAAACTTTAAAGTTACTGGGCTTTCTTGAGGGGGGGCATTAAATGTGCTTAAGTGGAACAATTAGGTACGTCATTTGTAATAATAGACATTTATTTAGTGTAATTTCAAAAATCCATAAAGGGAATATCTTAGTAATTGATAAGAATGCATCTTAATCATTGTCATTAAGATAAAGAATGATACCTTAGCACACCAAGGGACCTTACAGGTTTTCTAGATCAACTTCCTAAGTCTGAAAGATGAGAAAATTGCAGACTAAAAAGGTTAAAGGATACAAGCCAAAAAGTTAGCAGAGCCAGGGACTTTTAAGAGCCTGAGCCTCCTAACTTCCAGCACATTCTTCATTCTAAAAGACTATGCTGCCTCCTGTGGTTCTAAATTCTCTCGCTTGGGTGAGATTACTGGTTGCTTCATTTGTTTTCTTTACATTCTATTCTGAACCATAGCTGCCATTTGTAACTTTCCTATAAAATTACAATTCCAACCTGCTTTCTGCATAATTTTACACCTGAGAATGTAAATCCTTTGGTTCCTAAATTCCAGAGTAATAAACACAAAATTGTTTAAATACCTGAAATAAATGTACAGTGTATGTGATTGAATGCAAAGAAAAATTATTCTCTCCTGAATAATTACATCTACTGATTCAAAAAAAATTTTATTGCACACTTTGACATGCAGGGGTCTCTGTTAAATGCTGGACATAAGAAGAGAAATAAGATATCGTCCTTGGCCTCCATCTTATAGCCTAGTAGAAAAGTCAATTAAACCAACAATTACACTGTGTTTGTTAAGAACTCGAAAAAGGTGTGAGCAGGATGCTATGAGTGCTTTAGGAAGAGAATCTGATTTATAATAATAGAATCAGCTAATAATTTCCCATAAGGTCTGAACAGTAATAGAGCTGTGTCGCCCATATTTAGTGGTATCTAAAATGAATTAAACATAGCTGTGTCGCCCATATTTAGTGGTGTCCAAAATGAATTAAAAGAGAGAAACTCCTCTTTATTCAGAGGAAAATGAAATCTGTGTTTTCACACAGATTAGTATCCAATAAATCTCTAATAACAATTGACTATCTTTGATGGGAAAGAACCTGATTTCACTGTGGCTACATAACAAACATGGGTCTTCTATTATTTCTTCCTAAAATTCTAAATCACTATTTTAAAACCAAAGGGAAAATATTCATCTAAAACATGTCTAGTTAATATTTACAACAGCTGTCTACAAAATTGCGTACTAAAGTCCTTCTCAAAATTCCAGGGAGGGGGGAAACCATCTGGTACAAGAGAAATAACCAGGAGAACCAGTAGCCCAAGAAGGAAGAAAACTACCACTCATTATTCAGTCGGGGTTAAGGACTGCTCAGATTCCTAGATAATGACTTTCAGCTGGAAGATTTAGAAAAAAAAAGACGTACAGTGGGCATTTTTATTTATATTTTTAAAGCATAATGGGGGAAGGGGTCAGAGTATAGGAAAAATCATGAAAGAAATAAGGAAGTGAAGTGATGGAAAAAGAGGAAAGGGTGGGCAAGAATCCCAAAATCAAAGACACACGGACAGATGGAAGAAAGACTGGAGAATGGTTTGTTAAAGTGTATAGTAAAGAAAGGCAGAGAGGAAATGAGGGGTGGTGGCTGGGGGAAGGGCTGTCCAAAAAAATAATCCGAGAGAGAATGAGAAACAAGGGAAACTAATGAACTGGGGCTGCCTCAACCTGGGATAAACCGAGATCGTTGTAAGTAAGGTAGAGTCACCGATACAGCAGCAGTGAGTTTTAACCTCCCTTCTTCCGAGCCTCTAAACCCAGAAGAGGGAGGAAGAAGTGGCTCTGAAGTCCCAGGAAAGGAATTTCGGCGCAGCCTTCGGGAAGCAAGTCCAAGAGTTGAAGCACCATCCAGCGGGTCCCCGGCCCCTCTCCATCCCTCTCGGGCGCTGGGCGGGGCCCTAGGCATCCTGGTTACCTGGACAGGGAGTCCACGCTGGGCGGCCGTGCGGCGGCCGGCTGGGAGCCAAGACTCTCGCAGCTCGAGCTCTTCTCCATGGCGCGGCGGGAGCAGCAGGAGGGAAAGGCTGAAGCGACCTCCGCGGCTGCGGGGCGGGAGGAGCGGAGGGCGGAGTGCGCCGGGCAGGGGCCGCGGTCAAGCCAGCGCCGGCCCGGGAGGGAGACCGGAAGCGGCCATGTTCCCCCAGACTGCACCGCGCCCCGGGGCTGCCGAGGAGCGGGAGGACCCCGCGGCTCCCCTCAGACTGCAACCCCGACGCGCTGCGCTCGCTACGTGCGCTCGCTGCGTGCCCCGCGCTGCTTCTGGGCTCCGGGAAAGGGAGTCGGCCTTTCCCGGGGTGAGAAGGTCCCTTGCTGCTGGGGCGGGGAGCTGGGGCGAGAGGGGGGCATAAGGGGTGGACGAGGACCCCATGGGAGGAGGGGGAATTTCAGAAATACAGAGGAATAGGGAATACCAGGGACGGGTGTCTCAATAAAAGAAAGGGACAAGGATCTTAGGGATGGGGATGATTGAGACAGGAATGGTGGAGAAGACAGGGTAGTAAAGGAGTGCGGGCGAATAGTAGGATGAAAGGGCAGAAAGGACGTGAGGCGGGGGGAGCACGAAGAGAGGGAGAGAACAGAGGGATACACAAAGGATAAGGGTACTAGAGATGGCAAAGTGTTCACCAGATTTGGGGCTGAAAATAATAGTTAAGTAATTATCAAATACTGATTAAAGGTTGCGTTAACTAGTCAGACAAAAATTCAAATCCTGCCTCTGCCGGTCGCTCGCAGCTTGACCCAGGGTATTGAACATCAGCTTCCTTATCTGTAAAATAGGAAAAATAATAACTTCACAGATTAGATGAATGTATGTATTTATACATATAAAATGCTTAAAACAAATTTTGGCTCATAGTAAGCACGCAAATATTAGCTGTTAGTATTACTTAAGTGTTAGGATGTGGTGTCTCAATGCATATAAACGGTTTCTAACACTTCAAAAAATGGTAGCTCTAGGGCAGGGATATTTAGGAAGAGTGGCAGCGAAGAAAGAAGTGATTGGTATGGGAAAGGTAGGGGAGAAAGTACAGGACAGGTAGGAAAAAAAATTAATGCTTCTCATTCTATATTTATTACATCACCGGCCCAACATTGTAGAAAGGGCACTAGAAAAGCAGAAATTTTCAGTCCTGCTGTGATTTGGGTGGAAGTCTGTGGTCTGGCAGTGTGCAGGGGCAAAGCAGTTTGGCATTAGTCCATTGTACACACAAGGAGGTAAGGAAGAGGAAAATGAGAGCTGGTAAATATGCAAAAAGAATTAGACACATACACTATTGTATGTTGTGGCGTTGGATAGAGGACAAACTAGCAATCTTTCCCTGCCCTCTCAAATTCCCTTGTAGAGCCGGAAGGGAGGGTAGAGAGATAGAACTGTGATAAGAGAATAGGAATTGGGTGAAGGGGAAATGTTTCTGCTAGTAATTTTCTGTTATGGAAGACACAGGAAGGACAAAAGGAAAGCATAAAGAAATTTTTCTGACTGAGACTGAATCACAATTACCTCATGTGTGAAATATAAAATGATGCAAAGAATATTTCTGTAAGAAAATAACAATGAATCGTTAAAAAAAAACAAACCTTCCTTGCTAGGATAAATAGAATTATGTTCATTTAAACTAAATTTATACTGACAACTGGTGTTTTAAGAAAATCTTAAAATATAGGGCCAGTGAAATAATAACTTGCAAGTACATTCCCCAAAAGAACAACCTAACCTAATTGTGTTCAGCATACTTATTAACATAAAATGTTTTTATGCACAGAAGGCTTTGCCTTTCCATTCCATTCTCCAGCTTGGCAAGGATAGGATGGCTGCTGATAGTTTTTATTTATATAATTTTTAAAGAGGCCTTTAACTGTACTCCTCTAATAGGCAAAGACAATAGGCAGTTAGAAACACTTAACAAGCATAAACATCTACAATGACTCATAAAAGAATTTCCTTATTGGTTCCTGGTTTCTACCTGCCTTCCAAAATGCTGACTCACTGTCACCTGATACTGTGACAGATTTTTCTAGGCTAAATTTGGTGAAGACTGATGAGGGAGACCCAAGCACTCTCTACAGCCCAGTTGTTTCTAGGACTCTGTTAATAGAGCACTTGAAACCATCTGCCTAATGATGTAATAATTTGTATATGCGTCTATCTGGGGATTAATAAAGAACAATAATGCAGGGCACCTGGCTGGTTCAGTTAGTAGAGCGTGTGACTCTTGGTCTTGGGGTTGTGAGTTCGAGCTCCATGTTGGGTGAGGAGATTACTTAAAAATAAAAAATAAATAAAGTTAGTATAGAGATTTTAGAACCAAACAAATCTGAATTGGGATCCTGACCCTTGTCACATATTTGCTCTATGATTTCAGTTAAATTGCTTCTCCAACACTTTCTCATCTCTAAAATGGGAATAAAAATATTCACGTAAAGGATTGTTTTTCCCTATACAGAGTTGGTTGCACAGAAGGATCTCAGGCAATGAATCTGTTGCTATTATTTGTTCTTCCTCTGAACTTACTGTTTTACTTCTAAATATTAAAGCAATAATTTCTGAGAGTGAATAACAAGCAAAGAATACTCTCAGTTAAATTAGTGCTTAATGATTTTTCTAACCTGTTGGCTGCTGTGTCATATACCCTAGAGAAATCACCTTTATTAGGACTTTCTGCACCTCTGTTTTCTTGTCTTTTAAAAGAACCCTTTAGCCTATCGCAGGTCTTCAGGAACTTTTGCTAAAATTAAATTACAGCAGGGGTTTATCGTGTAGCTTGGGGCACAGGTGTGCAAGATCACTGGCTCCAGGGATCCCAAGCGGACCAGGTGCAGCCACTCCCAGCTGACAAAATTCAAAAGCAAAGAAAACTAGTGGTGGTGAAATGAGAAAGGAATTTATTTCAGTGAGATCAACACTGGGAAAACAGCAGATTATCCTCTCAACTATCTCCAAAGTGCCGAAAATATTTCCAGGTTTATATAAGGAAAATGTGAGGCCAAATTTGGTGGGTATGTGCAGGTGGGCAGTAAAGATTAAATTGATCATTATCTCAGTCAGTGGTGGACCATGGTGGAGTCTTGCTGGCGGCTCAGGGCAGTGCTTACTGCTTGTGCTTGAGGAGGTAGTTTCTGTTCCCATTCAGGGGATGCTTTGCCCACAGGGGCTTTTGCCTGAGTTAAGAAATAAGTTGGAAAAAAAGAAAGAAAAGAAAAAAGTGGAAAGAAGTACTTAATCAGTTAAAAGGTATAGACTAAAGTCAAAGTGAAGGTAGTTGAAGTCCTCTTTCAGTCTTTCCTATTAAATGGTTAACTTAAGACCTTCCAAAAAGTAATTTTCTTATTTGAAATCTGGGCCAGTGTTTCTCAAATGATCTGTGGGAAGAGCCAGTGTTTTATTTTTAATTTCCAAGCTATTATCAACCAATGTTTTTTTTAAATAGAAGAATTAATTACTAAATAAATGAAACTTAAACAATAACTGAAGGCCGGCAAAATGCATGGCCAATTTTTTTTCTTATATTTAATGGATCTAAAATGACTTCATGAAAGTTACATGAAGGTTCCTAAGCACATATTCTCAATTTTGCTCTCATCTCATCAGGGACAGGCAATAAATAGTTCATGTACAGGCACTGATTGGCAAACCACAATTTGAATAGCACCGATTTGGTTCTATAGGTTTGTTGCCTATCAGCTTATCAAAGGGTGTTTATTAAACAATCTGAAGCAGAATAAGAAGATAAACTTCTCTTATGATAGTAAAGTGGTAGTTAGGAATGGACAGGTAGAAGGAAAATTCTCTTAAATACATATGCCAAAAACAAAACCTTTAGATTAAGCATGCATTTTTTTTTTTTTTTTTTTTTTTGAGAGAGAGAGAGGGTGTGGGGCAAGGGGAAAGAGGAAATCTTAAGGAGGCTCCATGTCAGCACAGCGCCAGATGCAGGATTTGATCTCACGATCTCACGACTCTGAGAGATCATGACATGAGCTGCCAAAATCAAGAGTCAGATGCTTAACCAACTGAGCCACCCAGGGCTCCCCCCACTTTTTTTAAATAGGCTCCATGCCCAGTGTAGAACCCAACACAGGGCTTGAACTATTGACCCTGAGAAGGAGACTTGAGCCAAGACCAAGAGTGGGATACTTAACTAACTGAGCTACCCAAGCACCTCAATCATACCGAGTTCTTATAATTTATTATTTGTATGCAAAAAAATAATTTTTGATTACTTTCGTTTGGAGAATTCCTCTTCTAGTATGGAGAAGTAGACTTACAACAGATTGACCTTTCCATAGGTAACAAATGGAAACTCCAGATAGTAAAACAACAACCTGAGAAGTCCAGAGAGTAGGCAGAAGTACCGAGTTGTGTAAGAAGTTAACCAACACAGAATGCATTTCCTATCTTGAGTAGCTTTAACCTATGGACAGACAAAAATTGTGATGTGGTACAAGGTGACAAAAACTCATACAGAATGCCTGCTATCTTTCCAGCCTGAGGAACCAAGAGAAGGGAGCCCAGGGAAGCTAGAGAATGAGGGAGGAATTCCAAAAAAGAGAACCAGAGAACTCTACTCTGTATATGAACTCAGATAATCTCTGGCCAGACCCTAATTCAATTTGATTAACAAAGACAGAATGCAAACAGCTCAGATAAAAGAACTCAAAATAGAATATCCTTCTACTCATCCAGATAAAAGAATTGAAGCAAGATTCAAGCTGTTATCCACTGTATACAGGACAAAATTTTCTGTTTCTTTCAAACTAAGTTAATTTCTTGTTAAACAAAAGCATCACCACTTTAGAGAGGAATAAAACAGAATCCAGAGACTCCAAAACAATGTTCATAATGTCAAGGACAAAATTTAGAATTACTTGGAATAAAAACTAACAGGAAAATGGGGTATATTCTTTTTTCTAAGATTTTATTTATTTGACAGAGAGAGACACAGTGAGGGAGGGAACACAAGCAGGGGGAGTGGGAGAGGGAAAAGCAGGTTTTTAGCTGAGCAGGCAGCCAGTTGTGGGACTCAATCCCAGGACGCTGGGATCTGGGATCATGACCTGAGCCAAACTCATTAATGACTCATTAACGACTGAGGCACCCAGGTACCCCAGTGGAATGTATTCTTCAAGGAAAAGATAATAAGGAGTGGCTAAATTCCAGATGACACAGGTGTTGAAATTATCAGACAATGGCTCAAAAGCAACTAATAAAACTATATTCAATGAGGTAAGGGAAACTATACTGTAATCAATGAAAAGATAGTAAAATTCAGCCCAGGAATCATATATGTAGAAAAGATCCAAAAAAATTTTAGGAAAAGTAAAATACCTAAATAAAAAGACTTACTGGCTGGGCTTAATGCCAAAATGGATTTAACATATAAAAATGTAAGAACATGAAAGCAAATCAATAGAAATTATCCAATATGAAAAAGAGAAAAAATATTTTAACAACATTAACAGAAAAAAAAATATTATCAAGCCTAAGGGACATGTGCGACCATATCAAAAGACCTAATATGAAAATAATTAGAATCCTAGAAGAAGTAGAAAAAATTAGGCAGAGAAAACTATTTTAAAAATATACCCAAAACTTTAACAAATACATCCAATGGCGTAAATTTATAAATTCAAGATGCTCAGCAAATACAAAACAGGATAAATACAATGAAAACCATGCCCAGGCACACCATGAAAATGAAAGATAAAGAGAAAATCATCAAAGCAGCAAGAGAGAAATGACACATTACATATGGGGGAACCACAATTCTAAAAGTCACAGATTTCTCAGCAGATATTGTGGATGATAAAAAATGTAGAACAGCAACGCCTGGGTGGTTCAGTGGGTTAAAGCCTCTGCCTTCAGCTCAGGTCATGATCTCAGGGTCCTGGGATCGAGCCCCGCATCGGGCTCTCTGCTCAGGGGGGAGCCTGCTTCCCCCTCTCTCTCTGCCTGTCTCTCTGCCTACTTGTGATCTCTCTCTCTCTCTCTCTCTCTGTCAAATAAATGAATAAAATCTTTTTAAAAAATGTAGAACAACATCTTTAAAGTGCCTAAAGATAAAAAGTCAAAACAGAATATATATATAAGGTAAAGGACAGGTGCACCTGGATGGCTCAGTTGGTAGAGCATGTGACCCTTGGTCTAGGGTTGTGAGTTCAAGTCCCACACTGGGCATAGAGTTTACTTTAAAAAAAAAAATAGATGAAGGACATTTAAGACAATGTGTTGCCAACAGAAACACAAAATTTGCTAAAGAAAATTCTTCAGGCCAAAGAGAAATGATACCAAAGTTAACTTGGTATCTGTTAACTTGGTAACTGTGTCAGGCTGCACCCTCAGCAGGGAGTTTGCTTGAGAATCTCTCTCTCCCTCTTTCTCTGCCCCGCTCTGACTCATATTCTTTCTCTTTCTCACTTAAAAAAAAAAAAGAATCGGAAATAGCTGGGTAAATGTAAGATTATTTTCCCTCTTGATTTCTTTAAAATACATAAGACATTGTAAAGCAAACATTACAACATTTTCTGTGGAATTTATAATGTATGTGTATGTAATATGCATGAAAATTAGAGCAAAGCATTTGTCAGGGATTCATTGTAAATGGGACTATGTAATTGCAAAGTTTGTAATTTTATTTGAAATTGTTCGACATTAATTCTAAGAATCTTATTGTTAAGATATCATTATTATCCCTATTTTATAGATGATAAAAATTCTGAGACCTAGGAAGTTTTAAAATCCCAAGGTCACAGGAAGCAGAATAGGGATTAGAGTTTATGTCAAATTCACTTCGATGCCCATCTTCTTAACCACTATGCTGTGATTCTCTGTGAATAATTCATGCAATTCTCAGAACAAGCCTTTGAGTTAAATGTTGATTGGGGATTGGCCACAAAATTTCCTTTGCTATAATGTACTTCTATAGGCTCCTCAGTTAAATTCCTCTTTGGTCTGGGAGTCTCCTAAAACTCACCCACCAAAATTTAATGATTCTCTCCCAGATTCCAGAAAACAAATAATGCTGGCAAATTGTGCTAGTATAGTTAAGTAAATCACTCTGTAATTTGTGCATTTTTCCAAGAAAGCTATATTTCACAAATTTATTGCAACAATATGATATGTTTACAAAGCTTGTTCCTCCTTTCCTTTCCTTTCCTTTCCTTTCCTTTCCTTTCCTTTCCTTTCCTTTCCTTTCCTTTCCTTTCCTTCCCAATTTTAATTTCAGTATAGTTAACATACAATCGTATTTTAGTTTGAGGTATACAATATAGTACTTCAACAATTCTATACATCACCCAGTGCTTATCATGATAATAGCACTCATAATCCCTTCTGGTTATTTCACCCATCCCCCACTGAACCTCTTTTCTGGTAACCATCAGTTTTTTCTCTTAAGAGTCTGCTTTTTGGTTTGTCTTTTTTTTCTGTGTTCGTTTTCTATCTTAAATTCCACAAATGGAATTTGTGAATTCCATTTGAGTGAAATAATATGGTATTTCTTTTTGACTAACTTACTTCATTTAGCATTACACTCTAGGTCTGTGTGTGTCGTTGTAAGATTTCATTCTTTTTATGGCTGAGTAATATTTCACTGCATGTATTACCACATCTTTTTTTAACTTTTTAAAAAGATTTTACTTATTAATTGACAGAGAGAGAGATAGGGAGAGAGGGAACACGAGTAGGAGTGGGAGAGGGAGAAGCAGGCTTCCCACTGAGCACAGACCCTTCTGCAGGGCTCAACCCCTGGAACCCCAGGACCATGACCCAAGAGCTGAAGGCAGAAGCTTAATGACTGAGCCACCCAGACACAACAAGGAAACAAGGAAATAGCTTAACTATCCATTAGAGAGTACTACACTATTACATAGCTATCCAAGATCTCCAGGACACATTGTTAAGCAAAAACAAACAAACAAAAATTTCAAGTAAAATAATTTGATTGATTTAGAAAAAATTAAATACATTTATATTCATGTATATAAATGTATATTAAAAGATCTGCAAGAACAAGTATCAAATTAGTATCATTATCCTCTCTTGGGAAGGAAAATTGGTTGGATTGAGGAAGGTAAGTGTGAGATGAAATTTTAACTTTCTTCTCCATATATTTTGATATGTTACAAGCTTTGAATATCAAGCGTGTATTTATGTAAGTCGAAAAGCAATAAAAATAAAGCAAATATAAAGATATCTATAAATAATCTTTAAAAGTAATCATCATTAAGTAATATAAAACATTATTAAACAATTCTCAAAGCTCTTTTATATTGCATTATCTTTATATTGATTGTATATTTCTTTTATACAATATTATCACACTTTGTCTTTACAACAATCCTGTGAGATAGGTAAGTAAGTAGATAGGATTATCCTCATTTTATAGTGGGGGAAATATCCTTGAGTAATTTGCCATACTTTGCATTATTGTATTTACTGAAAATCCAGTCTTCCCTTATCATGAGATAGAGGTAATCTAATGAGTCTGTCATAGAATTGGAGTTTATAGTTGTTCATACACAAAAGACAGGCATGCGGCTTTCGTGCATTCTGCAAGGGTTTCAGAGTTATATCAGTACCATAGATGGATAATTTTCAAGAAAACCAAGATAATTAGAATGATCCTGGGGCTCATTATATAATTAAATAAATAAAGTATACATGTACTTTATAAACATTACAATGCTATGCAAATAGTAGTTATCATAGCGAGCAGATGGCTCACCAGGGCTACAAAACCTGAGCAGAGAATCCTGGCTTTACTACCTACGTGTGTGAATTTAGAGCAGTCATCCTCTCTGAGCTCCTATAAAATGTAGCTCAGATTCTGTGTTCTCTCCCCACTTCCTACACACTGAACACACATAACATATCGGAATGTGAGAATGAAGTGAGATGATACATACAAAAACATCTAGGATGGTGCCTGGCACATTATATGTGTTCTGATGGTAGTTCTCTATGTAATTCATTAAAAGAATCAAGAAACACAGTACAGGTGAAAGGGGATGAAAGAATAGAGGCTGAGGATTGCTGGAGTTTGGGCAGTAACTGAAGACCCTGGCATCTAGTTTTTTCTATTGACTTTGGGGACCTGTTAAATAATATCAATAGACTGAACTATCTGAAAATGCATTTAAAAAAACTTTCTGTGTTTGAGACAGATTCTATTCATCTCCTATTTTCAGATAATATAATCTTTACGAATGTGATTTAATCTAGCAACGGTCCCTTTAACGTTGAGTAAGTTAAATTGTCTGTTTGATCACAGTTCCTAAACTACACATCTGTAGACATGTTGCCTTCCGTTTTTGATTCATTAAAATTACTTTTGCATTCATGGCATTTTCATGACTGCCTGATATATGACTTCAGGCATTGAGAAGCAGATAAAAGATTTCTGGCATCTTGGGAAGGATGAATTTGTCCTGGAAGAGATTACATCTTGATGTATTGTTATTGAATCTCCTGGAAAACGTTGTATGAACTGTCAAGCTTTGGTACCTGTTTGCAGTGTCTAATGTTAGGTATCTAATGTTTATCACATTTATGTGGTGTGAGTTGCTGTTACTTTCAAGGTCATCTACTACATTTCTGCTCCAACTCATAATAACTGTAAGGGGTGTTTGAGAGCAACCACCTCTTCTTGACTTTAAATAAAGTTTGTGTTTGGGACTGAAAACTAATCAAAAACCTACTTGTCTTCACTTAGGGCTGCAATCACTTTGAAACATTCAGATTTGAAGATAAAATTGAATCAAAATAACTTGACGTCTCTTTTTGCTTCCATTTGTCAGAGCCAGATGATTTTAACAACTTTTTCTATCCTCATATGAATGTTCTCACACTTCTTCCAAATCTTTGTTCAAATGTCTCCTTCTCAGGGTGCCTGGGCGTTTCGGCACAGGTCATGATCTCAGGGTCCTGAGATCGAATCCCATGTATGGCTCTGACCTCAGTAGGGAGTCTGCTTAAGACTCTCTCTCCCTCTCCTTCTGCCCCTCCCCACCTAAAACAAACAAATAAATCTTAAAAAAAAAAAAATGTTTCCTTCTCAAGGCCTACCTTGAATATCCTTTAAAAATTTCCTATACACTCCAGTGTTCATACCTCCCTGACTCTCTTCTAATTTTTTTCATAGCATTTGTCACCTTCTGCTTGCCGTATCTTTTATTTACTTATTCTGCCTGTTGTTATTAAGTGTCACCTCTGGCTAGGAATCCTTGCTGGTTTTGCCCACTGATATGTCCCAAGCAGAAAAGAGCACTTGGTACAAAGTGGGCATTCAATAAATACATATTTGAATGAATAAATGAGTGAATATGTCTCAAAAGTGCCTTCAAGAAAATTTTTGACTTGATTTGGTAGTGCTCATGAGGACACAAGCTTATCACAGGGGAAAATGGTGTTCACATTATTAACAATATTTTGGGTGAGTGATGACTTTCTGAAGACTATGTTCTCTAAGCAGCATCCATTTGTATTCTTTCTTCTTTCTAAGCAAGCTGTCCACTTCTAGGTTTAATTCTAAAATCCCTGTTTGGGGCACCTGGGTGGCTCAGTCTGTTAAGTGGCTGACTCTTGATTTTGGCTAAGGTTATGGTCTCATGATCGTGGGGCTCCACACATAGTGGAGAATCTGCTAGAGATTCTCTCTCTCTCTCTCCCTCTGCCCTTCCTCCCCCATAAATAAATACATCTTTAAAAAATAAAATGCATGTTCATTTCTTTGTAATGCTTTGACATTATGCATGATTTATAATACCCTTATAGTTCAAGATAGAACATCTGTGCAGAACAAAGATGAAAAAACAAACAACATTCTTTGTAGCACCCAAATAGAGATAGATCTTCAGATCTATGGATCTAAATTCCAAAGTTTGGATTCTACCATCACGATGCTGTTGTTAAATGTTGTTCATATACTCTGAAAGACTTAGTTAGGCAAATTAAATAACTGAATTTTTTTTAAATGGAAAAATGAAGTAATGGAAATCTCAAAAAACAATGACATGCTTAGGAGTAATTCAATGGCACTGAAGAAATGTGAGCAGAAAATGCCCCCTCAAACACCCCCAGCATTTCAGGGCTACAGTTTCAAAATATGAAGAACTTATATATGTGTTCCCAGGTCACCAAGGTTTACAAAAAGGAAACCTGCTTAAGTGAAACTGAGGGGAAAAAAAGAGATGAGTGCAAAAAAGCCGGAGGGAGGTTAATTGTGAATTGTGCTTTCAGGAGGAGTTGTACAAGGGCCAAATCTCCTTAATTAAACTTTGGGAATCCAGTTTCAACTTTAATAAATTTATTTCCTACTGAAACCAGATTCATTAGAAATATTCAAACAGGTCAAAACTGATGCAATTGACTTAACAAACAAAGAACCCAAACCAAAAAGGGAAACAAATAAGGGATTTTTGACTTAATAATCCATGTTTGCTCAAGAACAAAGGAATTCACTGGACTGTTGGCCTCTTCATCTACATTTTATTTTTATAACTATTTATCAAAGCCCTACTTTTTTCGCAAAAGTTGTGAGGTGGCTTATGACAAAAGATATGTGAAATTAAACAAAATGGCCAAAAACAAAAAAAGGACAAAAAATTATACAAAAAGAACCTTATGAGAACCTTTAAAGTTTCTCTGAAATAAACCTTAGATTTGGCCCTAAGCCTCCTGGCAGCCAGATATAAAAGTAAACACATAATCTGTTGTATCATTCTCATTATCAAAAGGAAAAATCACATGAGTCTTTGAGAAGAGATAAAAGCTTTTTATAGCACTGAATTATACAAGAAAGAGCTCACTGAAATTTTATATAAAAGATATAAAGTGATTTATAAAATAACATTCTCAACAACATTTTTATAGTAAGTGCAGTGGCTTATTTTATGACCACTTTTTTAAAATTTAAATTCAATTAGCCAACACT
Organism: Procyon lotor; assembly: GCA_028646535.1. NCBI lineage: Eukaryota > Metazoa > Chordata > Mammalia > Carnivora > Procyonidae > Procyon > Procyon lotor. The sequence goes on from CM053613.1 coordinate 60,790,522, forward strand.
AGTTCATCATTAGTTTTTGAGGTAGTATTCAATGATTCATCAGTTGCATAACACCCAGTGTTCATTAGATCTCATGCCCTCCTTAATGCCCATCACCCAGTCACCCTATCTTCCCGTCCCTCTCCCTTCTACAACCCTCAATGAGTTTCCCAGAGTCAAGAGTCTCTCACGGTTTGTCTCCCTCTCTGATTTCTTCCCATTCAGTTTTCCCTCCCTTCCCCTGTTGTCCTCTATTCTATTCCTTATAGTCCACATATGAGTGGAACCATATGATAATTGTCTTTCTCTGCTTGGCTTATTTCACTTCATAATCCCCTCCAGTTCTGTCCATGTTGATGGAAATGGTAGGTGTTTATCCTTTCTGATGGCTGAGTAATATTCCACTGTGTATATGACCATTTCCTATAATTTTAAAATACAAATGGGTGACATGATCAGAAATAAGTATAAGTTCCTTTGGGAGCACTGAATAATGATACTTAGGGCTAGGACTGCAAAACTTCCTGGAGACGATACAGGACCTAGAGATGTATGAATTAGCCAGGGGAAGACAGGCAGGAAGGGAGCTTGTAACAGAGCAAACTGCAGGTCAGTACCTTGCTTTTGGAGTACTCTGATGTTCATGTGGTTATGACATAATTAATGATTAATTTCTTGTTTAAACGAGTAACTCAGCAAAAGATGCAACTGCTACAATTCTAGAAACTTCAACTGAGTAATCCCATCTCAAAATAATTTGGCTTGGTTAAGAGATGAAAATGGGGGGAAAAATCTACGTGTGGGTCACATAATATAATGTGCTCACAGCTGCCCTTCAAACCCTGGCCACGTTTCTAAAATATAAAAAGGCCCTGAGATAGGTTTGGGAAAGCATGGAGTCCTCAAAAGAACACAAACTGGGTCCTTCTTTAGAGGACAGAGCTTCAGGTTTCCCTCACTCTGTTTCTCTCATTTGAAAGCTTTAGTTTCTTGATATTTTTGAAAAATATCACATATTTTATGAGATGATACTCCCCAAAATTCTTTAATCTCTGTACCACTGTAGTCAGGCAAAGCAAACAAACAAATATAATTTCTGGGAAGCCTGATGCTGATCTTGAAGAGAAATCATTAAATATCAGGCTTTTATTAATGATTACATGCAAAGTATTTTTTACTATAATACAAATATATCAGTCTTTGCATTTTGTAGAAATTAATACTTGTTTAAAGGCCAGCCAGAATGCATTCTTCAATTACAATACATGGGATAGCATTTGCCTACCCATATCATAGGATAACAATTGGGGTTATGTGCCAAAGGTCATGCAAACTAGGAAATTTCAGTTTTAAAACAGTAAATTAAACAGTTTTGTCTGCTACAGAAAAATTCCAAAACACCACTGTCTCATATATCTCTAAGAATGCCTTCTAGTACTTTCCAACCTATTTTTACAATAGAAACCTTTTTTGACTATGTGTGGCAAAGACCCAAACTAGTAGTTCATGAAATACACTTTGGGAGCAGAATTTCAAGAAGACGAATTACACATAGGAGTGGAAATCTTGCTCTCGAACAAAGTCTCTACCATCTTTGAATCCAATTGCATCACTAATGAACTAATAGCAAATATTCATAAAGTAGCGTCTGACTTTATATTGCAATGGGAAGAGAGGCATCATATTTTTGGAAAAATGTAAAGTTAAATCAATATTCTTTCTAAAATCTGGACTTTCAGGAATGGAGCACCACATGTTTTAACTTTAAAGCCTCAGGTAGTTTGAACATACTTTTCTGAGGTGAAATAGGCCCTGATATGTTTTGAATTTTTAAAATAAAAGCAGAAAGCAGATAATACTCATATGAAATGTTTGTTTATTTATTTAATAACTCACACCCAGTATCAGTTGAATTTGGAGATCCACATTTTTACCCCCTTTTTTTCTTTTTGGAGATTATCAGTTTTCCTCTATGTCATAAAGAAAGCTCATGTCACCGCATGACATTTTTCTTTCCAGAAAGAAAAACTGCTTATGAAACATGCCAATATTTTATGCTCCAACTGAGACATCTGTGCACACAATTGACATTCAGAACTCCCTGGCACACATTATTTTATAAGCCTTTGCATATTTAGCTTTCAAACTCTATTATTATTGTATTTAAAAGAAGTGAAACTTCTTTCCCCCAAATATTATCCACCACCTTTGAAATGCTAAAGTGAGAGCCTTTGAAATGAGTTTTGGAAAAAAATCTTGAATAATGCACATCATCATAGATATGTAACACTGAAATGAATTCACTCAGTCACTGCCCTTTAACAGCTGTGTTTCTTCTTATAACCTTTAATTTTAATATTTGCAACTGTATTATAGTGTAGCTACAGAGTCTTCTCTATGAATATACTTTCTGGATTAGATACGGATGCAGAATATTTTTCCATAATAAAGTAGTCATCTGGATCGAATTGTCAAAATCTAATCCTCACAACAGAACTCTTACTGGTTTTGTGAAATGAACAAAGACATCTACTTTGACACACTCAGAGTAGGATTAAGACATCCTTCAAATCTCCTGATCACTGTAAAGATTAACAAAAAAATCGCTGCTAAGTTTAACCAAAAGACCAGATGTAGAATAATCTCCTATTTTTCCAGTGAGTGTTGAAAGGCAGAATTATACAAATGGAGACACATATATATAAATGAGGTTTATATATCCATCTCTCTCTATATATATTTAACTTTGCTTCAGTCTTTTGAAAAGTGACATATTGCTTTCAAGTTAGTATGATGAATAAGTAATGAGTAAAAACTACTTTGAAGATGATTTATGCTATATTCACTCATATTGGAGATAATCTTTCTTAATATTTAAGCTTTATATTTTCTCAGGAATAAAAGTTAAAGATCAAGCTTATTTTTCCAGCACGGATAACCTCTATACTATTCTATTCTCAGCTCCCATTAGTTCCTAAACAACGCCTTACACAAATCAAAATCTTAGTCCACTTCCTTAATATTTAATAGAGTAGATGTTCTCCTATATGGTATGAATAGAACTGATAGTTGGTCAGTTAATTTAGGAAAGAAAATAAAATTGGGTTAAAGAGAAAATTACACATATGTATACATGCACTACCTGCCTACAAATATACATTAAATGTTTTAACTTAAAACATAAAAATTAAACATTTTATAGCTTATAAAGGGCCTTCTTTCATAAATCTTTTGATGTTGGTATCAAGGCGTTTCTTTTAGTATGGTTTTGCTGATGGGAGGTCTCTGAAGTCTTTCTTGCATGAATCACATACATAATGTATCTTCTGTGATTTCAAGTTCTGATTTCATTAAAATGGAATGAAAACCTATAACACGTTCAAAGCAATCCAAGTGCAAAATCCTTGTACTTAATGATAGATTGGCTGATTGATTACAATTCCCCTTCTGTCTGCCACATAGTAATCTGACAGCATTTAAAAATTGTTTATTGGGAAACATCAACTACATAGTGTAAATAAAAATATAAGTATCATTTAAGGAATAAAAATGTAACTAACACTGATGTATAACAATCAAATTAAGAAATAGAATATTACACCTCAAGAGCCCCTTTTGTTCCACACTCCAGAGACAACTGTTAGGCCAACTTTTATGATAATCATTCTCTCTCTCTCTCATTTTTCTTTGCAGTTTCACTGTCCCATATATGTCTTTAAATAATATTTTTAGCTTTGCCTTTTACTATTTTTTTTAAATAAATGGACTAGAGCCATAAGTATTTTTCTGTGACTTGCTTCTTCCCCTCAACAGTACGCTGATGTTCTTGGCTTAGTCCCTTCTACTGTAGTGTAGCTTTTGCTTTATGAAAACACTTCCATTTACCCATTCCACTGTTGATGGACATGTGGGTTTTGTTTTATTTTACCTCCCCCACATAGGTCCTAAGACAAAGATTAATAATTAAATAAGTAGCTTATTTAGGAGGTGACACTGGGAAGCCCAGGGAAGAAGTGTGTGTTAAGGATCTAGTTACTGCTATGGGCTCATTCTTGCTGGGACCTCTGAAAGACAGTGTGAACCACACTTGAGATTTATCCACTAAGAGAGGAGAAAACTAGAGTATCTATCCACCAATTCCTGTTCTAAATCAGTTAAAGGTCACTCCTGGAGCATTAACTTCCTGCCACTAAGGATGCTCCCAGGCAGAGAGAGGCAGGAAGCAATCATCCTGCACAGAAGCTCTCCAGAATAGGTTAAGTGAATATAGGTAGGAACTTTTCTGGATCTGCTACAATGTACCCCTTGTACCATACAGATTCACTCAAGTCCCACTTAGGTTTACTCTATCCTCTCACTAATTCTTCCAGGTTCAAGATGCAGGTCCCTGAAAAAGGGAAAAATCGTAAAAGACTTAACAATAGGTGGATTAATGGGTCAAAGTACAGACCCTGCATCTGTAGTTGGTCCTAAAACTGTAAGTGATGTTCACTCTGTCCTTTACTACCCATTGTAGATTTCTCTAGGTATGCTAGAAATTCTCTTGGGTGTTTGCATGGTAGGATGACTTCATCCTTCATCTTTGAGGGAACTGAATCCTTGGTTATCATACTTTTTTCAAGACTAGTTTGTTGCAGTTTTCTATGTGCTATTATCACGGGGCATGGAAGCACCAAATTCTCCTGCACTGGATAAAATTGAAGACATTATAATATAGAATTTTCCCGGCCAAGAACATGGTATCATTTTCTATTTATTTGGTCTTTAAATTATTTAAAATAAGAATTTGCCAGTCTTATTCATGTAGGGATATATAATATAATCTATATAGATTATATATAACAATATACACAGGATATATATTATATATATCTTCTAGATTTTTAAAATGTTTTTGATGTTGTTATGAATGACATGGTTTTCAAGTCATACTTTTTAATAGTTGGTCATGTGTAAAAATTGCTTCTATGTATTGATTTACTATCAAGAAAATTTGTTGGATTCTTTCGGGGGTCTTTCTAAATGGGTAGTCATATCAATTTATGATTATCCAAATAGTGTTTGTGTTTGGTTCTTGGATGCAATTTTTATGAATTTTATTTCTTTTTCTTGTTTTACTATGCTAAGTAGACTGAGTAGAAGTGATAACAGTGGGTGTCTTTGTCTTATCCCTATCAATTCTTAAATATTAAAACAAAACTTGTACTTCAGGGAGAGACCCAACTTGGTCATAATGTACTGTGTTTTTTATATACTACTGGATTGTGTTGGCTAAAAGTTGGACTAGGATATTCAAAACTATGCTCATAAGTGTGGCTAGTTTTCCTATTATGTGTCATCCTAGGTCTTGTTTTGGTATCAAGGTTATGCCAAATTTAAAAAAGAAGCTGGAATGTATTACTTCTTCCTCAATTTTCTGGAAAAATTCTCATTAGACTGGAATTAACTATTTTTTGACTAGTTAGTAAAATGTTCCTGCTATGCTGCTTTGTCTTGCTGTTTTCCTGATAGCAAGGTTTTGAACAAGTGTCCCAATTGCTTTAACATTATCAGGATTTTCTAGTTCTCTGGTTTTTCTTGAACCAGTTTTGGTGAGTTGTGTTTTGTGGTAATTCATCCATTACATCTAAATTTTTAAATTTATTGTTATAAATTTATTCACAATAGCCTGTTATCTGTTTAATCCTTACAGTTTTAATACTTCTTTTCCTTTCCAAGTCCTAATACTGTTTTTTCCCCCCTTTGATTAGTTTCTCCAGAAGTTTGTTAATTTTTGTTTGTTTGTTTGTTTGTTAAAGATTTTGTTTATTTATTTCAGAGAGAGAGAGAGAGAGAGAGTGCAGGAGAAGGGGTAGGGTCAGAGGGAGAAGCAGACTCTCTGCTGAGAAGGAAGCCTGTTGTGAGACTTGATCCCAGGACTCTGATCGTAACCTGAGCTGCAGCCTGATTGAGCCACCCAGGCACCCACAGGTTGTTAGTTTAAAGAACCAGTTTTTGGCTTTGTTAAGTCTCTCAAGTATATGTTTGTTTCTGTTCTTATTTTTATTATTTTTTTACTTTTATTATTTACCCCCACTGTCTTTGGATTTATCCTGCATTCCTTTTTTTAACTCCTTAAGTTGGATTTTTAAAATGCATTCTGAGCCTTTTTTCCAATGAAAAGCAATTAAGGAAATAACTTTCTCTACCAGAACTCCTTGAGCAACATAAATGTTCTATTATTATTTAGTTACAAGTATTCTATATATTTTATTACAGTGTTTCATTGTTCCAAGAGTTGTATAGGTAAACTTTTTTTTTTTTAATTTCCATGATTTTTTAGGGGCACCGGGTGGCTCAGTGATTAAGCGTCTGCCTTTAGCTCAGGTCATGATCCCAGGGGCCTGGAATCGAGCCCATCATTGGACTCCCTGCTCTGCGGGAGGTCTGCTTCTGATTCTCCCACTCCCCCTGCTGTGTTCCTTCTCTCTCTGTAACTCTCTCTATCAAATAAATAAATAAATATATAAAATTAAAAAAAATTTTCCATGATTTTTTGCTTCCCATTTCCCATTTTTAATTTTTTAATTTCCAGTTAATTTTCATGGAATTTTCCAAATTATCTTTTAAAATTCATTTCTAACTTAAATAAATTGTAGATAGGGAATATGGTCAGTACAAAACCAACCTTTTGAAATTTAACAAGGCTATTTTTAAGGCATATAATGTCATCACTTTTCATGAATATTCAATGTATGCTTAAGAGAATGTTTATTTTCCATTGTCTAGGGATAATACTCAATTCTTGGCAATATTTCTAAGTGTCTACTTATTTTTGGAAAATATATAGACGTCTCTCATTTCCAGTTTCTGACATTTTGTGAATCTTCTGCTGCTGCCTGTCCCTTATGCTGGTTCTTCCTTATGGTGCTCTGTTTACATATGTGTTTTGTCATTTTTGATAATGGATCTGATGCTGGTTTTTTCTGTAAGTTTGTGGGGATTTTTTGAAGACTCCTAAGATCAATTGAATTTTTCTTCCGTCTGTTTTCTGAGGATGCACCCACCTGAGGAAGGAGGGCACTTCAAATGAAATTCTACAGTCAGGTTTTGTTGTTGTTGTTGTTGTTGAATACATAAATTTTTATGAATACAAATCCAAATTCATATGAATGTAGACTTTTGGTTATACGTTTTTCAAGGAAGAATTTTTCTCCTTTGTAACATACCAAGATTAATTTCATTTTCACCCTTACTCTGTTGGGAGTACCAGTTTTTATACGGGATCCTATGACAGATTCCCTACCTTTGACATACCTAGTCTGTATATTCTGTCCACCACACCCTGTAAAGTTACCACAATGCAGGTTCAAGTTCTCCAGAGTTCAGCAGAAACTGTCAGGGGCAAAGCTGGCATTGATACGTGCATACGTCTGGGGACTCCTGGTTTTACTTCATTTCTGGGTGTGGTATATGAATTACTTTGGTGGCAACTCACTGACCTATTTTTTAAATGCCTTTGTATTTTTTTTCTTTCTAAAGTAGATTTATTATGATTTAAATCACAGGCCATTAAATTTATTCCTTTAATACGTCCAATCAGTGGTTTTAGTAGTTTTAGAATTGTGCAACCATCACTACTATCTAATTTTGGGGCACATTCTTCAATCCAAAAAGGACCCTTTACCCATTAGCAGTCATTCTCTTCTCCTCCTACCTCCCCACCCTAGACAATCTCTAATTTACTTTCTGTCTCTATGGATTTGCCTCTGGACATTTCCTAGAAATGCATAAAACATGTGGTCTTTTGTGACTGTCTGATTTCACTGAGCTTATGTTTTCTAGGTTCTTCAGTGTTGTAGCATGTATCAGTACTTCATTCGCTTCATTGCCAGATAATAATCCCTTATCATAATATTTTGTTTATTCATTCATCAACTGATGGACATTGAGATGTTTCTGCTTTTGGCTATTATGGATAATGCTGCTATGAATATTCATACATACATTTTTTAGTGCATATATGTTTTCATATGAATTCTGTTTAACTTTTTGAGGCACTTCCAGACTGTTTTTCAAAATGGTTGTACCATTTTACTCTCCCACCAGCAGTATATGAAGGTACATGCTTGTTAACACTTGCTATTGTCTGTCTTTTTGATTCCAGACATCCTAGTATGTGTGAAGTGATTTGCATTTCTTTAATGACTACAAATATTGAGCGTTTTTTCATGTGCTATTGACCACTTGTATATCTTCATTGGTGAAAAATTTATTGGGATTGCCCATTTTAAAATTGGTTTGTTTGTTTGTTTTTGAGAGAGAGAGAATCCCAAGCAGAGACTGATGTGGGGCTTGATTTCAGGACCCTGAAATCATGACCTAAGCCAAAATCAAAAGCGGGACGCTTAACTGACTGAGCCATCCAGATGCACCATTATTGTGTTGTCTTTTTATTATTAAGTTGCAACAATTCTTTATACATTTTATATACAAGTCCCTTATCAGGTATATGATCTGCAAATATTTTGTCGCATTCTATGGGCTATTTTAATGATTTATTTTATGTGAAAACTTGACTGGGCCACAGATTGCCCAGATTACACATTGTTTTTGAATGTGTCTCTGGGGGCATTTCTGGATCAGATTAGCAATTGAATCTGGACTCAGGAAAGTAGATTGCCCTCCCCAATGTGAGCAGGCATCATTCAATCTGCTGAGAACCTGAATAAAACAAAAGAAGGAGAAATGAGGAATTCATCCCATTTTTTGTTATTTGTTTGTTTATTTTTGCCTCACTTCTTGAGCTGGAACATCTCATCTCATCTTCTCCCACCGTTGGACTCAGATTCACCTCATCATTCCCCTAGTTCTCTGGCTTTCAGGCTCAAAACTGAGTTATAGCACCAGCTTTCCTGGGTCTCCAACTTGCAAATAGCAGGTTATGGGCCTTCTCAGTTTCCATAACTGCATGAAGTAATTTCTCATAATAAATCTCTCTATCTCTGGAGGTAGATAGATAGATATAGACACAGATATAAACATACAGATATAGATATATAGATATATCTCCTATTTGTTCTGTGGGTCTTTTACTCTGGAGATCCCTAATGCAGTTCTTTTTTCATTTTATTGATAGTGGCTTTGAATCACCAAAGTTTTTTATCTTGATGAACTTCAATTTAACTATTTTTTTTGTTGCTTATGTTTTTGGTGTCATATTCTAAGAAATTATTGCTTACTCCAAGATCATAAAGATTTACATTTGTTTTTTTCTATGGACTTCACAGTTTTAGCTCTTAATTTAAGTCTATGAACCATCCTGAGTTTACTTTCGTATATGATGTGAGGTAGGGGTCTAATAGCATTCTTTTGCATGTGGATTTCCACTGGTCTTAGCACGATATTTGAAAAGATTATTTTCCCTCTTTGAACTATCTTGGCATTTTGTTGAAAATCATTTGATTGTTGATTTTAGGGTTTATTTTTGGAGTCTCAATTCTCTTCTATGGGTCTTTATATCTTTGCTCATGCCAGTACCACATGGTTTTTATTTTTGTAGCTTTTTAGGAAGTTTTGAAATCTTCCTTCTTATTTTTAAATCTAGCGTTTTAATTATTTTAGTCAGGAGGGCCTTTCAGTATATTTCATCTGTATACTGCCATAAATCTTAATCACTATTTATTTATTCATTTATTTGTAGCAGAATGCCTTTAGGGAAAACTTCAAATTTCTTTCTTGTCATTTCTAATAATCTATTTCAGGTATACAAAAAGTCATTTAAAAATGCAGCAATCATGTAGTTTCCATCCAGCTTAGAAAATAACATAAGTCCCCATGTATACCTTTTCAATCACATTTCTCTAAATTCCCCCAATGATGATCACGATCCTGAATTTATATTAATCATTCCCAAGGACATCTTATACTCTTATTTACCATCATTTCCAACTGCCTGTTCTCTTGCCATCTTCTGCTATAGAGGCTATAACACTAAATCCTTGACATCCAGCTTCTCTTGATGATCTGAAAGTCCATAGACTCAGTCATGACTGATCAGCATGGCTAAGTCTTTGGGTAGGGGTGACTTTTCCCAAATGAAAGTAAAGACTTGCTATAGACAATCCTTTTTGGTTTTCATACTTTTTCTCTTCCATTTTTCCATTTTGGAACATAGGCATGATGCTGAGGTAACTACCTCGTCACCACAAGGTGACAAGAATGAGGAAGAAAATGTCCATGTTTCTTCATGGCAGAAATGAAGATGGAAATGGCCTGTGTACCTGATAACATGGTTGGACTAAGTTAGGACTTCCCACCTCAGACCCCTTGTTGCATGAGGCATTTGCAGCATTGCATTTCATCATCCAAGATGTCAAAGATTATAAGACACAGCATTATTTATGTATCATTAAGAAAGAAAAAAGGTGCTGATAACTATACAATAGTATAATGCTTTTTTTCACATCTTTGTCAATGAAGACCTAACTTTATAAACAAGAAAATTTTGAAAAACATGTGTTTCTAGGAGTCAGTAAAATATTTTTTAAAAACCTTTTTTAAACGTCCATTAGTAGAGTTATCAAATACTTGCAATCGAAGTTTCCTAACTGATGCCATTTTATAATAAGTAGACAAATTTAGATTGAAATTAATGTATCTGAAAGCAGGTAGGGAAGAAAATCGGGCTTTGCTAAGAAATCTGCTTTTTGCTCTACGTCAGCAATCCAAAATGGCTGAGATCCAGAAATCTGCAGGCATGTTGTGTCAGGCCTGGGCTTGTTTATTGGCAGATTTATTCCTTGCCCTTTTCTAGCCTGAGATGTAAGGCTTCAGGCTATGTCCCCCCATCCTCTGGGACAGCTATGACCAGCTGAGTTCAGCCAATGAGATGTGTTGCCTGGACAGTGGAACAAGAGAGGAGGGAAGAGTTATATTCCTTCTCCCCCCCTTCTGTCATGAGTGGCATCTCTGCAACTGAAATTCCTCACCAGATCTGGCCCCTACCCAGCAGGCCAGCCAATGTTGCAGCATCTGCTTAGTGATTCCTGGCTTCCTGTCTTTTTGTTCTTCCATCCTAGGAGTCTTAGTGGCTTCCTGCTTTTGCTCATCTCAGGATGATGGCCTCACCATACCTTATTTGGCTTCTCAGCTCATCCATCATCTGTGTAACCTATGTCTTGCATTAAAATCTCTCTGACACTTGGACTATTTAAAGTGGTTTTTTTGTTTCCCTGACCAAAAACCAGGGACACTTTTTGAAAAGGTGTATTCTCAGTCCTAGGCTAAAATTATTACACGCCAAGTCAAACAGATGGGATTCGTAGCAGGAGATAAGATTGGAACTTGAGAACTCAAGTCTGATTCCCTGGGCCCCTCCCCTGCACCAAATGTAATATATTCCCTGAGGAAAGGGTGATTATTCCCATCGTAAAATGCAGCTGGCATGCAGCCTGAGGAAAGAGGAGAGTTTTTAATATTTTTCCTCCCCAGGTTATTGACTTGAAAGCCCAGGGACAAAACAGTCTCTATTCTTATTGTTCAGTAGGAAGTGATCTACGTTCAGTAGGACGTTAGCGTCTCTTCCAAATAGAGCTCATTATTACCTTTTTCACTCTCTGCTTGGATACATTGGGAAAAGATAAACATCTTTTGGACTTAGATTGCTGGTTCATCTTGATCTGGTGGAAAAGAATTTACCTCATCTAGGTGCGACAGAATTGCCTCCTTACGGGGAGGAGGGAGTGCTTGGGTTAGTGACATTTTGAAATTGAAAATATGGGAAAAACAGTGTGTGTACAGAAAAAGAAGAGCCAGAAAGGGACAGTAGACATTTGTGGTTTTATTTTACATCTCTTTCTCTCTCGCTCGCTCAATCTCTCTCTCTCTCACCCTCCTTCCTGTCCTTCTTTTCTTTTCTTTCTATCTTCTTTTCCTGCAGAACAATAGCAACCTGATTTTCCTTGGGGAAATCACCTCTTTCCCACTCTGAGTTCATACAGTTTTGTGGTAAATAACTCTGCATCCAGGGAGAAGCATTTGACGCAGGCCTGGCCAATTAGAACACTGATTCTCCTTGGCCAAATCAAAGCTTGTGAGATGCAAAGCTCAATTTTTTGAAAGGAAAGTGTTCATTGTTGTTTATGCTGAACTTGGAGTTGTGAGGATGTAAGCCTGGAGCTTTTAGCAACCATCTCGCCACCATGACAGCTGGGCCCCCCTGAGAATGGAGTTGAGGCACAGAGGAGCAAAGGTGAGAAACAGAAAAGAGCCAATTCTTGATGATAAGGTTTACCTGTGGGATTTGGCAAGTAACTACCTGTAAACTACCCAGAACTACTTTGTACACTTTTCAGTTGTGTCAATCAGTGAATTCTTTCCCTAAGCCTATTTTTTTAAAGATTGTATTTATTTATTTGAAAGAGAGAGGTCACAAGTATAGGCAGAGAGGCAGACAGAGAGAGAGGAAGAAGCAGGTTCCCCACCGAATAGAGAGCCTGATGTGATGTAGGGCTCAATCCCAAGATGCTGAGATTATGATCCAAGCTGAAGGCAGAGACTTAACCTACCGAACCACCCAGGCGCCCCTCCCTAAGCTTATTTGAAATGTTTTCTTTCCTTCCTCTTTTCCTTCTTCTTTCCCTCCCATCTGCTGAAAGAACCCTAAATATTATTTTTTTTAGAACCCTAAATATTATTTTTAAAAAAGTATGCTCATGCATATCCTGGAGCTACGATGACTTAAATTTGGTTAAAAGAGAACTTATAGGCTATTTCTATAAATAAACAAAAGCATCCCCCTTTTTTTTTAGATTTTATTTTTAAGTAACCTCTACAGCCAACATGGGGCTTGAACTCACCTCCCTAAGATCAAGAGTCACACACTCCACCAACTGAGCCAGCCAGGTGCCCCAATCCTCTTATTATTACTGCATGCAAGGCAGACCTTAAAATCTAAGGTCAGTGTGTTTTGTTAACTCCCATAATACAATGTTTTAGCTATGCTAAAGCTGCCAGTGAAGTTGATCCTAGGCCAGGCCACTACCTGTACTTTGTCTATTATAGCAACTTAGAAAGTATATTTAAAAGATGTTACACTATCATTTAAACTCACAAACGTTCATTAATACATACCCTCAGTGGACAATATTCAAAGTACTGGCTTCCTCCCTCTTAGCAGGCAAATACTATACGAAATTCTATGATCTTACAGGAAAATGACCTTTTAATATCAACATTCCAGCTTTCAACCTTCAGGACCGGATTTGTACTTAGTCGGTGGGCTCATCATTGACATTGCCTGTTTGTGAACGGTCTGTTCTGGCTTGCTATGAGGAGCTCTCTTTTTCAGGATTTATGATTTATGATTTAATCTTAAAGGAGATGGCTGCTTTGTTACATAAAGTTGACAGATAGCCTGAAGATTTTCAAAAGATTGAACAGTGATTTCTTTAGTTTAAAAATAATAATGCTAATTTGGTTTTTTTGTGGTTCATTTTCTACTTAGCTTTGAAAAATAAAAACAATCAGAATTTTATAGTTGAAAAGGAATAAAGAGCTATTTCAACCCCATGCTCTCATTTTTGGGTGAGAAAACAATAGTTACAGAGACAGCAAATGGAAATAGATAAAATATTTAAGAATGTGAACTGCCTTTGGCAACCACAGCATGGGAAGAAGCAGAGCTCCTGGTTTATTCATACTTGTTTTTGGTCTCTCATCTCTTAAGTCTCCTTCTGTGGGTACATACTGGGATTCACAGGCAACTTTAGAATTACACATTTCTTTCTCTTAATTTGTGTGTATTTTCTTTATTTTTATCGATATTGATTTTATTTCTTTACTATCGAACTTTCCAGAGTCACTGGACAGGGACCATACAGAATGTCAATTTCATCATTGCTCCATTAACAACACAAATCAAGAGGATAATGCCACACATCTTTCTGGCAGACAGGGAAGGGACAATGGGACCCCAGCAACATACTTCAACAGGAGAGAAAGAACCTTGGTGAGAAAGGTTTCCATAGCCTCCTCCCACCTTTTTCTTAACCTCTTTGATTCTCAAGAAGGAATGTGTAAATTTGCTCCTTGGAGCTGTGTTTATCTGCCCTTGTGTTCACTCAGACTTGGCCTGAACAAGTGCCCAGGCAAAAGCCCACCATTCCTGAGGATTAGGGAGGGTTTCTTCCGTAGTTAGTGGTGTTGTGTATATAGGATTTTAACACAAACCTTCTAAGTGAATTAACGAACATTGAGAGGAGACAAGACAGCATTTCACTAGTAGAAGAAGCTTCCCAGAGAATAAATCTGAGAACTTTCTGTGATATAGCAACAATATTGTTGGTGACTGAAAGTATGACTTCATACAAGAGAACCACTTCCGAATTTTTTAAAACTATTTTTAACACATGAAATTACATACAATACAAAATTCTTGTTTTACAAGTTGAAATCTTTATAGTTATGGGTACAGTTACAGTAATGCAAGTAATATTAGTGCATTCACTTAGAGCAGGGTTATTTATCTTCATTGGGCTTAACACAAAGCCCAGAATGAATTATTTGCCTAAACTGCTTTCTAGTCTTTGAAATAAAAAAAAAGGAAAATGACTTCTACCTCCTGTAATAATATGTCAGAATGATAAACAATGCCAACAATTAAGTAGTCCGGTATCTCTATAAATGGGAGATTGGATTCCAATAGCTTTTGCGTTGTAAATCTTAAAGTTTTGGCCACATTCTGTCTACCAAATTGTCATCATCTCAGCTTTCAGGAAAACTACATCATCTTTGGTCATAGGCTGCCAAAAAATAGAAACTATAGACTACACCATTTTTTTCCAAAGAATCCTGTATTTTAATGAGTAGCTGAATAAATAGACATTAATTATGAAATTCACATTAAGATAGAAGAAAATCCAAACATTCTGATTGCTTTATCTCTTAAATTTGATAGCTACTACAAAACATACTATTTATGTTAGGGTAAAAATAAGCTGAATCACAGGAGTGTAACTGGGAAGTGCTGGCCATTATATACAGTAACAGGGAGGAGTCATAAAATAAAAGTGTATATATGTACATATTTTTTTCCTTTTTTGCATGGAGAAACACTGTTTTATAAAATGGGAAAACACACAGTAGACCACATGCAACAAAAACCAATACAATGTGCACAGCAGTAGGATCAAATAAGACAAAAGAACTATGGGTTTAAAAAATAATTTGGGAGAGGAAAAAAAAAGAAAAAAATTGAAACCTGGAATGCTTTGTTCTTGAGGTTTCAGAATATAAATTTGTCTCACAAGCCTCTTGATTAAGTTTTCAAAAGTTCCCACTTGACCTTTTATGGTTTAAGTGTAGAGCTAAAAATAAACCATCATATTATACAAAACTTTGTCTATTAGCATACAAAAGGTAACAATTTACTTTTTGTATAAAATATAACCTTTTGATAGTATATTTATTTCACATATGTATAAATATAACCAAAGAATATGTTTTAAGTATTTCTACCAAAATATTCTTTACAAAAGTTTACAAAACAAGTCATTTATTCATATTTACAACCCAGCACAGAAAGGATTCCGGGCCAGTGACGTTGGTATTGTGTAAAAGAAGAAGAGTGCTTCTAGACAGTTTAAAGGTTGACAGAGGGTTTTGTAGCACTTTCAAAATATGATCTTTTTTAGAATAGGTATTGAAAGTCTTAGTTATTAAACAGGTCCAGTGAAATTACATCTGATAATTGAATAAGTGGGTGTATAACTAAAAAGGCTGAAGATAACCTATGTTCTTCTGTGATGAGGAAAACGATGGTGATATTTTGCTTCCGTTCCAAATCAGCACATGTCCTCTCCGTTTTATAGCTGATCTGTGTGTGGGTTCTGAGGGGACAGGACTCCACAAAAACTCTTTGTCTGATACAGTGCTCAGCCCTGAGGGAGAAAACCTGGATATGCAGGTCCATCTAGCGTGTGGTGATGATACATCGCATCAGGGAGCCAAGGATGGATACAGTGCTTCTGGAGTGGGTCACTTTCTCTTTAGCTGTTCACCGAAATATGCCCAAATCGGGACAGATTATTTTCTCTCTAATTATGCCTTCCTTCAAACCCTGTCCAATAGATCTGTACCCAACCATACCCACCATTTCTTGTCCTGATCTTCTGTTTCTTATCTCCAATCAAAACAAGATACCTTCTTTTCTCTCTGTTTTCTTACAAATCAGTCTCTGCTCATCAAAATTAGCAGGGAAGGCTCGATTTCACTCAGCATGGGAACTAACCAACAGCCATCATCACAATAAGCAACAGCCCAGGTTATCTGTGGCGAGATAAATCTCCTTTGTAGCCATGTCCAGGGGGATGTTTTCTTTTTCAAACAGTGAAATCTGATGCAGACAGGTATGCACCAACATTTCGGTATGATTAGGACAAGCTGTGATTTATCTAAGACTTGGAAATGGACTCAAGAATGGGTTGTGGAAGCCCAAATAAAGTTGGAGAGCTCTGCAATCTTGTCTCATCACTAGATACGGCATGTTGCTGAAGTATGACATATGTGGGAAAACGGACCAAGGGAGAGGTGAATCTGGGGAAGAAACTCTATAATCCATTGGACGTTCTCTAGTTTCTCTGGCTTTCCTCTAATTGGGGCACTGTTTGATTACTCCAAACAAACCTATAACATCTCAATCTACCCTGGACGTTTTAGGAAAACTAAAGGAAAAAGGCAAGAGTGGGAAGATTAAACCACACTGACTATAGCAAATGAAGGAGTTTGTTGCTTGTCGCTAAGAACTAATACCTCCATATGATGTGGGGTTTAACAAGCGACAAGCTCTATTACTTGTCTTTCAGGGAGGAAAGTTGCTCGGGAAGCCTATTTTACACAACTGATTACACATCAACATCACGGTTCTGTTTGGGCAATCTGGAAACTGTGTCCTGGAGTTTAGCTAGGGAAGAGTGATCCCAAGATTTTACTTCAGGGTTGGAGATTTAAAACAAGCATTTGAACCAAGCAATGCAGTTACTTTCTGCTTCCACGTGTAAGCCAAGGTATCTTCACGTAGTCCAACTGAAAGTCAAGATTTGGCCTTTCCAGCGTCCTTGTAGAATACTGCCTTTTAGTGTGTGGACTTTACTAATTGTCTCCCTCTTCTCCTTTAGGAGTTGTTCCCCAAGATCTCATCAAGATTGATGTCTTTCATCCAGTCGTCGTTACCAGGCTCTGTCTTCAATAAGGAATCAATGAAATCAGCATCGCTGTTCAGCGCAGGGCCCATGTTATCCGTCTGTTGGTTGAGAAAGTCAAAAGCTAAGTCACTGCTGTGGTCAGTTCCTTGAAAAGCCCTGGAACTTTGGTTGGGTGATGGGAAACTACCCGGTGTCAGGGACGGCGGCTGGCTTATGCCTGTCCTCGACTGACTCAACCCTGTTCCTGACTGGTTCAAATTAGGCAATATTTGGGTGCTGAGCTGATTGGGTCTCAGGTTCAGACTTCTCAGTGGACCCATGGTTTGTCCATTTAACGGCTGGCTCATTTGGTTCATGGGTCTCATCTGCACCGTTGGTGTTAACTGGTTAGGAGGGGCCACTGGCCTCTGGGAAAACTGCTGGCTGCCTACTGCCTGTTGCAGGGACTGGTTTGGAGTATAGGCTGCAGGTGTCCCCGTGGGGAAGCGGACTGCTGTGGACTTCAGGGCTTCCTGTTGTTTGGTTGTTGCTTCTTGAGAGGCCCAGTTGGGCGTTGTTGAGCTGGATGTGATCATTACATTCGATGTTCTCTGTGTGGGCATGCTGGCCATGCTATGGGTTAAATTTGGTCTTAATTGTTGCGAATTGCTAACAGGTCCAGTTCCAAAAGTGGCCACGTTATTATTACTTGCCCCTAAGGTAGGTGGCCGTGGCATCAGAGGGTTGTTTTGATTTGCTATCAGTTGGTTTGGGTTTCTCTGTTGGGTCAGCTGAGTCACTCCCGAAGTGACGCTGTATGTGCCAGGCTGACTGCAAGGCAGATTTCCATACATCCCCATGTTCTGAACTCCTGTGGGTAACGATGGCATTCTTGTCCCGTGGGAAGTAGACATGAGGCTGGAATTCGAAGTCAAAATGGTATGTGTGGAAACTGGGTTTGCCAAAGCCTGGTTAGAGTTTAAACTCACAGTTGATGAGCCACCTGAGACAGAGAAGATAATTATATTAGTTTATAACCATAGGCTATCTCCTCTTTTATAGCAATTTGCAGGTGTAAGAACAAATAAAGAGAAGTAATCATCATAGCATCATCTATAAAAGGAGTAAGACAGCTTTGAGAGGCAAGTATCACCTAGGTTATCCCTTGGTCAAGAGTTTACATATAGAGAAAAAAGCTACAATAAAATAGCTCTAGTTTTTGGGTTTTACTTTATTCCTCTTCTGGACTCACTGAGGGGAGGTGACAGTCAATCTTTCTTTCATTTCAAATTAGCTTTACTCTGTTCTGAGACCGAAGACTAGAACTTCAATTAACCAGCTGCTGTGAAATCAGGCTGCCGATTGCCCAAGGGTCCAAATAAGAAAGTGTGGATGAATCCTATACATGGCTGATAGATTAATATTCCACACCTCCGGTCTTGAACACCACATCCAATTAATTCATCTGCATCATCCCCATTCAAGAAGCTTCTGTGAGTGGCCCCCAACTATCCAAAGGGAAGACTCCCATCTCTTTAAACATCTGGAATTCTGGGTGTCCATGATGATTTCCATGTGGAAAGCCCTCTGCTCCAGGAGGTAGAGTTACTATTGCTTTGTTATCCACATACCATGAGCCACCTTTGTTCATGCTAGTTCCCTTTCATATGATGCCCTTCTTAACTCCCTGAGCCCTACTTTCCCTTCAAATCTCAGGCCAAAGTCCAAGCTTCTTCATTGAACTTTGGCTGATACTCCAGCCTGCTCTTTCCAGAAGAATTTGCTCTTTGAAATTTTCATTTAGCACTTAGCTTTTGTACTGGGAAATCCACAGAACCTCAAAGTGGAACCATCAATTGTAGGCTGCCCAGTAGGGAGGCACCACATACCAGATAGTGAGGAGTCAACACGTTAAAACTTTCCCGACTTGGGGCAATCAAAGTCATCATGGAAAGACAACTTGAGAAGCAAAAATGGAATGTCAGAAAGATAAAAGCAAGTGCCTGGTAGATGATAAGTTCCATGGGGGAAAGTATTTTTTGCCTGTTTGGTTCACTGCCCTATTCTGTAAGTCTAGTGGATGGTGCAAAGTAGGTATTTGCTTGATATTGAATGAATGAATGAGTAGATTAGAAATTGAACCAAATATGTATTTTGGAGAAAGATTCTCTTCTAAAGTACTCTGCCTGCACAGATGCAGGGAGGCCCAGAGAATCAGAAATACTAAGAGATGAGAATGAGACACACATGGAAATATCAGAACAGCACTGTAGGAGAAGAACATGGCTGTAGTTGTAGCTCTAGGGAACCCTGGAACTGTTTGGAGATAGCTAGCATGGCACACAGCCTGACGGGCTGAGGTCCTTGCTACTTGTTTTAAAATGTCTCGGGACGCCTGGGTGGCTCAGTGGGCTAAAGCCTCTGCTTTCAGCTCAGGTCATGATCTCAGGGTCCTGGGATCGAGCCCCACATCGGGTTCTCTGCTCAGCGGGGAGCCTGCTTCCCCCTCTCTCTCTGCCTACCTCTCTGCCTACTTGTGATCTCTCTCTCTGTCAAATAAATAAATAAAATCTTAAAAAAAAAGTCTCCCACTAGACACATATCATGAGCCTCAAAGGCTGGAACAGTCTCTTGTATCTCCCTATGTATCCAAAAGAGTACACAGCCCTGGCCTGGGAGGGCAGGAAGAGTTTGATAAAGAGGGACCAGAGTCCGGTATGAGATGCTGGGATAGTAAAGAGTTGACAGCCGATGAGAAGAAGCAACAGCATCTTGGTATCTAAGGGTTTCGTGAGAAGGGAAAGGACACTATGAAAGTGCTATGAGAAATAATTTAAAAGTTTTACTTTTTTTAAAAGATTTTTAAAATTTACTCATGACAGAGCAAGAGAGTGGGAGTGGGGGTGAGAGTGAGAGCGAGAGCGAGAGAGAGAGAAGCAGACTTCCCGTGGAGCAGGGGGCCCAACGCAAGACTCGATCCCAGGACCCTGGGATCATGACCTGAGCTGAAGGCAGATGCTTCATTGACTGAGCTACCTAGGCAACCCAAATTGAGAGGTTTTAAAAATCATTACCTGTAGGTGCCCTCTATTTTAACAATATGCCCTGAGAAGGTTTTAAGAGGAGAGCAATATTTTTAAACAACCATAATAGAGAGAATTTCCATAAAGGTCACAAAATAGTAACCACAGTTAGTATTTAGAAGTTCCTAATATGTGGTAAAAATTGTTCCATGTGCTTTTCATATATCATTTCTCATGTTAACATCTGAGCAAGGTGATTATTACTGCACTGAGATTAAAGTAAAAAATGATAAAAGTTTGTGTTGTGTTTGTTGCTTATTTCATTCTCAGAAGACACTGGCAGTACAATGCTCTGAGTACTGATTCTTATCCATTTGGGGGTTGGCAATTGGATGCCAAGGATCCCTCCCTCAGGAAAAGGCCCATGTGCACTGGGAAAGGGACTCACAGGGGCCTACCGAGCATCCAGCCTCCCTCTCTCCTTTAGAAACGGACCCTTGATTTTGCAGTAATATGCCTAGGTGAAAAACCACATTTCCCAAGCTTCCTTGGTGATGGAGGGATCCAGATGAATATGTTCTGGCGAGGAGTAGAAGTTATTAGATAAGAGTCCAAGAAACCTATTTTATTTTATCTTTTTAAGATTTTATTTATTTGAGAGAGAGAGAGAGAGAGAAAGCACAAGCAGGGGGAGCAGCAGAGGGAGAGGGAAACTGCTAAGCTGAGCAGGGATCCTGATATGGAGCTTGATCCTAGGACTCTGAGATCACGACCTGAGCCAAAGGCAGGTAGACGCTTAGTCAACTGAGTCACCCAGGTGCCTCTCAAAAAAACCACTTTTAAAAAGAGAATCTTACTCATTGAGGAGGGCATTTTACCTCTTCCCTTCTTTCATCCTTCTACCTGGAATACGACGTGAAGGATGGTGGTGTGGCCACAAGGCAACCCTTAGGGAGGAAGCTCCATGTGAAAGAAGGTGGAGCAGAAAGACGAAAAATGCCTGGACCCCTGACAACACAGTACAGCCACCTAATCAGCCTGAGACTGCTATCCTTGAGATTCTTTTCTATGAATGGGAAAAGAAAAGCCCAAACACCCACTTTGAATTTTGTATTATATTTCCAAGGGCTCCGAGCTTCCCCTGAACCCACCGATAGGCCACGGTGTAGGAAGCCATGTTCCAAAGGAACCTCCACCTTGTCTTTCAGCCATGTTGAGGACAAGCGGAGACAAGAGGATTGGGCTTCACGCAAGTTCCAAGAGGAAGGAATGTCTGATTACCTTACCTGATCTGGGTCGGGACACCTTGCTGGGAAGAGAATGGGCAAACTGAGGAGTTAGCAAACATTGAAGTGCTCTTGAACTCTCAGAGGTAAGTCGGAGGGTAGTGAAATATGTGAACAGAGGCCAAGAACCACCAAGAAATGAAGAGAAGACTAAAAACCACTCAAGTTCCATCTTGATCTGAGAGTTAAATGGGAACTAGTGCAGGATTCTAAGAAAGATGTTACATTTCCATATGAGGTGGGAGAGGAGATGTTAAAAATGGAATAGTTTTTTTTTCTTCTACAGTTATGATTTTTATTGATTTTCCTAAAGATTTTATTTATTTATTTATTTATTTATTTATTTATTTATTTATTAATTAGAGAGACAGCAAGAGAGAGAGCACAAGGAGGAGTGAGGAGCAGAGGGAGAGGGAGAAGCAGAGGGAGAGGGAGAAGGAGAAATAGATTCCCCACTGAGCAGGAAGTCCACTGTGGGGCTCGATCCCAGGACTCTAGGATCATGACCTTAGCCAAAGGCAAATGCTTAACCAACTGAGTCACCCAGAGGTCCCAATTTTACTGATTTTTAAGAATACTCACCAGAATACTGAGCAGCGGTTGGCTGCATACTGCCCGTGTTTCTTCTTTGGTCTTTGTAATCTGGGGGTGGCCTTGTCAAATGTCTATTTATCTGATCCTGCGGAGCAATCTTCTCCTTGAAAACACAAATAAAACATGTTGAGTTGCATGCTTACTTTCCCACTTGTAAACATTTATAGACTGTTATGCAAAAAAGTAAGACTGTAAGAACAATTTTGGAGCCTTAGCTGCGAATCATATACCTTTTATCTACTAGTGTTACTTCATGGACTGGTCTTTTCAATTTGAATAAACTTCCTGCATGGAAGTATAATTCCTACCTCTCCTTAATGCTCAATGTGTGTTTTGGGTCTAGCAACTAATCCCATTTTCTTTATTTTGCAATTAGACTTCAGTGAGAGGTAAATTCCCATGATTTTTGAGATGGTGTTTCTAGTTTTATTTTGTAGCACACCTGATATGCTTTGGTACCTATTATTTAATTCTGGTCCCATGGAGTATGGAAGGCATAGGACTAGGGTTGCCAGAGAAAATACAGGACACTTGGAAATTCTATATTTTTATTAGTTAAATCTGGCAACCCTAGATAGGAGGAGATGCCAGGAGATAATCTATCAGGACTAGTGGGAATACTATACACATATTACCCCATTTTCCTCCCTCTAAAATCACCCTTGAAATAGGTGTGATTATTCCCACTTAATTGATGAAGAAATGGAAGCTTCATTAGGCCAAGTAACTTGCCAAAGATCAGAGTGGTAGAACAGAAATCGAATCCTGAATCAAAGAATCTGGCCCTTTCCCTGCCACACAATACAATACTTGCTTCTCTGTTTCTCTGTGCCCCATTCTCAAAGCATAGAAGTCTCGAAGCCCCCTCCTTTTCTTCCTTCTAGAATCAGCTACCTTTAGATCTCTAGAGTAGGTGAGTTTGGGAGCTAAGAAGGAAATAGGTACGTTCTTTTTATATTGTCAATGCCTTTAGCCAAAGACCACCAGGAACATACCTGTTGGGTTTATTACTCATTGCAGCAAGGGAGAATGCACACCATGGGGGACCTGGGGTGTCTCAGTACTAGAGTGTTAGAAAGAACCTATCCTAGGATTTGGGCATTGACTGGATGATTTAGGGAGAGTCTAAGGAAGCAATGATTTGTTCTAGGCTGTAAACTGTCAAAGTGAGGTTCATTGAGAAAAGCAGCAGCCATTGCTCACTTAGCAAAAGGGGGGGCTGGTATTTTGTGGGTTACAGAGTGACCTTGTGTCTGTATTTAGATCAAATTACGAAGTGGCCTTGTTGTGTCTCATTTTATCATGGTCTCCAAGTAACCCCATCTGAGTTGGTATCCTGTCAGATGGTTCATGTCTGACAAAAACCAAAATGGCCTGGGTGTGAGCTTCATATCAACCTGGACATCAGGGACTGCTTCTTTTCTTTCTCAATATGGATCAGGAAGTTTTAGAATTACTTTACTGCAGCATTGTATGCACCCCAAAGCAACCTCCAATTTCAAAGATAAACATAACTGGCAAAGATAGACAGAGAACAATAAAGTTATAGAAAAGTCAACAAACAGAAAAGAAAACCGTGTGAAGATAGAGGGAGGGATAAATTAGATGGAGGCCAAATATGCACTGGCCAAGTTAGATCCCACTTGAACCATGTATTTCTCAGTTCCTTAAAACAACAACAAACTAAGTTCAAATTTTTGTTTCTAAGAACAAAATTTGAAAGACTCACAGGGGTTTTGGGGCATCAAGTAATTCGTAAAAAACACAATTTTGATGAGCTAAGTGTAAATGAATCAGAAACACATGGATTACATTTCTTTTAAATATGGGTTTACAAATGAAGGAAAAAAGTGGTTGGCGAAAGTCTTTATGGTTTTGCCCAAACCCTAAATGTTTAAGAAACAGCTTGAGATGTTCCATGAACCCAAATGTGGTGATGTTCAACCTTGCCTGTTTTAAATATATATTTTTTTTAATTTGACAGAGAGGAGAGAGAGAGATCACAAGTAGGCAAAGAGGCAGGCAGAGAGAGAGGGGGAAGCAGGCTCCCTGCTGAGCAGAGAGCCCGAGGTGGGGCTTGATCCCAGGACCCTGAGATCATGACCTAAGCAAAAAGCAGAGGCTTTAACCCACTTAGCCACCCAGGTGCCCCTAACCCTGCCTGTTTTAAACTATTGTGCAAACTGACAAGTTTTGATTTTTTTGCCAAGCATGGGACTTTCTGAATTCTTCTCTTTTTTCTAAAGCATCTATCATTTTTTTCTTATGTCATTAGCTGTTTCTGCTGTTTATAATTGAAGAAAACAGGATTTGTGCATGGGAATGTGTGTGTGTGTGTGTGTGTGTGTGTGTGTGTGTGTGTGTGAGAGAGACAGAGACAGAGACAGAGAGACAGAGAGAGACAGAGACAGAGACAGAGGATCAGGCTCTTGGTTCCCCATTAAAGACTAGATCTCAAATCTGAAAAATCTGAACTTATTTTTATGCATATTCAATCTACTTACTGACTTTTTATTTCCCTGAGAGCTAAATTAGGTTGTTCCAAGGGTTAACAACACATCTCTGGAAGCCTGAGTTTCTTGAACTACTTGCTCACAAATGGGTTAGATTTAATGGCCTAGCATACGGTCTATTCATGGAATGGCTGTGTCATCCCTGCAGGCTCAGGAGTAGCAAAGAGGAGCCTGCAGCACGGAATTTGGACTGTTGTCAGTCCCATTCTGTGCAAGAAGATGACCGTCCCATTCTGCCTAAGTGTGAACACACAGGCCATCCCTGAGACTACTCCCATGCAATGGGAAATTGAACTTCTCAACTAGTGTCTCATGATCTTGGACAGAGTAATTCGACCCAATAACCTGGACCTGAAAACTCACTATAGAAATAATCTCTGTTGTGCTTATCTGTCCTGCTTCAGCTTTGCCATCTCAAAATGTGACATGTAGACAATTCCAGGACCTCCCTCATAGCTCTGATCAGAAGGACTAATCCTTTACTGCTGTAAAAGCTTGGCGTGGCTCCTGGCCCACAGAAGGTGCACAAAATGTGTTGGTTATCGTGATGCCCAGAGTGTTATGTACAACTCATCTTTCCTGTTTGTGCTTCATTGGTGGGAGAATAACGGGGAGTAAGGATGACGCACTTTCATGAGAAAATGTCTCAATTTAGGCGCCTTTCTGGCTTTGCCAACTGACTGGAAATGACTACAAAGCATATGCTAATGTAAAGCCATATCAAAGACGGTTTCTTCCTGGATATGCTAACAAGCACAGGCACCCTCAATGGCATCCAAACAAAGAGTAATGTGAATGGTTTATAAAAATCACAAAAACAACAGTCCCATTTCTCACTCACTGCCCTTTGCACCTGTCCCAGTGGTGACTCAACTGAGGCCTCATGAGAGTTTGGCCAGTGCCAGGACACGACTCTGGGGGCACGTTTCCTTGCCCTTGAATCAGAGCTGAAAATCCAGAAATTCAACCTCTGCATGTTGTAATTCAACACATTAGAAGTACTGATGGGAATGATGAGAGTCAATCTTAGATTGTATGTTTTTCTCTCTAGCTGCCCTTGTTTCTAAGCTATTTAGTTGATGAAGATCAAAGAAAAAGGGAGGGAGTTGGTGGGATAGCTGGAGTTTCCAGAATTACAGAAGACTTATAGAAGAAATTGGTTGCGTTGATTTGTGATCCTGTCCGTGGCACCCCTACACCTTAGGACAGTATTCAAGGTTACCTGTAAATTTATTGCTCACTATTTCTTATTCGTGCCTCACTATTTCTTCTCACCTACTCTAGACCCCAAACTTATTCTATTTGTCATTCCTTAAAATTAATGAATGATTTTTACTATTTACACTTTTCATTGTGAATTAAATATTTCAGAATTTAATCTCAAACCCATCAACAAATATACACCTGGGCTGGACCTTTTGTTGTCTTGTCCCTCCTCCTCTACTCTATCCAACAGAATCCTTCAGTCTTCAAGGTTAAAGTCAAGGTCAAATTGTACCTCTTCTGGGAGACTTTCCTTAAATCTCTCCAGGCTGGATGTTATCTTTGCTCCATTACTTTTTCCCTTACTCTGTTCATACTTTATTGTAATGCAAATCTGAATTGGGTGCTTCCTTGTTTCAGATCCTTAAAGTCCTCATGATTGCTTTTCAGACAATGTAAATTTATCAAGCTCTACCCTCTAGCATCCTTGCCAATTATTTTCCTGACCCTCTACTTCCATCTGCTACATGTAGTATACGTTATTGTCCCTGAGTCTTTGAATATGCTAGTTCTTCTGGCCTGAAAGCTCCTCTCCTCTTTCCCCCATCACCCACTTCATGTTCGGATCATCAGTAGATAAACTTCCTCTCTGAAACCATTTCTAGTGGTCGACACATCATAGCACTTAATCATCTGCCTTTTGCGTGTTTATTTCACATCCCTGTGGGCTCTAAGCTCCTTAAGGACGAAGACAGGGTCTCTCTTATTTATAGCCATTAATATTTACTGAATGAATGATAGCACTTATCACACCCTAGATTTCTGACTTTTACTACAAAGCTCCTTGAGCATAAACATTTTTGTTTGTCTCATCTCTGTGTACCTTGACTCTATCAGTCTGGAGATGGTTAATTCTGCCCCCTTTTTCTTTCATTTGGCCAAAATGTCTGAAGGGAGAGCATGAAACTTGGGAGATGGGGCTTAGAGGCCAGAAGGGTTTGAACCCGTGCCCGAGTGATGTCTGAGGACATGAAAGGGAGAGCAGATAATAGTGAAGCAGGGCTAAACCTTGGGTCTTGCTGGGGAAATAACCACCATGCCTTTCTTTAAGGCTATTTACCTATGGTGAGAGTTGGAAATAGATCCTCAGTTTTCTTTAAAAAATCCCCTCTTCTGAGATGCTTTATTTTGGAAGCCAAATCTTAAGTCTCTTTTGGAAACTCCTTTTATCTCTTAAATCAGTTTGGATTCAAGCTGATTAAAGTTCTGCCCGTGATTTCTGCCCCTCTGGGCTGCAGCATAAAAATGGCTCCTTTTGCCTGATCCAAATACCCATGTTGGTGGTTCTTAACATTCCTGGGCTGGGCTGGGCAGGGCTAGTTAGGTGGGGTGCCATGCATTCCAACTGTCCAGCAGCTGGTAAATCAAGTGGTTTTTTTGTTTGTTTGTTTGTTTTTTGTTTTTCCCTGCCACACTCTAACTTATGTATAAAGTTGGCTTTTCTTATAGCCAAGACACTCTCGTTGCTCTCACCAAAGTAGGCACAGAGAAAAGGGCAGTGACCAGAAAGCGGAAATAATGAATTCCCTCTGTTAGGGCAATAGGTATGTGCAGCAGACATTAGGAGAGAGTTTTACCGCATCAACCAGCATCTGCTGCTGGAGGAGAAGTTGCTGTTTCCGCTCCATGATCGGCCTCTGTAGAGTCTGTTTCTTTCCCATCAATTGCTGATTCAACAGTGATGGCTGGGAGTTCATGTAACCACTTCCGCTGTTTGGATTTGAGCAGGGGTTGGGACTTGGACTGGGGCCTGTGTTCTGGCTGACCACAGAGTGTTGATCCTAAAGAAGAGAAGGGGAGGCAGGGGGAAGCTATGTGAATTAAAAGAAGAAAAATGTAGCACAGAGATCATAAGCTTAGATTCCAAACATTTTTCATCTTGTTAAGATCAAATATGGTTAAATGGGTTGAAGATCAGAGAATTGCCTTTTAAATGTATGGGAAATAAATGTGTATTACGACAACAAAATCCACTGGGTTAATGACATTGGAAAAGCTCCCCTATATCTCTGATGGTGGAACCTCCACATTCCAGAAGGCGTTTACGGAACCTCAAAGAAAACGACCATAAAAACATATGGCAAATCTCTCAATTGCTCAGGAACAAACATATCATAAAGTAACAAGTTCTTCCTTTTCCTTAAAGCTAGCACATATCATTCCTGATCCTGCAACTAAAATTATGTTTTAATTCATATGTTCAAAAGCTGAATAACCATTTTGGTCAGAAGGGGTCCAGCTTTCAGTGATAAGATGGGAAGACCTGTGAGTTTCTGTTTTACAAACACTCTGAAACCTGGAAGGGACTTTACTTTTCGGAGAATTGTCAATTTTGCTCTCTGGTCAGGAAGTCAGAAATTTCAGTGTATCGATCAGTAAAATAACACTCAACTGACAATGAGAAAGTATTGATTAAAGCAACACTGTATAATAGTGATATTGGGTATTGGTGAATTGCCATTCTAACTCAAGGTCTCTACCAATCTTAAGGCATTGACCCTGCAGGGCAGAAAGCTAAAGTTAGCCAAATGTTTTCATGAATTTCCAATTCCGTGTTCAGGCTTGTACACTGTTGGGGTTACAAGAACTCTTCCCATCTTGAAAAACGTATCTAATTAAGGAAGAAATGATATGCTTACATGTAAAAATACAAGAAAATACAGAATCAAGTCTCAGGTATGATACAATTCCTAAGTCAAAGGTCCTCACACTTTGATGATATTCACTGGGGATACAGATGCTCTGGGCTTGCTCCAGAAATTCCAAGGTGATAGACTGGGTTCCTGGTCAGGAAATTCCAATACTCATTGGTCAA
>CM053613.1:60819256-60867308 GCA_028646535.1 Procyon lotor
TTTTTTTTTTTAAAGATTTTTATTTATTTGACAGTGAGAAACACAGCGAGAGAGGGAACACAAGCAGAGGGAATGGTAGCGGGAGAAGCAGGCTTCCTGCCGAGCAAGGAGCCCGATGCGGGGCTCGATCCCAGGACCCTGGGATCATGACCTGAGCCGAAGGCAGACGCTTAACGACTGAGCCACCCAGGCGCCCCTCTCCTTCTTTTTCTTTAGTTATCTACCATGCTAAAAAAAAAAAAAGTCCACAGCCTGGAGAAATAGGAAATGTGGCCTTGCTTTAGTAATTCTTAGGGCTACAGAGAGCACCAACTACCTCAAAAGCAAAGGGATACAAAATAATGCTGAAGATGACCAGACACTGAGCCTTATTACAGACCAGGCACCATCCTCAAAGTGTTCCATGACTGACCAAATTTAATACTCCCAACGAGACAATGAGCAGGAACTAGCCTTATCGTCTGTCCAAGTTGCAGATGAGACACGTGAGCTTAGAGATCACACAAGTGGTCTGTCTGACTTCAGAATTCTTTCTTCATCACTGTACCCGTTTTCTCTCAGCTCAGATGAGATGTGTTGAGGAAAAAGGTGCTCCTGCTTCTAAACTGTGCAGACCCACCTGCCCATGGAGAACATGTTGACTGAACACCCTCTGTACGGGGAAGCGCCCTCCATCAGGCATGTGGAAGGGAGTGTGGTGGTGAGAAGGGCAGGCTGTGGGGGTCCAGGAGGGGGGCGGTCCTCCTCACCGGTTAACTGGAAATAACGGGAGCCATCTCTGAGGCAGGCACATCCTCTGTGAGGCTTTAAATAACCATCCCCAGACACCTCTGCATACGGTGCCCAATCAGTTCTCTCAATGTTAAATCCAACTTGGTTCTTGGGGGAAAAGGTTTACCCCACATCCTTCAAGCCATGAGGGATGCAGACCTGGAGACAAGTGTGTGAGCATCATTACCACAATGGCAATGGGTGATCTGTGCATGGAGCACTCTTGCAAGGCAGGTAGAGAAGAAGGCACCTGGAAGATTGAGTGTTGAATCTTTGGTCTGCCCACACAAATGAGAGTGAAACGGGGCCCATGACAGGAAGAAACGGGGGTGGGAGGGTGAAGGCGTGGGGTCAGACAAGAGTAACGATGACCGGAAGTGATGCTAGAGGACATCAAGGTGAGAGAGAACATAGTGGAGGTGGTGGTTGGCCCTCCACTCTCCACCTGTAACCAGAATAGAAACCATCTGCTCTTTCTATGATACAATAATTTGAAGTGTAGTGTAAGACTGTATATGAGAAGAGGATTTCTTGTTTTAAGAAACCAGTTGGTGAACATACTCAGAAAAATTCAATGTGTTTTTCTTCTCAGCCTCCTTGGCACGGTCACAGAGTGCACAAGGTCATGAGCTCTACTGATGAACCTGCTGCAATTCATATCTCCGTTCTGGCACTTATTGGATGAGTGATCTGGGAGATGTTAATTTACTCCCATGAGCCTCAATGTTCTTTCTTTTTTTTTTTTTTTTGAGCCTCAATGTTCTTATCTGTAAAATAGTCACAATAAAAGTACTGACTTCATGGGGTCGCTGTGAGAATGAGAGGAAATGATACAATGCCAATAATACTACACACATAGTTAAGCACTTAGTAAGTGACGACCGCTCATAATTGTTAGCGTTATTTCCACACACACAGGAACAGGAGTCTGTTTTCTTTGTTTACTGCAAAGAAGAAAGGTCTTGGAGATGGCACAAAGCTGTTCTGTGTTGACTCTATCAGAAATGCAGAGGTCTCAGTTACACTGCGGCAGGTGAGCTACTGATGGACTTGGGGAATGACCTTCATCCTCCTACCTAGAGACATTGGAGGAGGAACTGAGAGCCATTCTCTGACGGAAGCTCTTTTGGAAGGGTGCTTCCTTCATCCAGGTTAGGGGTTTGGCTCAGTGTCCTGATACGTTGTTGGTTTTTTTTTTTCTGTGCTGGTTTTTATTTCTTAACATCCAGTTATTTATTAATAGAGCAGCCAATATACACTTACTAAGCATAGCACTTTAATTTCTTTGTAAAGCATCAGTAATTATATTCACGACATAAAATTAAACCAGATGAAATTTAGAACAGTTCTAGGCACTTTGTAGGTATTCGGTTACATTTCAGCAATCAATATTTTTCTTCTTTCTTCCTTTATTATTTTGTACATGGCAAAGATGTTTTAGAAACAGTTATGTCTATGAAGAAGCTTATGCTGTAATTGTATCTGGATTGCAGATAATGGTGTGCTTAGCTCTCATCATATTTTATTTTTATTTTTTGTTTTCTTAATTTTGCAACTTTAATGTAACATGGATACCAAAAACATGAAAACATGACAAAAGCACACAATGAAAGCAAGAAGGGCAAAGATAGCTTCCTCTTGTGTGCCATCTTGGATGGGCAGGTAGAAGGTGCCCTGAATGCTGTGTTAAGAAGGAGTCTGAGGATGCACTCTGGCTTGGAGAGAGACTGCTGCAGCATCAGCATTGGTGGATCCAGGAGAAGTTGGCACTCATTCTGGTGGCATTTCTGGTCTGGATAGTGGAGCTGGTGCTGGGCCCATCCAGAATGCGGTGCTGGCCCCACCATTGGAGCCCAAGCTGCTGCCAGCTCTCCCAGTGGTTCTGTTGGCATGGTTGCTGTTCAGAATCTACTGATGGTTTCTGGCCCAGGAAGCCAAGGGAATCCTGGCCCAGCAATTGCTAAGATCTCCATCCTCATCTCACGTCAGAAGCTCCACCTGTATGTCATCCCAGCTCCACCATCCAATCAGAGCTTCATCCCAATGTCCGTCTGGGCCCTCAATGGGGCCCTGGCACATTCCTCAGCCATATCCACATCCATTATCTTGAACGCATCATCCACAGCCTCCAAGAAACGGGGCTTCCCTTCCCCAGGTCTCGGTTCTGATGCTGATGCTGATGATGAGCGTTCTCAGCATGCTCATCTTGCTGGTCTCATGGAGGGCTCTCAAGCCCCAGAGGAATACTTGAGTGGGCTGCTCCTGGGGATCTTCTTGTATTCCAGGTACCTTGGTGCAAGAGGATGATAAACGATGTCCTTCCAGGTAGACCTATTACACCAGGTGGCCCCTCCCCAGTTCCTGCAGGGCGGGGGTGGGGAGCCGTCCTGACCCTCCAGCCCATGCTTCACACCTACGCTCACTCAGGGTGTCTGCCTCCTTGATTGAGGACTTCAAAGCTTTAGGCTGCTGGTCCTATTAAAAAGCCTTGTGGAGGTGCAGGGTGGGACACGTGTAGGGTGTCTGTTCATAGGAAGGCTACACGTTTTGTGCCCCTTTTCACAGCGAGCCCAGATTCCTGTTGGGTGTGTTATAAACAGAGGAGCCATTTCTTCAGGCTCCCTGCTCTGAGCACACCCCATGGTCCCATCATACCTTAAACACAAGTTGTGCCCTCCAGTGGGGCACAGTCCCCATTATGTCTTAGTTTATTCTATCTTTCCATTTGCCTCATTTCTATTACTTGCCTGGCTCATGAAGGCATTTGAGGTTAAGATCTCTGGCTTATCGTTTATCTGGGAACCTAAGATGTACACATGACATACCCCATGTAGGTCCTCACTCAAAGTTACTCAGGAAAAAGCAATTTTTGTTAGGTGGTATGATGCTTACTGGTGCTCTAAGATTAAAATCCAAATCTTCTGATGCCTAATCTAGTCACCCGTGCATCTATCCATCCACTCAAGAATTTTGATATTTTTACTGAATATCTACAATACGCTAGGCAGTTTTCTATTTTCTAGAGATTAAAAAATTACACAGAAAGGTAAAAATGAAGAGAAAGAGATGGGAAGAGTGCTTACTGTTGGCAAAATTGGTGAACTTCAAAACAATTTCCAGGGCAATCTGGAAAACTAGCCTCCTCTAAGATTTAGAAAAGATCTGCATACCAAGAAAATGCAATTACGTCTCTCTCTCTCTCTCTCTCTCTCTCTAATCAAACAGATGGACTGTGCTAAATTTAGTTTCATTCCTTCACAATACCAAAGGATATAAAAATAAGAGATAAGCTCTCTCTTGGAATTTTGTACAAGATTTCTAATCCTTGTAGCTTCTGGCCCATGGGTCTTACCATGTACTCTACCACACATGTTCTTTCATTGCATGACTGAAGTAATATTTGGCTGCTGCTACATTTTTTTGCCCTTATGTTAGCTACGAAACACGAAACACCTCCTTACACAGGCTTGCTGTCATTGCCAAGATGTTGTGCAAACTTCAGTACATAAAATATTTTGAAAGAAAAATATGTTCTGCTGCGTTGGCTTTGATTTCCACATTCAGCCTCATCTTTGCCTTCCGTTCAGCCCATGTAGAACTTGGCCTAATAGAAACACTCACGGTCTCCTTAACGCTTGTGAAGCCATGGTCCAACCTCAGCCTGTAGATAAATGTGTGTGTGTGCGTGTGTGTGTGTGTGTGTGTGTGTGTGTGTGTGTGTGAGATTGTGAATGATTTAGGCCATTTCCACTGATTCCATCTTTTATGACAGAATACCCAGTTTTCTCTAGAAGCCTATAGTTAAAGGCTGATTTGGCAGCTAATAATAGCCATATGATTGGTTCAAATCATGAATTTGAATGATCTTTCATTTTTCTTTCATCTTTCATGTATGTGTGTATCTTCTCTTTCTACCAATCAAATTATAGTATTTGATGCTAACCTACAAAATAGGCTTCTGACCCTATCCTCCTGGGATTTAATATAAATTTACATTTAATACGCACTTACAGTTTTTCACATTTGTGTGTGTGTGTGTGTGTGTGTGTGTAAAGCCCTGTTAGAGTATTAGTTAAGCCACTGAGTCAGAGTGGTATGCCAGCGCTGATATACGGTTAAAGCTCCTTGATCCCTCTTTTAATCCAGCACACGACTGCCAGGCCAATAAAAACATACCTGTATTCTTCTAATAAAGTTCTGCCCATAATTAAGCTAATGTCTTTAGAATTATTATCTTCACTCTACCTGACTCATTTATTCAACAAATATTTGTTGAGTATCTACTATGTGTTATGCAGTCTTCTAGGCCTTGGGGATCCAGAGTCCAGGCAGCTTATTGAAAAACTCTGAAGCTTGCTTTCAAGTTCCTAACTGGACTACTGATGGAAAATTTATCTTCCAGAATGGTCTCAAAGATGTTGGAAAGCCATTGGTAGATCAGGTATGTGATGGTCAAATCTGTTTGCCAAGGCAAACATGTTCCCGAGTAAGTGCTATTGTGTAAGGTTGATTTACATTTATTGGAAGCTGGAAGCCTGTTTTAATGTATGGAAATCATGGTAAAAGAATGCCCCCTTCAAATCAAAACCACACTGAGATACCACTTTACACCAGTTAGAATAGCCAAAATCAACAGGACAGTCAACAACAAATGTTGGAGAGGGTGTGGAGAAAGGGGCACCCTCTTACACTGTTGGTGGGATTGCAAACTGGTGCAGCCACTTTGGAAAACAGTGTGGAGACTCCTGAAGAAATTTAAAAATAGAGCTACCCTATGACCCTGCAATTGCACTACTGGGTATTTACTCCAAAGAAGTAGATGCAGTACAAAGAAGGGCCACATGTACCCCAATGTTCATAGCAGCAATGGCCACAATTGCCAAACTGTGGAAAGAACCAAAATGCCCTTCAACAGATGAATGGATAAAGAAGATATGGTACATGTATACAATGGAATATTATGCCTCCATCAGAAAGGACGAATATCCAACTTTTGTATCAACATGGACGGGACTGGAAGAGATTATGCAGAGTGAAATAAGTCAAGTGGAGAGAGCCAGTTATCTTATGGTTTCACTTATGTGTGGAGCATAAGGAAAAACATGGAGGGCATCATGAGAAAGAAGGGAAGGGTGAATGGGGGGAAATCAGAGGGGGTGATGAACCATGAGACACTGTGGACTCTGAGCAACAAACTGAGGGTTTGGAGGGGAGGGAGTGGGGTGTTGGGCGAGCCTGGTGGTGGGTATTGAGGAGGGCATGTATTGCATGGAGCACTGGGTGTGGTGCATGAACAATTAATCTTGTAAAACTGAAAAAATAAAATAAACGTATTTAAAGAAAAAAAGAAAAAAATTTAAAGGTATGTACAGCAAAAAAAAAAAAAAGATACCTTCCCAAATTTGTTACTTTGTCCACAGATTACTATGGAAAGCACTAACTCAGCAAGGAGGCAAATTATGTATAGAAGACCTGGTAGAAAATTAAGAAGACACCTGAATGCTTGTAAATGGGCACCTTTTCTTTAGGGGACAAGGGACTTATTCTTCCTGTTATTAACTACTTCTCGCAAAGCTGGGTTGAAGTCCTTTTGAAAAAATATCCACATTTTACAGTTAGAAATAAATTCCACTATTCTAGCCCTAGCAGCTCTTTCACCAAGACCTCTTATTTAAAATTTCAGTGATTAAAATTTAAAGAACTCTATGGAAAAAATCTTGTTAACTTTTAGTACCAAACATCAGAGGACAGGCCTGGCCACTGGGTCTTACTTTGATAAAATATCTTTCAAAGTGGGAGAGATCTTTTAAAAAGATGTTAACTAGTAAAAATGCTGCGGTTAACACTTTCTTTCATTTAATGGAATGCAAAAGCTCTGTCAAGCAGAATTGATTTCAGCAAAAGGTAAAATAGGGTCCACTCAGACATGTCCTCAAGCAGCAAATAAAAATACCCCGGTTTCATTGGAGTATGTTGAGACATTAAGACTCATTGAACTCATCCATTTTTACTGTTAAAACAGTTCTGTGGACTAAACAGTGTGAAATACTTAGTTTCACAAAGCAAGCCAAGTTACCAGGCAGGTATTGTTCTCTTAATATTTAAAAAAAAATACTCTAAAAAATATTTGTCTTCTTCTGGGTATCTGGGTAAAATAGCTCTCTGTTTTTCTTATTTTGGAAGGAAGATATATAATGAATTCTTTTCCCCATAAAAATGAAGTAATGCAAGTTACTTGGGATCCATGGGAGTATTTTGGCATGGGATGACTGCCCTTTCTTTTTCTTGGCTTCCAGAGCTAGGCATCTGCAATTTGCAAAACAAATTCAAGATAAAGTACCCAGCTGGGCAAGTTTGTACAGTAGATCTCATAAACTGGTTTGCTATTCAATCAATCTTTCTTCCCTCCCTTCTCTCTTTCCCTCTTCTTTCCCTGTCTCAATGAACTAACTGCTCAACTGTTCCTCCAGGCTATTCATCTTCTGAACTGTCTACTTGTGAAGCCATTTATTTATCTCTATGCCTGAGAAACAAGTTGCCTGAACTGTTTCAGATTCCCTGCAAGCTGGAAGCCCCACTAAGCGATATATTTGGGGCACAGACAGGGAGGTGGTGTGGGGGGCTAAAAGAATCAAACAGTTCTTGTCTTTCACAGCAACAAAGACAATGATGACAACAATGACAACAAAACAATTATCAGGAAATTGTCCAAGAAACAATTTTCAAACTGAAAGACTGAAGGGGTGAAACACTCCCGTCTTCAGGCTGCCCATTTCCATTTCAAGGGTCTGCAAACTCTGGCACAACCCAGATTGCCACCTATCCCGGGAAACACTGTTCCATTGGAACATAGCCACTCACGTACATTTCCGTGTTATCTGGGGCTGCCTTCACATCACAGGGCTGAAGAGCTGTGGCAGAGCCACTATGGCCCACAACGCCTAAAATATTTACCATCTGGCCCTTCCTGGAAAAAGTTCCCTATTTGGCTCTACCGGCCAAGGAATGCTTATGTGAAATTGATAAAATGCCTTCAAGAAAGTACTCAGTAGTCCTTGGAAAGGACTGGTGAGTTGGGAAGGAGAAACAGCTATCACAAGATCTGTTTACAATTGCCCTCCACTCCATTACAAACTGTGGCAACTGAAAAACCATCCAGCTTCATCTTCCAGATGAAGACAATGCCCAGAAAGGTTAATAAAATGACATGCATGAGGTCACAGACCTAACTAAAAGATGAAGAATGCATATCCAAATCCAGGAAAATGTATTAAGGAGAGACCAATGGAACAAGATTTATCTGCCTAGGTGAACTTTAGCTTGTCTGACCAAACTGGCTTGTTAGGGGTGGGGTAGGGAAAAGTGTGGAAAGGTGCAACATGCAAACACAGAAGATTGTATTTGGATTAGCATTTTTCTTTGTCCTTTGCAATTACAAATAGCAGCTGCCTTTTCCCTCTATCTAATAGAGAATTTTTCTTTGCTTGCTCAGAACCTCTTCCTTGACCCTACAGGAAAGGAACATATGCGTGTTTATAATCTATCTCTAATCTGTTTGGTTCGAATGATCAGAATGCATTTTGTGGTCACTGTGGAGTTCACCCTTCAGATGTTACCTAATTTTCAAGTCACCAGGACATTGCATCTATTCTTAGCCTCTGGGGTGGACACTTATTATGGGTTGGCACCGAAGACCAGTTCCATGAGCGAGGAAGCAGCATTTAGGTGGGAGAGTGGCCAGGAACAAAACGTCAGTGGGTCAGGGTGGAGTGCGAAGAGTTTGGTAACTCAGGGGAAGGAATGAGAAATTTTTCTTAAAAGAGAAACTCTTTAACTTTAGAAGGGTTCTTTGTGGCAGACCTGAAATTTCTGCTCTGTAAGTTAGCTTTTAGCTTTCTGTCCCTTGAGCAGTGGTTTCCAACTTTTCTTTGGATAACACAGTCTTTGAGGGGTTCACAAAGCTATGGATTCTGCCTCTCTTCCCTTCCCCCCAAGTACACATACAACTAACAATTTTGTCTACATTTTCAGGGAGTTTACACATTTTCTAAACATCCACAAACCATCCATTGACCTCAGGTTGAGAACTCCACCTCCTGCCCCTCAAAGGTTAGTGTTTATGAAAGTAATAAAATGATTTTCCACTTGGATACATCCTCTACACTGCACTTTCAGCTTAAAACTATTCATAGCTCCTCTCAGCCTTTTAAATCAAGTCCTAGCTCCAGAAAATGGCAGAGAAGGCCCTGCATGGTCTGGCCTCTGCATCTGTCCCCAGTTTCGTTTCTCAACACATGCCTTCTTCACTGTATCCTACGGTTGTATTAATCTACTTGCAATTCCTCAAACTCACAGAAGCTCCTTCTCCTCTCTGCACTTTTGCATTTGTTCACAACATCTCTGCCTGGAGCCTTCTTCCCCTACTTCTTCTTACCAAGGGATCACTCATGCTCTCTAAGCTCAGTTCAGATATCCTGTTTTTAGGAAGTCTTTGCTGGCCTCCCAGTGCTGTTCAGTGCCCCTGTTTTATGCTTCCTTAACAGTTGGTACAGGTTCATTAGGAACCATTTTTTACTCTGTATCACAACTCTTGTTTGCTTATATCTACTTCCCATTAGAAGAGCTTGGAAGGCTGGGACATTCATTATGTTTTTCCCAGTATACAGCAGACTCTCCACACGTGTGTGTGTGTGTGTGTGTGTGTGTGTGTGTGTGTGTGTGTGTGTTGTATAAATAAATACATAGATAAATGAAGAAGCCACATGAAGTAGAAAATGAGATCAGAACTTTCTGCTTTCAGGCATGTGGGATAAAAATGCTAGTTCTTTTCAAAGGCAACTGGAAAGCCAATGTAAGACAGAGAGGCAAAGGTTGAGCAACACACAACACTGGGTTGCTTTTCTGAGTGAAACACTTTAGAATGGCCCACAGCATAAAGGATATTCTAGAAAGGAAAAGAGGTAGTGGTAAGCAATGATGGAGAACATAGATGATGATGATGGTGGTGGTGGTGGTGGTGGTGGGTAGTAGATATGTTGGAAAACAGGAAGGAGGCACACCACTGAAGTATAATTTCTACCAATAGTTATCATTTTTTGAAAGCCCCGTGTTGAGGGCTTGACATTTATTATCTCATCTAATCTCCTCAATAATTCTGTTTTAATTATGATTCCCATTTCAAGAGGATTGGGGCAAGATGGCGGAGAAGTAGGAGACCCTGTTACATCCAGTCTCCCAAAGTGAGCTAGATATATACCAGAACATGTGGAACACCCATGAAATCAGCCTGAGAAGTAAGATTTTTCACTTCTGGATCTTTACAGGAGTAGAAGGCAGCAGCAGAGAGGTAAAGCAAAGTGGGAACACTTGAACCTATATTGGAGGATAAACAGAAGGGGGAGGGAGCCACCAGAAATGATTCCCATTTCAAGATGAGGAGATAGGTTAAGAAATTTGTCTTTTTAAAATGCAAAAAGCCCTAAAGCCTTAATAGGATAAGGTAATTGCCAAAATATTTTTAAAATATCCCTCTGTTCTAAAAGCAATTTGAGTGGGTAGGCAGCAATAATGAAAAGTAGATTCTGGGATCAGGCAGAACTGGGTTCAAATCCCAACTCTGCTTTCTTCCAACTTGTATGGGGGTAATAATATTTTCCTCAATACTACCTCAACAAATGGCAAAAAGTTAGTGAAGTGCTTAGTATAGTAGTATCTGTATGCAATAGACTTGAAATAAATGTTAAAATCTCCTCTTAAGTAAATCTGATATTTCCTGAATATCAAACACACACATTAAGGTACTGGACCAAACAAAATGTAATTTCTGATCATCAAACAGTGAAAACAGCATGCTGTTTATAATAATACCAACAAAGCAACAAGCAATAATTATC
Organism: Procyon lotor; assembly: GCA_028646535.1. Taxonomy (NCBI): domain Eukaryota; kingdom Metazoa; phylum Chordata; class Mammalia; order Carnivora; family Procyonidae; genus Procyon; species Procyon lotor. The sequence continues at coordinate 60,829,921 of CM053613.1, forward strand.
CAGAGATGTACTCATTCACTTGAGCTTCACAATAGCTAAGCATTTCACCACTGCCTCCACCAATTAAAACAAGATTAGGGAGTTGTGTTTAAGGGTAATTTTATCTTTTGTTGAGCCTATTCTATAACTCATGTTGATATTTATCCCCTCCTCTTCTCCCTTTGGTATAATGTGTAACTACATTAGGCTTAAAATTCTTCTGTACAAAAACATTCATTTCAAAGGGACATACATCAGGAGCTGGTTTTCTACCCTAAAATTGTGCTCCTTCTCTACAAGTGTTTGGAAGGTGTTACGGTTTTGGATGAGATAAATATCAACATTTTCTGTTCTCATTGAAAGTGAAGACAATCCAGTAAACAAATAGTAACAGAGAAGGAGGAAGGGGTAAGTGACACCACAGTTCAGAAGGCAGGAAATACTGTTTAAAGGGCTGGTTCTTAAATCAAAATGATATCCAAATTATACATGAAACAAATTTAGAATTTTTACAAATTGATTTCCATAGGTGGCTTCTAATACGTGGGAAGGAATGTAAGATTTTTCCTTTGGAAATAATAAAAAAAATACAGAATTTTGACTCTACAATTTCACTTTAATGAAAATTTTATTGACTACTTTTAGCTTCTTATCTCTTTAAGATAGAGAAGTGAGAAATCTAAGAAAATTGTCGCATGTCTCCTGTGGTCTCACATGACAAAACACTGTAATGATGAAAAATGTAACCTTTGTAGTCAAAATGCCTAGGTTTAAATATTGCCTCCATGACTTACTAATTGTTCTCATGCAAATTATAAAAGTCTCTATTTCTCAGTTTCTCCTCTGTTCAGGGGAAAATAATACTGCCTTCCTCATATAATTGCTATACAGCTTAAATAAAATTAGGTAGGTAAAATATGCAGCAATCTTTGGCTCGTAGGAGGTATGCAAGAAAAGTTAACATTTCTTTGAAACTATGGTTTTCTTTGACAATTTTTCCTGACAATATTTCATTGGTTCTTGTAGGAATCTAGTTCATGTGACCTGTGAACCTTGCTAATTTCATAGTCTTCTCTTTTAACCTCTCCAGGCCTTATTTTTTTCAACATTAAGATATGAAAGTTAGATTATAATCTCTAAATTCCATTCTACTGCTAGAATTGTTGAAATTCCACTTTTATTGAATCAAGCTAACAATAAACACCACTGTCATGAAATAATTCAATTTCTCTTTTTCGTTGAGTCTAAAATGCAACTTAACATGACATGCCATGGTTTTGCCACTATACTGTACAAATGCTGGATTGATCTGGTTGGGGGTGAGGAGCAAGAAATCACACTGGTTATTTTCTCCTGAAGTGACTGAGGTAAACAAAAATTGAGGCTTGGGGATGAGAATGTTGAGAAAATTCAGCCTTAATTCTGGATCTCTTCATATACTTCAGTGTGGATGGCACAATGTAGAAGTACCCAGGTTTGCTAATAACACTGGACTTTCCTGAACTGATTCTGTAAAAAGTCTGTTTTCTCCTCTGATTCTGGAAAAAAAAAATCTCCAAAACATTTTGCTAGAGGTAAATTTTATGCTTTGACTATCCATTCTGGGCTAAAACGTATGAAATATATTAATCTACAAAGTAGCCCACATATTCTGACATATCTCCTCTTAAGAGAAATGAGAGACTACTTTGGTGATTGCAGGTTATCTACTAAACATAGAAATCTGGAGGCACTGACACAATATAGTGACTATGGCCAATATCTTCAAATGTGTCCATCTACTCTAATGTAACATGATTAGCTATTTTTGAATGTATTATTATAATGACCACAAAGGACATTTAAAAAGGAGCCATCTGTTCCCTGTTAAATGTAGCCCTCAAGTCTCCCTTGGATTAGCAAAGCAAGCCACTAAATGCTTCAGTGGAACTTCAAAAAAGCTGAGTTCTCCCTAAGACTCACTAAAAGATGAACTTGAAAAGATTAGAGGTTTCACTTGGATCAATTCCCAGAAAATCAGGTTATTTACCAAATCTTATTTATGCAACCTATACAAACACATTTTGATCTGCAGAGCACCAAAATAATGTTTTAGAAAAATGATAACCTTAAATGAAAAGTCCACTGTGGAAAAGAATGAGGAAGGTCAACTTTCTTCGGCTTGATTATCTGTCTACATTGATCAAATCAGCTGTACAACTGCTACCAGATCTGCTGTTACTTTGGGGATATAAATCTAGAAAGTACCTAAAATTTTTATTAATTCTGTCGAGTAATAAGATTGGGGATGTCTTAAACACATACACATAAACACACACACACAGACACACAGTATTTTAACTTTTCCATATCTATTTGGATTTTGAGATGGTGGAGACTAAAATATTTTTAGACCTCGACCACTTTTGATGACTTTTTTTTTCATTTACAAGGATTTCTAGTATAACTTTGGGTTCACAAGCTGAGCCCATCAATTCATCTGAATAGAGAATTCAGAATAAGACAGATTTATCTTGGCACTGTCCAACATAGGTGACTGCTATTGCTTGAGTTCTAATCACATCTTATATTTATCTTTGTTATAGAATATATCAGTTATTTATTTACATGTATATTTTCTCTTACTACACTATTACTATAACTTCAAGAACATGGACTCTTTTATTCATCTATGCATTTCTACTCGCACACAGAAGCCTGACATAAAATAAGACACTTGGAATCTATTTGTTGTTAAATAAATAGTTAGTAACTACTTGAAAATCAGATAAACTTAATCTCTAAGATGATTTGCAATTATTGAGGTGTTAGAAGAAAGTAACCTATATATCAAAAGTTTTCAGTGAAATAAAAGTATCAATATCAAACATACAAAATGCCTCACGTAAGAATAGTTATTATCGTTTGTCAGTGAAAGATACTATATGAGTCTTTTTGCTTCTAATTAAAATCTTGAACTTAAATTTAGCACATACAGAGTTCTGTGAACTTTTAAACTTTTTTTTCTCAGCAATCTGAGTAGGTTGATTCTATCGGATTCTGTTACTTGTAACTGGAAACAGATCCTTGATTTGAATATAACTGTCCAGCCATTTTTCAATTGGGTAAACATTTGTGGCTTATGTTCCTAAGGGCTGATCAGGAGAGAATGCATGAGGGGAGACTGATATATTGTACAGTTACCAGTGTTTACAGGGTTTTGTGTTGTCCAGATCCATGTGGTACTTTTATTTTTTTTAGAGATTTTATTTTTATTTATTTGACAGAGAGAGAGATCACAAGTAGGCAGAGAGGTAGGCAGAGAGAGAGGGGGAAGCAGGCTCCCCGCTGAGCAGAGAGCCCGATGTGGGGCTCGATCCCAGGACCCTGAGATCATGACCTGAGCAGAAGGCAGAGGCTTTAGCCCACTGAGCCACCCAGGCTCCCCTCCATGTGGTACTTTTTAAAAGGATATACATCTGGGACTGAGAGAGCTCTTCCTTCAGCTGTTGGCTGCATCCAAGTAGCAGTTCATTTAGTATCTATCCGAACATTTCTGAATATTTAAATCAAAACCGTGATGAAATTCCAGCCAACTGGATTCCCTTTATAATTTAACAATATTGTTATCTAGCCATCTGCCTAAGAAAAAAAGCCCACAAAAATAATTTTTAAAATTTCTAGCCTGTTCACAAACTTAAGAGGATGTGAGCCAAATATGTGAAATGTCACAATACTGGATACGGTAGAGACTTAAAACCCGCCAACTATCTTCTTTGCCTACAACGTTACCGAATAATTGGCTTGAAAATGTTTAACTAAATGAATTAACTGAATCAAGCAGTTGTTTTGGTAAGACACAGCCTGATTATCTTTTCCAAGGACCTGATTTACCTGATGGATTTTTAGTTGAAGTTCACCATATTTATTTAATCCTCGCTGGGTTTTTTTTTTTTTAATTTAAGAGAGAGAGAGAATGAGAGAGTCCAAGCAGGAGGAGCAGCAGAGGGAGAGGGAGAAAAAGCAGGCTTCCTGCTGAGCAGAGACCCCGATGTGGGGCTCACTCCTAGGACCCTGGGATCATGACCTGAGCCAAAGGCTCAGGCGCTTAACCAACTGAGCCACACAGGTGCCCCAGTATTCCATTTTAGAAATGTGATTAAATTAATCAATATTTTGAGTGTTAATTAAGCTAAAGTATTTTGAGCTCTTTAGAAACAGAATATCACTGGTAGATGTTATGTTAATGCACAACTGACCGGCTGCAGAGATCATAAAGATAGGGCAATTCAATTCCTCTAAAAGAAAGAAATATGCTCAGTGCTTAAGATGAGATGGCCTCCTCATAGAAAGCAGTTCTTCTATCCCCTAATGCTACAACTTTTCCTTTACTTCTCAATTAAATCTGAATATTTTTTCTCACACTTTTTTTTTTTACTCTACCTGAATTTTTTTTTTTTTTGGCAGCTGGGTTCATAGTTTTCTCATAGGTAATACACCATTTGTCCATGTACCGTGCTATATAGCTTTCCATACCAAGAAGATAGCAATCTTTGGATCTTACTGGTATTTGGTTATAAAAGCAAGTGAGATGATCACTGCTTTTAGGAGGAAAAGCAATACATTTGGATAATATAGTTTATTTTAGTAATTGGGCCATATTGGTCACTTACAAAGATCCAAGAGGGGCTATTGGTATGTGGAGAATAACTTTCAGTCAAGTTAACATCAGTGGAACTAACGTGGCTACTTACCACTACACTGGTCTTTAGAGGGTAGAAGAAAACAGAAGCGTTGATATATGATCCCTTCATGTCTTAGGGAAACCATGAAAAGTGTGGTAATTTGCCTGTAAGCATCTATTACAGTAAAGGAAGGCTGCAGTGTTTCTATTTAAATGCAAATAATAATTCACATTGTTGTATAGAGAGTGATTTATTTTGATGTGTTCTTTCTGCCAGGATTTTAGTCTAGCCGCTAGAAATATTGTCCAAGGACGTCAGCTCAAGGCTCTCCCTCGCAACGTGGTCTAGTATTCCTTAACATTTCTATCTACGGTCAAGGATAAAAAAAAAAAAATCAGGCCTACCAGGATTTATAAAGCATGGCTTATTAACGAATATTCCTTAGAGGGTTGCAGTTCCATGAACAGAATCGGGAACAATTGGTAGCCCTAGGGATGGTTTAGTTACTGCAGACTATTAATATGTCCTAAATGACCAAGCCAGTTATAATTACCAATATCATTGTAAACCTCCTGGTTTCTGTCTTAATTTAGGATATTTCCTCACTGTAACCTCAGCAGATAAATACTGCGGTCAGAGAACATTCACATACCGTATCTTTAATCACATGTGGATATGTATATAAACGAAGAGGTGAGACTGTGAAAACCAGTGACTGTGACTGTTTTGCCAAGCAAGCTGGATTTCTATTTAGAGATGTAAATAAAAACTGGTTTTCCTGTTCGGGGGGATTTAGAGCAAATCTACTGAGAGATACAGAGGCAGACCAAAAGGGCTTTCCGAGGCCCTTGACTACTATAGGCAGGGGACATTCTGGAGAGGCCGTTCCCTGGGTTATACGAGATCATTTCTGGTGTTGGCAGAATAGTCAGTTATCTGCAGATGCCGCAGGGACACAGGAAGCTGGCAGGGGCCCCCTTCTAGATTGCTAGAGGTCCAGCAGTCCCTACTCAACATCCCTGATTATACTGTGGATGAGTTCGGAGAACAGGGAAAAAGGAAGGAAGAAGAAAGACCTATAATATTTTGAGCCAAATAATTATTATAGAAGATGTAAAACCGGAGGAAAATCGCTTCGTGCAGATATCAAAAAACCATAGCAGGCCTTATTTGTTAAGGAGTATCTTTCTGGCTAAGGGGTAGTCGGTATCATCTGATGGTATCACCATCAGTTTTATTCTTCCTATCTTTCAGTCCTTCCACAGAAGGATATATTTTAGAAGTCATTTAATGATAATGATGCAGTGACGTTTATAAGAATTTTAGAGTTTTTTAAGGTCACATCAACTCAGAAGAATAATTTTTTATGTTTAAAAATAGTTTTTTCCCTCCTTTAAAATGTCCCATTGATCTTTTTATAGCAGTAAAACGAAAATTCAAAAATGGTTACGCAAAAGTCCATAAGCCTGCTAGTCAATGACAGAATAAGTGGGATTTTTTTTTTCCTCAGCCTTCAGAAAGATGCCAACACACACTTCAGTCTCACATGATTTGGTGGTTAAGGATTTGGTTTTGCAAAGCACGATACAATATTTTATTTATAGAAGGCAAAAGGAATGATAACAAGCCTTTTTATATTTCGATATCCGAGTATCTGTGTTTGTCAAAAAGGAAAGGTACGTGTATGTGAGTGTGTGTGGCCAGGAGACAGTCTTTGTACCATCACGACCATAAAATCTACTTCCATCTCTTTCTTTTATTGTTAAACCTTTTCAAAATTAATTTGCTAAAATCAGATGCCCAAAGTCAGCCTATCCCAACCCTTGGATATCCGTCCTTTATTTTGGGGCTGGAGCAATGCTAAGGAAGCAGAATGTCCCAGAGCCTCTTCCTGAAGCACCACTAGCAGGCACTGTGAGAGCACTTTCATTAGGGCAAACCTCGAACAGCGGCTTACATCCACTGAGGATCAGTGCACACCATCTCATAGCAACAGACAGCAAAACAGTCCCTCATTACAAGCCTTGTCCGACAATCAAGTCTTTAACGAGAACAAAGGTTGACAGTGATTAATCATTAAGCAGTTCCTTGTTCCTTGATGCACGTGTTCTCAGCAGCCTCCTGCAGAGGCTGTCTGGCATATTTCCTGTCCCCGTGCTCCACTGTGCCCTGTCTGAAGGGACACCCAGGCAGCCTTCTCAGTCTTTTAATTTCAAATGCTACAAACATCTACAGAGTTTCTATGTGCACTTGTCTTGACTTTTATTCCGAGCCTGGCGGACTCTGAATGGATATAGGGAGTGAGAACATAAAAAGCCGTTAACTCCACATCTGCTTACTAGATTATGTTCAAAGACCGTATAAGAAATTGATTAAACACTGTTTTCTAGAATAAACCTTTGAAATATGTTTCCTTAAGCAATGCAAGACGTTGATATAATTTCGTTGTGCTGTGTATAGAAGATACCTTGACTACTATTTCTACATAAAAATAGCTTTGATGCTGACAAGGCACCGTGCTTTAAAACTCAATAAAATATTTTCAGAAATCCTCTTTGAAATAATTCTGTTTCACGAAGCAACAGATTCATGTTAACTGACATTGTCCTCATTTTATTCAAGGCTCTCTTTTGTTGTGTGTTTTTAATTAGTTGACTAGGTGCCATTTATCTATCTTAGCTGGTTATGCAATAGTATAGGTATTCATCTTAATAGGCTGACTTGGAGGTTCTATTTTTTTTTCTCTTTTAACATATAAATATCACTATAAATGTTGCCTATGAACTAGGAGGTTAGGTGAAGAGGGAAGAGTAACCATGAAACACAGGTTTCTAGGAGGTGAGGGGCAAGGGTTAAACGGAAATGACATCAACAAAATTACCAAGGGAAGGGAGTTAGATACAGATACATTGTTTTTCAACAACAAATATCACTTCTAACAACAACAACAACAAAAGCCAAAACAGGATAATCCTAAGGATTCTTTTTTTTTTTAATCCTAAGGATTCTTTCCAAACCAGTCAGAATTAACTAATGGCAGGTCTCCAGTTATTCAAGTAGATTTTAACTAGTATGTCGACAATATAAAAAGTAAAGCATGAAATCCAATCACAAATATGAAATATACAATTCTCCCAGTGTACTCCACATTTTAGCGTGCAGTTGTAATGTTTTAAAACTGAATTATACTCACTAAGGAAGGGAAAATGACAATGACATTCCACAAACAAAAAGACCACCTTATTATTGGTAGCTAAGCCCTTCACCCAAATGTATGTGACAGGGATGACATAATGGCTGTTGACTCATGTTAAGATCAAAGCCGCCTGTGAGAAAGCCCCATTCAGAAAATGAACATCTTTTAACTGGAGCCTCCTGGGATCAACATTTAAAACTAACAACAGTGAACTCTGAACTGTGAAGGAAAGCAATGACGGACTACATGAGGAAAGTGGAGGTGGAGCTGACAGGGTCTTAGACAACATTCTTATCAACCAACCAACTGATTTCTTTAACTCAGTTCAACGTGTAGTAATCTATTCTAACTGGTTCTACATTTCTCTGGAGTTAGGGTAAACTGTCTTTGCCTCACACAAATTACTTTTAAAAGTAATTTTTTAAAAGTACTTTTTAAAAGTAATTTACTTTTAAAATTTTTAAAACACATTATTTGGCTTCCATTGGTCTGTTCGATCTCAATCTTACTCCAATTAGAAGCTAAGCTTGTAACCTTTGGGGGCTTATGTCAAGATCTTAGGGCAAATACCTAAATCAATTACAAATTAAGGGACTCTTAAAACTGTGTGTCGATGGCAAGAACAATAGAGCAATTTCAAAATCACAGGGTATGTGAATTTCAAAGAAATTCCCTTATATGTTTATTTGAGTCATTATCCATAAATAACAATAATAGGTATCAGGTATCGGGAACTCATTATACATCAGTCACTGTGTTGGACACTTTATGTACCATCAATTTTCATAACCACAAGAACCTTCTATGAGAGCCCTATTAGTATTCCCATTTTTAAAAAGATTTTATTTGAGAAAGAGAGAAAGTGTGTGTGAGAGAGCACGAGCTGGGGGTGGGTAGAGAGAGACAGGGACAAGCAGACTCTCCAATGAACAGGGAGCCCGATGTGGGGCTGGATCCTGGGACTCTGGGCGCTTAATGACTGAGCCACTCAGGTGCCCCAATATTCCCATTTTACAGATTGGAGAACTGACATGTACAGATGTTAAATAATTCATTGAGATAGTAAGCAATGGAGCCAAATTCTAACTCAGGCAGCCTGACTTCAGAGCCCTGATATAATATTAGTATAATAAATACAACAACTAACTCAGCCAGAGTCTTTGTTATAAAGCAATGGTGGGCATATACTATTGGTGCATAATATGGGAATGGGAAGCAATGTAGTCCAGTGCAATGAATATACCATCAGTAGATAAAGGGGCTGTATTTGATATTGGAGTGATGTGACATTAAGTGGCTTCATTTTTCTGAACTTCAGTATCCTCGTCTGCAAAAGTAGTATGATGTTTAAAACCCAATTTCGTATATTAGATATTGTATGTAAAAAAGTGTTCTGTAAACATGGTACTCAGCTGACAAAAATAAAAGCATAAAGCTGCAGACATATTTTCTACTGAACCAATCCAATAAATGTGGAAGAGCAAAGAACAATAACATGAAAGTGTTAAGAAGGCAAAAAAAAAAAAAAAAAAGCAAAGCCAATTTCACGGAGGCATATTAGCTAAGACCCTCGTACGTCAAAATGTGTAGAAGATACCCTTATACTACAGAGAAGACGTAAACCAAAGTGAACTGAAAGAGAAGTTAATTTTCTGCAGGCATTATGGCCTAGCTGTTAAGAATGTAGATTTTGTACTTAGAACTCGGTTTAAAATCTGGGCAAGTTGCTCAAGTCTTAAGATCTCTGTTTTTCTCATTAGTGGAATGGAGATCATGAATGTAGGGATTAGAGGAGATAATGCACGTGAAGTGCTTCATATTAACAAGACTCAGTTAATACTGGTGCCTATTATAATTATTCTTTAACTTCTCCTGTCATTACAATTTAAAAGGAAGAATGTAATTTCAGGAGAGGTCTGCACAGAGATGACATTTGTGGCTTCCAGAGCCCTAACAAACGAGGTGAAGGCGGGCAGTCCCCAGGGAACACATACACACCATTTGGGGCTGCCTTTAAGTACATTACCAGGTTGATTTGAAAAGTCCTTTTGCTCAACAGTTAATTTTGCTAAAAATTGGCCCCAATGGTCAGCTCTTATTAGTACTGCAGACTGGGTGTCTCTGTCTGTATAGACAGACTTCGTGTCATTCCATGAAATGCTGTACTTCAACTCATCACCTGAATGTGGAACCACTGTCTGAGGGGGCTGCCTAACGCTTATGGGAGGGGGCGAAGACATAATCCCTGTTGGGAGGAGGTCACATCTCCTGTTGGGAGAAGAAAGTTAGACGATGGATGTGGAGATCCATCTGGATCTGATCTGGAGATCAGAGCCATTGGGACCACCCTGCTCTTCCCAGGGCCAGGAAGCTGCCTGGTGGTCAGATTATCACATTTCTCTCCACACCAGATTCAGGGCCCTTAATGGACATGACACTCCTCTGACAAGCCTTTCACACCTGGCTCTGGCTGACCTGCTGAATCTCTCCCTCCCCAAGTCTGAAGGGAGCCTGTACCTTCCTATGAGACAGATATATGCAGATTCTGGGAGGAACACTAATTGTGGGGATGTAAGTCACTATGATAATATTTTACAAGGCTTGTGGAAAAAAGTAGAAGGCTCCTTGTGTCCATTCAGATACAGATGTCCAGAATGCCCTTTACCATGCGTTTGCATGGAATTACGGCCTTTAGGAACAGAAGGAAGAGGGTAGATCCACTGTAGACTGCAAGTATGCTGAAAAAGAAGACAAGACTAAACTTCTGATTTAGAATGTTTTCAGATTACACACAGAGCCAGAAGACCAGAGCCAAACATTCCAAGGAAAAGATTTGTTTAAAGAGCCAAAAAAAAAAAAAGTGGGGGGTGAGGTGAGGTGGGAAAGAACCAGTCAAAATATTTCCAGTTGTCCTTTCTTATGATACATGGGAGCTATATAAAATTTACAACTTCTGAAAATAATACTAAGCTGTAGTAATTTTTAAAAAGATTTTAATTATTTATTGGAATGAAAGAGAATGAGCCTACCAGAGAGAGAGCCAGTGGGGTAGGGCAGAGGGAGAGGGAGAAGCAGACTCCCCGCTGAGTAGGGAGCCCTACTGCAGGTAGGCAGCTGGACCCCAGGAACCAGGATCATGACCTGAGTATGGAAGGCGAACGCTTAACCAACTGAGCCACCAGGCACTTCAAGCTGTAGTAATTTTTAAAACAATTTAGTAAGATGAAACATGAGAGGTAACCAGTAACAGCAATGATAATAGTAATAATAATAATCAACATGTACCAAGGGCGAAGACTGAGGCATATTACTAAGCAATCGAAAGTCATTACCCTGCTTAATCTTTACAAGTCTTTTGAGGTATATTTTAGTATTCCACGCCCCTCCCCCTCATTCATAGATAAGGAAAATGAGGCTTTTAGAGAAGTCAAGTAAATCGCACAATACCCCTCAGTTAGTAAATGGTAAAATGACATACAGTTAATGGACAGGTGTGCCTTGGGTTTTATAACCCCTGATCTGAAAAATTAATAAAATCTTAAAAATGGAACTATACTCTGAGATTAGGAGAATATGAGAATGGCTATCTCTTCTTTCTTTCCTTCCTCTCTTCCTCCCTGCTACTCCTCCTTCCTTCGTTCCTTTTCTCCTTTCGAAAAATATATTTTGAGCTCCTACTGTGCCATAAATTGGGGTCATAGCAGTAATTGAAACAGAGTCCTGGTCCTCATGAAGCAGACATTTCAGGGTAGAAAGACAAAAAATAAACAGATGAATGAAGAATATATCACATGATGGTGAGTGCTACAAAAAGAGAAAGCACAGGCTGTGTTGGAGGTATGGGTTGGAGGGGTAGGGTGATCAGAGAAGACCTCTGGAACAAGATGGCGCTTGACATTTGGAGTGAAAGGATAGATGGAGGAATTCTTCAAGTCTTGAAGTGGGAGCATGTTGGGCATGTCTGAAGCATGGCCAGCAGACTGATATGGCCGCTGTCGAGGTGGGAAGGGTGGTGGTGGTCATGGAGGGGTGGGGGACCCTGGAGAGCCTTTATGCAATTTTCAGAATTTTAACTTTTACTTTGAGTGATATGGAAAGACAGTGGGCAATCTGAGCAGAGAGATGACACGATCTGATTTATGTTTTAATGATCATTCTATCAGCTATGTTTGTATGGGAAAGCAAGACCAGTAAGGCAGTGGGAATAGCCAAGGAGAGAGAGAGGTCTGGACCAGAGTAGTGGCCGTGGGGAGTGGCTGGGTGTCAGACAGGCTCAGTGGCAGAGCCAATGAAGCTCATCAGTGGACTGGATGTGGTCAGAGAAAGGCATCAAGGGCAACTAGAAGATTTTTGGTCTGAGCAAAGGGAGGTATGGCATGACCATTTTCTGAAATGGGGAAGACTGTGAAGCAGTCTTTGTAACAAACTATGTGACATAGTTTTGCTTTGTTTTTGGTTTTGAGGGGGAGTGGGAGGAGGCTGGAAGTAAAGAATTTAACTTGGCATATGTCAAGGTTGAGATGCTTCACACAACCAAGTGTAACTGTCAGGCAACTTGATCTATGAGTCTGGTGTTCAGGAGAGAGATCCAGGCTGAAAATACACATCTGCGGGTTGTTAGCATAGAGAAGATATTTCAAGTCATGAATTTGCATGTTATCACCTAGGGAGTGGGTACAGATGAAGAACAAAGGTCCAAAGACTGACCTCTGGGCATCCCATTGTTTGGAACCGGTAGATGAAGGAAAAACCAGCAGAAGAGACCTGGACCCATGAGAGAGTGGTGTCCTGAAAGCCAAGTGAGGGAAGGGTGTCAAGAAAAGAGTGATCCAGAGAATCACTGGAAGATGGCAGTTGAGGAATGACAACGGGAATGGACAACCAGACTGCACTATTGGCTTTGACAAGTGCTGTTTCACTGGAAATCTAGAGACAAAAACCTGATTGGAATGGGCTTGAAATAGAATGAGAGGACAAGTGGGGGTCAGAGTTTTTGGAGATCGTTTTCAAAGAGTACTGCTGTAAATGGGGGGGCAAGAAGAGGGAGAGGTAGCAGGATGGAATGTGGAGGGGTTTTGTGTGTTTCAGGTTATATGCTTATACAAATGATTTAGAGGGAAAATGGCAAATGCTTTAGTAATGCAAATTCTTACTCTTATTTCCTCTGCTTCATAATATATGTGGTTTAGTGTATTGGTTTTACTTGTACAGCAAATAATATCACTAATAAGTATTACTGGTGAAGTTACAATAGTCTTTACTTACTATCCTGAGTATAGCAATCATTTTGAATATAATATCTACAGGGTTTGTTCTCTACTACCTTTGGGACAGAAAGCTTCTTCACCTTAGGTCTTCTGGGTGGAAATGCGCTGGATGTGCTCCAAAAATCACAGACAAACTTTTGAAGAAACTACAGTTAAAGCCACATTATGGAAAAATGTTATGGAAAGAATTAGCCATTCACTCAGTTCACGTATAACTCTTGGCTTAGCAAATTTCATTTGGGCTATGGTAACTCAACTCTCTGAGTCCTGTAAAAACACACTTGAATTGCCCATTATAGCCTCTTCAGCAGAGAAAGGCTAACAGCCACGATAGTAATAATAATGTGGGCCTAGCACCAGACTCCTAGCAGTCAGGAGTGGATTGGCAAGCTACTGGAAATAGCTCAGCTGGGGGAATAGGAACTTCAGAAGGCCTGAATGTTGGAAGGATATGACTGGACATGGCCGTCCATCTTAGGGGAAACTATCATTCAAATTACCAAAAAATCCAGCTCCTAGTTTATAAATTTCCCACCACCTTCAGGACTCAAAAGGGCAGACTTTGGTCGTCCCTCTGAGTTTCCCACTTCTGGAGTTCATGCTATTTTTGTACTTAAGTGCCATTTAATGAGGCCACGGAGAGCTTTTAGTCAAGTCCTGGCATGGCCGATGCTGGAGGAGTAAGTCAGCAGAGGGGAGTGCGTGCGGATGGAGCAGCCCTGTGTGCACAGATTGAGTTAGGAGGGAGAAAAGGAAGGGGTCTGAATCCTCCTTTCACATCAACACTCCAACAAAGGCCAGCATAATTCCCTAGACCATCTTAGGCAAAAGAGTATCAAGTGGGGGGTGGGGTAAAGGGTGCCTTCAACACTCCTCTTTCTGCTGTCTCTCCCCATCTTTCATCAGAGTCTCATTTTTCTTAAGCAACTCTCTTGGTAGCTCAGGGCTCAGTCCCCCCTGCTGGCTTCTGAAGTCTAATCCATACTACCTCCCCCACTAGGACTGCATGCTTCAGATTTATAAAGATTCTCCTTTTTGGTATAAAAAATAATCTATCTCATGGTCAATTTCTTTTGTTCTAGGTCCGTTCAGTATTTTTCCAACTTTAATATGCATATGAGTCACTCTGTGATCTTGTTAATGGTCTGAGTCTTATTCGGTAGGACTTGGAGGTGGGTGCAGGGAGGGGGTGGGGCGGTGATGCTGAACTGAGTTTTTGCATTTTCACAGACTCCCCCTGTGATTCTGATGCTGCTGGTCCACAGACCTTACTTTTGGGTAAGCCAGGTGACTGACGCTAAGTGAATACTACACTGGGAACTAAGGTGGTAGGGGTTTATTGTATGCTGGCTTTCTGAAAACATTTGGCATTCCACAGGCATATTTCATGCATTGCCCAGAAAAGTGAATGAAATGGGAGTTTTAGGTGTCAGTGGCAGACTTTAAGGGAGTACATTTTTATCTAAATGAGACAGAAATCACACTACGTGGATTTGTTCTCTTCCTCATTAGACTGGGACTAAGGAAGGAAGAATTGTATGTGCACATTGTATACAGGGCCATCAGAATGGCATCACATAGAGCAATGACTGAAAAATGCTTGTTAAGTGAATGAAAAAATCTAAGCTTCCCAGATTTCTAGACCGAACACCTTTAGTTTCCCAACTAAGGTTGAAGGTAATGATCCATCAGGAGTCTAATACCTCAGAGTTTCATTGAGGGTTGCTCACTGGCTTCTCCTTTCTGACAATCAGGCCTGTGGCAGGATTGTGCTTCCTGCCTCTTTGAGAGGATGTGTGATTAGCCAATGAATTGTGAGCTGAAGTAATGTGTGTCACTCTCTAGCTAAGAATTCATTTGCTAATGCAAGATACTGAAGATTGTCTCTATTCTCTCTGGTTCTGCACCTGGCAATGTTGAGTGGTGGCTGCCCTGTCCCCTTTAGTCCCTAAATGGCTACCATGAACAGATTTGCTGCCCCCGCTGTGGATATGTTGTGTAAAAAAGAAAGCTTTGTGTTTTCGCTATTGGGATTCCCACAGTGTTTGTTACTGCAGCATAACCTCAATTATTCTGATTAATACAGACCATGGGGGCGGGGGGGCATCCCCAGACTGAGGAATGCCTCGTCCTGCCTATTCCCAGACTCAGCATCTCTCTTCCTTGAGAAGCTGGGTTTCAAGTGTGGCCCTGAACCAAGTCTCTGGTTCCGAAAACAAGGCTTTTGCCTTTGTTCCTGAGACCAAGTTCACACCTCGAAGCCAGTTCTGGCTGGAGGACCCTGTTCATGGGTCTGTGACTAAGTTCCAGGGTCCATAGCCCCAGACTCTCTGGGGTGAGAGGCACGGTCTTGCTCTTGCCATCCCAGGCATGGTGATCATGTTTCTGAGTCCAGCTTACCCTGTCTGCTTCCTGGGATCTCTGTCACTGCCCCTGTTTCTCCATCCATGGGACCCACACATGGGGCAGGGAAGAAAAAGACACGGTGTTGAAATCCATCTTGCTGATCCAGTGTGCATGCTCCCACTGCTTATCTGTTGTTGTATTCTTTCTGCCATGATGATCTCATTGCTAGTCCCTGTCCTGAATCGGTCCCCAAGCCCCAATGCCCGCCCTGCTATAATCAGGGAATTTTGTCCCAGTTGCCTGCCTTTCTCATTCTTCCCAGAATCACTGCCGTTAAATGGGCCATGTGTATTTGTGTCCGGAGACATAACAGATGGGATCTTGGGGATTAAGGTAGCAAACAGAGAGCAGAGGGCTTTTAGAAGGATTAGTCTTTCGCCTGGTGGCGAGGGTAGAGAAGGACGCTGGGGAGCTGATTTGAAAAGGGTCACTTGGCCCTCTAAGCATATGTGACAGTTGCTGGACTTAGTCTACTCTCAGTGTCCCTGTCTGTCTGTTCCTCTCAATATCTATAAAAGAAAGAGCACTAGGTTTAGAATCAAAAAACATGGGTCTAAGTGCCAGCCGTGCGACCTCAGACGGATCAGATAACCTCTCTGAGCCTGTTTGTTCAGGTGTAAAGAAAGCTGATAAAATGTCCCTCGTGGGGCCCATAATGAGACTGAGTGGGGCTTGTAGGGACCACCCAACAGAATGTTTGAGGATGCACTCGGCTCTAGTCGAGTTTTATGAACATGAGTTGGTGTTACGGTGCTGGAGACAGGGCAAACAGGCAGACAGACGACACCCGCAGCTGATCCTGTGGTGGGGCAGGGCCTGCAGAGCGGAAGGAAGGTTCTGTGAGGAAGAGAGTTCAGGAGCATGAGGTCCTGGGAACGAGTCGGAAGAGGACGAAGCCCCTCTGCTGAGGGTGTGCCAGAAGGTTCCTGGTAAGACATTCAGCTAATCATGCTACCTACTGGGAAGCCTTCAACCTTCCTCCATAGCAAGTTCACCCAAATGGCTCCCCCCCCACACCCCCGATTTGCAGTTGAGACGGGCAGATGTGCAGGGGGACGGGCCACAGAGGGCACTGTTGCCCTAGGATGGAGTCACTGTTTGCATATTTCGTTGCTTGGTAGCTTGGGGGCCCTCCTTCCTCTTCCTCAATTCCCACTGCACCCACTTGCTGAGCCTGCCTCGCCCCCTCCCCTTTTCAGCTCAGTTCCCACACATGTGCAAGCTACACTCGCTGCCCAGTAGCCCGGCATCAGCAGCTGGCAAGGCTCCCCGGACTGGAGCCTGGACCACCCAGCAAGTCAGAGGACTGATGTGGAATGTGGGATCATTTTCTAGAGCACAGAGGGACACACTACTCCGTGGGACGTCCCATCTGTGGGAGTGGGACCTTTGGGACTCTCAGAGAAATGCTGATGCACTCTGGACATTCTCACAAGAGGCTCTGGTGAGGGGCGGCTGGTCATTTCGACGCCTTTGCACCTGGCAGGTTTTTCCTACCCAGGTTGTTCCCAGCCCAAACCTTTTCCAGCTTAGAGCAAACAGTACACCCAAGGCAGAGAGGAATAGAGAGCAGGGAGAAAGTAGGAAAGATGAGGGGCAAGCCACATTATTAAGTTGAGAGGCCTCTTGCAAGATGTTGGGAATGAGAGGCGTTTTGCTGAATAAGGCTGGAGTCACCTTGAAAACGGATTAGTCTGGCAGGCACTCTCAGGTGGCTAGGCTTGGAGAAAGTAGAGATATTGGATAGACATAAAAACGGAAAATCCAGATATCAAAGACACAAGACAGCTGAAGAAGACAGGGGAAAGCTGGTTAAAGGAGATTTCAGGGAGATTTCAGAGGATTAAAACAGTGAGGGGAAAGGTTTATTTTCTTTAACAAATTAAGTGTTCTTAGGGGGAAATGTTTAGACTGGCAACAAAAGAGTTATAGTAGTAGAGAAGTTCGTTTCTGCCAAGTGCCTGGGCCTTGGCATTAGATGGGTTCATCGCCCCAACGCCACTACCCTGAACTGTGTGATCTTGTCAAATTTGCTTAACCTCTCTGAGCCTCAGTTTCTCTCTGTATGAACTGGAAATCTTAGCAATGCTAAACCACAAGGATATTATAAGGTCTTTTAAAGAGAGTGTGCAAGTGGGAAGGGGGGGCAGAGGGAGGAAGAAAATCTTAAGCCCCGACATGGGGGTAGGGAGAGCTCAATCTCACTCATGACTCTGAGATCATGACCCTGAGCCAAAATCAAGAGTTGGATGTTTAATGGACTGAGCCACCCAGGTGCCCCAGGATATCATAAGGCTTAAAACAGATCATGTGTCTGAAAGTTCTTTGTAATCCATGAAGTTCAAACAAATGTTAACTATTATCGCAGCATTCTTCTGTTTTTCTATAGTGCATTTTTTACACATTCTAGGTATGCAGATGTGCATCCACGTTGCTAAAAGCCATGTTTTTGGTTGAAGAGCTTGGCAGTAGGTAGAGATAAAAGGAATAATTAAAAGACCTCCTCTGGCTTCCTATCAATTTATCTGGCTTCTTAATGGCTTCCTAACTACTAGTTTGGCCATTCTCACCCGTTTACCTTACAGAATTTCCCTGAATAGTCCTTTGACTTGTTTCAGAATTTTCATGCCTCTGTGACTTGGTGCATGTGATTCTGGAAGCCTAGAATGCCCTTCCCCTGGTTCTCCCTCTGCTCACCTCCTACTCAGCCCTCAAAGCCCAGCTCTGATGGGAAGCCTTTGTGTGGGTGCCGTTGGTCACATCCTGTCCGTGTCCCCCTAGCACTCTGTGGAAGACTCTGTTATAGTTTCTGGTCACAACAGATGTAAAAACAAAGAACAAACTCCAGTTCACATTTCTGAGGGGCTTACAGTGTCCCAGACACCATGAGCAGTACTGCACAGGGATAACTTCATAGACTCTTCGACAGAACTTCTCAGGTGATGCTGTTGTTACCTGCTGTTACCCTCACTTTATAGATGAGGGAACTGAGGTTGAGTAATTTCCTCAGTTCGACTGCAAGGAAGTCCCTAACTGGTTTAAAGGCAGCACTCACTCAGAGACCTGTGTTCTTCACCTCCACCTTGTACCGTAGTGATTTGATCACTTCTCAGTCTCTTCCTCACCCCTCAGACCAAGCGAATGGAAAGAAGAGAGACAACACATTAGTCAGCAGTGTCTATGTAGGCCCTCAATAAGCGTTTGCTGGATGAAAAGGTAGGTGCATTTCACCTTGAGGCAAAACATAAGGTAAGCTCACGAACCAACCCTAAAATGCCAATATCCTCTGCAAACTGAAGTCATATACGCCAACCAAGAGAGACAACAGCTACATCTGCCATGGGTCCTGGGCCATCATTCATCTGTGTTTCATGCTCTTAGCAACACCACTAACAGCATCAGCTTCTAATGTGGAGAGATGATACGTGAGGGATATGCCCAACCTTCCCTGCCTTCAGGACTGATTCATACAATCAGTAGCATTCAGACAAGGCAGGAGGCTGGAGGTCTTCCCTTGTTCTTTATGTCACCACACCTACTGAGTTTCATTGTGACTGAATATTCCTTTTGGCACCTGTGTGCTCAGCACACATCCTAAAATTAAACAGGATATATAAAAATATCTTTCTATTACATCTAGGAGAAGGGGAAAGAAAGGAGGCATGATACAAGAATATAAGGGGCATAACACGAGCAAGGACTGAGACGGTCCAGAGTGGTCACAGGGCAAAAGAAGGTCTCGTGTACATTTGTCGAGCATATTGATGAATAAATAAATTAGTAAAACATCTCGTCAGGTCTCCATCACATCACTAGCATCTCTCACGGTCCCTGGCACATAGTAGGTACTTGACACATGTTGTGTGAATGGATGGATAAGTGGCAAGTGAATGGACAATGTTGTAGATGTTTTCTCTTCTCCCTGTATGAAGGGCAGGGAGCTGGACGTCTGGATTCAGAGCCTCTGAGATGGGAAGCCAGACACGTCAGGCAGACATGTAACAGAGGCTGTTTCAATCAGTACCTGTTTGAGGGACATCTGTGCCTCTAGAACTTCTAGCTAAGGGGACAATGCCTAGGATGAAACTCATGGGACTTTGATCACTGAATTGGACACAGTGGAAAGAGAATCCTGAACAAACAATCCTGTGAACCAACCTCACATTTCCTCCTCCATTCATTCAGCAAATTTCTACTACGTGAAATTTAAGCTAGGCCCTGGGCCAAGCACTTCACGTATATTATTCTCCAACACTCAGGACAATTCTAAGGTATATACCATCAGTATCCCCATTCACAGATGAGGAAGCTGAGTCCCAGAGCTGTTAAGTTCTCAAGGCTACAGGGCATGTAGCCAAGTTATGATTTTAACTTAGCAGACTCTTGGACTCCAAAGCCCCGACTTCTTTCCCCCTCATTCTTGTCTCAGACCTTAAGAAAGTCAAAGTTGAGCATGGGGAGAGCTGAAAGACAAACAGTGTGGGAAGTGTTCTGTCAGAGGTAAGAACTGGGTGTAGTGTGACCAGAGAGGAGGGACATTTACCTCAGACCTGAGAAAGAAGGGTCAAGGAAGCAATCCCTCTGGGGAAGCTGATATGCCCAGTCTTGGAGGAGGGCTGGGAGTTTATCAGGTGGAAGAGGCAGAAATACAAAGGTAAGGGGAACCTAGTGCATTCTCGTTCATTGTTCTTCATTTTCTGTGAATAGACTCATCCATAAACAAGGTACTAATCTGTCTATCTATCTGCAGCCCTTTCCATTTATTTGTCCAAATGTAGGTGAAGTTATCAACAGATTCAGGACACATGTTGAGATAAGAATTAGATAACTTACTTTGGATCTTGAAAGTTTTAAAGACAGTAATTTTTATTACTTCTTTTTTTTTTTAAGATTTCATTTACTTAATGAAAGTAAGTGTGTGTGTGTGTGTGTGTGTGTGAGAGAGAGAGAGAGAGAGAGAGAGAGAGTGCAAATACAAGCAGGGGGAGCAGCAGGCTCCCTGCTGAACAAGGAGCCCGACACGGGACTCAATCTCAGGACCCTGGGATCATGATCGGAGCTGAAGGCAGACGCTTAATCCGACTGAGTCACCCAGACATCCCATAATTTTTACTACTCTCTGTTCCTTCAAGCATTTATATTTCTACCTACCTTGGTAGCTTTATGCTTGCCAGTCTCCCTGCTCCAAAGACTCTCGTTTTCTCTTTCTTTAAAAAAAAATTGTTTTGTTTTCAGTATTATTATTATTATTTTAAATTCCATTAGAGTTATCAGAGTTATATTAGTTTCAGGTGTATGCTATAGTGCTCCAACAGTTGCCTCCAGTCCTCAGGCTCATCAGCACAAGTGCACGCTTAATCCCTTCTCTGTTTCTCTTTAAGCATTTTACCAGTTGTCCTCTTTTCTGCACTTGGTTAATTCCTATTCATCTTTTGAGGGTCAGCTTAGCAGCACTTCTTCTGGGAGGCCCTCCCGGCCCCAAGCTTAGGTCGATCCCCGGGATAGTGTCCCCTAAATGTCTCTGATTATGACACTCATCATGCTTTTAGCCCTATTAACTTGTCTGTCATCTCCACAAACTTTAAACACCAGGAGAGCCTGCAACTGTCTTGTTTCCTCCTTTACCCTCCGGGGTCAACAAAGTGGCTCATAATCGGCACTCCATAAATATCTGTTGAATAAAGAAATGCGCAAAGTACATATTTGATGTTGTTTCTTATAGGAGAGGAAATAAAAAAAACAGCCAAGTTTGATATCTAGGGACCAGAGTCAGAATATTCTAAGAAAGGAAGAAGAGGAAAAAAGAATTATGTGTTCTTAAAAAAGGCAGAGGAAAATGCGACACGTGTATAGAATTTATAGAATTGTTGCATCCCTTATGAACTCCCTGGTACTTCCTTAAACACATAATAATTTGCCAGATCTTATCAATAGTAGCACTCAACTTTCATATATTCCCAACACATGGACCACTTTCACGTAAAAAAAAAAAGTTATAAAAATGTTATTCATCACCTTCAGGCCAGTGTTGCTCTTTGCTAGATTTATGGCATCTGAGTAACATAGAAAGGAAATCCTCAAAGTCAGGACTATACTCTTTCCAGGCCCCACTTATATTTTAAACATTTTGAACTGAATTTTACATTTTTAAGTGATCGATTTTTTACTTCAGTCCAAAGGCCCTTGCCTGTTTCTGAAATTTGCAACATCTGCTAGGGAAGTGAAGAGTGAGACAATTTTTTAAAGATCAAGTAATGAAAAAAAAAAAGTCTTTCTTGAAGGGTTGTGGATTTTCAATTTGTTCCACATGAGACTATCTCAGGAAATTACCTTTTAACTGGTGTTCATCTTGTTTGTGCAGTCATAGTCCCCTGATACGGGTGGACTGGGATCTGAAGGAGTCTTACAACATAAAAATTCTACTAGTCTGTCTTCCAAGGACAATATCCAGGTTTCCAGTTTGTCATCTCAGAGGATTCTTCACCTATGTGGGAGATCATTTTTTCCCCAGTTTCTATAATGAGTCATAATTAAGGCTAAACTATTGTTTCCTGTGAACAAAGCTAGATAATGTAGTTTTCCAATTCCTGAACCCAGGTCAAGGATAGTCCTGGGGAAAACTCCCCAGAATGGGCTGGGCGAATATGTGCCACCCCAATCTGTCCTCCCACCTTCTCCTCTGACATTGTTCTCTCTGTGGGCTGGAAATTCCCACCATTAGTCACTTGCTGGCGTGCAGCTCTCACTTCTATGTTCAGTGACACCTCAGAAGTTTGGTAAATAAACCATTTCAGGGGCTGAAAGAGGGCTTAAAGGTCACCTCTAGAGACTCCATCCCAGGGCAATACTCGACTCATTTTCCATGTTGGCAGACCACAAAACACTATGTCTGGAAAAGCTGTTCTGCTGTTGATTTTTTTTTTTTTTTTTTTACAGATTCACTCTAAAATTAAAATGGCAGGATACAAGTTCAAAAATAATGACCCTACTTCTGAAGAAAAAGAAAGATAAGATAGGGGGAATGACTCTATCAGGTATGTGATGACTTACAAGCCATTGTCATTTGAACAATGTGAAATGGCTCGGGAAGAAGTCAAAAGATCAATGGAATAGAAGAGAGGGTCCAGAAATAGATCACAAATTGAAGGAAAATTGTCACATGAGAGTAAGGGCATTATGAGTCCATGGGAAAAAAATAGAATATTTGAAAAATGTTTCTGTAACAAGTGTCCATCCAAATGGGAAACACAATTACATCTCTATATCATGGCATACCCACACCCACAGAACTATAGCTGAATTTCCATCTGGCAAAACAGCTCAGAACTCAAGCTTTCTAGATGAAGGAGATCATTCGGGTCTTCCCAAGAGCTCCATGGTGGACCAGTTCCAGAGGAAGCCAAGGATGGCTCCCCTGACGGAGAATGGCCAGGACTCCACTTAAAGTCAGCCTAGCAGGCAGGAATACTTCTAAGGGCATTTTCACTGCTTCGAGCGTGCTAACATAAAGCTGAGCACCCAGGGATACAGGAAGACCCCAAAGGCAATGTGGCCAATGACACTACAGATCTCAGGTTGAGTGATGCTGACTCCTATCTTCCACAGAAGGGTGAGTCAGGAAAAATGTTGGCATCCTCTCCTTCTCTCCTCTGAACCCTTAGAACACTCCTAGTCTTGAGAGAGGAAGTATACAGAAAGCTTAACAGTTTGCTTAGGAGTGATCTAGATCTGGGTCTGAATTCTGGATTGGACCCGTACTTTTCATATGACTGGGGGACAATAGTTGCCCCACTATTTCCTGAGGTGACTGTGATTATTATATGCACGAAGAGCCTAGCACAGTGCCTGGTGTGAATATGGGCTCAGTAAACTGGTATAATTATCATCAGTCTTTTCTCCTCTATTACTACTTCGCAATGTTTCTTCTTTCTCCGAATTTATGTTTTAATGAACTTCTATTGCCTACAGGTCTTATAAAAGATACTTTTACGTATGTTATCTCACTGAATCCTCATAAGAACCTATCAGGTAGGTATTATGATTCCCATTTAATAGTTGTGTGTGTGTGTGTGTGTATGTTCTTTTTCCAATAATACTCTATACTAGTGTTTTTCAAACTACTCTAAAGGGAAATGGATTCACAGAATTTAAAAAGTTACTCTGTTGAATAAAAATCCCATGGCTATGCAAATTAAATGGATTTCTTAACTGCAACACATCTCAGAGTCATTGACAGGCTAAGGAAAGAGGACATTTGATAACCAAAATGGCGTTTTTTAAAGAGTTTTCTCTTTAAAATGCAAAATTAAGATTGAATGAAAGAATCCAGTTTTGTACTTTTTGTGTACGGCTGCCATGCACGGCATACACTTGGGTGTAGGCAAATGTTTCATAAATTCCAATTGCTTGATTTTTAAAAAAGATTTTATTCATTTGAGAGAGAGAAAATAAGAGAGCATGAGCAGTGGGAAGAGACAGTGAGAGAGGCAGAGGCACAGTCCCGCTAAGCAGGGAGCCCCATGTGGGCCTGAACCCAGGACCCTTAACCGACTGAGTCACCCACGACTTTCCCAATTGCTTGAGTTAGGTATGAAATTACCTAGCTCTTTGCATACCAAGGGCCATGATGGGGAGATGTGGTATTTCCTTTTCTTTGAAAGTGAGTCCATACTTTTTCTCATTATCTTTATGGATTTCTCTGAAAGCGAGTCCATATTTTACATTTCTTTGAATTAAGAATGACTGGGATGAAGTCCTGCTAGATCAGCTAGAACGTCTGAGCGCTGAAGACAAGAAAGCGACTGATGCAGCCACTCTAGAAAACAGGTTGGCAGATTCTTATAAAGTTAAATGCAACAATCCCACTTCTAGGTACTTACCCAACTGACAGAAACATTTATGTTTCCCCAAAAACCAAATTGGAAACAACCCAAATGTCTCTCATCTGGTGAATGGATAAACAAACTGCAATGCACTCACACAATGTAATACTTCTCGGCACCGAAAAGGAATCAACTTAATACAAACAACTAAGTAAATGAATCTCAAAAGTGCGGCAAAATGAAAGTGAGATGCAAGAAGCTACAAATGGTTGGATTTCATTTATACAACATTTTACATGACTAGACCATAGGAATAGAAAAGGGGCCAGTGGTTGCCAGGACTGAAGGTGGGAGGGAAGGAGCCGACTGCAAGGAACACGGGGGAAACGAAAGCATTCTAGTCATAGATTGTGTGTAGGCTATGCTTTTATCAAAACTTAGGAAACCATGACTTTAAAAGGTGAATCTTGTAGTGTATAGATTATAGCTTAATTTTTAAAATGGGAAAAAGCCACCTCCAAAACTGTCTCCAAGTTTTACTTCTAAAGTCAAAAATTAATGCATGTTGTTTAAAAACTTAAAAAAAAAAAATAATGGCAAGGAGGATACCAGTGTAATCTCCCAAGATGGCTGCTGCTCATTGTTCATTCAAATTCCTTTTCCTGGCACTTCTCACCTTCACTTTGTATCCAAGCTGGCTTCCAAGCCATTATCTGCCCTGAGGACAATTATATCGACTATCACTCCTACAACACCTGCTGTGTACTACCTTTTACTGGAGCTCTTCCTTTCTTATCTTCCTCAGTCTGTAAGTTTGGGGCACTAAGAACCATGCCCTGCTTGTTTCTACCACAATGCCTATTAAAGTGCCTGGCAGGAGTGCTAGAAAAATGTTTAATAAATAAATTGATCTGTGCTTAGGTAGTAGGGGCCAGTCTGCAAGTCCATCAAGGGCTGGGAGTCCTCTGAAGATAAAGATTTATGCATACCTAGCCTTGAACTGGTCATCACTGTAAATGCTCCAGAACCACTTTTTTTTTTTTTTCCCAGAACTGCTTTTTGAATAAATATTGAATGTAAGGACTTTAGGGGATTATGGTTGTGATTTTATAAGATGGTGCATGAGCAGGGAAATAGACCAGGGCAGAGCTGTGGTCCGGTGAGAGGGCTCACTGCAGAGTGGGAGGGTGGACCGGGCTACTTCTTGGAAAACCTGGTGGCCGAGAGGAAACGTGCAGCTCTCCAGGTTGCACGTGGCTAGGTTCCATCTTTTATCATGAGCTTTT
Source organism: Procyon lotor (assembly GCA_028646535.1). Lineage (NCBI taxonomy): Eukaryota > Metazoa > Chordata > Mammalia > Carnivora > Procyonidae > Procyon > Procyon lotor. The sequence goes on from CM053613.1 coordinate 60,855,541, forward strand.
TTCGGAGAATTCTTGGACGGGAGCACACTCGATTTGGATCCCGTTGGAATGACTAACTAACTGGGGATGGGCTGCAACACGGCAGGTTTCCAATTGTGTTTTTCAGGCTTGAAACTCTTCCCAGAAGCAAAGATGATGAAGGTTTCATTTGTTAAGCACGAAAATAAAAACAGTTTATAAAGGCTTTTAAGGCAAATCTTTTCTTCCCTTTTATTCTTATCTCCCCTACGGTTGGCCACTCCCTGAATTTTAATCTCCTTTGGGAAAGAAGAGAGCTCCTTGTAACTATTTTTCTTAAACTAGACTAAGGGGAAGCATTGACTCTATTGTATTTGATGGATTTTATAAGATTTTAATCATTATAATTATAGTTAAATAGTTCAACATCCCAAACATCCTCGTCCTTTAGGTGGCCTAAGGGCAATCGGTTTTATAAGGATATATAATAACATAATGAACACTTGCAAAGCCAGGGTTTTATACTCTTTGTACCTGATGACTAACACCCGGGATCCAGGAAACACGGACTCGGGCCTCCATCTCCCTGTGCTCTGCCTGCTTCTGAAACAGCACAGCTATCCCGTTAGGGCCGTCGGTCAACTACTTTGATGTTGTGTCTGTGTGTGTACGTTGGTGTGTAATTTCTGGTTTAAAACTCTGATAAAAACATTTGTTATATATTAAACCACTGAATTAAAAGTGATTCCATCAGCTTACTATAAACCTCCTCCTCATTTAATGCAAAAAGGCTTTGTAGAACTCGAAAAGCCGTAAGAAAAGTCCTGAAACTTTTCAAGTTCTGCCCGGAATTTCTTAGGCCAAAATTATTTTTGATACTTTATTGAGGACCCATAATAGTTTAGGCATGATGAGAAATTTTAAAGACACAGTCGAAGGGAAAAGAGGTGCTATTCCTTGGCTGCGGCCTCAGACCATTCATCATGAATTTGAGGCCAGATGTTTGTCTAGCAGGCATGTCAGGGGACCAAAGTCATTGGTTTGATCATATCAGGCCAGTGACAGGATGCCGGTCCTGGATCCCAGTCACTCTAACCACAAGGCTTTTACTACATACCCTTTATATATATACCATATATATATATATATGGTGTATAGATACCATATATGGTATATGGTATGTATATATCATTATATCATAATATATCATACATACATACCATGTATATACATACCATACATATAGTATATATGGTATATACATACCATACATACATGCCATATATATATATATACTACATATACGGGGTGCGTGTGTGTATGTTTTATATATATATATATATATATATATATAGTCACAGGGAACAGTACAAGGGTATCGGGGGGTTCGGCTTAAAGATTAAAAGGATCCTCTGCTTTTTTACAGGACCGGAGCCATCCTCATAGGCAAAGGGGATGGAATTAAGGACAGACTCATACTATCACTGGGTAATATGGGAATCTACCTAGAAGAAGTGGTATCAGAATTAACTGCCAAAGAAGGAAGCGCCTGCATAGCCACCACAACGAAAAAAGACTGGAATCTTCAAATTGTGTGTTGCTTGTAAGGAGGCAATCCAGACAAGAGTGAGACAGGTCAAGAAAAGGGAGGTTTACCATCATCTGTGGGTGCCACGTGAAAAATAAACAGAACTGGATGGGAAGATCTAGTAGGAGCCAAGTAGAAGGAATTCAGAATGTAAAATTTGAGGGAGAATGTGTCAAAAAGAGCAGCGTGTGTTTTAGGCATGCCCATTATTTCCTCACAACTGTCTGCTCTGCCTAGGTCAGTCAGATTCCCGGATTTTTTTTTTTTTTTTTGAGAGAGTGGATTCTATGGAAGACAGGGAGGCTGAGTCTGTCAGTCGTCCACTCCTGGGCCTGTGACAGCCTAAGGAGGAAGATCTGGCATCACGGTGACCTGAGGCCCTGGGTAGGCTGAAGCCCTGGGACAAGAGGAATGGAGTGAGAGACTAGGTCATCCAGAAAGGGAAACTCAGACACAGTGAAGGTAACTGCTGCCGTTTCCCCATCTCCTTGAATCTCAGGGTTCTTCCAATGTCTTTCTCTCAGATGCCATTATATCTCTCTAGGATATCTCCTCTCATTAAAGACAGCTGGAGGAGATTTCTGTTCCCTGACGTCAAAGACTGTCTCCCACACACAGAGAGGAGAACAAACTCGGAATCAGGAGAGGTGGGTTGTAGTCCTGGCTGGAGTCAAGGCAAGTTACACACCCTCTCTGGTCTGTAGGTTTGGCATCTGGGAACTCAAGATTATAATATATACCATGAATTATATCTTAATATATATCACTATATTTAATCCCTATAGATGTAGGGGTTAGACATGAAGAAAAGTGGGCCTGGCACATAACGGAGCCTCAAAAACTGGTATATGTGAAAAAATAATGAACGAATATATTATTTTTTGACATAACCACAAGTTTACAAAACTCAATGGAATTTTGAGGAAAAGATAGCTACTTCTCAGAGATTTACAGGTTGTTTTATAGGAAAGTAGGCAGGTGACAGAAAATCCCTCATCTAACAAGTGGCTTAAGGCCCCAATAATGACATCACATACAGTTAGACCAACACAAAAAGCCAGATTTAAGATAATCCTATCTGCAGCATAAGTAGGGCCATACAAACAAGACGGGATGCCTGAGGTTTTCTGTGGGGGCAGAACAGCCCTTTCAGTGCAGTCGGGAGAGCGTCATTTCCTCTCACAACTAAGAATGATTTATCATTCATTTGTCTTAAACCTTTTTAGCACTATTTTATGCCAGAATATGGTGGTAATGACACAGAATAACCATCCCTGCCTGGTCACCACCAAAGTCCCAGTTGTAGCAAAGGGTGAACAAGCACTAGGTAGGCAAGACAAGATTTCAGGCACAGACAACGGGATAGTAAATAGAAGTAAAGTGTGATTCTGAGGTCAGCATTATCCCTTTCTTCTTCAGCTGCTGGTTAGGAGCAGTAGATCTCAAGAGTCAAGAATATGTTGACTTGCCTAACCGTTTAAACCTAGAGATTTCACCAAGAAGTTGCATTGCAAAAATGCCTCTAGAGTCAAGGGGCTATCAGGCAAAGCCCCAAAAATGGTTAATACCGAATAACATGTACTCTCGCGAATTCTCTAGGAATAACAGTCTGGTTCTCATATCCCGGTGTGATGCTGCCTATTTAAACAAGGTAAAACACCTTCTGAGGTCCATGCAAACACCTAAGAGCGTTCTCTTCGTAGCCTCCATTCCCAGCAGAGGACAGTCATCCTAGACCTGAGCACCGTCTTAGATAAGTAAAAGCCAAGAAGATAATATTGAACCTGATCCATCTTGGAAATTCAATTTGAGTCTGAGAACACCGCCCAGGTTGTTCCTGCACCACAGCTGGGAGCCAACGCGCCTGGGCTCCTGCCAGGGCTCGCTTTCTGCCCGATCACCAGATGTATTCTGGGATGTTTCTGCCCACAAGCAAAATTTTGGCTTGTTTTTCTTCACAGTAACTAATGCCTCAGGAAAAAAAAAAAAAAAAAAACTGGCTTTGCAGTTTCCCTGCCATCTTTAAACCTGAAAGCTAAATGTCACGCCCACCATAAAAGAAGAAGTACTCTTTTCTCCTTTTAAAAATGACCAATGGTTCAGAGCTCATGGGCGGTTATCGCCCAAAAGTGCAGGTGTTCTCTTTTGCTCTCTTTCTCTCTCATACATGCTTGAATTTTTAGATACACACACACACACACACACACACACACACACACACACACACACTCTCATACCCAGTTGGAAGACAGCTACAACTTTGCTTGATAGCTGCTTGAAATGTAGCCTTGTCACTGGAAGCAGGTCTCTGTGGCTGGCTGGCGACCATGGGAAACCAAGAAATACTTAATGAGGCCGGCAATCAGGGAGCAAAAGCACGTAGATTGATCCTAGAACTTCTGAGTTTTCAGGCTCTCACCAGTCATCTAGTGCAGGCCAATTCACTGAAGGGGGAGATACCAGAGTACACAGGTCAGACTCGCCAATTCTTTGGCTTTTCCAGAGGGAGCTGCAGTCAGAGGCTGTTCATCCACATAGCTTGAGTTGATGTCACTATCCAACTCTTCTCTCACCGGGCATTCGGAGTCTTGTCTCTATGTCTTTGACTGCCATTTTTTTTTTTTTTTTTTACTTCAAGGCTTACAAACTTGCCCCTTGGTATTTTAACTCCCAATCCTGATGGTGACTAAACAACCCGAGAGACATGCAGATTAAAATTAGGCAGGTTGGGGCTGTGGCAATATGAATTATGTGAACACAGTATGGAAAACACTGAAAATCTGTGTTCTTGCAACATACTTAGAATAACATGGCAATATTCTAATGCTGGTATTCAATTTGTGAAATTACGAAACAGAGTGAAATAAATAGTAGGAATAAGTATTACTTAGAGAAAAAAAAATTGAAGGAATCTGAGACAACATATTCCAAACCAAATTCTATGGAATTCTAGTGTTTTGTGCATTATTAATGTTAGATATTCCATAGGGTGGAATTAATGATAGGTGTTCCATAGGGAAAACACCTATCAGAAAATAATGAATTAGAGAGGCTTGGTTGGTGGTTGGTTTGTTTTACTTGTGAGACTCAGAAACACCTGTATTATATTGGTGTGCATTAGAACTCTTCATTGTTTCTTATACTTATTTGGCCACAGAACTTGAGTGTGTGTATGTGTGTGTGTGTGTGTGTGCACATGTGCTGTAACAAGACTTTGCATACTTTAGATTGGGATGTATTCTACTGAGCACAGCTTAAGAATGCTTATCAAAAGAAAAATTTGAAATAGATTAAAAAATAACTAAACCTTGGGGCGCCTGGGTGGCTCAGTCGTTAAGCGTCTGCCTTCGGCCCAGGTCATGATCCCAGGGTCCTGGGATCGAGCCCCGCATCGGGCTCTCTGCTCAGCGGGGAGCCTGCTTCTCCCGCTACCACTCCCTCTGCTTGTGTTCCCTCTCTCGCTGTGTTTCTCTCTGTTAAATAAATAAAAAAATCTTTAAAAAAAAAAATAACTAAACCTTGAATAAATTCAGTCACACAGAAGTTTTTCCATCCGAAACAATGCATGAGACATGAGACATGAGACACATCCACAAGACTCATATACAAGCTTACTCTTACCACCAGCATTTGCATTCGTTCCCTCTACCTGGAATGTTCTTCCTAATAGCTTATTTCCTTACTTCACCTGAGTCTCCTCCAATGTTGTCAGTAAAGAGGAGTCTTCCCTCATAACTTACCTAAAATAGCACCCCAACACTCTCTAACTCTTTATCTTCCTTAATTTTTTTTAAGGAACCCCAAATAATTGTACATATTTATTTGTTAGTTCACTGTTGCTCTTCCTTACTTGACTATAACCCCATAAGACATGTCTGTCGTGTTCAACCTTGTATTTCCAGAACTTAAAATAGTACTTGGTATTCAGTAGCTGCTCAATAAATATTTGTTGAAAGAACGAATGAATGAATGAAAACAATTCTATAAGTGCACCACAGAAAGAGTAAAAAGGAGGAGCTGAGGAATTTAGATTGAGGCTGCTATAAGAAAGGCTTTCTGGAGAAGATGGCATCTGAACTTGGCTTTGAAGATGGGAAGGCTTTGGATGTGAGGCGAATGGGATAAATAGTCTAGGAGAGGAAAAGGGCTTAATGAAAGGCCCAGATGTAGCTTTGGGACAGGCATGGAAAAGAGATTGTCACAAAATCTGGGCTGGCCGCCCAGACGCCCCACGTGGGGAGGAGAAACTGCCAAAGCAACACCGGTCCTCAAAGCAGGGTTCCACTTGAGCCTGGCCTGTTCTATTCACGTTTTTCAGATTCAATAGTTCATTCATTCATTGTATTATCTATTATGCGCCAGGTACACTTCAAGGTATACAGACAGAGCAGTGAGCAAAACATTCAAATCCCTGCATTCATGGAACTTACATTCTAACAGGGAAAGAATGCAACGCACATTACAATTACAGCATATATTAGAAAGCGGTAAGTATGGTGGGAAAATGGAGTAAGGGAGATGAGTAGTATCGAGGGAAGGGCTGCATTTTAAAAATTTTTATTGAAGGATAATATACATATGGAAAAGGAGACACATCATTAAGGTCTCTGAATTTTCACAGCCCGTGAAACCAGCATGCAGAACCAACCCTGAACATTACAGGCAGAAGTATGGCTTGGACTCTTCTAGTAATGAACTGCCCAACCAAAGGGAACCATTACCTCACTTCTAATGACAGAGCTCAGTGTTGACCTGTTGGTACTTTTATATAAATGGAATTGTGTATTACGTATTTTTTAAATCAAGTGCTTTTTCTTCAGCATTATGTTTATGAGATACATCCCTGTTGTTATATGTGATTATAGACTAATCGCTCATCCTGATTGCTGTCTAGTACATTCCAGTGTGTAACTATACACTTTCTCCTTTCAATGGCTGGTGGGCATCTGGATCATTTCTGATCATTGGCTACCATAGACATTGCTGCTGTGAGCATTGTGATCCATGACATCAGCGAGGATATGGACTTTTAAATAGGTTGCTCGGGGTAGGGCTCATGAAGAAGGGGATATTCAAGCAAAAACTGAAAGGATCTAAGGAAGTGAGCCATGGTAACCTAGGGGAAGAGTGGTCTGGGCAGTGAGAACGGTCACGAGACAAGAGTGTGTGATGTGTGAGAAACAGGGAGGAAGCCAGAGTGGCAGAGAGGGAGAGGGAGAAGGAGTAGCAAATACATACATACCCCCTGAAATGTTTAAGTCTGTTCTTTGTCCTTTCAATTCCCAATGTTTTCCTTGATCTGGGCCCTCCTCTTTTCCTCACAACTCCACTGCCTTCCTGCACTGACTTGTGACGCCCCACTGGTCTTCCCCGATGAAGTCAGAGCGGCTTCAAAAACTCATATCTAATCATGTCACTCTCTTGTTAAAAATCCCAGTGTGGTTCCCTACTGGATAAAGTCCAAGACTTCCGTCTAGAAATCAAAATCCTTCGCCACTGGCTCCCATCCTACCTTTTTTTATCTTGAAGTCAGGCTTGTGTCTCTATGAAACCTTTTCTCCATCTCGTTGACCCCCGTGTTACAGAGCAAAAGCAAAACCTTGCTAATAGTATGCTGGTTACCAGCTAGTTATTAACATTCTCTAATCCAGGTACAGCCTTTAGTGCAGGACTAGGTACACTAGAGGACCCGCAAAGATCACCATCTTTTTCTTAGTCGTCTGACTTTTATTACTCGACTTATGTAACTACCCAGGGAGGCAAAGAGCTGCAACTAATGCTCATACCATTTTACAAGCAGAAACACAAAAGATCAGACATGTTAGCAAATGCACTTGGGTTCTAACTAGCAAAACAGGCTTCCTGTCACAGACTGGGGCAATGACTAGAGAGTACGGACAGGGAGGTCCGAGCAGAAGGCCCTATCCTGCTGTCCAGGAACAAAAAAGTACTTGAAAAGAAGGAGCAACATAAAGAAGCCTTATAAAAATCCTCAAGTGGAAACGAGAAGAAAACTTTGCCATCTGGGTTAGGGAGAAAGAGCTACGAGGGCTGCCAAATGTACTTTAATGGTCATTGGTGGGAAACCTGCTTTCCCCATATACAGGGAAAGGATTCCAGAACGTATGCTGCACACAGATGGCAAAGTACTTTGCATTTAATATAAAAATGTTCCCATCAGAGGAAGACCAGAATCAGTGAGAAATCCCTGTTAATTTCCTCCGGTTAAAACAACAATGAAAACTAAATGGACAAGAGAATACCTGGTCAAATATTTCAGCAAAGAAAAACATTTCTTAGAGGCATATATTAGGTATCAGGCACCATGCTAATCGATCATGGTATTATACAGAGCTGACGAAGGCAGAGTGTTTTCTTTCTAGGAACTTCCAGTTGAAAGGAGTAGAAAGGCATATAATAAATATCTCTAATAGGAAGAAAACCAAGGGAAGACTTCCAACAGAAGCACTCAACAGAAGAATTCTGTAAGTGGTTTTAGTAACTCTGAGACGCCTCATTTATAGACTTAATTCACATAAGTAGACAGACATAAGCAGCGAGGATGGCCCGGTGAGTGAGGGGCCAGGGAACAAAGGTGGGTGTGGAGTACCTGAAGAGCCAGAGAGAACCCCCAAATCACACCTCCCCTCGCACTGGTGTGAAGGCTGAAGCCAAGGTCGAAACCCATGACTGTTGCTAAGCAAGGGCTAAATACGAGGCAGAAACCAAGCTGTGGGACCGGAACAGGATCCACAAAATCCAGGGGCTCAGAAGTGCTGGGGTGTCTGGCTGAGCAAGAGGGAGGCAGAATAGAGGGTTTGTACCAGTTTTTAATGTGGCTACTCTGATGTTCTAAGTATTCTGAAGAGTATGGAACAGAACACAAGCCTTATCTGTTATGATATATAGGAGGTTATAAAGGTTCCTTCCCCTGCACCACCCCCCACCGCTGCCCCCTCCCCTATTTTTCCCTTTCCTGGGCGCTGCCTGATTTGATTTCTGAATTCCACCATTGTTTGACTACAAAATGCTTCCCATGCTCCCCCCTCCTCCTCTTCTTATGTACTATTTACTGAGTGTATATCATGCACCACACATTGTGCTAGTCTTGGGAATTTCTATTAAAACATAAAAACATGTTTTTCTATAAAAACATGATGAAGATGAAACCTTCATCTCCACGCATAGGGAGTTCTCATTAATAGTTTCTGAAGGAACGCATGAAGTCATTATCAGCTAACACCTTAGAAAGGATGGAGATCTCAAGCCAAGAGAGAGTGACACAGCAGGTTGGGGGGAGGGCGTACAAGCATCTGGTTGCTGAAAAAAGGTGAACAAGAGGAAAAGAGATGGGGCGCCTGGGTGGCTCAGTGGGTTAAAGCCTCTGCCTTCAGCTCAGGTCATGATCTCAGGGTCCTGGGATGGAGCCCCGCATCCGGCTCTCTGCTCGGCAGGGAGCCTGCTTCCCCTCTCTCTCTGCCTGCCTTTCTGCCTACTTGTGATCTTTGTCAAATAAATAAATAAAACCTTTTAAAAAAAGAGGAAAAGAGGTGACTTGGAACGTTTGTCCGTATAATTTTGTTCAGAGCTGAATCTGGCTCTGTTGTTTGGAAATGAGAGGTGTTAAGGAAAAAAAAAATGCCACTCGAGTCCTTGAGATTTTTGCCCCTTCATCCACTATAACAAGAGGGCTCTTTTTCCAGATGAGAACATCAGGATGACTTTCGTGAATCGGATATGCTGGCCTCTGGTGTGATTCTCTTGGTCCACGAACACCCTCTAGTCACGACCACGATGATGCAGTGCCAGATGTTTTGTCCAAACAAGGGCAGCTGGTTAAGGGAGCGAGTGTGGGCTGAGATAGATCCAGCCTGCACTTCACCAAAGCCTTGCACCCAGGATGGAGGGGGAGGGAAGGGGGGTCGGTATGCCCTGAAGACAAGAAACCTTTCTCTACTTTTCTCAGGGTGGTTTTGTCTCTGGAGGTTTTCTCTTGTCATATGGATGTCACGGGTCACCAAAATGGAGCAAAGCCAGTTTTGTTCCTTAGGTTCTCTCTTAATTGTTGAATCCAGAATAAAAGCCTCTCTGGGTCTGCAGATTACTGAACTCTGTTTCTATATGCACATGAAGGGACTTGTAGGAGAAGGTGGTGCCGGCATAATCCAGCAAAGAGGACAGGGCAGGGGCTGAGGACCCCTGAGTGAATCTCTGCCCCCACTACTTCCTCCCTGTAAGACAGTGGGACGTCACTTCTTAGCCCCAATGTCTTCATCTGTGTGGGGAAGAGTATGGATTAGGGAATCTCTGAGGTCCCTTCCAAACTCAGATTTCAATGATCCACTTCGAATGCCATCAAAGATGGAGCCTTTACCCTTTCAACACTCCTTTCTTGCTGCAAATAACCAGTTTCAAAAAAGTTGCCCACCTGTGGCATGAATAAGCTGGGATCAGAGCTGACCAGTTATACTGGGCAGACATAGTGAGAGAATTTACCTTCTTGATTCCTCTGGAAAGTAAGCCAAACATTGAAAGTGTTCATCAAAAGCTACCATACAAGAGGGAATGCAAGAGAGGGATTTGGTGTGTGTGGAAAGTCTCTTTTGGGCTGACCCAAAATCTTGATTCAGTCTAAATCTTAATTTATGCACTGGGTCACAGAGGGTACCAGAATTCACCAAGTGGAAGGAGTATTTTGTCACTCAGATAACCCAGTTAAACAGAAAATACCCTCCAAATGGGTAAAACTTCCTTGTAGAGCCCCGAAGATAAATCAAACCAGAAAACTGGTGACCTACAGAAACATTTGGCTGCCAGAGTGATGTAATGATGGGAATTTTTCCCTCTTAACCTTTTGCTGCCCTCCTCTCTCTTTTTCTCCCAGTCAGCAGACTTCTGTTTTTTTTCCATTTCTGTTATTGTTTTTGGTTTTGCCCTTGGCTTTCTCTTTTCCTCAGCCTCATTTCTGAACGAAAGGCTGTTGAACCGCAGAATTTACTTTCAAAAGAACAGAACGATTTCCTTCTCCTTCTCCTTAGCTTGCCTCCCGCCATGCCACCAGGCAGCTTTGCCTAGTAAGAGAAGCTGGCAGGAGCACAGGTCTGGGGTTGGGGAAGGAGGAGGCGAAGCAAAGGGGGCAGGCAGGGGGCAAGAGAGAGGAGTTCGGCCAGCCCAGGTGAGGCAGAGGCAGAGCTAATGAGAAGCATATGCCGCCAACCATTTTAAAGGCTGGCTCGAGCCAAGGGAAGTGATGAATTGCAAGAATGTGTTGTCTTCATAGCCGGGGAGCTGGCAGAAATAGCCTGGCTAGAGGACTAGGATGGAAGTTTTTTTTCTTTTTTCTTTTTTTTTTTTTTTTTAAGAACTCAGGCTTAAAATACATTTCTCTTCGTCAGCAAAATGTTCTCGTTTCAAAACTATGAATGGTAGACTACATCTGTCAGACGAATGCATTTCTTGCACCTCAACATTTCTAAGATGCAACTTATCTTCAAATTAAAAGATTAATGCCTCCAAAAAATGGGCTGATGTGATAGCACAGCTCTGAGTTACTGAGAACATTTTTGGTACACAGGACAATCTCAGCCCCTGCATTTGTGAAGATGAGGTTCCTGGGGAGGGCAAGTAGACCCTGAGCACGGGTCTGGGAAAAGTTGCTCCTTTCTTACGTTTTCGCTCCCCACTCTCTACCCTCCTGATTATTTGTTAATTATCTTCTAAGTGCCAGGGTCTGCTTAGAGGAAGATACGGCAGAGAAATGGAATCCAGATCATTACCCCCAACACGGATGCCCTTCAGACCAGCCAGGATGATTACAGAGGCCTAGCTTCAAGCTCCCTTGAAATACGTAGTCTCCAGGATCACAGCCCCCTACTCTCCAACAATGAATGTTTTAGGTTTTACTCTTGAGAAAGATCTCAGCCCACGCCCAGGGCAGAACCTCACAACGGGAAGAATGAATGTGTAAGTTGCTGCTCTCACAAGACGTTCACCCAAATTTGTCATGGGCACCTTCCACCTGCCTTTTCACCTCTAATTTCTGGCCCTATTGCTCGTGGCTGTTCAGTTCTCAGCAAAGTGACAGGAGTGGGGTGTCCTCGTACTTACTGTTCACTCCTGTTTTCCCCAGTGTCTGGTACGGGGCTGGCACTTAACAGCTAACCAAACAGTTGTAGGATGAATAAATGAATACTTTCCCCCAAAATGCCCTATTCGAAATTTC
>CM053613.1:60867808-60886078 GCA_028646535.1 Procyon lotor
GATTCACAGACATGTACCCTGGGGCAAATAATACATTATATGTTAATAAAAATTAAAAAAAAAAAAGCTGGTTAAAAGAAGTCATGCTAAGGCATGAATGAGGAATGGGTTTAGTTTTTCTAGTCAGTAGGAGAAAAAACGGAAGTGGGAAGTAGGATAGTTTTGAGAAGCTGGGACTTGTCATGGTTTCCCTCCACTCTGTCCTACTTCCATTCTCCAGGTTTTGCTTGGACAGTCAGTCCACTCCTCTTAGCCCAACATTCCAAACTTGGTGTCATAACAGGATGCCCCACTTCGAAAGGTTGTAACGTTCATATATACCGCCATTAGTATTATTTAAATGTTACTTAATGGGTGAGCAAGTTAATAGAAAACAAAGAAAGCTGGATTGAGAAATAAGAATGTATAAAAATCAAAATGCATTATCAAATTACATGATTAAAGAAAACTAAATAAATAACTATCCTTTGTTTTCTTTTGATGCCCCCAATAAATAATGTTTAGGAGGATTAAACCATTCTCATAAAATGCTCCCTGTAATGAATGCAATGAATGGATAAAGAAGATGTGGTATAGATACAACGAAATAGTACTCAGCCAACAAAAAAGTGAAATCTTGCCATTTGTAACGACGTGGATGGAACTGGAGGGTATTATGCTATGCGAAATAAGTCAGTCAGAGAAAGACAATTATTATATGATCTCACCCATATGTGGAATTTAAGAAACGAAACTGAGGAGCATAGGGGAAGGGGGGGAAAAAACAAGATGATAACAGAGAGGGAGACAAACCATAAGACACTCTTAATCACAGGAAACAAACCGAGGGTTGCTGGAGGGGAGGTTGATGGGGGGATGGGGTAACTGGGTGATGGACATTAAGGAGGGCACGTGATGTCATGAGCACTGGGAGTTATATAAGACTGATGAATCACTTGGCTCTACCTCTGAAACTAATAACACACTATATAGTAATTAATTGAATTTAAATTAAAAAAACAACAAAAAAATCTACCCTGTATTTTCTATGAAACTGATCTTTTGTACTCTAATTCAGACAGGATGAAAATGATTTTAAATTAAAAAAATCTTCTTACACATGTATGCTATTTTATTTAGGCAACTGTTTTCTAGGAGAATATCTTAAGAGGAGTTGAAGGAAAGAAAGTAAATTATACAATTTTATTAAATATACCTTTGCTGAAAAATTGTATGATTGAATGGATTTCTTCAAGTTTCCTAAAGAAAGGGTTACATTATCTGACAGACCAAAGTCTTTCTTTTTTCTTCTTTTCCTTATCTTAGGTTGGCAGAGACTACAAGAAAATACTCATGGCTTTAAAATGCCGAGGTGTCTACATTTCTCTCCACTCCCGTGAGAGTTTAAAAATTTATTTGACAATTAAACTGCCTAATTTAGAATTTTTCTCGCCAATTGCAAATTCTTTCATTGCACAGATCTGTGAATTAATCAGAACAAAGGAGGAACGTGCTAGTCACAGTGAAAGAAGTTAGGTTAATTTTTCTTTTGACGGGAATACATGTCCAAGTACATTATCAGTAGACAAAACATGCAGCTGAAATTTTTTGGAAAAGCTATTAAACTTTCCACTATAATGAACCAGTGAGCCTCTAATATCTCAGATAGGATTGTATCGATTTGGAACCTGTTCTTATGTTATTTAGCCCATCTTCAAGGTGGATAATGAGTTGTAATTACCATTTTAAAAGGACTCTGACAGGCCCAGCTGTGGAGTGGTGACTAGGGAGTCTGGATGCAATGCTCTAATTTTTTCTTTACTCCCCTTTGTACTTTTATGCCCTTTTTGGATCATCTGAATCATAAGCTCCATTTTATTTTATTATTTTTTTAAGATTTTATTTTATTTATTTGACAGAGAAGAGAGAGATCACAAGTAGGCAGAGAGGCAAGCAGAGAGCCGGGGGGGGGGGGGGGGGGGAAGCAGCCTCCCCTGCTGAGCAGAGAGCCCAATACCGGGCTTGATCCCAGGACCCTGAGATCATGACCTGAGCTGAAGGCAGAGGCTTTAACCCACTGAGCCACCCAGGCACCCCATAAGCTCCATTTTAAAATAGATAATAATATAAAATAGAAGAGAGAAAAGAAATAAAAATTAAATGAGGATTTCCCTTTGTCTCATAGTTTCATCTAAACTTAACTCTCTTCTCTGTTTCAATTTCTTTTCTCCCCCCCCGCCCCATCCTCCTCCGACAAAAGGACTAAATGTAAAATCTGTTCCCACTGCATTTACAGACTGGCATAATGGAAATAATGCATAATTGATACACCATCTCCATGATGATATCGCATGACACAGAACATGGGATTGGGACAGACACTGAACACGACCTAGTTCCTGGCTCTGCCATGCCCTGTTGAGTGACCTTGGGCAAGTCCTGTGAACTCTCTGAGCTTTGGTTTCTGCTGAGATACAGAGTTAGCAATACCCGATTAAACAAGAGACTATGAGTAAAGCACTTTGTGTTGTGCCTGGCATACATATTAATAATTTAATAAATAGAAACATTTATTACCATTCATGGATAACTACTTAATCTTTTTCCTAAGGCACGTTGGTATTAGTCAAACTCTCTACCATCTTGTAGCTGTTAAAAGGTGAAATGTCTGAGAGTTTAGTAGTTTTTATTGGTTAAAAAAAAAAACAACTCCCTGATCACTTGGAGCAAGGGTGATTATCATCACTAATAATTTAAATCAAGGAAGCCACAACTTCTCTGTGCTTTCCACTTAAGTAGCCCGGACGCCATTCAACTGTGATTGGAATTCACTCCCACTGTCTGAACAGTCGAGCTATATTAGACTTTACTATGGTCCTTTCAACTTTTTACCTCTTTGATCTCTTTTTATCCTCACAACAATCTGTAAGGAAGGGCAAAACTCAAAAGATTCTTAGTGGTGTGGTTCTTGGGCTGGGATAATATTTTAGGATGACACAGATCTCTTATATATTTATAAAAATGAGTGTGTATGTTAAAGAGTAGCCAATACTTGGGCTTTGAAGGATAAGACTGCTGATTGGGGGTGGTGGGGACGATATGAGAGGCGGGCATGGTGTCAGGGATCACAGAGCTGGGAGGGTGCAGAATGGTGGCTGTACCTTTATTATTCCATTTTGGAAAGTATTTGCAGCAGGTATATGATGTAAGAGTGAGTGGTTCACGGGGACACTGGATAGGTTCCTTAGGCTCTGCTGTTTGGAACTATTTAGATGGTGTGGGCAATGAGTTAAGAAAAACTCCTTTCCTTTTTGCATGAGAATCTGACCTTTGGTTAACTTCTTAGCTTGGTTGCCCTGGAAACAGATAAAGATGGTATGTGTCAACTATGTTACTAGGCAACACTGCATATGGTAAAAATGACCCCTCATTGGCAGACTGCATCTGGACTGGGGGAACTACAAATGAACTGTAAATACCTGATGGGAATGCCATGCTTTGGACATCCGCGAGTGCAGAAATTCTTGTAACTAGAATGTCCCTTGCTAGGACCCTGCAAACTCCATCTCTGAAGTAATTACAAGAGTTATTGACTGCTGTGGGACAGAAAGCTTTTAAGCAAAAGCAGTTCCTTCACCTGCCCAATATGGATTCCATCATCTGGCACCTGACCTGGTAGGGCTCTGATTACAGAAGGATGCCTGATGCTGCTCGCTAGTGAGCTGTGGTTCCTTTCCTATGTCCTTCTGAGTACACTGATGTCAAATGTGGGGGGATAGTAGCCTTGTGAGTCTAACTGTCTCGGCGAGCCTCAGAAACTGCCTACTGAATGCTGTACGTTTGTCTGATGCCATGGTCACATCCTCTGGGTACCGTGTGAAGCAAGGCTTCTGGGAAGGGGTTTGGAACATTCGAATGAAGTCTTCTGTGGTACCTTTATTCCAAAACTCAAACTCACTCATCCAGCCAGCCACCTAGCCAACCTGCCAATATTTAATCGGAATCTACAATGTGTCAAGCGATGTGTTAGATACAAAAAATTCAAGGTCCTTCCTTTCAATTTGCCCTCATATCTTATGGAAAGAAAAGAGACATATATTGATTATTAGTAGAAGTAATAATAGTGGCCAGTATTTCTTAAATACCAGGTACTTTACATGCATCATCTCATTTAATCTTTGATAAGGATTCTGTGAAGTCCATACTACCCTCCTGATGAAATCGAGGCACAGAGAGGTTGCTTCACAGTTACAGGTTGAGTATGGCACTCGAATTCAGGCAGCCAGACACCAGATCCCAGTCCTTAATCAGCATATTATTTAATGTGATACCTCACCATGGACTTTATTCGAGAAGTTTCTACGAAGGCTCTCCGGGCTCTCCATCCCCTACGATGCCTGAAAAGCCACCAACTGAAATGTTTTGAGGTAACATAGAGTCATCAGGACAACCAGGGAGATGGGTGAAGGGGCAGATCTAGCTGGGTGCCAGGCCTGGGTCTCCCCTTCTCCACAGAAAGCGTACGCTCCTCTCTGATCCAACCTCACTAGCTTCCTTTTCCAGTTCTGAAGGCCAGGCTCACTGCTGGGCCCAAGTGAGTGCTGTGACATTTTAGGCCTTCAATAATTCCCCTTTGAACCCAGATTATGAGACAGAATAATGTATGTAAAGCGATAAGTACTGTGCCCGCCGTGTCGTAAGCACTTGGGAAACCGCAGCTATTGTTACTCTTTCCTCTCATGTTGACTGCAAAATGCTGAATATTATTGGAGAGGCAGACATCGCACTGGCTTTAGCACTCTGTGTCATCTTTAATCGTGTATGTTCTTTGTGTGTCTGTCAAGAACATTGGGAAAGTGCTCAGCAGGTGGGCTGTGGAGTATCAGAGAACTTCGGGACAGCTGGGTCTGTCAGGATGCCTGGGACACATTTAACAACACGGACAAGGAAATCTGAAAGTGCCTTCGGAACCCTTACAGAAAGGCACCAAACACAGAAAAATTATCAGCTCTCCAATTCTCTTCCAGGAAAGGGCCTGGTTAGACTGTGGAAGACAGTTGCCATTATTCATCCTTACCAAGCTATTTTCATATAGAAGTAATCAGGTGAACCAGAAGTCAATCTCCTCTTCACCACATCCCCCTGCCTCAGATTTATCTACTCCACTCGGCTTTGGGACAGTCTTTATTAAACATGGCTTTGACCAGGGGCACTTGGGTGGCTCAGTGGGTTAAAGCCTCTGCCTTTGGCTCAGGTCATGATTTCAGGCTCCTGGGATCGAGCCCCACATCAGGCTCTCTGCTCAGCAGGGGAGCCTGCTTCCCCCTCTCTCTGCCTGCCTCTCTGCCTACTTGTAATCTCTCTCTGTCAAATACATAAATAAAGTCTTTAAAACAAAAACAAAAACAAAAACATGGCCTTGACCAGCAGCCAACCCGTGAAAGTTCTAAACGCTCGTCATGAGAAAAAACCTTAATGCTGGACTATGATTCCTTTCTATCCACTATCGACTGTCTTGTCTTCTGCCACATTGCTACCTACTGTCAGAGCCATTTGGATCTTTTCTGGGCCTGGGATCTCAGACCAATTTCCCAAGTTGTCAGTTTCTGTCAGCTCCTAAAATAACAGAGACATCCTTCCCACATTCTGCTTCTGGAGATCCCAGGTGTCTCTGAAAATTCAGTACCTATCCTAGATTTTGAAACACTGAGTTCTTGTGATTCTTTGCCTGGGATGTGGCCTGGAGCCAAAAATAATCCAAAATAAAAGATCTCGGGAGAAGGACCCACCTCTGGGGATGGGGCTTGCCTGGCCTGGAAGTCTGGGGTGAGATTTAGGTGCTGGTCTGTCAGAATAATTGAGACTGAGTGCAGAACAAACTAGAACCCCACCGAGTACTCAACTTAGCTTACTCACCAAACATTTACTGAGCAGACGCTGTGCTACATTTTGGAAATAGAAAGTTGGTGAAGACAAGGAGCCTTCCTTTGAGAAACTCGAGGTCATTTATTGTTTGTGGTAACGTTAGAACACATTCATCAGTTCATGAGGAACAGTAACAACAACACCGATTCTCAAACTCTCGCAGAGGAAAATGTTCACCGCTTCCTCTAGCCTGGAGTTCTAAAATGTCTGACTCAAGAAAAACGCCATCAACTGCCACCAGAGCCTCCCCAAATGAGAATTCTGTAGCAGAAGTGATCTTGATTATCTCAGAAATCCCAGACAGAAATGGAAGCAATATAAATAAACATAAAAGAAAACAGAGGTGCTGTAACACAACTATAAATTGCTCTTCTCCCCGACTTTCTTCCAATCATCCAGGGCAAAAGAGGGAAGTTGGTCTTTGTGGCAGAGAATAGACCAACAGCTGTTCTGTATCCTGCCAAGAGGAGAGCGACTTATTATAAATAATAGCCAACAATATGTCCTTTGGGACTGGGGACTCAGCCAGTCTGTGGGGAAAGTGAGGAGGGGAGAGGGAGGGTTAATGAGAAGGGGGTGACCAATGCAACAGAGGATGAATTAGGAGAAAACCCTATCAAATTTTCCTGTGTACTTATGTTTCTATTACCTCATTAGGGTGATTACATAATGCTACTCCATTTATAAACTAAAAGGGAAATAAGGGGCAATATTCTCATTAGCAGCGGCTGATGCGAGACATTAACATACCAGCAAAGTCATGTGGGCGAACAATTAATATGTTTGGGAACATCTTTTCTTTCTCTCTTCATCTGTTTGGTATTTCGTCTGCTCCTTCCCTTTTAGCCATATATGTGTATCTGGGATTCAGAAATGGAGATGGAGTGGACAGCTGGGGTGCCCTCATTTTGAGACCTCTTCATGTAAGACATTTCTGGAGTTTGTTTTACTGTTTTATAAAATTCTAAAATTGGGAGAAACAAACGAACGGCCTGACAGCAACCTAGGAGGCTCTCACCGCTCCCTCTCCTCAAACTCCCCATAGGGCTTCCTAGCCAGATGCAGACTGGAGTTCTGAAATTTCTCACATCTTAAGATATTTTTCTACTTGTGGAGAAACACCATTCTTTCACATCTCTTACTTGCCAGTGTCCTATTTCTAAGTTGTAACTCTAGATGGGGATATTTTTTCCCGGTGGCTGGGTGGGTGGGTGGGGGGCGGGGGAGCCTTCTGTTTATGGAAATACTATTAATTTACATCTCAACTTTAAAAAATAGCTCACTGGGCTAGTAAAACTCATCAAGTAATGCTTAACAAAAGAAGAAACTGAGCCCTAAAACTGAGAAGCCTCTTGCCCCAATGGTTAGAGGGAGACCCCAGGCTGGGACCCAGCATTGGCGGGAGTTACACGGCATATGACTGCAATATATAATTTCTAAGGGAGGTCGGGTAATTTAAGGAGTGTCTGCTTTATCCACGAGCTCCTCTAATGAGGGAGTGTGAGGAGTGTGGGGGTGTTAGGTAGAGATCAATCCTGCTAAAGGGTCCCTTAGAGAAAGAATTAGCTGTTTAGCCTGTATTTATGTCTTACATGTGGTTTTCATTTGATATACTCCCCCTTTATTCCTACATAAGCTTATTTCATCTCTGTCTCTCTTTCCATTTTCTTATATTACCTCTGGTTTTAATTTTGGGGGCTCCCAAATGCATTATTGCAAAGTTATCCTTTCTCAGGAGATGAGCACTTACTTTGCATTCGTTCTCCGGATTGCGAACTTGATGGAGAGTTTGGGGGATCTAGCATTGCATATGAATAGGAAGGAATATCTTTATTCAGATTAGAAAAATAAATTAAACATTTAGACCATAGATAGTAAATTGGAGAGACTGCCCGCCACTTAGGACCTGGGAATTAGCATTTACTTAAATTAGCAATTGGTCTGTCTTTAAGGTATAGGGTTCCACAGCTTTCTATTTACGTCTTTTTTTTTTTTTTAATTACAGTATCTTAACTATCCAGCAGATGGCATCTGCTTCAAAACTCTCAAAAATTCCATTTATATTTCAGGACAAACAAGATACTGATACATTGAAACCTCCCTTAATTGACTTCTATGTTTAATACCTAAAAAAGGGTTGCTAGAAACATACTTAAGGGTAGACAATTAATTCCCTTTTTTGAGGTAAGAGTCATTCTTTTCCCTTGCCAAGCCCGCGGCAGCATCATGGATATACAGGAAAACCTCAGTCATTTGAAAAGAAACACAATCAGAATTAAACTCAGAAGCTCTCTCTAAATAATCTATTGCTTGAGTTACTTTCAGCAGGAAACAAGAGCTGCCTATTAAGGTCAGATTTAGAAAACAATGCTAATCTCAAACCTCCTCTAAGAGAGAAACAAAAATGGGAGCCAGCTCCTACAAGAAGTTAAGAGGTGACTGAATACACAAAGCTCCAAGGAGAGCTACCATACAGAGCCTTTTGCCTCCTTACTTTACATGAAGAGATGGGTGTGATTGGATGACTTCTAACATTTAATGACACCTTGGCCCAGTTCTTTGTAAAGCTCACACATGAATACACTGATCCATTTCCAGATGATCCTGGGGGCCCCTCCTTTTGTGTCAAGCACAAAGGAAAAGGAGAGAGAGGGAGACACAGAGACAAAGAAACAGCCCATGGAACCAAGCTCGGAACATGATTTAAACAACCAACTTAGTACACATCAATCTTCAGATGTGTTATGTGAAATGGAGTCGTACTCCAAAAGAAATGTTGGCTACGTTTAAAAGATCACTTTGTCTAAAGAAAATGCCAAGTTGAATTTCCAGGCAGTAAGTCATCTTTCTATAAGAAACTGACAAGACAAAAGCAACAATGTGAAAAGGTGAAAGATGAGCATGGGAAAAAACGTAATAATGTTATAGCCCTGTTGTTCTTTTTAAGGGTCTGGTTCTCTCTCTCTCTCTCTCCCTCTCTTTTTTTTTTTTTTTTTTTGTATTTTTTATTTTTCAGAGATCAACGTGGCTGTGAAAAGAGCAATTGGTTAAAAGTCAAGAGACGTGTGTGACTTGCTGTGCTACTTTGTGTGAATAACGTCACCTTCCCAGACCTCAGTTTCCATCTATGTAATGTAAGGACATTGGACCGACTGACTTTTGGGCTCCCTTTCAGCTTATGTTTGTTCTAAGGGGCATCCCTGTAGCCACAGAGCAGCCTCTTAGTGCTCAAGTGTGAGTGTGAGTCATAAGGAAGGACAGTGGGAGCTTGGAGAGTGGTAGGGTCTGGAACGAGTTTGCCAAAACTGAGCCATTGGAAAGGTATGTGGTAAGGAAGCATTTTAGAAGCCTTTAGTTGCATTTTCCACCTTTTAGTTCCATGGCTATTTTCTGAGGAAAAAACAAAACACAAAAAACAAGTGAGCCCAGGGTTGGAAGCAGTCTTAGAAATGAATCTGCTTGTTCTCACTTTTAGCTCAAAAATAAAGTGCATTTTGACCATCTGAATCTTCGAGTAGAGGCGTCACGCATGTCAGCGAATCTCTCTCCAAGTTTAGCATTTAAAAATGCCTGCCATCTCCACAGTTAATATACACAATGGATTCTTCAGAAATGCAGAGTTAGAACATTTGAAGCAGCTGAATACTGATTTACATGAAAGCTGAAAGTGTACAGTACTAATAAAATGTATCTTTGACATCTTGGCTTCCAGAGAAATACACTTCCTTTGTTCATTCACAAGTCTACTATATTTCCACCTCGGATTTAATTATCTTCCCCATTCTCATTTGCGTATGTGTAGGCTACCATTTACAATACGCCAAGCCCTACATGTGGGAGGCACAAATCCTTTCATTCAAAAAAAAAAAAAATGTGGACAAGCCATGTTAACTGCATAGTATGTGCTTTGGACAAAGCCAGAAGAATGCTAACTGTATTCCAAGAATACCAATGTCCTTGAAATGAAATTGACTGTTTGGTGTATTGATCGACATCATCACTTAGTCGAGACTTTCAATTATGTGTCACATGCAAAAAAGAACTGATCTTTTCTTTTTCTTCTATAAAATCATAGGCTGTTGGAATCAGAAGGGACTTTATAAAATGATTTGGTCCAACTTCCTCATTTTACAGATGAAACCTATGAAGCCCAGAGATGTAAAAGGATTGCCCCTAAATCCCCCAGATGGACAGTAGCAGAAGTGAGACTAGAACTTGGAATTTTTCTTTAACTTACACATTGGGATCGGTTAGATATCCATGCTTCTCACACTCCCCAGCACCTATCTATCTCTCCAATTCGAAAACAAATAACCTCGGATGCCAGACCTGATGTGGACTGGGTAAACAGAATAAAATGTCTCTGATCTTCAAGAGGCTCACAGTATAGTTCTGTTTGCTTTTCAATAATCTTTTTTGGGGAAAAAAATAAAATCAGCTTTATAGTTCTTAACAAGTATATATATAAAAATGATTAACATTATTACAACAATGTTCCACTTTCCTATTCTCTAAATACAGAGACACTTCATTGATTTGGCTTGGGCAGAGAACAAGGTGTTCTACATAAGTAAACTCTGAAGACCACTGAAATAAAAACTTCTGAACAAAAATCGTTCTTAGAGTATATTTCATACTTCACTGCCTTTGGAAACAAAGGATATTGACTATGACTTAAGCTTTTTTTTTTTTTAACATGACTCAGAGTGATCTCTTAGGAACATCCATTATCATACTGGACAGTGATCTTGTTCTGTGTCTAATTTTCCAGGTCTCTCTTGTAAGAGGCAGTTAACGATTTTCACTGCAAGTTACCCTTCCTTCTGGCAGTGAGTTCATAATCTCTTTTAATTTACAGGGCCAAGAGTCATTTCTGGAAATTTATCAAAAATTTTATCTTAAATCTGTGTCAGAGTCAGTAAGGCTTCTAGTAAGGGTCTGATGTGTAATATACATGCCTTTAATGGGTGGATGTGGGGACCAAAATGACATACCTTTTTTTTCTTCTGATTACTTCTAAGCTGAGGGTGACGTAGAGAGGCCTGGGGATGCCATGCCTCTAGGCGAGCTGGCCAACACTGCAGTGAGCCTCAGACTAGAACCTTTCATCTTATCCCCAGAGCAGAAAGCTATGAGGGGACCATATAAGCCCGAGCAGTTTCAACAAGGATTGAGATTGTGTTTCTGAGGTACTTGGTTTAAGCAGTACCCCATTTTCTCTATTTCTGTCATGGAATTCTGCCCAACCCCCTGCTAGAATACTTCCTGCCCCACGATTTATAATGCAGAAGTTCCAGATTCCACTTGAGTGTGACCTCCTGACAAGTCCTGTGTTGGGCCCTTCATGTAACAGGAATTCGTGTAATCCCTACAACTCTGTGAAGGAGACATGCCTTTTTACAGGAAGAAACTGAATCACAGGGGGCTTAGGTAATTTACCTAGGGTAGGCTAGCAAGTGGGGGGGCAGGGGGAACTGGGCCTCTGGACTTTACTGTCTTTGTCACAGACATTCGCATGCCCAAGATGTTGACTCTGCAAAACTATGACTAATACGGTTGATGAAGTTTCTTAAATCACTTTAAATTTCTATTCGATGATACCACTGGGTTATAAGATGAGGGCTGCATGGTAGTAGGAAGCAACATTAAGAAAAAAATCAATCTGGATTTTAGCTCATTGCTAGTCCCCTTGCAGACACTGATTCAGATTTTCTAATCTACTTGTGTGTTTTCTGTGTATGCTTTATGGTGAATTATAAGGTCAAGGAAAGCACAAAGAAGCCCATGTGATGCAAGAAACATACAAGTGGCTAAGACTACCCTCTTGCACGTATTCCAAGCACATTTATTGGGAGTTGACCACGGGGCAGACATTCTCCTAGTCACCGAGGACTTTAAGATGGATAGAAAGTGGTCCTTGTCCTTGGGCTTCTGACATTCCAAGGGAGGAACAAGATTATAAGGAAACAACGAGACTGATGTGTTAAGTGCTAAAATAGAAACAGGCTAAAAGGTGCTATGGGAACTTAACACTGAACTCTGCTGAAGGAGATGCTCCAAGAGCTGAGACGAGGTGGCTGAGTGCAGACAGGAGGGAAGGGGAAGGGTATTTCAGGCAGAGGGAACAGCGTGGATGGGTGGAAGAGCTTCATGGGTGGTCTGTTATTGTGGCTGAGCCATGGTAACTGGGCCACTGAAGCTATGAGCAGAAGTGGTGAAATGAGGTGGGGCATTTGCGCGCCGAGGGTTAAAAGAATTCTGTGCAATGATTCCACCATCCTAATGGCCATTGTTGCAAATGCAATGACTAAATAAACATATGGTTTTCAGGCACAGTTATAAGCAGATGCAACATGAAGTTGAAATTTTTGGAGAAAGCCAGTACACTTTACACTACCATGAACTGATGATGCTTCTGATATCCCAAATAAAATCCAATCTATTTGGAGCCTGTTCTTTTGTTACTTCGCAGATCTTCCTTCAATGACAAACTTCTGTCCTGTGTCTCTGCAGTTCTGAATTTTTCAGACCATATATCCTCACTTTTTTCTATTTAGAAAATGTTGTTATTACACAGCACAATCATCACTTTGTAACATTTCAGCAAGAACATTAATGCATATACAGAGGCCCCAGGTCTAAATGAAAAGAACTAATGAGGAGAAAATGGGAATTTAAGTGAAAATTACACGGTATTGCACTTCTTTCAAGAGTATAAATGTGCTGCAATTCGTTAAAGGTGAGGCCCCTTTTTTATGAATGAAGTGCCATATTCACTGTTACTACTCCCTGGGAGAAAATTAGAGTTCTTTGGGAATAAAATTACCTCTTTCACAATCATTGCTAAGTTTAGTTTGCTGATGGTAGTCTTGTGGCTGGGATCTAAGAGTGATGACTTTCAAAACTATGACAGAGCAGTCGTGCAGAGAAGGCATGAGCTGAATATCATAATCTGTCATGAGACCAGTCTCCAGTCACATTCTCCGGCGGCATGGAGGAGCAAACTGAGAACCCAAGAGGTAGGGTGACTTAAGGGTCTCCCAAGAAGTCGGACCTGAGGTCAGCTCTCCTGATGCTCAAATTATTGTGGATCTGGAATATATCGAGACGCTCAGATGAGAGAAACCAAAGAGAAGAGGGCAACTGTGATGGTGTTGGGAAAACAGGACAGCCCTGTGCAGAAAAATGAAACCGGGCCACTTTCTTCCACCACACACAAAAATACATGCAAAATGGATGCAAGACCTCAATGTGAGACACGAAACCATCAAAATCCTGCAGGATAACATGGGAAGTAACTTCTCTGACCTCAGCCACAGCAACTTCTTACTAGACCTATCTCCAGAAGCAAGGGAAACAAAAGCAAAAGTAAAATACTGGGACTTCATCAAGACAACAAGCTTCTGCACGATGAAGGAAATTAGCAAAACTAAAAGGCAACCTATGGAATGGGAGAAGATGTTTGCAGATGACATATCTGATAGAGGGTTAGTACCCAAAATGTATAAAGAACTTAATCAAACTCAACAACCAAAAGACAAATAATCCTGTTAAGAAAGGGGCAGAAGACATGGACAGACACTTTTCCAAAGAAGACATACAGATGGCCAACAGGCCTATGAAAAGATGTTCAACATCACTCAGCATCAGGGAAATACAAATCAAAGGTGCAATGAGATACCACCTCACATCTGTCAGAATGGCTAAAACCAACAACACAGGAAACAACAGGTGTTCGTAAGGATGTGGAGAAAGGGGAACCCTCTTACACTGTTGGTGGGAATGCAAGCTGGTACAGCCATCCTGGGAAACAGTATGGCTTCCTCAAAAAGTTAAAAATAGAACTACCCCACGACCCAACAGTTGCACTTCTAGGTATTTACCCAAAGGATACAAAAATACTGATTCGAAGGGACACATGCACCCTGATGTTTACAGCAGCATTATTGACAACAGCCAAATTATGGAAACAGCTCAAATGTCCATCAACTGATGAATGGATAAAGAAGATGTGCTGTGTGTACACACACATGCGCGCACACGCACACACACGCACACACATGCACACAATAGAATATTACTCAGCCATAAAAAGAATGAAGTTTTGCCATTTGCAAGGATATGGATGGAGCTAGAGTGTATTACGCTAAGTGAAATAAGTCAGTCAGGGAAAAACAAATACGTTACGATTTCACTCATATGTGGAATTTAAGAAACAAAACAACTGAACATGGGCGGGGGAAGGGACAAACCATAAAACAGACTCTTAACTATTGAGAACAAACTGGTGGTTGCCAGAGGGGAGGTGGATGGGGGGATGGGGAACATAGGGGATGAGGATGAAGCAGGGCACTGGCAGAGAGCACTGGGTGTCGTACATAAGTGATGAATCACTAAATTCTACACCTGAAACTACTATCGCATTGTCTGTTAGCTAGTTGGAATTTAAATAAAAACTTGGGGAGGGGGGAAGAAAAGAAGAGGCAATCTGTGTATCTGGTGATTCTGGAACAGTGCTTATTTGCTCTGTAATTTCTCCTTCAGGAATTCTGCGAGGTTGTCCAGTTCCCAGGAAGATGCTCACATCAGGGATTCATTTAGAAATCCTCTGGATTTATTTTTAGCAGATTGACAGCTATTCTTTTGATTACAGGAAACTGTCTGCTTGGACTGTTCTTCCCCTCTGGTTTTTCTGGACGAAGAGATGGTGGGATCTCCACAGCTGGGTGAAGGACAAAAGTCTGCATGACAGACTGCCTACCTGAAGGGCGACAGGGCCGTTTTAGATGATCTGGAGGCAGGAAAGCCCGGCAAAGGGTCCTCTTCTCTGAGCAAGTTCACCAGAGGAGGGAATAAGCAAGTTCAAAACGATGACTACAGTTCCCTGCTAAGTGTGTTGGTTGTTCATGTAGAAAAAACCGAAACCGCTTTGCTTCCCTGGAATATAGGTGTCTAACACCAGGCCAGTTGTGACATCGCATGAAGAAGGAGTGAAGTGAAAGAAATCCTACAAGTCAAGCCACTTTCTTTCCAGAGGAAAGAGATAAAAAGCCTGTAATTCCGAATTTCAAGAGAACTATTTTCAGGTAAATAATATCCATTTCAATATTTATTTATTTATTTATTTGGCGCAGATAGATCACAAGTAGGCAGAGAGGCAGGCAGAGAGAGAAGGGGGAAGCAGGCTCGCTGCTGAGCAGAGAGCCCCCACTATGAGGGGCTCCATCCCAGGACCCTGAGATCATGACCTGAGCTGAAGGCAGAGGCTTTAACCCACTGAGCCACCCAGGCACCAGATAAATAATATCCATTTCAAACAAAACTTCCCTTCTCTCCTTCCTTTCTCTGTTATTCCTTCTTGCCTCCTGCTCTTGCTTTCCCACACCCCCATATCTTAATGTTTCTATGTGTTAGGAGGAAGTGTCTCAAATTAATCTGACTTACTATAAATATACCCCCCAAAACAGAAATTAAATAAAGAAAAACCCATTTTCCTCTCAATGAGCAAAAGGCTTTGCTTTTCATGTCATGGGGTAATCCCGTTGCTTAGAGTACTATGAGCTTCACGGCTTCCTACAAGGAACACTTTCTGATTGACTAACTGATTGTCGGTAGTCACAGTAACTCTAACTGAAAACAAAGCTGAAGTGTGACCTGACCAGTATTTAACATCAGGGAACAGACGGCTCTTCAAGGCAGTGTGAGACACATTTACTGAAAACCCACCGTGTTCCAAGTACGGCGGTGAATCAGATGTTTAACGTGAAAGCTCTGGGTAGCCCAGTCCCTTCACGGGGCGCAAGTCTCAGAACAAGATAGGAAATCATCCTCCCGGCGTGCGCGCGCTCGCGAGGAGTTCCACTTGGGGCCATTATTTAAAGAAAAAGTTTATCTCAAAGAAAAATGGTGATTTGAGTAATCAAATTAAAAAGAAATCCTACTTTGATACTCTTTTCACATATGTAATCCATGAAGATTACTTTAGTAAATGAAAAGTTGGGAGGGCTGGAACAGGGTACTTTTTTTTGCCGTGGTTTGTGTTACATGGGATGACTCAAAGGAAACCAAAAGTCACTACAACTGTGATGTGGCATTCGTAATAAATGGCTCCACCTCCTAAGGCCCAGACGATCGGCGATTTCACTGGTAATACCAGTGGGATGATGTAGTATTTCCTGTACCGTTTTAACTTCTCAATAAGCATGTAGACACTGGAGCGGAGCACAGGTAAAAAGTTCACGGGGGGGGGGGGGGGCACAGGAAGGGCTCTGCAAAGCTGTAAGCTTACCCAAGGCCTCCAGCTGGAAATAACCTTGGAGGAGGGGTAACACATGGTAATGATTTGAAATGTATAGGACGTGGGTCTTAGGGCGATAGTAAGGGTGGCAGAGTTTTCTCTCAAAGCGGTTCTGAAATCTGGATGGGGGTCGGGGGCAGGAAATACAGTGGGGACCCCATTAACATCAGCTTGGAGGATGTTTACAGTACAGCTGCTAATTTGACTTCTTAGGGTATCCACCACCAGCTCTCCTTATCCAAAAAGAGCTCATTTTAAAGATCTGTCTCAAATGCCATCGCCATGAGATGTGGTCACCCCCAGTTTAAATAATGTCACCTAGGGGCACCTGGGTGGCTTATTTGGTTGACAGTGTGCCTTCGGCTCAAGTCAGGATCCCAGGGTCCTGGGATTGAGCCTCACATCAGGCTTTCCTGCTCAGCAGGGAGCTGGCTTCTCCCTCTGCTTCTCCCCCTGCCTCCTCTTCCCCTGCTTGTGCTCTCTCTCTCTCTCCCTCTTTGTCTCTTTCTCTATCTCTCAAATAAATAAATAAAATCTTAAAAAAAAAAATCTCACCTAGAACTTTGTATCTAAGAGTGTTTTTTCTTTCTGGGCCTTCTTTAACTGTGTACTTAACTTCGTGTCCCCTTTCCTCCCCTTCAGCCTCTCTCACCTTGAGATTCTAAATGTCTCCTTGATCAAGAATTGTTCCTCTCTATTACCCTGAAGTCAACCCCCATCTCCATAAAAGCTTTTCGGTGAATTTACACGGGCTTTCAGATAAAACCCAAACAAACTCTCGAATGTGGCTGATACAAGCTCCTTCACGACTTGGTCCCAGTCTGAGCCCAACCCTTCCATCAATCTCTCTGGCATATCGTGATCTTTCCCTCCAATCATATTTCTGATCTCTTACTTCTTGGTTTCGTGTGCCCTCTTCCCTTGCCTGGGACATGCTGTACCCCCACCTCCACCCGACACCTGCCTGTGGTGGACTCTTCCCCCAAAGTTCATCATCTGCTCCACGGATTCCTTCCCTAACCCTCAGACAAAGTTATACACCCCCACCCATATTTTCCTTTGCTCCCACCTCTCATAACCCGTTCTTCATTTTTATTACCTGTTTGGCATCTGTTTTCCCAGCTAGACTGCGAGGCCTGGGAAGTTAGGGGCTGTCTCTACCTTTTTAGCACCATACCTACAGTGCCTAGGGCAGGAAGCTTAGGTGTATGGTCCTACTATATGAGACTCGATACATTTCACTTTTTAAGTACATGAATAAACAGCTCCTATAATAATAACCATCACAGACTGAATGTGCCGAAGCACATATGCTCCATACTTTATACTTTACATATACATTATGCCACTTAATCATCACAGTGGTCCCATTATTACCTATGATACATATCACTACTCCTATTTATAGATGAGGAAACCAAGTCTTAGAGAAGTTATTAACTACCTGGGTTACCTAGCTCAAAAAATGCCAAAGCTGGGATCTGAGCCCAAGGCTATCTCGCTCCAAAACCTGTGGCAAATAGCTACCCAGTAAATGCTCATTAACACACACACACACACACACACACACACACACACACACACACACACGACTATATTAGTTTCTTCCAATTTGAGAATCTTTTCATAATTGTATGTGAGTTTATGAGATTAGAATTGTTTTTAATTCCAATAAGACTCTCTAAATTCCACACCCAAGTCCAGTTCTGACTTTTTTTTTTCCTCCTGAAAATATAATGTCTGCAGAACTAGAGAGAGTTCAACCAAGGGCTTCGGCTGTGCTCAGATGCTGCCTGTCTACTTAGAAGTGAGATGAGTTCATGTCTGTACCAACAGCCAAGAGTGTCCAGGGCATTTTTACCTAAGGGCTCCAAGGCTCATGACTGGGACACCACTGTAAGGCACCCAGTAACTCTATTATCCTAAAGAGACATGGCTCACATACAGCCAGAGTAGCACCAGAGCAACTCCCCTCCCCAGTTAGGAAAGGTGAAATTAGGTCAAGCACAGCAGCTCAATATGTAGGAAAACTCCCAGCGAGCAGGGTGATTCGGTAAAGGGTCATCTGT
>CM053613.1:60886178-60923689 GCA_028646535.1 Procyon lotor
GATTTTATTTATTTATTTGACAGAGAGAAACACAGCGAGAGAGGGAACACAAGCAGAGGGAATGGTAGCGGGAGAAGCAGGCCTCCTACAGAGCGGAGAGCCCGATGCGGGGCTCGATCCCAGGACTCTGGGATCTGACCTGGGCCGAAGGCAGACGCTTAACGACTGAGCCACCCAGGTGCCCCTAAAGGATTATTTTTTAAAAAATATTTTATGTATTAGAGAGAGAGAGAGAGAGAGTGCTCACACGCAAGCAGGGGGAGGGGCCAGGAGAGAAATGGGGCTTGACCCCAAGACCCTGAGATTATTTCCTGAGCTGAAGTCGGGTGCTCTACGACTGAGCCATCCAGGCGCCCCTATGTAAAGGATTCCGACAGTTTGTGTGAATGTTGAAAAACAGTTGTAAACTGTATTTAGGAAGAATTCAAGCTTTGGACTTAGACTTTCCTAAGTTTGAGTCCTTTCTCTGCCTTTATGAACTACTACCTTGGGCAAACCTCTAGGCCTTTCCAAGCCTCACTCTCCTTTTCTGTGAATAATCTTTACTATTATATTTGTAGAAGGCAATATATTAGAGTGTAGAATAAACCTTCTAACCGCATGATCTCGTGCAAGTTAACTAACCGTCATGCACCTCAGTGTGTGGTAAAATGTGGAGGATAATAGTATCCTTCTAGAAAACCTGTGAGGATTAAATGAATTAACAATGTAAAGGGCTTGGAACAGTGCCTGGCTCTGAAAAAAAATCTTTAATTGGTTTTAATTATTATTGTTATTATCCTCTTGGAAACAACTCACAGCTTTCCACTTTTCATCTAAGAGTTTCTTATTTTATAAATTCCATCAGTGTTTGTCATTTTGCTTGAATTCTCAGTGTAGAATAAAAGTTGAAAATTTAGAAATGAGTAGAATTCATGCCCTAAGCCTCAAAAGGGGCAGGGGATTTCTTACTCTACTCTTCTAGTATGGCCTAGACCTTCCAGATAGGACACCCATGCTGCAGGATCCTCTTACTAATGGTGACAACAAGTGTGTGAACAGTGTCATCATGGGAATGACTCACTGGGGCCGGCACACACTGCCATTCTGAGGGCTCAAGGCAGAACCCTGTCTTCATCAAGGGAAAAACAGCATTTCCTGAAGGAGGAGAGGATCAAGTTTTCACTCCCAAAGGCTTCCCTATACTTGCTTTGCAGTCACTGAGTAACTGCAGCCGTGCTATAGCTCCTGGTGAAGGGAAAGGTGGAGAAGGGAACAGCGGGATAATACGATGTTGTAGATGGACTGGACAAAACACGCAGGACTTATCCCTGAACCACCTAACTTTAGACACTTCCTACATTTTCTTTATCAGTGATAGATCTAATGATGTTTCCTTTAGTCAAAGTTGACCTAAAGTGAGACCACATTCCACTAAATCACTGGGACCAGACCTCTAGGAATGGATTAAATGAGATAAAGCGTAGGGTGAAAAGCCCTTCATTTGTTCCAAAAATATTGACTGAGCATTTACTAAGTGCCAGACACTACCTGAGGTGTTGGGACCTCAAACAGTGAACAAAAGTGAAAAAGCCTCTGTTTTTGTGGTGCTTAAATTCTAGTGAGGGTGGACAGATATAAACAAAACATGAGTAATTGAACAGTGTGTCCAAAGGTGATAAAAAATATAGAGAAAAAGAAATCTGGTAAGGAAGATAGGTGTAGAGGGGATCGAAACCACAGACTCTGAGATGAGCAGGAACCTGGTGCATTCTGGGAAGGCAGGTGGGGCCGAAGGATGGAGACACTGGGACAGGGATGGAAACTAGGGTGGGAGGAAGTGGGTGGCATGTGTGCACGTGTGCGCTCTCCTGCACTTCTAGGAAGATCTTGGCGTGCCGTGGGAGGATGTTGGCTTTTACCCCTAGTGAGATGGGAAACCAGTAGAGGGCTCTGAGTGGGGAAGAGACATGACAGAAGACATAGCCAGACTTCCTAGAGTTCCTTGCAGCAAACGGCAAACTAACCTCCTTCCTAAACAGGTGTACTAGCCTTGCCCTTCAGAACTCTTTCTTCTGCTGCTAAATTGCCATTTGTTTACATTTTTTTTCTGGCCACAGCATCTTCAGTATCAATGCTCATCTGTCCAGTATAGCCTGACACCATTTTAAATACAACCCTTCAAGACATGGACTGTCTTACAAAATGTCTTTTTCCACACAACAGAACACACATTTAAATAAATAACAAGGGGCCATTTCTACCGAAGCAAATGCGTTTCTTTGCAGCCAACAGCACAGACCAATAACAGTAATGTTTCTATTTCAGAAAGCAAGTCTATTATGTCAACAACAACCCTTTAAGGATCCAAAGTTGTCACATGATCCCCTTACTCTAGACAGGATAAGTCAGGATCCAACAAATGAAACATCTTCTTTCGCAAATTATATCCCATTTGGGTTTTGTTTTGAAATCATCTTTTTAAACCTGTCATTGGTAAATAGGATTTAGAATCTAAAATTGCCTCGAAGATATTTTATGAGAATCCAAGAAAAGAGAGGAAATGATTATTTATTGGGGTCCACTGAAATCTTCGAATATGATATTTCATGTTAGTATGAATGTTGGAACAGAGACATGAAAATGCATATCTGTGACTACCTGTCTTTAGTTTTCATATTTTTTAAAGATTTTATTTATTTATTTGTCAGAGAGAGACTCAGTGAGAGAGGGAACACAAACAGGGAGAGTGGGAGAGGGAGAAGCAGGCTTCCCGCTGAGCAGGACCCTGGGATCCCAGGACCCTGGGATCATGACCTGAGCCGAAGGCAGACACTCAACAACGAGCCACCTAGGCGCCCCTCGTTTTCATCTCAAACCCATATTATTTATACATTCCCAAAGAATAACTTCAAATGCCATATTTTGCAAGCTTGTGGTTTCAAGTTGCTGATTTAAGGTCTTGTTGACCTCTGTACAGAATTTTAACATTTTTTTTCCTGCTTCGTTGGCCTGAGGGTGATGACGGAATCAAGCGTGCTTCTAAATAGGGCCAAATAGATGGAAAATTCTCTCATAGAAAAGATGAAGTTTTATGAAAAAAATACCTGCCAGAGTCAGTTTTTTTTTTTTTTTTTTTAAACCTCTCACCCTCTGACATTTCTGGTCCAACAAGTTTTCTTCTCAATGTAGTTAAATGTCAACAAAAGTATTACTTCTTAATTATCTAAGTACCCTGAGTCACAACAATAATGCATATATCACTTCACTTAGGAAACATTTTATGCTCAAGTTCATTAGCTGTTTTTATGAGAAGCTTTACACAGCCATTCGAAAGAAGATAATGTTTTCCTAATGACTTTCTCTACTACAATAATTGGCCTGGGTTGATGTTCTTCAATATTACATAAGAAAGCCTGACTTTTAGAAGATGGAAGATGGAAGTAAAGCAAGTAAAGCAAGCCTGTGAACTTCCCCCTCCCAGTACTTCCTCTAGAACAGCAGGTCCCAACTCTGATGCAAAGTAGAAACTCCTGGGGGAGCTTTAAACACACACACACACACACAGGGAGAGAGAGAGAGAGAGAGAGAGAGAGAGAGAGATATTGGAGGTGCCCAGGCAATGAAGATTCTGACTTCATTGGTCCAGGATGGGCCTGGGTATTTTTATCTTATTTTATATTTTTGGAGAAACAGAAAGAGCATGGTGGGGAGAGGCAGAGGGAGAGAGAGAATCTCAGGCAGGCTCTCCACTGAGAGCAGAGACCCATGAGGGGTTGGATCTCATGACCCTGAGATCATGACCTGAGCTGAAATCAAGGGTCCAACACTTACGTG
Source organism: Procyon lotor (assembly GCA_028646535.1). Classification (NCBI taxonomy): domain Eukaryota; kingdom Metazoa; phylum Chordata; class Mammalia; order Carnivora; family Procyonidae; genus Procyon; species Procyon lotor. Next base: position 60,889,995 of record CM053613.1, read on the forward strand.
ACCAAGCCATCCAGGCATCCCTGGCCTGGGCATTTACAAAAATGTGCACCAAAGCCTGAGAACTATAAATCTAAAAGGAGACTTTAACTTACTTTTTCTCTCTCTTTCCTTCCTTCCTCCTCTCCTTTCCTTCTCTTTCTCTCCACCCTCCTCTGTTTCTTTCCTTCTTTCTTTTCTTCTCTTTTTCCTTCCTTCCCCTCTTTCTTTCTAAAGTGCCTACATATTTGAAATGATTCAATTTTTAATTGAAAAGAGCAAAGAGAATTCCAGATAAATAATGCTGTAATGATAGAAGATATGAGAACACTATAAAGAGAGGAGAAGTCATATTGCTTAGATGAGTGGTTCTTGATTAATTCAGATTTTCAAATTTATTTTGGAACCACAGGATACACACAGCAACATATTCAGTGCAGACAGCAAATAAATCTCATTCAGCCTCAGGGACACTGACTACAATAGTCTTTGACTGTTGTCTATTGTTCACTACATTAATTATTAATTTATTGTTGATTAATTTATTGTTGGTGATTAATTAATTGTTACTTCAGCATCTGTTGTGTGGCTGAGACTTGAAAACACCTGCCAAGAGGAAACAAGTGAGCATGAACGTTTCACAGGAAGGTTAAGGGGCCTCCTTGGTGACTAAGGTGGGTAGTCTCTCTCTCTAACTTATGTTCAGTTATTCGGAATGGTAGAAGAGTCTGATGGAAACAAGCTGTTGAGACACACTGGAAACTCCTGAGGAAAAAGATATGCTTCACGAAGAAATGTAGAGTCTGGTATAAAGAGAGTGGTTCAGCAATAGGACTAGAGAACAAGGGTTATGGCCAAGATGACCACCAGTTTCTGGAAGTGTCCTGAGCCAGCTCTCCTGCTGGGTGTGACCTGGGGAAGGAAGGAGGCATGTGGGAAGGGAAGAGATGCTGCAGCAGACTTGGAATCACTTTGGGAGCCATAGCCTTGGACATGTGTCGCTCCAGGTGGTGAAGGATGGGGGTGGGGGGGTGGGATCAGAGTGTAACTTTGAGTGGCAGCAGCTGGTATAGAGCAGTTGCTCCTATCGATTCAAGAGAAGCATATAAAACACTTCTTTTGGGCTCACAGACAACCCAGGTGTAGGTAAGGACCAGAAGTCTCAGGTGAGAAGATGGGGTGGGAAGGTTTTAGCCTATAGGATTCTAGTTTCGATCTTATATAACCTCATTGGTACAGATGGGCTGAAAAAAACAAGAATATTTGGTTGTATCCTCAATTTTCCAGTTACTAAACGTCATCTGTATTACTCTAAAAGGCCCATTTTCTCTTTCCACCCAGTCTGTCCTGCACGTGGCTAATATACAGAGAGAGATTAAAAGAGTTCAACATGACCTTCACCACTGGCCACTTTGAAGATTGGTTGTTTTCACGGGCAGACAATTAGACCAGTCACAACCCATAGAAAATCTCCCCTCCAGTCAGCTTTCTCTAACTGCATCACCAGACTCTTAGGGAGCAATCCTCCTCTCATTTACCTAGCTGTTGAACTAATACCCCACAAATCCTCAAAATGTATATTGCATTAAAAGTAAAGAAAACCACGTTAGGTGAAGTGTAAGATTTGGAGGAGACACGGAAATGCACGGAGATGCACTTAATTAGTTTAATCCTGAATACACACACACACACACACACACACACACACACATTTCAAGTAGCTACAAGTTCAACCATTTACAATTTGCAGTGATCTTGCCTAGCTCACTTGCTAACCAAAGATCTCGTTATAAGTTAGGCCACATTTTTGTACAATTAAAACCTTACTTCAGGGTATATCTTGAGGGCATATAGGTTGATGGACCTTTGCATGCTTCTTACATAGAATTATCCATGAGCTTGCTCGTACTTCAGTTCCATATATTCACAGAGAGATGCAATTGATTATTGGGGTCTGGCATTGATCTGGATGAACTTGGAAAAGCCACTGAATTTCTCTCACATATGTAAAAAGGGAGCGATGATTTTATTAGAAACATCTCGAAGATTCTACCACCTCTGAAATACTAAACCTAAATAAATCTAAACATTTATACAGTTGAAATAAAGCTATCTTTGCCTCCTCCTCAGTCAGGGTGATAGGCAGCCAGGAAAAAAAGGAAGGGAGGGTGGAGAGTCTTCTCAGTTGGAAAGAGATCTCTCTCGAAGAAAGGACCATTTTTTAAAGACCAATCTCATTCTAAAAACAGGACCATGAGCAGAACCGGCGATCTCATGCCAATGTGACTTGTGCATTTAAAGCAATGAATGCCCAAGCCAGCCTCTTGCTCCACACTGTCAGAGGAAACAAGAAGGCAAATCCACAATCCTCACAATATGATAAACTCCATTTGTCCCCTCCTCATACATGTTTCCAAGACTAAACTTGTTTCTTGGTGGCTCAGTTTCAGTTAAGTGCTCTTAGACCTCAGTCCAAACCCCTTTCTCTTAGAGTTGGCTCAAAATATTGACCACGATGAGTTTCCATATTTATACTTCCAATTTCGGATGACTTTAAAAACTATTATGGAAACCAAGTACTATCTTAGGGAATAGACCGTGTATCTAATTTATACCATGAAACCTGGCTGCAGCATTAATACTGTAATAAGACTGAACAACTTAACTGAATTGTATTACATTCTTTGTGCTATGAATCCTTTCCTTTACATTTGTGTTTTGGGCAAAATCGTCAATTTGGTTTGCAAAAAAAGCTTTTATCTTGCTTTTTTATATTCTTTTGCCCCTTTGGCTTCTTCTCCATTTCTTTTATTCTATTTCCTTATTGCTAGATTCACTCCTAATTAGAAGAGTCACTGCAGCTGAAAATAATGACAATTTAATGGAGTGAAGCAGATCTACTATCTTGGGTGGAAGTGGAATGATGTGGTTGGCAGTGCCTTGCACATTCTCGTTAGCAGGGTGCTGCTAACACCTCCACCCTAGCACAGGACAAGGGGCTACATCTCTAGTTGGCACTTTACTTATTTACTTATTTGTGTGTTTCAGTATTATGCTTGAAGTGGGACAGATGGAAGGAGCCATGCAGATCATCTGGTCTGACAGTGTTCTAGGGACACATATCCACCACCAAGCAATTTGTTATTTGCTAATGGGACCAAAAAAATAAGGATCATGCACTGAGTTTATCAAACAGCTAACATTTATTCAATTAATTTAAAGGATGATCACTTACTCTGCAATTATGATCTCCGTTTTTTTAATGCTAAAATGTATTTTTTTCCATGAAATGATGGCGATTTTTCATTTTTTAATGTCCTTACACAGGAAAATGAAATAAAGCAGATATGTGTCAGCAACCCTATTATAAATACGGTCTTGAAAGATAAAAGTCTGAGAGCCACTCATCTGCTCTGATCATCTATTTCATTGTGATTTGGGGGAAACAAGCCAGAGTAGTCACCTGGCCTGTAGTAGCCACCCTGCATATTCAGTGGCATCAGAGCCCCGTGGCCTTGGATAAGCTCATATTCTCAAACTATACCCTTGTGTGAAGGAAAGTATGTGCTGTCCACACCAAATTCAAAGTCACACTGAAACAACCAAAATGCTGTGTTCTGTTTACCAAGCTCTTGTTTGCAGCATTTGGGTTCTAACTTTGGTTGTTGTGTTGTTGTTGCTATTATTAAGCACAGAGGGTGCACTGGACACTGTGAGAAGGACGGAAGGGGTCCTCGAAAACATCCCAATCTGAAAAAGGTTTCAAGTCATTTTGACACTAGAATAAACATTAGGTTTCTCTGTCTGAGATTGAAAGTGATCTTTGTTAAGCATGCTCTGACGGAACCAGCAAGCCCTTGAGGAAGAGCCTTTCTGTTGTCTGTTTGGCCAGGCATGCCAACACTGCTGGATAAAGTGTGTTGCATGGAGTACAGGAGGTCGGCGAGTGGGCGTTACCTACTTTGCTTTTGATTGTTGCTCTGAAAAAAGTGAATTAAATGATACAAGAATAGAAAAAGTGGGCAAGCAGAAACTTAAGCATGATTCTTTATTCACTCTTTAAACCCTTCCTACAAAGCCAATTAGGTATTAGCTTTTGGTTCTGCAGTTTAGAAATGTAATGTTAGATACCACAAAGCTGACAGCTTTCCCAGGGAAGGTATTGATACTATTTCATGTCTTCTGATTTGATATTCCCCCAATGAAATCCATTGCCTAATATTATCAGTATCATGCTCTCCCTGCAGCAGACTTGAAATGTAAGGAAACAGGATTCGACTCACTATTTCTTGTTAGTAAAGTTAATGAGTCTTGGGAGTAGCTAATATGGTTGTTTGTTTCATCACTAGGGTGCTCAAAAGTTCAGCCTTCCCTCTGTTCTCCTGGAGTGAAACTCTTCTTACAGGTGTTACCAAGTTTGCCAAATTGTGTGGCATCTTCTTATTACCTGTCTTCCAGACAGAACAGAGATTCTATCTTCGTTTTTTAAGAAGATTTTATTTATTTGTTTGACAGAGAGAGAGAGAGCACAAGCAGGGAGGAGGCAGAGGGAGAGGGAGAAGCAGGCTCCCCACTGAGGAAGGAGCCCTGATGCGGGACTCCATCCCAGGACCCTGGGATCATGACCTGAGCTGAAGGCAGACGCTTAACGACCGAGCTACCTAGGTGCCCCTCTAACTTCATTTTTGTGTCCTCCAAGACCTAACACAGACTCCTCAGTACTCCATCAATCATTGAGCACATGTTTAAGTGCCTACAAAGGGCTGGGGAGTATTCTGGCTGCTGGGGGTTGAGAGGTGAAGACTGTCTAGTGAAGAAGACAGATAATTCTGGAAGGTACAACATAAAGAGCGAGAAGAGCTGAGCGAGGGGAAGTCAGGTGGGGGTGGATCTGTCTGACCGGCTTCCTAAAGGAAATGACGTTTAAGGGGAAACCTGACTGATGAGTAGGAGTTTCCCCAAGTTCTCTTTTTCTTTGTCTTTTCAGGTTACTGGAAAAGCTGGTGAGGTTTGTGGCTACAAAGATACAGTTCAGTATGTCATCTGCTACAGTGGTCGATGTGAAAAATGTTTTCACTCTTAGCGCTGAGTTCTGATAGCACCTTTCATGTTGATCACATGCTGAGCTCTTTGACCTTGCGGGTCCAATATTCCCACGCTCCCCTAAACTTGGATACTGAAGTGAACCTCATCAACACTGCTTTGGGAGTCCCTTATCTCCACTGTTAGCACCAATTTGTGAATAAATTCTCCTCTTTCCTACTCCAAGGCAAGGAGGAGATGAAGACATTCTTCATTTTAAAAGAATTACCACTGAAAGTTATTCTGACTCGACTGCTGAGAAGTGTGACCCTCACAGTTATCTGAATTACCATCCAAGGGGAATTTCATAGACATTTAGGGGAGAAACACAAATGTGTTTGACCTGGAGGTATGAATGTGTGCATCTTGTAAAGTACGCATGAATAGAAAGCAAGTCTTGGAGAGATAAACAAGCTCCCTCTCCTTTTCTGTTCACTTTTCTCTCTCCATGAAATTTTAAACTCCACATGTATATAATGCAAACAGTGATGGAGGACTTCTTTCTTTTCACTGACACGCGTGTGTACATGCACACACCCACACATATGGGGGGAACATAGCCCTTTAGAACTTCCTGCTTAACTTCTCACAGCAACTTCCTCCATTTAAAATGGGCTGTGGTCCCTGAGGGAAGCCTCCGGCATCTGAATTTGGCAGAGAATCCCATTCCCATGGAAGTTAGGGCTGCCCTCAGACTCCATGCCTGGTGAAGTTCTCACCCATGTACATATTGGGCTTCTTTGGAATGTGTGACCCAAAGTGGACCGATGAGGGGTCTTCACTATTCCCCAAATCATGCAGACCCACGGGTGACTAGAAACTTCTTGCCTCTATAGGGAAAATGAGGTCTATGTCAATCTTCACCAGCACACGGCTTAGTTCTTTTGCTGCTCTACAAAAATGAATGTTGGCAGCACTTACACATCAAAACCGTCCAAGTAGAGCCTGACCTTTGGGCCTTGGGATCCATGCTGAATTCACATTCATTTAGATTTGACCTCATTTCAAGTGTTCAGAGAAATGTGAAAGAATTTTACAATAGCCACCCCCCCCAAAAAAAAACTGAATGAAACATGAGGAAGAAAAACAAATGGAGAAATTTGTGAGAATGGTTGGCTTCATCTGTAGTTGCAAACAGAAATAGGCAATGTGTCAGAGTTTAAATTGCCTTATAAAGTATCTACATAGCAGAAGAGATGGTCGGAAATGCCTTTTTTTTGGCCCCAATTTCTTTTCATTTCTCCCTTGGGATCACTCTTTCCTACTTTTTACCCCATCTTTGTGACCCTCTGGCTTTCTCTCTGGCTTGGACTATGTAGACAATTTCAATTTCATCACTCACATGGGTCAAACCTTATTTTAGGAATCATCATGGCTGTAATAGGAGTAAAAGGAGCAAATCATTTTTGCGGACTCTATTCACATATGCAAAACACAGTCTCAGTTACCAAGTCCTGCCTCCCAAGGCTGGTGTGGTGTCCAGAGCACAGCCTGGGCAGGGCCCCTAGGCCTGGCTGCCTTGATGTCAAGGCCTTTACTGCTCGGTGCTCTGTATAGACTTCGGAAATAGAACTGATGGCTCGAAACTTTTTTATCTTGATAAATCAGGTCAACAAATTTTGGTCCACAAAACTGGTATGGATAGGCATAAACACTGATAGGCATTCAGGTAGCCCCCAGTCTATAAATATCTATAAATGACCACTAGACAGGAGGAGCTCTGTGGCCCTTCACTGGTGATACTCTGACTAATTTCACTTTACCTCTTCCCTTGGTCTGAGGGCCTGCTTCCCTCTGCCATGAAGGTCAGCCAAAAATGCTCCTGGTCTTCCCATTCAGAACCCAGAGCCAGGTGGAGGTATTAGTCCCTTCCTTTTCTATGGCTTTCAGAGCAAAGTACTCTGTACACACACAGGACTCCCATTTCTTTCTTGTAAGGGATTTTCTGTTTCACTAAGTAAACTTTTACTCTAAGTAGGGGTGATTCCATCCCCATGCCTGGTTCAACCAGTGTTCCTCGAACCACGTTTTTTTCTGAAATGCAGTGTTTGAGAAATCGTGGTCAGTACCCTAACAGCTTGATGTCCAGAAGAGTTGAATAGACTTTGAATAGGCCAGCCCCGGATGTGATAAAGTTTCTTCAGATTGTGCCTATAGACAAAATGCACTGGGAGTGCCAAACAATTAAATTAAAATGAACTTTTAGAACCCAGTACTCAAAAGTAGAGGCTGCTCAGAGGACGGCTACCTGGTTCTGACATCTAACTGGAGGAAAGGGTTCTGTGTTTCTGCTTTGGGGAACAGTGGTGCTGGTGACATAATGGAGACACTGCCAGAGAAGGCAGTGGGAATGGTCCCCATGCTGGGATCTGGCCGCTGACCCTGTTCTCGGTCCCCCTCAATGACTGAGAGCTGTGTCAAGTGTCAAGGCCCCTGGGTGAGAAAAGCTGTCAGAGGGACTCAACTGCACTGATGTGAATGAAATGTGTTGATCGCATCTTTTTGCACATTGGTCAGTAACTGATCTATAGAAAACCAATGATTCTATCTTCTTTAATTCATTTTTAAATCCCTTCCTATGTTTTTACCCCTTGTACTTACTGTTGTGTTTTGTTTCTGAGAGAGATACTAATACAGATTTCCAGGAGGAATAGAGCTTAGAGAGCCCACTGCTACAGGTCATGGCCAGGAGTCATTCTCCACCAATGATCCTGGACGTCCCTGAGGCAGGAGCTAAGTGTGATAAATGTCAACAAATGAACAGACCGGCATAGATCCCAAAATCCACCAGGGAGAAGGGCAAAATCATGAACACATTTTCAGCAGTAACCAGATCAGACTATAAACTGATTAATCCCTAATAAATAGAGTGGGATCAAGAACTGAAATCTTCTTTGGAAATAGCTCTGTTCTAGAATTTCACAGAAAAAAATAGTATAATAAAACTTGATGTACACGAAACTATGAAAATAGATATTGCATTAATCATAATTAAATTACACACACACACACACACACACCCAGTAAGAGGGTAGTATAGTGTGCGAAAAAGTAGCAAATGTCTGATCTGCATTAAAGACATGGTTGAACAAACTCCTTAAGGGTAAGGATTGTGCATTTTATGTCTTCTAGCTGAGAGACACGGTGCAGAGCATGGCTAGAAGCAGACAACCATGGTCTGAATTTGAGTTCTGCCACCTGATAGCTGTGTGACTTAAGCCACTTACTAGGCATTCTGCTCTTGACTTCTTCATGGATAAGGAGGAAAAAATGATGCCTGTTTCTTAGGAATATCATGGAAAAACCAATTAGCCCATAGTAGGTGCTTAATAAATGAAGCCTCTTCTCTTACCCCCTCTTTGCACACTCTGGAGCACTGAATGTATCTAGGAGAACATTATCAATATTTGACAATGTTCTTTCTTGATATTTTGAGTTTTTTCTTACTGTCTCAAATGAGTTATGATGTTTCTGAAGGTTTCAACATTTTTTTAAAGATTTTATTCCATTTTTTTGACAAAGACAGACCACAAGTAGTCAGAGAGGCAGGCAGAGAGAGAGAGGGGGAAACAAGGTCCCCACTGAGCAGAGAGCCTTATGCGGGGCTCGATCCCAGGTCCCAGAGATCATGACCTGAGCCGAAGGCAGAAGCTTTAACACACTGAGCCACCTAGGCGCCCCAAGGTTTCAGGATTTTACCTTTCATATGTCCTTTGTCAGGAGGCTATCAGCAGACACAGTACACCAAAATGAGAGATTGAATAAGCAAATAAAGCCACATAGGGGACCCAGAAAAAGGGAATCTGAAAAAGGAAAGAAATGAAGGTATTCCCAGCATGGAGGGAAGAAGTCAAAAAGTCCTAGGGTGACAGGAGTATCTGTGGGCCTAGAGAACTCTGTTGGGATGGTCTGGGTTGGGGATAGAGGGCTCCTGAAGAGAGGCATCCAGGAAAAGAAACAACAAACAGATTATCTGACAGGATTTACAGGTGGAAAATTGACAGATGTTTCATAGAGCTGTTGGATGGAATAAGACACAGTCAGAGATTCAAAGAAACTTCACAAATGAAAGTTAGACACTGAGCTCTTTCAGAGGAGTTATGATTTCAGTACTCTGGCTTGTCTTAGCTATAAACATTACTAATGTCTTCATAGTTCTTGAAGACACTGATATGGACTTAGGCAAATTTTTGACGTAACCTTGTGGTGGCAAAGGGGAAGACAGAGAAAGACTAAAATCTTCATCTATTGTATAAGATGTAAAAAGGAACAAACCAAGAGGTCTGAGGCATGCACGAATTTAGCGATCTGATGTTGACTACCAGAAGAAGAAACTCAAAATGATGAAAGTGGTTTCTTCTAGGGTGATGGCTGAGGGAAGAGGATGCCAAAGCATAGCTTTGCCTTTTAGCATGACTTGTCTTTTTAAATTATTTGCCCGTGTTCCTTGGATAAAAAGAACACATTTAAAGATGAGGACAGTAATTGCATTTTAGAATCATAAAATTCAAGGATCATAGAATAAAATTGTAACAAAGCAGGTAAACAAAGTCTAATTACTAAAGGTAAAATACTCTGCAATGAGTCCGGGTCCAGAATCCTTGCCTTCTATTTCTTACCCTCTGTGGCCCCCACCACATGGCACACCCCCTTTGGTACCCTTCTTAGAACAGTTGGCATGATTTTCTGTGTACAGGAAGTGCTGAAATATTTTTTTATTGAAAAATAACTACATCAACTGCCGAATGTTCTCACAGTGATGTTTAAATAGGTTGCTCTGGTGAGGAGAGGGGTCACATCTGATGTTTACAGTTTTGTTCTATATGGAGGGATAAGGTTATAGCTTAAAAGGATTTTTGAAACGCTTTCCTTCAAAGCTGACTTAGAGGTAGACATTCCATGGGTCTCATCTACTTTACACAGTGCTTTGGTTTTCCAGAGCCTCATTTGAGACATTGAGATTTGAGTGATACAATCTACCGGGAATTTGAATTATGCATTCCCATATAGTCTCTAAACGCTACCTTGGGATAAGCCAGAATCCAGATTTGAAGACCATCCTGAAGGAATCTAAGTTCCAGGGAGGTGTCTCAGGGAAACTTTGAAAGGGGAAGGGGAAGAGACACGTATTCTTACGCAAAGTGCAAAAACCATTGATACAGAGCTTCAGAAAACGTGACATCTGTACCCCATTATCTCAGCTTCCCAGGGAAAAGTATTCACTAAATTAAAATCCAGTATTTTGGCCTTGGATTTTACAATGCAGCTTAATAACAGAAACTTCAAAGGAAACAGTGTCATGGTGTCTTTGCAAAATGTTCAGTGGAAGATATCCATCGTGTTACCTAATTCCTCCAGTGATAAATGTACCTTTGAATTCATTTCCAGGAAATAGTTTGTCTCCACTGATGAACTGGCATGCTTTCTTTCATACTAGAGAATAAGAACCCCTAAATCCCCTACATAATTTCTTTTTGCCTTAGTTGCCTGGAAACTTATGCTCAGCTTTGGAATTCAACCATTGCAAGTGTCTACTAATATTCAATTTGGATTGTTTTAGATTTGTTTCTGGTGGTCCTTAGTGTGCAAAGGAAAGCAAGCTAACACTTGTGACTTGCCAACAAGGTGCAGGCCCTACATTTGTCCTAAAGCCTCATGGAATGTTTTCAACAATCCTACAAAATAGTGTCGTAATTCTTACTGTACAGATAATGCAGCTTAGTTTCAGAAAATCCAAGTAATTTGAGCTAACTGATCATTAAGATAAACTATGCATAAATTCTCAATAATGTACACTTTATATTCAGGTTTATTTCCTAAGTTATTCAACCCTATTTCTTTTCCTTTGATTTTAAGACCATACAACCTGTAAAACACACAAGGAAGCTTCTTTCCCTTCCTTCTTTTGTTCTCCCCTCCTCTCCTTCTGTTTCTGTGTCCTTATGCTGGGGCTTTCTCTCAGGTATTCTGTTAGCCCTTGGAAGCACAAAGATAAATTATATGTAGACTCCGGTCTCAATAATTCAAGGTAGCAAGCAATGAATGCAATGAGAGATACGAAAGGCTTTGTGAGTTCAGAGAAGAAAAAGAAATTCCATGGTCTCAACTCTCTAGGAATTCCTCCTATTCCTTTACCTCTAGGTAGGGATTGTGTTTTGGTCACTGTTGGTAAATTATTGATGTTCCATATATGTTTCATAAAAGAAAATAATCATTTGGAATATTGTTGATACAATTCTCTTGGTTGACTCTTACCCTCTAACCTGTATGATTCCCTGTGATACAGGTCAGTCTAGGCTTGAAGAAGAGTGCCTCTGCACAATCCCCTTCCAAGGTTTAACCCATGGAGCAGCTGAGAGTGAATTCTCTAGTTTCTACCCTTTCAGAATAGGACTGTTGGTGCAGATCCATGGGCAAATGGCTTTTTAAGGGCAGACTTGTTATGGAGGAAGGTGGAAATGATAACTCCTGTTCCTTCCTTCTTGGGAGAAGAGGGTGAAATGTTGGTGCCCTTAACTCTCTGGAACAGAAGAATGGGTGATAGGTTAATGGTGTAATTTGTCTGTTCATTGTTGAACAAATGTGTTTTGAGTGCCTCCCACATAGTAGCCATGTCAGAGGTTGGAATACGATGGTGAACAAGATGAACACAATCCTTGCTTCAAGTAGCCTGGAGTCTAGTTGAGTAAGACACACAAGAGCACAGGTAGATGAGGACTGATATCAGCTAAAACAGAGGAAGCAGAGGTAGCTACTAGAGAGTATAGGATGGAAGCTAATCCAGATCAGGAGGCCAGGGAAATCTTGTGGGGGAAATGTCTCAGTTGAGACTGAGAAAACATAGAGTTAAGTTAGCTGTGCAGAGTAGAGCAGAAGAATGTTCTAGACAGAAGAAACAACATATCTGAAGACCTGAGGGTGAGAGAAAGCATGGTACTTCTCAGGAATCAGAGTATACTTCTAATGGCAGGAGCCAGAGTACAGACTGTGTGTGAACATGGCAGGTAAAGATGAATTTATGAGTGGGTGGGAGTCAAGGAATAAAAAAGCTGAGAGTGGAAACAAATAAATCTTGGCAGGACCCTGGTCATGTAGGGCTTTATAAACTACATAAAGAATTTGGATTTTATTCTGAGAAGATGAAGATCATTTGTGGGCCTTAGGTAGGTGACAGACTTGACCACATTCCTGTTTAAGCATGCTTGCTCCAGTAGCGGGTTGGCAAGACTGGAAGTAGGCAAGCCAGTTTAGCTAGCATGTGATGTGAGAAGGGACAGTGGTTAAAGCTATCAGGATATGTTCTGCCCATGGGTATGTCCATTCAGAATTCACTCCTTTGTACCAGAGGCCTGTGGGACAGAGAGATGGGCCTGCCAGCTCATTCAGCCTCGTGGCTCTCTCCAACACGGATCTTCTTCCAGGAAAAGTCTCTTCACGCTTGTGGCCAATAACAACTTCAGTGGCTAAATTTCCTCTCCTTCCCCCACTCTCACTTAAGGCTTGCCATGGAACAGGTCTCCAGGAGGTCAGGGAAAAGAGGTGAGTTCAAAAACTGATCTGTAGGGAAAGGGTGAAAGAGGATAGGGTACAGCCAAGAGACAGACAGACCTAGAGACACAGAGTAGGAATGGGGAGCCCAAGCCCAGAGCATGAAGCCCACAGGCTCATGTGCATACCCACACAGACCTGTGGACTACCAAGAAGGGCCAAAAAAGCTCCCTGTTTATGAAGTTCATGTTTCCTAAAGGTGGAGCTGAACTTAAACTCCTGTGAAAAGCAAACTGGAAAATGCCAGTGATTCAGGGTGGAGGGAATTAGCTGCAGAAAGAAAAGGAAGGAGGTCAACCACCCCCATTCTTTCTTCCTCAGGGAACTTGAAACTTGATTTTGCAGGATGCACAGGAAAGTAGTCATTGGCTTCCCTCTATTATGCTCTACTCAATTTATTGCTTGGAGAATAAAGTGCCACTTTATTGTTCAGATTCATTGCATGAAATGCAAATATTCAGCTGGAGTTCTCTAATTAGTATCCAGAGAGCTCTGTGTGTGTAAGTTTGGTCTTCCCTGCTTAAAACCCAGTATAAAAGAGTAAGGTGATTCACTCCCATTACATCTCTCTGATACTGGTAGTCTAAATGTTTGTGCCATCTTTTGTTTCAAATCAAGAGCTTCTTATGATAAACACCTTCTGAATCTCAAGTTTCTGTGCCTGACTTTAATTAACCATTAATGTGAACATTTACTGATTAGCACACCGGAGAAATGGGTTGTGGCTTCCTTTTGATTTCACAAAAAAGAAATCACCACCCCTCTCTACCAAACTGATAGGAACTGACATCTGATTAGAAAAGGCAGAACTAATTAGAATGAGTGCAAAGGGGACTGTTTGAGTCACCTACATTAATGCACATTACAGTTAAATATCTGTCAGATTTTCCATTAACCCTCTTGCATTTCCATCCCTGGGATCAAATCTATTTCTTAACCTCATACCCCTTTTTTCCTTAGTTGGAAACTTGGTATTCAACAGGCTGAATTACACATTAATGCTTTAAATGCACAGCTCTTGTTGATGGATGCAACATACTGACAAAGGCCTTGGAATGAAAATATAGAAGTCATTCCCCTAAGTGTGGATTTAAACCCTATGCATTATGATTCCAAGGCTAACATGTTCTTCTCGTTATTGTGTTGATTTCTTTATTGAGGGATACAGGAGTTAATTGTTGCTTTACACAAATTCACTGTATTGTGTTCTGAGCTATTACATACTAGGATGACAAAATAAAACAGACATGAAAGTAGAATATCCAGCAAAAGAGAGCTCTACTCTGTAAAAGGTTAAAATAACACATTCAAAGTTGAATTTGTAGCCTTATGGGAAAGGCCCATGTGATTTGGATTCAGTTATTATACAGAACACATTGTAATATGTGTCCCCAAGAAGAATCCAGTGAGTATCGGGGACAGATGTCTCCTTCAGATCAAAAGCTCATTGAGGGGTTGGGATCATGCCTCTTGATCTTCCAGATGGGTGGAAAGAGGGTTCTCTGGATCATGTGATCTTTTCATCTCCAATTCCTGGCACATCGTAGGTGCTCAATAAACTCTCATCATACAAATGCATGCATGTTTTATCCCATGGTGAAACTCTAACAGCGACCCAGGACATTTCTTAAATCTTGATGGAGCATGTTAAAGGATAAGAAAGGGAATGCATTTTCTTTACCATTTAAAAAAGCTAAACAAACTCTTGAGTATTTTTCCTCGAAAAACGAAGTCATCTACCACTCCCCTGGGCATTCTCCATTTTTATCTGGGATCAGAGGTACCAAGATGCCCAGCAGCAAATCAGCCTAGCAACAGAAGCAAGAATAAACCAAGCATGCAGTAGGATGAAAACAGCTCAGTTTGAAAATACTCTCTGATTATTTAATTTTTTAAAAAATATTTTTTAATTTTATTTTTCCCTTACCGTATCTTCTTTGTTTTGAGTAGTGGTATCAGTGTCCAGACCATGCCTGACATAAAACAAACGTTCAACAAACCTTTTTTGAATGAATGGATTAAAAATGAAACAGGAGGGGATGGGGAGGGAGACAAACCATAAGAGACCCCTAGACTCATGAAACGAACTAAGGGTGGCTGGGAGGCGGGGTTAGGGATAGGGTGGCTAGGTTGTGGACATTGGGGAGGGTATGTGCTATGGTAAGTGCTGTGAAATGTGTAAGCCTGACAATTCACAGACATGTACCCTGGGGCAAATAATATATTATATGTTAATAAAAAAAAACCAACAAAAAACATTGGCAGAGTTTAGAATGGGACAGTACTCAATTTAGCCTGAGAGCCTTAGCTCATGGCTCTTGGTTGGGCAGATGGGGAAACATAAAGATCTGTGGATTCAGACAAGGCAACTTCAGTGAATTTGCTTAAAGATCTCTCCCTGTGTTAGAATTTTTGGCTTAAATTTTTCCTGAGGTAGAAATAAAGTGAGAACATAGACAATCACGAAATTTCAAACAGATCCCCTAGCAAAGCCTCTGTTAGCACAACCCAAACCACTTCTACCTAGTTCCACAACTTAGGCAGCACAGTAGTTACTAACACTTGGCTTCAAGTGAGACCAGTTACTAACTGTAGCTCTGAACAAGTTATTTAACCACTCTGAGTCTCAGTGCCCTCAAAGGGGTTGATAATATCTACCATTTGGGCTGTTTGCATGTGGCATGGAGTTGGTATTAATGTGAAAGCCAACACGCCACCTAACAGAAACTAACAAGATACATGCAATATCCCCCTCCTACTAATTTTTTTCTTAATTTTTTTATTAACATGTAATGTATTATTTGCCCCAGGGTACATGTCTGTGAATCATCAGGCTTACACATTTCACAGCACTCACCATAGCACATACCCTCCCCAATGTCTATAACCCAGCCACCCTATCCCTATCCCCCCTACCTTCCAGCCACTCTCAGTTTGTTTTGTGAGTTTAGGAGTCTCTTATGGTTTGTCTCCTTCCCAATCCCATCTTGTTTCATTTCCCTCCCCCACCCCCCCCACAGCCCCTCACTCTGCTTCTCAAATTCTTCATATAAGAGAGACCATGTGATAATTGTCTTTCTCTGACTGACTTATTTTGCTTAGCATAATACCCTCTAGTTCCATCCACGTTGTTGCAAATGGCAAGATTTCATTTCTCTTGATGGCTGCATAGTATTCCATTGTATCTATATACCACATCTTCTTTATCCATTCATCTGTTGATGGACATCTAGGTTCTTTCCATAGTTTGGCTATTGTGGATATTGCTGCTATAAACATTCTGGTGCATGTACCCCTTTGGATCACTACATTTGTATCTTTAGGGTAAGTACCCAGTAGTGTGATTGCTGGGTCATAGGGTAGCTCTATTTTCAACTTTTTGAGGAACCTCCATACTGTTTTCCAGAGTGGCTGTACCAGCTTGCATTCCCACCAACAGTGTAGGCCCCTCCTGCTAATTTTGTCAGTTAAGATTCTTCAGTACAGGTCAGATTAACATACATGTCTGGAAATTTATTCGGGCTCTTAGCCCTAGCCTGTCTTAAGGAATATTAAAAACCCATTTTTATTTTCTTTTAAATTGAAAAGATAAATGATGAGATATCAAAGATAAAATGAAAATGCAAACATAATACGTTCCTGGTCTGCCACGGATAACCCTCGGTATGCATCAGACCTCATCCCTCTTGCCAGCACAGCCTAGCCAAAGTGAGTCATAATGGAAATCACCAAATTGTCAAGGGTCATTTGCAATGATCACCTAGCATCTCTTGGGTCTTGATCCTAACTTCAATCTAGATTTTATGTCATTTATATTTGACCCATGACCACAGGTTTACTACCATCTTTTGGCTTCACTCCTGGATTCTAGGAATGCCGACTGATTTTCTGTCCCAGCTTGTCTAGGATGTTGGTTTGTCCTTGTCTTTGGCCCTTCACGATCCTGACTTCTTTTGACCTGGTTCTAGCCCCTAAATCTGAACCTTGGCACTAGCCTAACTGGCTGACCCTTCAGCCAATCTGTGGCCCCTGGCAAAGGGGTGGTTTGGATGTTATATTGTTGCAGAACATTGAAGTCATGATTATTTTCCAAGTAGAAAAGGCATTCCTAGCTGATTCAAGGTTCTATCTCTTCTCTGGCACCTTCACTGGGCGATTATAAGGGCTTGTCAGTATATGAATGGTCCAGTGATTCTTTCACCCTCAACTGGGTGTTTATCTTTACGATTAGATATATCCAAAATTACCTTAAAGAAGAAGGGAGAGAATATGAGACTTGCCTGATTTACGCCAAGGGTTGATATGTAAAGTAGTGAAGGATAAACTTGGCTAGGCAGACAGAGCAGGGTGAGGCTCTTAATATACAATTGAGGAGCTTGGCTTTAAACTAAGGAAGAAATGTACAAATTTATGTTTCGGTCATAACAAACCATCCATTCACTGGCTGCGTTCCTTCTCAGAATTTTTAGAGATGGGATAATTCTAAACCAAATATAGAATCCACTTGAGTTTATGGATCTAATGTTAGAAAAAAAAAAAAAACCTCACACTTTTAAGTGTCTGATTATACAGCTCTGACAAAGATCACTTCTTGGTTCAAGAGGTTAGAGTTTTTGGATTGAACTCTCACAAGTCCTAGTGAACCAATAACTCTTTTCATACCTTAAGCAAGTATTCAGTGACTTGAAGATAAATCAGAACTGTATGCGTTATGTCCCTCTCCTGCCCTCTCCCATAACCTTCAAATCAGAAAGGGAAGGAAATTATAGCCAGGAGGTATTTCCATTTGCCAAGCCCCAAACATTAGCAAGACAGAGTCACTGAAGACACTTGGTGAAATACCAAATACCATTTGTTCTCTCAGTATCCGGAGAAGGGATTACTTGAAACCACCCCAGGCATGGAACGATAAAGAGGTCTCCAACAATTCGATTATGCTGTGTTCATCTCTCAGGCACCCTTCATTCACATATAGGAGAACAGAGATGGGTACCCAATAAAGAGAGAGGGCACAGGCTCCTCTTAGTATATTCTTTGCCTGACTATGCAAATCTGTCTGGGTGCAGAGCTCTGAAGGGTGACAAAAGGCCATTTTTGCACACTCTGCTGGATAAATTACAAGCAACTGATCAACAAATTCAATCTACCATCTTGTAGCAGAAAGCCAAGATTTCCACCATGTCCAAGGTGAAAGAACTCTAATTAGCAAATCCCATAATAAGTCTTCCTATGTTTGACACAAAGTGAGTATCACAAACAGAAAAAATTCTTTTCATTTAGGACACTC
The DNA here is from genome assembly GCA_028646535.1 of Procyon lotor. NCBI lineage: Eukaryota > Metazoa > Chordata > Mammalia > Carnivora > Procyonidae > Procyon > Procyon lotor. The sequence continues at coordinate 60,907,888 of CM053613.1, forward strand.
TAATTGATAAACTTAAGAATTGCTTAATTCCCAATCTCTCTCCTCCTATGGCTTCATTCATGAGTAACAGAGACTTGGCTAATTGGAAATAAGAACACATTGTTTTACTGTCTCCTATTAATGGTGGGGTTAAAACTGCCCTTCCTGACCTGAGAATACTTAGCAATATACTAGATAAGACAATAAGAATTAGAAAAACCTTAAAAATATTTTAAGGTTTTACAAATGAAAGTTGCTTCTCAAATTATCATCTTGGGAAGCAACCCATTTATTTACTTTATTGCCTTCAGAGAAAGTTCATAAGCCATATTTGAAATCCAGTCCTATCCTATCACTTATTCCTTGTTTTTGACCCAAAGCAGCATTACCCATCTTGACTATTTTCAAAGATCACCCTAACAGGATGAATATTACTACATTGCAAATAATCCACTCAATGAGCTCAAAACTCTGAAGACAAATCCCTCAGAGAAAAACTCTGTAACCTTATTGAACAATGATACCCTTATTAGCATGAGTCCAGCGCATCAAAGGTGAATGCTTTTAAGAAGACACCACTTATTTGACCATAGAACTCTGGTACACTTGCTTACAACTCAGACACAGGACTTCCAAATCCTCCCTCTTAGAACTGTTGAGCAGGATGGGACAATTTGATGCAAAGTTAAGACAAAGCCTTAAATGGGTCACCATGTCCAGCCTTTATAGAAGGGGCCTTCAGCTTGAAATGCTGCTGGCACTTACATCACTTTTTAAGGGCTTTCTTGAAAAGATGAAAATTATCTTGGCATCATGTGTCATAGGCACTGGAAACAGTTAAATATTATCTAAGACATTGAAAGATGCTTGTTGATTTGGCTATCAGCACCCATTGGTGTGCTTGGGTTCTGGAAGCTTCGGTGGGGACAAAGAGAACATGAGTGTGGTATACAGTTGTAGATATGAGAAATGGAGCCAGAAACAGGACCTAGGATGGCAGGAAGGCTCCCAAAGAAGGGCTGACGGGGTGACAAAAAAGATATATTTTGGTTAGCTCCATAATGTTCACCCTTAGGAAGATCAACTGTCACACAGATATTTTTTTTATTCCTTTTTTTTTTTTTTTTTAAAGATTTTGTTTATTTGACAGAGAGAAACACAGTGAGAGAGGGAACACAAGCAGAGGGAATGGTTGGGAGAAGCAGGCCTCCTGCAGAGCAGAGAGCCCGATGCGGGGCTCGATCCCAGGACCCTGGGATCATGACCCAAGCCGAAGGCAGACGCTTACCGACTGAGCCACCCAGGCGCCCCTATTTTTTTTATTCTTTTCTGTAGCAACTCTGAAGGTTAGAGATTTAAGACTTTCTTTATCCCCAAAGCATTTCATCTACCCTGTATATTACATAAATTTGGCTCAGTATTATAGGAAATATTCTTTTTGAGAATTTCACAGCGGTCTATAAGTGGTCATTCATTTCCCAACATATCCTACCTGTGAGCTGTAGCCAGTGACTAAAAGCACAACCTTCAAAACAGACCATCAGAATCCTGGTTCTACTACCTCTTATCTGTGTGACTTGGGAAAAGTTACTTAACCTCTCTGTGCCTCAACTGCTTCCCCTGTAAAGTGAGAACAGCAGTATTTCCTCCATATGGGTAAAATGAGATACCATAAGAGAGACAGAATTCATGCCAGTTACAGGGTAAATAATGAACACTATCTCCTATTACTATCTCATTATTTATTATTTCCATTTTTATGATCAGAAGTCTGAGCTTAGGGAGGGTCAATCACTACCCACTCACCATACTGCTGGACAAATAAGAATGAAGGATAGTTTTCTTTTATTCCTCCAAAACCCTTTATGTTAGAATCTAAGACTTACTCCAAGGCATCTGCTACATATGGGTAATACTTGTTAAAAATATTCTGATATCATACATGGCTTTTTCCATGATAATCATAATACTTATCTATTATTTATTATTATCGAAATAAGCTTCCAGAATCCAATTTTCTGGGTGAAAAATTATTTCTTTTTAAGAGATTTATTTATTTATTTTGGAGGGAGAGAGAGTGGAGCGTGCACACTGGGGGTGGGGGAAGGTAGAGGTACAGGGAGAGAGAATCTCAAGCAGGCTCCTTGATGAGCGCAGAGCCCAATACGTGGCTCGATCCCACAACCTTGAGATCATGACCTGAGTTGAAATCAAGAGTCTGATGCTTAACTGAGCCACCCAAGTGTCCCTTAATTTTATAAAAAAAAAAAAAGCCTAGGATATAGTATTGTCACCTCCATTTACAGGTGAGAAAACACAGGCTTCATGAGGTCCAGTGATTTGCTTGAGGTCTAACAGCTAGTGAATGTCAGAGTAAGAATTTGAACCTACATTCATTGAAACCAAAATGGCTACTCATGCCATTAGGAATTAGTTCCACAATACCGTTTATCAATGATCCCCAAATTACTGTTAAAGAGTAACTTTGTGAAACATACACATGACTCTCTACTCAAGTCCATTCTTCACCAACTACAACTTTAAAAAAAACCCTACATTTTTTTTTTAAACCCCCACACTTTTTTTTCCTTCAATAAGTTTATTGCACACCCTGGACTCCATATAGTTAGAATGTGTGCACTAGAAATAACCATAAAGACATAAAGCCTTCCTATTATGTGAAAATATTGGAGATCATTATAAAAGAAAAAAAAAACCTCTGTTTACATTTATTTTTTTTTCAGTGTTCCAAGACTCATTGTTTATGCACCACACCCAGTGTTCCATGCAATACGCGCTCTCCTCAATACCCACCACCAGGTTCATCCAACTCCCCACCCACCTTCCCTCTAAAACCCTGTTCATTTCTCAGAGTCCACAGTTAAACCCCCACACTTCTTAAATGGATAAGAGCTCAAAGCTTTTCTTGATGCAGAGCTCTTGGATCCTGGTTGAGCGCCATTTTCTCCTGGTAGACATCTAGGGCAAAGGTCAGTGTGGCCACGGTCTGTGGTGCTTGTGACATTCTTTCAGGGCAGTAGCTGTGAAAACTACTCTAGGAATGTGGAATTAGGCTCAGTGACGTCATAATATCCTGACATATTGTTTTGATGTGTAAGGTGTTGTCTTTGTGCTTGGCCACTACCGGAAACCCATCAAATTACATGCATGAAGCAACATTCAGACTTTCTTCCTTCCAGGAAGAGTTTCCGCCCTCAAATTCCTTGAGGGATCCGAGCTTCCTCACTAGTGTGTGCTCTTGGAACACAGAGCTATCTCTTCGTCTCATTCAGGTCTGGGGCAGAATAAAACTTCGGCTTTATGTTAATCACAGGATATAAGGTAACCACAGGTATTTTTTTCTGTTTGTAGTGATGATGATTTCATCCTTTAACACTTAATGCAGGCATTACTTTCTCCCAAAGACTTCCCTGATTTCCCCTTGTAGGGCAAGACACCCAACCTCTGTGCTCTCATGTGATTAGCCTTTCCACTTAGCATTCAAATGAGAGTTTTAAAGCCTGTCTCTCTCTCTCTCTCCAGACTGTGTCTGAAAACAGGGACTGTGTCTTATTTAACAAACCAGCATGGAGTTCCAGCAGGATCTTTTACGACGCGTTGGGCATTCAGACATTTCAATTGGTTGGTGTGGATGTAGACTGGTCATTAAATACTCTTAATATCATGTCTGGACTTATGTCAATTTTCAGCATAATCACAACATCTGGCACATAGTAGGTACTCAGGATGCCCATGTCGACTTAATGCCTGAGTCATTGACTGCAGGAATAGACATCAGGTGTATCTGAATCTTACTGCCAACTAGACACGTCACTAAAGGTCATGAATTATGATGCAACATTCTTAATAAGCAAGAGACATTGACCATTACTCAAGGAGAGGAATGATCTACAAGGAAATACTAGCTCTTGCCTTCAGATGCCCCGTGTGAACTGGGCTTCCTGAGGCCTTGGTGGGAATCTGACAGGACCCCTACTATCTTTGTGATCTTGATTCCACACAACACAAACGTTGCAGCTGGAGCATAAGGACCAGGCTAAGTGGTCTTGGGGTCCCCTGCTTTTGGGGTAGCAAAATTATGGTCTTACCTGTCGGTGCTGTTGGGAGACTTGAAACCCCAGGCCTGTGATGGGCTGGTTCTGCATTTTCTGAAGCAAGATCTTCTGCTGGAGCGGCAAGGGGGACCTTAGCAAGGGCTGGCTGGACAGGGGCTGGGCTGACTGGGACGGCGGTGGCGGAGGCGGCTGAGCTGAAATGGAGCTTTGGGGTTGCTGGGGCTGCTGCGGCTGCTGGGGCTGCTGCGGCTGCTGAGGCTGCTGCTGCGGCTGCTGCTGGGTGTAGTGTAGGAGAGAAGGCTTATTCTGGGTAGGCAAAACCGAAGGCATCTGCTGGCTTGCTTGATCTGAGTTAAAATGGAACAAAGGCTTAGTGTTGCCATGACGGGGCTCCATGGCTGTGTGCGGGGTGTTCATGAAACTTCGACTGAGATCCTGAGGCTTCTGCTGCATGAGCACGTCCAGGTGCCCTCCCTGGGCTGACGGGCTGGCCTTGTACATGTAGTTGGCCATCCCCTTCGGCTGGCTGCCGCTGCCCGCCACCCCGGGCATGGGGGAGCCCTGTGGGCTGAACGGCTGCTGGCCGAAAGAAGGGCTGGGGATTTTCTCCTGCCCAAATGGACCCGGTGATGGCCCGGCGGAAGAGGGCAAGGCCGACCAGGCGGTGGGCTGGTGCTGCTGCATCCGGGCATGCTGCTGGCGGTTGGCCGCAATCTGTTTGAGCTGTTGGGCATGCGACACTTCCTGCCAGCTTGGTAGGGCCCGGCTTGCCCCCGAGGCTGTCTGCGGCTGAGCCTGGCTCTGTGGGACAGAGGGGACTGGGGAGGAAGCGGAGAGGGCAGAGTTGGCCATGGAGAAGGCGGGGCCAGCGGATGGGGGCCTCAGCTGAGGCGAGCCCGAGGGGCCCTGGGTTAGCCCCGGGGAGTATTCGCTCTTGATCACTGTCTTCTCCACGGGCAAGGAGGGCCTGGGAGTGCTCCTCTGGCTCTGCTGACCCAAGTCAATGTTAAATGGGTCATCCTGCTTGATGGTGGCATTGATCATGTTTTCCAGCTCGAGGTCACTCATGGGAGGCACTGATATGTTGGTCAGTTCGTTGAACAGTTCCTGCAGCTCTGGGTCCATCAGCTGCTCTACGGGGTCCTCTCCATACCTACTGGAAAACATAGTCTCCTGGGTCAGCTGGCCATCCATGTGCTTACTGCAAGACAGAGTCTCTCCGGGTTCCTTCTTTACCTCTTTTAAGCCCATGTTAAAGATACCGTTTCCAGGAGTATGTGTATGGGGTGGCAGAGTGTTAACCTTCCGCAGGGATGCCTGGCTCATGGGCAAGGTCCCTGACATAATCTGATTTTGTCCATTATTTACTTGAAGGCCCCCTTGTCCTGCAGAGAGGTTCTCTCCGACACGGATTCTCTTGATATCAAGGAACGAGTTGTCCACAAAGCCATTGAGCCTCTTGCTGTTGGCGGGAGACAGGTTAACCACCTGTTTTCTTTTTAAGGAACCCTGGAGCTGAAAACACAGGGAGGATAAGAAAGAAAAATATGAGCTATTATCCAGATACACTTTTAGTCAAGAGACACGATATTTCAATGTTCCCCCCCACCATTTACACACAGGATGAATTCAGAAAGAAAAAGGGACAAATGAAGCACAGTCTGGAATATAATGAAACTGACCCAACAAAATAAACTGTTTCTGGAGGAGCAGGTCAGTGAGTGATTAGACATTCCATTGGTTCCCGTGATCGGTACATAGGTCAATGGATGGAAAATACTTATCACCAGGAGTCACTGATAATACAATTCGTCACTGAATGTAGTTTTCTGGAGCAACTCATACACCCATGACCCCGCACAGGGACAGACAACGGTAATGAGCTCCATTTTGACCAAGATGGGAAACACTGGAGAGTCTGAAGGTAGGACACAATTTCCGGTTTCTCTTTTTCACAGATTCATCTGCGAAACCCTTCAACACCATTATCCTCTAAGTAAGTAATTAGAAGAGTTGTTGTATCCAAGGAGATAGTGTATCTGTTGTTCTACTCTTTTTCTTCCTGTAATTCCTCGGCTTTACATCCAAGCCCGTACCCCATACAAAAACATCGTGCGGGTGCATGAATGCCGTGAGATTATCCTTTATCTAATGAGACACTCTAAGCACAGATTTTCCTGGGGATTCATTTCTGATGTTGCCTGTCTCGAAAAATTAAAACCAAAACCAAGGTTCAGAGAACCAGTATTGCACATTGTTAAGAACTCAGGCTCGGGGGCCCGCTAAACTGAGCTTAGATTCCTATGCTATGACTGAATGCTGAGTGACCTTGCCACTCTACATATCCAAGCTTCAATTTCCTTACCTGGAAAATGGGGGCGATAGCACTGAATTCATAGGAAGAAATGAGACAATGCATGTAGAGGTTCAGCACAGTGCTTGCTATGGTCAGAACTCAATAAATTCTAGTTTAAAAAAAATGACTTACTACATTCTCAAAGAGGAGAGCCTCTCCAAACTGCAATAGTCACAACTAAATGTTAAAGCACTTCATTCACTAACTCAGTGATTAGACTGTATGACGTGCACTTCAGATATATAGGGAAAGAAATTGAGGACCATATAGTCATTTCGATAAATGAATGACAAAACATTCACCATTGATCTTGAGATCCTTGTTGGTTTGCCTCTAAAGTGTGAGACTGTATCTATCCAAATGTGGCTTTCCCAGTACAGCTGACCCACTTAAATTATTTGCTCAGAATAATTGTAAAATACCTGGGGCAGGATACTTCCCAGATACAAAATGCTACTACTTTCTTTTCTCTCCCTTTTCACTTATTATCACTCCCTCACCCTCCTGATGATTTCTAGGTAACCTAAATAGAAAATGAAATTAACATAACTGAGCATCTATTATATGCCAAGTGTTTTAAATATGGTTACTTTATTTTTGTTAGTCTTTACAACAACCTGATTCGATATGTATTATTTGATAGCTATTATTTTATAAGTAAGGAGACCAAGGCTCAGAGAAGCTAAGTAACTTGCCCAGTGTCACACAGCTAGTCAGCAGCAGACTTGGGCTTTAACTCAAGGTCTGTGTAATTCTGCAGCCTGTGGCATTTCCACTAGATTATGCTGTAATCATCTTGTTTAGGATTAGGGTCTGCCCAGCATTAAGGGGCCAAGGGCAGCGAGCAGACAGACAACCTGAATCTTTGGTGAAATGAGAGGAATCTGGGAATGTCCAGGATGCAGTTATAAGGCCAAATGTGAACGGCATGTTTTTTTGTCATGTAGTTCATCAATCCTTATTTCAAGAATCCCTTATCTGTGGTTTTGCTCACTCACAAGTGGTATATAGTTAGGGTGGATGTCCTTCGCTCTTCTAACCAGTTTTTACCTTTCCCATGGCTGACTGGTAATCAGAGAAAGGAACCTGACCTAAACTCGGCCAATCAGTTCCTGCCATAGGAGTTCTGGAATTGGACAGATCAATTGGATAAATCAATCAATTTGCTTGAGCTAGTATGAGCTGGGCTTCTGTTATTTTCAGCCAAGAGGCCTAACCAAGTTCCATGAAATTACACAATGGGTGATGCGCAATCTACAACAAGGTATAGGTATACTTTGCCCCGGGTACGAAGCTCCCCACTCCACCATCGCTGCTGTCTCCACATGTTTGCTGACTGCTAAGCTCGCTACTCACTGATGTACCCACATCATCACAGAACACTGTCAGCCATCACCATGCGCTCAGTAGAAACTCAAAGCGGGCCCTGGCTGTCCTTGGGGGTCAGGAAGAACACAGACCATAGGGGCTCAGCCATGTTACCTCAAGAGTGGTCACAGTTTTTATTCCAGCGTAAATTACGTTTTGCAAGTTTTTTCACAACTAGTAAAGAACAAACAAAGGAATACATTCTTTTTCCAGGTTTGGGTGGTTGCTTTTGATCTACTTTCCATTGCTTTGGAAGAACCTGTTCTGCCAGATTCTCCCACTGCTCAGGCCACTCCCTGGGCAGTGCCTTGCAGTCTGGGAAGGAGCATTGGCATTTTCTCTAAGCTGTCAGGCCTGGAGGGGCTATAACAGAATTAGTGGTGGTGGCAACAACAATAATAATAGTAATAAGAACAGCAGTCATCCATTGAGGGTCTGCGTGCTAGGCATCATGATAAGGTCTCTGCATGGATAGTCTCCTTTAATTCTCACAACAATGAAGAATTCTCACCACACCTCCATGAGGCTGATGTTATTTCTACCCAGCCACCTCCCCTCTCCAGTTTACAGAACAGAGAATAAAGGCTTGGAGACAGACTTCAAGGTCATGCAAATAATAAGCAATAAAGCCAGGGGCATCCGACTCTTGGTTTTGGCTTAGGTCATGATCTCAGGGTCCTGGGATCGAACCCCAAGTCAGGTTCTGGCTCAGCAGGGAGTCTGCTTGAGATTCTCTCTCTCCCTTTCCCTTTTCCTCCTCTACCACTTATGCGCTCTCTCTCTCTCAAAAAAAAAAAAAAAGCAATAAAGCCAGAAATCCAACCAAACATTTGCTCTACAGAGCCTGTGCTGTGCAGTAAAATGGTATCCTTTATAAACAACATTATCTCTTAGAACACTTTCCTGCCCATACCTAAGAAATAACAGGCACAGAGGGAGTAAGACTTGTTTCTTAGGTATATGTGTGGGGTTACCAACAGCACAGCTGGAGGAAAGATGACTTCAGATGGGGAGCAGAAGTCCTCCTTCAGTGATGTTGGCTAAAAGGGATTCCATTAGGACTCCATTGGACATGACATCTTAGCAAGAGAATTCTGGGGACAGTCCGTGTCCAGTCTCATAGAACTTTCTAGTCAAAGTTATGTCACCAAGACCTGTCAAATTCACAAACACAGTAGAAATCAAGCTACTGGCACAAGACAATCAACGATTCTCCAAGTTCAACCTTGACTTTGAAGTGTATCATTTGCAGACTGAAGTTTCTCCATTGAATATGGCCGTGGATTAAGGTAGAGAATCTCTGAAGGTTCTGTAACAAAAGGCAAATATTCTAGAAGGAGTAGAGGAGGAACACAGTTTGTCACTGATACCTCAGCAAGAAATCGTTCATCAGAGAATTCAGTGTCATTTTACAGGCCAAGAACAGTCCTAGGAAATGAGAGTCAGTCAGAGGAGTGAGGATGAGGTTCAGGCCCAGGGGAGTGAGCAGCCCCATACTCGGACCTTTCCAGTGGCTGGAGAGGCTGGGCTGGGGAAAACTAGAAGTGTATATCCTGAGTGCTAGACAAGACAACAACTTCCAGAAAGCAGTTAACACTGAAGCAGGAGAGGGAAGCATCTCCACAAAGAAAAATCTCTCACCCACGCCTGACTTACCCATTAGGCACTGTTAGGCACATTACCTAGGGCCCATGGGAGACTTTGGGGCCCACAAAAATGTTTGAATTTCTTTTAAAACAGAAGAGAAATGGAACTTTTCAGTTGAAGAAATGTTTCCATACAGAACAGTAATATATTTATCTTTATGCCAACATGGTCGTAGAATATGATTCTTTATTTTTTAGTTTTTTAAAAGATTTATTTGTTAGAGAAAGAGAGAGTGAACACAAGTGGGGGGAGTGGCAGGCAGAGGCAGAGGGAGAAGCAAGCTCCCTGCCAAGCAGGGAGGCCGATGTGGGGCTTGATCCCAGGACCCTGAGATCATGACCTGAGCCGAAGGCAGACATTTAACTCACTGAGGCACTCAGCTATCCCAAATACAATTTTTTAAATTGCGCAAGGAAGAAGGGGCCCCCTGAGAAGAGCACCTGAGCCCCCCCAAGGCTGTCACCTAATAACCACTGTGTACTGATGCTTATTTTAAGACAGGTACTCTTAAATAAGAGTTGTGTAGAATCTCTTTTAATCTTCCCACGGCTCTGTGAACATGTATTCTGATCCATATTTTATAAGTGAAGAAATCGTGGCTCCTGACATGAAGATTACATAGTGAATGATACAGGAACAGGATGCCCCCCCCCCCAGCCCTCCGGTCTGTCTGGCCCCAAAGTCCTCATTCTCCATCACTAACCACACTGCTTGCTTTCCCTTCAGCCTTCAGCTCACCAGAGGCTGACCCTGTTTTGGACACGATGGACACGCAGAGACCCAAGCCCAGAGGATCCCAGAACGAAGATGTATCATCGCACACAGGGAAAGCATAAAGGCATTTGGAACACATGGGGACGGATGGCAGGGAGAGGCTGGTGACATCACTGGTGAAAGCTTGGGACATTACCCTCAGGGCTCCAACAGAAGAAAGGGAAGAGACCAAGGGTCACTTGGTCAGTCAGAAAGATTTAGTAATCATTCAGAGAGAGTTCTGAACCAGACCCAACCCAATCATCCCTGGCCTTAGGGAGCTATGCAGATGATGAAGCTGGTGGCAGGAACTAAAGGCTTTAAATAAGCACCACATTTACACTTTTCCCATCACCTACATGGGCTGGGAAGCAGTTTTCATTGCATACAATAAATCTGCACCCAAACTTTTATGTTTAATTTGTGAGATTATGCACACAATATCACCCTTTCACTGGCTACCCAAGGAAAGGGCTTCTTTCAGGAATGATTTCAACACAGCATGTCTGGTCTGGTTTGCACACTACACAGAAATCACTGTGCTCAGCTGAGGTCCAGCAGACTGTTTCTTTTCACTCTCGTCCTTGTTCGGATTCTCCTATGTGAACATCTCAGCACTATTTCAGGCCTGTGGTCTCTGCTGGGGGAAGGCTGAGGTCTGCTCAGGGCCCCCAGGGGCCAGAAAGTGTGACCTGCCTGCCCCCGAGGGCTGGGACTATGTCTATGGCTGAGAAAAATCCAGCACACGACGGAGTCGGGGCCCCAGGTTCCCTCAGTAAACTCTCCTTTTGAACAGCTGTACTTTGCTCTTCCAAAGGACTCGAAACATAAACTTCCTGGAGGGATTTAAAAATGCCATTATTGCGCAACCCCCTGGTTTCTGTTTCTTGCCCTGCTCCCTATCCCTTTCCACGAAATAAATGCATTCTTTGTCTCCTGGGCTGCCCTAGAAACAAGGAATATGCCACACAAAGGTAACAATTCAGTCCATAGGTCACGTATTTCCCCCCAAGTAGATTTCTGCCTTTCTCTTGTGCATAAGCACAAGAACCAGATTTCCTACTGTTGAGATACTCCAGCGAATGAATATCTTGGTCTCATCATCTGTAAGCTTTCCTCAGGCCATTTTACTCATGGCTGATTAGTGATAGGGTGGGGAGGGACCAACACTCCAAATAACTTAACGATTCTTGAGTTGATTCCTGACATAAAAAAGTCTGGGATCCTGGAACAGTGGATTCCAGAGCTCAGCGCGGTACTGGGAGATGAGCTGATTCTTCCGAGTCTCTTTAAATCCCAACAAACTAGATGGGATTTAAAGTCTTTTGCTAAAGGCGCCTGAATGCTCTCCCTTTTTACTGGGCCCTTACAGACTTCTGAACTACATAGTGTGGTGAGGTTATTGTTTCTTTCCCTATAGTGTTTAGGTTTGCCCAACTAGAGTTTAAGCTCTTGGGTGATGGGCACTGTGTCTTATGCTTCACTGGGTTCCTCTCAGCACCCACCACGATACTGGGCATCTTATAGGTGTTCAAACAGTAATCTGTGGGTGGATCTGAGAATCTGGGAAGCTAGATCCTTCTAACAATTGAGCAGGAAAACACTGGTGTAGGAAGAAGGCTGTGGGGACATTTTCATTGCCAGTTGCCAAGGAATTTAATGGTTCTACTAGAGTTTGGCTTGAGTGCTCATGTTCTTCTGAACCTTGAAGTCAGAGGAATGGGAAGCCCCGACAACCAGAACCACATTGTCATCCACCTGAACGGAAAGGAAAGGGGCACGTGAGGCTTTGTATTGAGACAGACTCTGTATTGTGACAGACTCTGTATTGAGCCTCTGGAAGGGATTCCAAAGCTGGGGTGCAATGCTTAGTCCCATCTCAACTCTGTGTCCTATATGAGTGAATGTGTGGGAGCTAAAATAAAGTTGGGGCATACATCCTGTATGCTTTTCAGTAACTTCCACTTCTACTTTTTAAGGAAAAAGTAGGAACTTTCTTCTTTTTTGGTAAAAGGCTGTCAGTGAAGGCCTGTCAGATCTATTTGGGAAATTGGTTCCATAGCTTTGTTCCAAAAGGTTTGAACTCTGAGATATGGGACTATTTGAGCGAAGGAGAGAGCTATTCTTCATGAAATCCCACATAAAGTGTTATATGGATGCAAGAACATTGCCAATTAGGAATCTTTCTAGAGAAAACAAGTCAATACACTGTCCTTCTAAAGATACTAAATGCCAAATGCCTTCTCCCCGCTTTTCCATCTTTCCTGGTGTGGAAAGGTAACTAGAAGAACTGGAATTTGCCTCAGAAACCCTCATCACAAGTGCAGGTGAAGGGAGTTTCACTACAGCATTTTCTCAGTGTGGACAATTCCACCCATTCTGCTTGGGCAACAGTGCATGTTTACAAAGCGTTCTTGGAGAAAAAGGGAGAGAGGCAGACATCCTATTTTATGGAGGAAAACGAGAGGACGTGGGGTTTGGAAAGAGCATGGAATTCACCCTGCGACGTACATGCTGTCCTCCTCCAGTTTATTGTATAAGCTCAGACCGGTCACTCACCTCCCTGGGCATCGGGATACAACTGCGTACATGAAGCGCCATCTGGGCTCCCAGCTCAGAACTGCACTCCATTACTGGGAGCTCCCTTTAGTAGGAGAGGTAGAACTTGAACCCAAGCCTGTGTGATACTTCCTTCCCACCGCCATCTTGTTACGTGCCTGGCGTGGGCCAGACAAAGGCAACATGAAGAGAACAAAAGGGGCTTTTCCTCATCTGCAAAATGGAATTTGCTTACTCTTCCATTTGACAGGCATTTATTTGGCACCAAGTATATACTCTGTGAGACCATCTGTGTCACAGAGTTGCTGTGAGGACCGAGTCCTGGCACCTAAAGGGCCAGGAAAATTGGTCTTAAAACATGATGCTCAATGGATGTTAGAACCTATTAAAAAAAAAAAAAGAAAGAAAGAAGAAGTGGTTGACCAGTCTGTCTGGAAATAAAGCTGTGTGAGGGCTGCTCTGTGCACGGGATTACAGTCACGGAGGGGAGGAAAGGAATCCCTCTCCCTCTCTTTCCCATGAAGTGCCCCACGATACGTAAATCAATGCGATGTTTTGTGATATGCTGATATTTTGCTAGTGACAATATAAATAAAACCTGTTGTTTAACAACAGAGGCATGTTTAAATTAAATCAAAAAGTTCAAAGTAGGATGATTTCCCCACCCTGTCTACAATGTTAATGTCATTCCAGATCTGCTCCATGATAACCAGTGTGATCAGCCTGCTGACAACATCCTTTGTCACCCTGGCGAGTTGCTGCAATGGCCATAAGGTGGGGGCCTGTGGAGACCATCATTCAGAGGGCGACTCTCTGGGGTTAGCAGAAAAATGAACAGAATATTCTCTGAAAGCCTCACAAACCCAATGGCTTTGTGCATGAAATACTTTACCCGTGACTCACTTTTTTTGCCCAAAATGTATGGAATGGAATCCAAAGTAAATGCTACGTATAAAATGTTGGCGATTGTCTCGAAATGTCAGAACGTCCTTCTCAGCAGAATGTACAGTGTCGGAAGCATCAGTAATCACGTGGCTTCTCTCTCCCCCTTTGCTGGAGGGCCCAGTCTAAAAGCTGTCATTCTTCAAAGGGGCCTCGCTCGAGGTCCATCTGCTTGGTGAGGCCTTGCCCTCCTACGTTCCCTCCTATTCTTTTCTCCCGGCTTTCAGGATTTTTAGCACTCTCAGTCTGATTGGTGTTTTGCAATTGACTCAGGTCCGTGAGTTTCTGCATTACGGCATCATGCCAAGACGATGTGGAAGATAGCTTATTATACGTCGCTCATCTACTCCCCCAGGCCAGGCCAGCAGCAGCCCAGGGACGTGCTCACGGACTGGCTGGTGATCTGACTTACTGGGCACTCACTGGTCTGGGAACATGAGATGAGTCTGTTTATGGGGCATCTATGATTCTCTGCCTTTGTGCTGGACCACAGCCCCCTCTATACAGCCCAAGGCTCATTCTCTCGGCAATTCTCTGCCCCCCTGTAGAGCTGAGAGATCCTGGAGAGGTAGGGAGAGCACAGGTGATTTATGAGACGGCTTTTCTTTTCTTCTGCTGGTGGGATTTGGACTTACTGCAAAACATTGGTCAATTTGAATATCAGGGGAACCCAGACGGCAGACAGAGTGCCCTTATACCATTCCAGGGTTGTCTATTCATTATTTTGGGGTTTGAACACGACTGCGAAAGAACTCTCAACTTTCGGTAAAATAACGTAAAACACAGGCACTCCTAATTCCAAAACAATGTGTCCCCTTCTTCTTCAGTGGCTTCTCTGACTTCAACAGGCATTATTCGCCCCTGTCCTTCCTGGCTTCTTTCTTTCTGACCCCATTCTTCATTCTTCTTGAGGCTCTCACTGCTTCGAGCACAGCAAGCTCTGCAGTAGCCTTCAACCACAGGCTGAGAATTTGACTCCGCATTTTGCCTCTCCCCACCCCAATCTCCACTCCAATCTGTTCTCCATGTAGCAACAAAAAGGATCTCCTTTTCACACCAGCTTCAGCTACATTACTTACTGTTATTATTGTTTAAATTTCTAAAACACAAGGGGGTGCTTTTAGCGTCAGGTCTTTGCATATACCGTTCCCTTTCACCCGGAACCTCATCGGACTCCGTCCCCTCTATCAGAGTCGGCTTCTTCTTTTCATCTACATCTTACCTTACTGTGACCCTGGCTGCAATTTTCCCTGGCCACCCACCTGAACTGTGTTTCCACTGTTGCTTTCCACCCCAACCTCTTGATTGTTTCAGTCCTCATTAAAATTTCCAAATATTTTTATGAACTCGCTTCTGATTTTTAAGTCCATCTTCCGTGTGATAAAATCAGTCCTAGAGAGGGAGGCCTAAGCTGTGTCTAGTGTTCATGAGCACTATAGTCCATCTTTAGTGTAACCCAAACAAATATCAGGTCAGAAATACCGTTAAATAACAGCAAACATCTAGAAGGAAACACTTCAAGATACTGAAGTCCCTTCTTTTTTTTTTTAATTTTTATTAACATATAATGTATTATTTGCCCCAGGGTACATGTCTGTGAATCGTCAGGCTTACACATTTCACAGCACTTAACATAGCACTGAAGTACCTTCTGATGGTGGGATGATGGTTTTTCTCCCCATTTTATTCAAATGTCTGTGTTTTCTAATTTTTTTTTTTTACATAAAACATACATCACCTATGTAATTGAGATTGAAGTATGTCCGTCCTTGCTCAGCACCCTCCTCTGAGAATCTGACTCCTATCTCCTGGTTGAGGGTTTCTGATCTGGGACATTCCATTTCCTCCAGTTCATCAGAGTGGATCAAAGTAGGCATTCGACTCAAACTGAACCAACTGCTTTTCTAGTAAGTGGGAATTGAAACAAGACTCTCTAGGCAGTCTCTGTGCACTTGCAATGAGAGATACACGGGGCTGCTGGTACTGGAGTCATTCTCAGCTGTGGACAGCCAGAGATGGGGAAAGCAAGTCCACAGAAATGCAAAGCCAGGAGGAGAACCCACATTGTGAGACAGAGACAGAGAGATTCCTGAAGGGTTCCAATTCCTGGTTCCAGTACTCT
>CM053613.1:60923789-60953649 GCA_028646535.1 Procyon lotor
TCCTTCCTTCCTTCCTTCCTTCCTTCCTTCCTTCCTTCCTTCCTTCCTTCCTTCCTCTCTCTGTCTCTCTTTCTCTCTTTCTTCTTTCTCTCTCTCTCTCACTCTCTCTTTCTTTCTTTTTCTCCTTGCTTGAGATACTGTACAACAGCTTCTGTTACTTGGAAGGAATACTTCTCAACTGAAGCAAAGATGTAAGAAAGCCAGTCATTACATTCAACCTAAAGTTTTCATAAGGTAAACGCACAGTTTTCTTGCTTGATTAAAATCAAAAAGCCACGTATAGGCTAAATGAACACATTTTTTTTGGTTTCTTTTTCAACTTTCCACATGTGGTCATTCACCCAGCTCCTCCACAGCCTTGCTGAAAGAGGAACCCCATGAATGGCGACAGCAGCGTGCTAAGAGGATTGCCACTGTCCGCCATACTTCTACCCCACACACCCAGGGGAGGTCTCGAGATCACATCCCCCAACCCCCACTGGTCATCCTCTCAAAGCACCAAAACGTCCTGAAATGAAAACTTCCATCCGACTCATGTCTGGAACACCCCAGGCCTGCCACGTGTGAACCTGTTGGGGTGCAGTCACCTGGAGACAGAGGCACGATGGGAAGACCTTTTAAGAGGTCCCTGCAATTTCAGGCCCATCTTGAACTCCCTTACAAAGGAATGTTAAGCAGCATTTAGAGGGAGTTTGGCAAAGTACCTGAAAGCACCAAACAACTCCTTTGATGTTCTTGGCATTGATGTCATTATTCTTTTGAAACTTTTGAAGAAATATTTTTCTTATAGCAACTGTATCTAGGTTCAATATAGAGTGTTGACGTGTGTTTTCTCTGGTCTAATGTTAGCCCAAGTGACTGTGAACCATCTAGATAGATACTCTTTTAGAGAGGACCTCAGCTTTCGCTTCAGCCTGTGTTTATTTTCACATCAAAGACACATCTAAGGGGAAATTGCTTAACTAGCTCTATGAAACATGAAGAGGTTTGCAGAGATATTTGGTTATAATTGAAAAAACCCAAACCAAAACCTATACTCCCAGCAATTTGAGCCTTTCATGCCCGGAAATGAGAATTTATAATGGCAGATAGAAAAGTTCCTTTGCTCTCACGGAAGGTCTGAATGCAGACTTTTTCAAGCAGGAATTAACATCCCACTATTTGCCATACATTTATGGGAAATGCTTCTTGATGATTTAAATGACATGCAATGGGGGGGACAATAAAGCCTTTATATTGTTTGCAGTTTAACTACTCTTTGAAGCAATGTCCTATAGCTATCCAATGCCCTCACTTTGATCTAACTTGCTCAGCCCAGTAATTATATGACTGAGATGAATTCTCCACCTGACAGGTTCCAATTCTTCATGTGTGGTCATATTCTTTGAAGAGGAAGAAAAAAAAAACCTACCTATACTGGAAAAGAAAACTTTAAGCAAGTCAAAATTGTGCATCAGGGGTAATTCTCTGTGTCAAAAGAGGAGGCTGAAGAGGAAGCCTCCTCCCATATGATGAGAACCACTGTTTTCCAGGACATGCCTCTGTTCTTCCTGAAATCTTTAACCGAGAATACTTTATAGTTCTTTCCCGCGAATTCGTTTCATGATAAATCATTATTCATCATCTTAAAAAAAAATGAGAGCAGAATCGCTAACCTGGGCCTAACTGACTGCTCCTGGATGGGACAGAACCATCCTACCACTATGAATGGCCATGGGACAATCAGGCAAGTAAAAGAGCTCATTTTGCACTGTGCTGCAAAGAAAACTGTTCACTGTGTTAAGTCTGATGAAAATATAAAAGCACAGTCTTACTCAGGAAGCTCGTAATCCTCAGAAATATTGCTGCTGTTCATTGCATTTGCCTTTTAGACACAATATGGGACAGATTCAAACTAAGGAAACTCACCAACAGCAACCGTGGAAATTGCTTTTAATCCAGGATGGCAGCAGGGAGTGATACCCCAGGACTTCAGCCCCCTACCTGCAAACATATATTTCTTTCCTATACCTGGCTCACAATGAATATCTTGTATCCATTAATTAGATTTCATTGATATAATACTTCCTTGTCCATGACCAGTTCCCTGTGTCTGTCATGTCTCCCCATACGTCATTCCAATTTCAAAATCAATTTTTCTCTTCCACTGGTGTATTTTCTGCACTCTCCTCAAATCTCAACTCTCAGCTCACTCCCTCTTCGAGCCTCATTGGGATCCCTGCTCTATTGTTTTGAGCCCCAGTAGGCCACTTAATCCATGGTTTGCTTTCCTTATGAATTTAATGCTTTTGGCTTGTAACTGTTATGAAGCCTTTGCAGTCCCCCCAGCAAGGCTGCAAACAATGTTACGTGTCTCCTAATGCCTTTGGAGGCAACACATTGTTGTGGCCAAGAGTGTGAGCTTTGGTGTCAGAGACTCAGATATAAGTCCTGGCTCTGTCCTCCACAAGACAGGAAGCTCTGGGTAGTTTACCCCATGCTCCCAGCCTCCATTTCCTTCTCTGTATAATGGAGATAATAGTTCCAGTTCTGTTGTTGAAGTGAGTCTCAAGTGAGACCATGTCTATAAAGCATGGACTCAAAACACAGCAAATAATGGCTTCATAAATACTAGCCTTTTTTTTTTTCTTTTTTAGTTCTTAGGGTCTTTTCCCAAGACTTAGACTAGAGTTTAGCATACAGCAGGCAAGGAAAGGGTCAAACAACATTCACTGAGGACTACACTATAGAAGGCAACTTACATACATTATCCCTTGGAATCCTGGCTTCCCTACCTTCTAGGAGCTTGACCACTGGCAAGTTACCTAACTTCAGTGCTTTCATTTTCTCATCTGCAAGACAGGTATTACATCTGTACTAATATCATAACGTGGATTCACAGATTCAATAAATACGTGTAGAGTGCTTAAAACAGTCCCGACACATAGAAAGTGCCCCATAATACCAGCTTTTATTATGATTACTATTAAATTGTTACAACAACCTTGAGAGAAGATATAAAGAGCCTCCTTTTATAGACGAGAAAAATGAGACCACAAAAGGTTGCCCAACTACTAATCGAACCAGATTTGCCTGGCTGTGAAAACCCATGGCCTTTATGAAAGGTATTCTCTGGAGGAAACTCCCATTTCATGCTAGGGGATTATTCCAGGGAAGCACTATGGTGATAACAGGGTCCTTGGAGAACTGTACATCATAGGTGAGGCTACCCAGAAGCAGGCCCAGCAAAAGCAGGTAAGAGGTGAGGCTCAGTAAGATGTAGGACATGACTTCTCTGGCTTGGTCACCATGCAAAGGAATGTGGTCCAAATTTTGAAGACATTAAAGCATTTTAAGCAAAGAAGTGACATGATCTGAAATGTATTCTAGAAAAAAGACTCTAACGACCAAATAGTTGTGGGTGGACTGGAGATAGGACAGCATAAGCCGGAAGACTAATGAGGCTGTTTCAGCATCAGTAAGAGACAGTGAGAACTGGATGTGGGCTAAGGTGGTGGCAGAAAAGATGGATATAATGGGAAAGAACTTACGACACAGAAATCAAATGACCTTTGTGATTAATTCCATGTGGGAAAGGGATAAGGGCCAAATACAGATTTCTAGATTCGTGACTGAGCAGATGATGGAATCGTTTGCTGAGAAAAAAGAATGTAGGGAGAGGAGCGGGATGGTGGTGAAGCAAATGATGGGTCTGAGCTTGAATCTGTTGGATTTGGGATGCTGTGGGGTATGTAGTGGAGACACCCCCTTGCTGGCAAGAGAGTCAGTGTTGCAGACCAGTCTCTATAGATGGGGGAGAAATGCCCCCAAGCATTAGTCGAACGGATGGGGTTGTGAGTGTCCGGATAAAGAGTGGGGAGTGAGAAGAGAAGGGATGGGAATGGAACTCGGGGAATAACAAAAGTTAAGGAGAGAGGGATAGAGTCAAGAGATGAGCAGCTCAAGGGCAGAAGAAGAAAGCCTCAGGGAGGGAGAGAGCAATCCCACAAATGAGCGGGGGCTACCCGGAACAAAGGCAGAGCTGCATCTCTCACATCCAGCATTTGAAGGTGGTTGGAGGAAGACACCCAACTACGGTGTGTGCTGAGGATGGAACGGGAGGTCACGAAAGGGAAATAAGGTGTGTAGGTCATGTTCCCTAAATGCTAGGGAGAGAGGGGATAGCCGCCCTAGGGAGTCAGAGGGCTGAGGTCCACCTTGTCATTTTCATACCCTTTAGAGCAACAAGTATAATACTTTTGTATTTTGTAGGTACACAAACATTTTTGAATGGATGATTCTGTCAGCTGGCCTTATTCTTCCATTTTATCTCATCCATTTCTTCATATTTTCTTCTCTTCCCTATCCCAGTAAGGGATATGCAGAGAGGCTGCAATTCCTTCCTCAAATACTAGATGAAAGGCCTGGAGTTTGCTTGTTTCTTCTGAACTGGTTAAATAAGTTTTGGGTAATAAGAACTTTGGTGTACATCCGAAGCCAGCCAAGACGCGAGGGAAGCTGGACCCTAAGAAATACAGGTGTCAAAGACAAAGCAGAGATGTTCCATTATGGGTGTTCTTCTGATTGGTTTCAAGTCCAAATGAATATGGGTAGTGGGGAAATCCCATTTGGGGAACAGAAAAACTACCCCGAGAAAGACAGATTAAAGAAATGGCTGGCATTGATTGGGTGGCTTCAAGGAAAATTCCAGTAGCATGGAGTTTCAGGAAGTATAAGGATAGTAAAATCCTATTTAAAATGTTACCCTGCTTGATCTTGATAACCAAAGATATTTCAAAGCATCCAGATTGGGTCTAATCACTTGTTAAATTAAGGTCACATATGGGATTGCTTTTGACCAGACAGTTTCATGCTACTGAATAAGAAGGATCTAATGAAGTTTGATCTTTGGATGCCTATCATTATGTATTATCAAGCCTATCATTTTCTCCATCAAAGAAAATACAGTCAGAAAATAGGAGGAGGAGGTGGGTGAGAACAATCTAATAACCCTTGATCCATCTATGCATCAATGGAGGCCATTCTCCATTCTCTGTGCTCACCTAGCAAGCGCACATCATTTCATTTCTTGCTTTTGCTTCTCATCATATTTTTACACTTTCAATATCATTTAGTAATATTCTTTTTTCCTCCACGATATGGAGAGTCACAGGTGCCTTTTTCTTTCTCTTTATTACTTTTGGCGTAGAAAGAGAGATTTTTTTTTTCTCCCTCTCCCATTGACCTTCACCTATCCGTAGCAAATTCATTGCTTTATGACAAGAACTAACACGGTCATACGCAGGTGCAATTTATCTTTGCACGCAGTTGGTCCTCATGCATGTGTCTGTGTGGGTAAGCTTCTCTTCTATTGTTTGACTCCTTTTAACTCCACTCAGATCTCTCTAATCACAGTTTGGAATTCACCTGAATTTCCCTGCTGGGAGAGCTGAAAAAGCTGACATCAAGTTGCAAAGACCACAGCTCTGAAAAGGAAATAGCACATCTTTATTGGTGGGATACATTAAAAGATATGAATGTGAGGTTTTTAAGTAAGATGCTGCATACGCATAACCTCTAGGTGCATGACAGTGACATTGTCCCACATGTTGGCCATCTCCTCCATAATTAAAGAAATGCTTTGTAAGAGAATAGAACTGTTTGATTTTCACACTGAAACATTATTCTGGGAATTCAGAGCCCACAGCCTCGCTATGCCCAATCCAAAGCATGGAAATCGTTCATACAAATCTTTTCATGAGGCTGAGAGAGTTTTTGGCATTCTGGCTCCATTCTTCTCTGAGGGAGAAAATTTAATTTCTTATAATTTCTTGTATGTCCATTCGCAAGGTTAGGTTTTTTATTTTTTTCCTTAAAAAAGTTGCTATAGCAACAACCACCTATCATGGGGTTCTTCCTTAAGTACTTACAAATGCTCCTTGCTAACAAGCAGATCCCTGTGCCCCATGGAAGTTCAGAGAGAAACATCAGCATATCCAGTAGGAAAAGATTAACTAAATGGTGTAAAGAAACAATTTTCTGAAAAGGAAACGAAAGCATGGATGCTTCTATCAGCTGGGGCCCCGCATACAGATCATGTCTGTTTCTCTACAAAAACACCAAGCAAATGATTCCCCACCAGGCGTGGCAGGGCCTTGAGTGGGGAGATGAAGAGGTAAAGGGACTCACCCAGGACTTTCCCAAAGAGAACCTGAAGCTCTGGTTTCTCATCAGAACTCAGACGCCATGTTGTGTGGCATGCAGCATGACCCGAAACAATGTCCATCTCAAGAGAGTGGTCTTGAGCCTGCCGCTCTATGTTCCTGGAGTGCTAGTAGGGTTCTGCCCAAGGACCTGTGTCCATCTCTTCCCCTTTCCCAGGGGTAGTTGGACCAAAAAGCCCAGCCATTGGCTACGCTCTTTGATCTACCTCACATTTCAGCGGGAGTATTTGAGCTGACCTCATGACAGTCTATGAAATGTACCAAGGTATAGAAGCCATCTGATGAACCAAAAGAAGACTGTTCTTACACAGCTCTCTCCCCTCAGTGAGTCTACTTCCTGGGCGGGAGAGGAGGTCTTCCCTCATGTGCCCAACCCTCACTGTACACTATCATGTGTTTGATATATATGGATCAGCCATCCCTTCTATAATTTCCTTGGCTTGAAGGAGTAAATGGCAATACATTCCTGAGGCTTAACTCACTGCTTTCTGTGGCAGAAGACACATATCTGGCCTCATGAAAAGTGTCCTCTGAAAAAGCCAGAAAAGGGGAAGCCAAGAGAGAGAGAGTGTGTGTAAAAGCCACCAGGTCAATTGCCGAGAAGAAATGTTCAGCATTTCCCTCTGATTTCCCTCTGTGGGTTTGTCAGCAAAGGATCTGCCCTCTGCACTGGGGGCCCACTCTATGTTTGAGTCATGGAAAATCATAGAGCAATGGGCAAGAATGCAGAAATATGTTTGGCTTCATCTTTTATGAACAAGCTGAATTCAGTTTGCATTTTGCAAGGGCAAAAACAAGCATAGTTTTTCTAGAAGATAAATGAGAAGGAGGAAGAAAAAGAGGAAAATAGAACACAACAGAAAAGTCCTTAAAAGAAAAAAAAAAAAACACTTTATAGTTTTTTCCTTCTCAGTGACAAGCAAGGGATACTCACATTTAATCATGCTGTTCAGAAGAAAATATATTGTGCCAAAATGTATATGAGGAGAATTTCACTGTTCTGCATTGTTTTATTTCAGACCACTAGTTACTTCGAGCTGTATTTTCAAATTCTTTCTTCAAGTATCTATGCCCTTAGGCAGACAAATTAACTCATTTTATATTGAGAATCTCATTACATCAAGTAAAAATCCTAAGCCTGATAAAATGATTTACCCCCTCAATTTAACTTTTATTTTAGTCTCCTACCAGCTTCCCTGAAGTGGGTCTGCTGCCAAGCTATAATACTATTTTAGACTGAGTCATCCAGGCACATTGAATAGCTTTTACTCTGCTTCTAATGTTTCCCCAGCCCCGGCGTTTGAATAAAGAGAATGTGTTCTATGGGTTTGCACTTGAAATGGTTACAGATGATAGAAGAAAAGAAAAAGTGGAGGCTTAAATCCAGGTGTTTGGCCCTGAAGGAACACAGGCTCCCCTTACTCCCCCTCTCGCTGGCCCCCTAAAGGGGGGTGTGGTACCACTCCACTGACACCTTCGAAGCACTGAAAATATAGGAAGGCAGTTGTATACCTAAGTACACAGTGTTTCGTTTACTAATGGGGAGAAAATATTTGGAGTCACTGGTAGAAGGTGTGGTTAGAGACACCTCCCAGAAAAGCTGAAAAAAAGAATAAAAGATCATGTGAAGTCTTGCTCGGGGAAGTTGATATACCATCACCAGAGTGGCAGGATCTTGAAAAAAATAATTTAAACAAATCCTATCTTCTGAGGGAAAAGTGGCCTATTTCTTCATTACACGTACTTTGTGACTAAGACGCATACCACAGTCCTTGGTGAGGCATCAGCATAGACATAACAGATTTTAACTTCTGTCAGGTGGAGTCACCATTTTATCCTAATCTTCTCAACTCTTATTCCTTCTTACCCCATCCTCCCTCCCCACTCAGAACCTCAGGATCAAATAAATGCAAGTAAACCAACCCCAAGGATTTCTGGTTTTGCAAATCTCTTCTCTGTGTTTGGCTTCAGTAGCTTGTGATCTCATATACTCATACCCTCCTTCATATACTCACACCCTCCTTAGACTCATATTGATTTCTCTTGCTGGCTGTGTGCATGGGAAAGCCCAAAATATTTTTGGAAATAAAGAAGTACCATCTAAAGTTTCGGAGAGACTCCCACTATGGAAGGGAAATGTGAATATTGAGAAGTTTGACTATATCTCTCCTGACTGGACTCCCCTGAGAGCTAGTTCAATGGCAGATTGGAGGGCCCTACTTAGGTATCCTTGTCAGCAGAGGGGTTCAGGCCCCACCTGCTGAGCCACCATGGCTAGGATTCAGTGTTGCTGGAATGAGGAAGGGCCAATAACTCTAATCCCAACAGGGAAAGAAGTAAACAGGAGTGGGGAGGGTGGAGGCAGGAATGGGTAAAGCACATGGGCTTAAAAAGACAGTGACCAGGATCTCCAGTGAAGCAGAGACAGGGAATTGTGGAGCATCATTAGAAACCCAGGTTGGCAGACCCATGTTTCTCCTGAGCTTCTGGATCAGGAAAGCCAAGGACAGGAGAGGACATTCAGGTTCACATGTTGGCATCGGCCACGACTGGGAATTTCATGCAGAGAGAAGAAGTGGTGAGGCAGGGAGGTAATAATAAATAATAAATAAGAATAAATAAGAAATGTTTCACGGTGTTGAGGTGAAGTTTACTTTCTTTTTTGTTCTTATTTGTTTGTTTTTTTACTTCATTCAGCCTCCAAATAATCTTGGGTTAGAAATTAAATTAATTAAGTCCATTAAGTTGGCTGATATATGCCTCATCTGTTGCCTCCTGAAGGGTCTGGTCCATACAATCGTTCAACAAACATTGAGTACCTATGTGTCAGGCTCTGTCCCACACATGGGAGATTTGGTTGTGAACAAGCAAATGACATAGCTCTTCCTTCAAAGACTCACTGGGGTCCACTGGGAGAGACTGACAATGGGTGAGTAAGTTAAAAAAAAAAAAGTCAGGAAGTAATAAATGCTCTGAAGTAATAGGAAGCAGAGCAAGAGAAGGGAGTGTGTTATGTCAAACAGGACGGTCAGCGAAGACCGCTCTGAGGCCCCGAGATGGGAGCAGATGCCTGGATAAGAGGAGGGTGCCTCTGACCATTCCAGTTCCCAGGGTCTCAAGTTGGGTGATGGAGAGAGAGGGAGGAGGGACCAGACATTCAGAGCCTTGAGTCTTAGAGTCTATTTGAGCAGTGCTTCTAGAAGGCCCCATAGAAACCGGCTTTGTTGAACCCACAGAGCTACCTCAGCAAACCATACAAGGCAGATCCTGGACCTGAGGGGTCTCCTGAAGGCTGATCAACTTTCTTTCCCACCCTGACAAGTCTGAAGCCGGGAAGCCAGGTACCCCTGGGATTCTGATAAAGCAACACAGGCAGCAAAAAAGCACCAGGCTCTTGTAAATAACATGCTTTCTCGGTTGGAGGTGGGGCAGTGCCTTTTCGTGTCCCTTTACACTGCTGTGTAAAGACTGAATAATGCACTTCTGTCTGAAATTCTACATGTTCTTTATTCCCAGTCAGATGCTCACTGAGTTATATGGCCCACTGGATGGGTTCATAAAGGGGACTCGAGGAACTACACGCTCACCCTCCGGGTTGAGAGGCCAGAGATGACAAAGACATGGCTCACATATTCCAACTCGAGCTGCAGATGGGACATGTTGTGACACAGGATTCTGAGTCACTTGGCCTCCCTGGATGGCAGTGGGTCCCAGACAGAGTCAGCCTGTAGCACAAGGTACCTTTTCTGTGTTCATGTTCTACCGTGGTCTGACGTCATGGCAAGTGGGAGGTCCTGGCTTGTGTATGTAATTTAGAGACAGGTTTTGTGTTCAACGGCTGAGCTTTCTGGTGTTCAGCCACTGGGACATATGGAGCCGAGCTCTCCGAATCTTTGCGGGTTTGGGAGGAAGAAGGTGGGAAAATGAAACCGGTTTCCAGAGTGCTTTTACCAAACAAGTGATTCTTCTAGCTTGAATGTGCCCCCTGGGTGCAAAACAGTGCTGATTCATATGTGTGGCAAAGAGAATGAGGATTCCAATTTTCAGTTTTTCATTAGGTAGCTAAATAAGGGATATGTTGAGTACTTATTAAATACAAGGTATTACAGTCTCCATAAGACCATGAGAAAGGTACAGAGAAATAAGACACGGAGCACGTTAAAATAACAATAACAGAACTAGGGTTAAGTTGCATTTTCTTTTTAAGGAACAAAGGCAAAGATATCAGTGAGCAGTTAATAAGGAGTAATAGCAAATGGCAAACTGAATTGATGGTCATCACTTGAGGTCTCTGAATGACCTGGATTGGCCTAGAAGGTTGAAGCCCAACCTCTTTTTATGGGACTAAACAGAGACAATTTAAGATGAGTGGAATTTTGCTAAGTGGAGCTGTGAGAGAGGATGACATTCCAAGGGAAGTGAATCTGATGACCAAATGTGAGGAGAAGGTCAACAAAATATATGAAAGTTGATAAGGCATGGGCACAGGAGTAGCCTTGCCATTACATGATTGGGCTGGTTCCAGAGAGTGACACAGCTTTGGACTCCTTGATGTTTTCAGTACCTGACATACTACAGAAACCTTCTGGAGTACTTTCCTGAGAATGAAATGGGCAAATAAGCAACCTCAAACATCTCCTCCATCACCACCTTGACAACGCATCTTCTGTGTTGATCAGCCTAGAAGAGTCTCAGCAAAAAGATGTTCTGTGATGTGCCGAAAGCCCACCCCACCTCAATGAGTACATACTTAAAAATCATATTTAACCGGGAATGAATAAACTCATGGAATCAAAGAACAACAGGAGGTATAATAATAAGCCTGGCAAGGACCTGAGAAACAACTGGGTCCAAGGCCCTACCTTTTAACAGGGAACTCCAAACCATCCCAGAGAGACTTCTTCTCTTAAATAGACACAGATCAAAGACTTCCACGACCTCCCCCATTCTGGCAAGACATACATTTGATGGCTAAGAAAACATCCTCCATCTAATTCAACCAACATCTGTTAAAGCCACAATTACAAGTCACCGGCCTAAGCCACTGCAGATGCAAAGTTGAGTTGTGTATGATTCCTGTGTTCAGGGGGTTCGGATTCTAGCTGAGGAGGTAAGTGTGTACACAATCATTTCAAACCCAAGCCCAGGAGTGGGAAGGGCTTCAGGAGAGGGCGCTAAGCAGGAAGCTCTGTGAGAACAGAATCCTTTTCACCTTTCAGCTCCTAGAGCCCAGGACAGTGCTCAGCATATAGGAATTCATCAAAAAATGTTTGTTAAACGGAGAAGGACAGACGGAAGACTAAAGGGAAACAACAAGGAAAGATGGATTTATCATCAGGAGTTGGAGCCAACTTCCAGGTCTGACTGAAATCTTGCAGGGTGGGGAGGAACAAAATGAGTCAAGAAGTGAGCAGGAAAAGCTGCCTCTTACTTGCTCGTTAGTGGAATGAGTATTTCTGAGGAGTATCCTTATCATAATATTTCTGCACAATCAAAAGCAACCAAAAAGTTTCCTTTTTGATTTGTCTCCTCCAAGGTAAACACATCTTCCTCCTCAAATTCTTCCTCATTGTTTCATTCTGTGTTTCTGGTTTTTCTTTGACCCCTCCCACGATTGCTCTGTATATTAAAATAATTAGAAAACTTTCTATAACTCCGTTGACTCTTACAACCTGTAAAAATACTTCCAGTGGCCCTTATGATATTTGAGTTTTACAACAACCATATGAGGTGGGTCAAGAAAGGACGGTGTGGTATTGTGGCAGACAATAGGCTGCCACAAATGTCTATGTTCTCATTGTTAGGACCTTTGGTTTTTGTTTCTTTTTTTAAGATTTTATTTATTTATTTGACAGAGAGAGACACACAGCAAGAGAGGGAGCACAAACAGGGGGAGTGGGAGAGGGAGAAGTAGGCTTCCTGCCAAGGAGGGAGTCCGATGCGGGGCTCAATCCCAGGACCCTCGGATCATGACCTGAGCCGAAGGCAGATGCTTAACGACTGAGCCACCCAGGCGACCCATGGGCCTTTGAATATATCACCTTGCATGGTGAAAGGGACTTCGCAGGTGTGATTCACTAAGGATGCTGGGATGTGGAGAGGATCCTGGATTATCCAGGTGGACTTGATGTAAGCATAGCAGTCTATATAAGGGACTATGGGGGAATCAGAGTGATGTGTGAGGGCGCTAACTGTGGGCTCTGCAGATGGAAGGGAGCCACAAACCAAGAGGTGCAGGCAGCCTGTCAAAGCCAGACAGACCAGGGAATGATGCTTTCCTAGATTCTCCAGAAAGAACGCAGCCCGCCAACACCTTGCTTTTAGACCAGTGAGACCCATTTTGGACTTCCAACCTCCGGAACCACAGTGCAATCGATTTGTGTTTTAAATTGTAAGCCATCCACTTTGTGGCAATTTGTCGTGGCAGCGCCAGGAAAAGAATACAGACATGGTTTGACAACTGGCTGATGTTCTCCCAGAGACCACAGTTGTCTGAGCTGCATCTAGAACCCAGGCTCTGTCCACACCTAGGTCTGTCTTTTTTGGAGCCACTGTATTTCCTCTACTTACCCTTTGCTTCCCCCCACACTCTTGTCTCCATCCCAGCACTTCATTTCCTTTCAACTACTCATTACCATTTGTAACGATCTTATTTGTCTGAGAAGTCCTTTCTGGATCTCCCCTCCTAGCTGAGTGCAAGCTCCACAAGAGGACAGAGGCCCAGGACCTGTTCATCCCTGAGTGCCTTATGCCTTCAGTTGTCCCTGGAAAACAGTAAGTGCTCAATAAACGTGCGTTGGGAGAAGTCATGTCCTCAAGCTATGGGTCCACTGCAACTGAAGAGACGCACAGAGGCTGAGATAGTGGCTCAGGAGGGAAGCCAGAAGCCCTAGTTCAGGGAGATCACATGCTGGCCAGACTTGACTCCATCCTCCTCTTCAATAAGCCTGTCTCCCAGTCCCTCACCCGTTTTGTTTCCGCACTGGATCTAATTACTTTGGGGTAATTATATCATTAACTCTTTGAAATGAAAAATAAAAAAATAAATCACATCCATGTGGGGCTGCAGGGCAAGACGCCCAGGTGAATAATTTTCTACTACTTACATCTCCTCCTTCCTCTTCTTGTCTTTGTCCTCATTCTTTCCCTCTCTCTGACCTGCATCAGAAGCTCAGTCAAGTGTGGCCCAAGAATCCGTATTTTTAAAAGGGTCCCTGGGTGATT
Source organism: Procyon lotor (assembly GCA_028646535.1). Classification (NCBI taxonomy): domain Eukaryota; kingdom Metazoa; phylum Chordata; class Mammalia; order Carnivora; family Procyonidae; genus Procyon; species Procyon lotor. The sequence continues at coordinate 60,937,217 of CM053613.1, forward strand.
GTGATGATCAGTGAGGTTTGGAAACCACTGACCTAGAGTAGAGGATCAGGATCCTCAGAGATCAAAGTCGAAGAATGAAGTTAAATTACAAAGATCCCCATGTTTATAGAGTTTTCTCTTGCAAATTGCTCAAGGGATAGGATCTTGCTTTCCTCAGTGATTCTAGGGCAAGTGCTGTGATTTTGAATCTACAAAATGGGAAAATGGTGCAAACAGAAGTCCCCTAGGCAGGTAGCCAGATTCACCACTAATGAATCCGTACTCATCTAAAGAAGGCCAGAGTCAGAAGGGAGTGAAGGACAATTTGGATGCTAATCCAGGTCTCACGCCCATTTCTGGAAGGAGAGAGAGCAAGAAGTGTTCCTGAAAGATCTGTTTCACTCTGCATCCTACAGAGCCCCCACTCCCGGACACTGGCCAGCCTGCAGACAATGCAAAAACCCTCTCCCAGGACAGTTTGGCTTCCCACGAGGCTCCCAGATCAAGCGAAAACTGCCTCCATGGCAAACGGAAGCCAGGGTTCTCAGATCCTAGTTAGAAATCAGCAGACTTCCAGGGATATCAGGAATATTCATTACAGTGTGCTTCCATTGATACGGAGAAGATGGTCAGTAATTGTTCAACTATGAATTGAGCTGCCTGCCCTGCGGGTGCCCATTAACACGTGGGTATGATGCCCTGTTGCCAGCAAGGAAAGACTTGCATTTCTGTAGTGTGTTATTAGCGGATGGCAGTTAGGGGACATGTCCTTGGGTGCAGTGCATAAACCCGCCGTAAATTCCAAAGACGCATCCCGGTATTTTTCACTTTGCTTCAAATCTATACTTCAGCTTCCCAAACTGTTTCTTGTTAATCACAATGAACGCATCAGCATTAACGTAGAGGACAGAAGACTGCAAAGGAAGAGGTGGGAAACCAAGCCACTCGTCATTCTGTGCCCATTCTGAGGTCCTGTCGGCGGTGACTTTAACTGCTCTGATCGCTGACCCGGTAGAGGTGCCCTGGGGCAACAGCCCAGAGAGCCAGAAGCTTCTCCGGCCTGGGAGACAGGCTACCTTTGGCCTCCTTACTTGCAGATAATCTCTCCACATTTCTAAGGCAAGATCCTCTAACCAAGGGGAGAAAACCTGTGGGTCTTTTTTTTCCCCTCTCGGGGCTGCTCAGCAGTCCTCTGCCTTCTCCCCAAGCTACAGAGAGTCCTCAAGTCTACTTAGGAGCCCCGGCGTGTGTGGGTCTGTTGGAGCAGCCATGAAGGGAGGGAAAGAAAATCAGACAAAGGGGGATAGTACATAAGTAACAAAGGGAGAATACCAGCAAGTCTTTTGCACAGGTGCGTGTGTGTGGTGGGGCTGTTTTTCACTTTTTGTTTTTCCAGAGAAAATATACGAAGCCACTCAGTCATAAGAAATTCTATCTCGGTGGCTGCCATCAACCATCACACCTGTAGGCTTTTATTTCTCACAGAGGACCCTGTAAAGCCCAAGGCAGCAAACTGGAATCCTGTGTGGTTGAGAGGGAATGCAACCACAGATTCCAGCCAGGAGGGAAAAGATCAATTATCCCATTCTTTACGTGCCCGGTCTCGTACTCAGAAAGCCCCGTGGAAGTGAAACGTGAGCCACGGTCACGGCCAGGCCGCAGGAAACAGAAGCGCAGACCTGCATTATGCATAGCGAACCTCCTTTATGGAACAGCAGATCCAATAATATCCACTTGCCTGATGGGCACGATGAGTAAGAATTTCTGACAGATGCCATCTCATTCTGGGGACCTGAGCTCACCCATGTGCGGACCGAACCCATCTATCCAAGCCCATTCATTGCCGGGGGTCTGGGCTGACACTCTCAGATACATTTGTGCATGGGACAATTGAGGAGCTGAAGTCTAAGGTGGTGAGACACCCATCTCTGTCTCTCACATGATCTCTTATCGCCCTCACTGATCTGAGTACTTTTTCTCTCAATGCAGATCCCTCTGTGTCATTGACCACGGTTGTTAGCAGCTCCTCAGTGCTCCTTCCCCGCCTCCAAAGGCAGGAACCACCAGATTTCCAGAAAGTCTCACCAGCATTCACCTGAGTGAGCTGTGCCCGAAACACATTTAAAATCTTTGTTCCTGGTAATCACACATCTGCCCATCGCTACACTTGGCTGACCTCCTGCAGGTCAGGGAGCTTGTTGGCTTGGTCACTGTGTCCCAGCACTTCACGTCATGTCTGGCACCTGCTAGGGGCTCAGGAATGCTTGTTGACTAAAGAGGCTGGCAATTTACCATTCGCCCTGGACAGGCTGAACAGTCCAGGGGCAACTGGGTTCATGGTCACATGCAGTGCCCCCAGACATGCTAGGGGACTTCTGTCCTACAGAGGGGAGATGAATTTGGATATGACATTTTTAGATCCAGCTTTAAGATGAAGCTTGTAATACTCATCCAGGGTTCTCTCTGGGATCACCAAGTGCTGGGGTGGTAAAGAGGGGAAGGAGGAGTCACTGTGGCCTTGACACAGAGGGGGGCTATCGAAGCCGAGGGGCAGTGTGCAAAGACAAAGAAGGGAGGCAGAATGACAGGCTTCACAAGCAGGGATTAAGAGTCACCACAGGAAGCCACAGGACCTAGAAATGACTGTCCCAATTCTGTGGGCCCCGATTCCCTCCTTATCCCCTTGAGGTTCTGCTTCTGCCAGCATTCCAGAGGGCATTCGTCCTGCCCCTCCCCCACTGCCCATATTCCTGTGTTAGGCGCAATACTAGCAGCTGGGAGCGGCAGAAAGGAGACCTGTCCTTGCCCTTGAGGGCTCACTGGGAGGCTGGCAAGAGCGGGGGATCAGCCAATTAGGACACCATCTCTCTATGGTTTGCCTCCAGTGGGGTCTGGCAGGAGGACCACTTGAGGAGGAGAAAGGAGAGGGTCTCAATTCCAGTTTTATTATAATCTCTCAGCAAATCCACCCCAGGTTCCTCATCTGTAAAATGTCCATCACAACACCTACTCGGCCGAACTCAAGTGGTTAGGACATTTAAAAGGATACAATTCTATAGATACCAGGTCTCCTCATCATCACAATAATTTTGTCTATTTCAAGTCAGACAAGTGCATGAATGAGAGCGAGGTAGAGAGGGAGAGAAAGGCTGCACATGCATACGTGTGCATACATTTAGTGAAAGGGCATCAGCAGGGGAGAAAGAGGGTCATAGGTCACAGAAATACCTAGAGGAGTCAATGTGAAACCAGAAATCAAACACTAAACTTTTCCCAGTTTGCTAAAAGAAGCTGCTGTGTATGAAGTTCAGAAGGAGCTTCAAGAGATACTCTCAATGCTGGGCTTCTCTTGCTTCTTTGTTCCCTCTCCTGACACCCCTTGCTAAGCATGGGCGATAGCCATGTACACAGACACTTAGCCCCTAGTTTGGGTCTTTTATTGTAGATCACAGGAACCCCATTTTATTATTCTATGATTGCCTCTTGATAAAGCATTATATGCTTGTGGTCATTAAGCCACCACTTAGGAAGAGAAGCCATTGCTGGCTTTTCGTAACGGGGTTAATGAGCTGCCCTTGAATGACCTGCAGAGTTCATTATTTGTCCAGATTCCCAAGGGTTGGAGACAGGGAATCGAATAAACAGAGAAGAGAGATAGACACTGACCAGAGACTGTTTATGGCTCTTCAAGCAGAAGCACTTTGCCTTAGACACGGCGACCTCTAGGCTGTGAGGCCCCCGAGCTACAAGCCACCAATGCAGAGCAGAAATTCTTCTGGTCTCCAAGGCTCAGGCTCCGGGGAGCTATTGGGAGAAGGGGCAGGACAGGAAGGAATGCCGCTTCTAACTCAATGGGGGGCTTGCTGGTAGTGGCAGGTTCTGACCCTAACCGGACCATTGCCCATTTTCCCAAAGAAGGCCCTTGTGTCTGCATATCCAGTCTCTCTGGGGTCTGGGTGCCAGATGGGGGTGGGGAGTGGGCAGGTTCCCCAGCACGCGTGCTGCGTTGGCACGCACATTATGAAATCCTATATGAATCAGTACTATCTGTCTGTTCTCTGTGTCATGAACAGTTTGTGTTATTTATGACCCCCAGCAGCCCTTGACATGTTACTAATGGTGAAGTGAGAGGCAATGAGTAAGGGTCCTTCAGTGAGAGAAGCATAAAACGAGGCCCTTAATCATCTCCACTTTCCTTTCCTTGTCATACTCCAGAATGGCTTTTTCCTTGTACTATATTGGGCCAGGAAGTGATGAGAGGCTGGCCATGAGGCCAAAGAGAAAAATAAGGGATCAAAGAATTTTTTCAAAGGATGCTTACCTGATAGGAAGCAAGGGACCTAGGATCTAGTCTGCACCGGTGGGAAGAGGCCCACCATGGTCTTCCACGTATAGAGACTTCTAGCTACATGCAAAGAAGGGGCTCAGACTTCAAGCAGAGCCCTACACAGGACACCAGGAAGGCCTTCCTTCAGAGAGGAATGCTTCTACTGATAGGTGGACTGGTGAGCAACGCATGAGCATTTGTGGGGTATTACGCGGGGAGGCTTGAGGGGTCCAGGATGTGACCCCTGGTGAGCAGCAACTTAGAGGCGAGGTGAAATGATAAGCTGTGTGGAAACAAAGGTAAAATTTTGTGAGAGAAAGTGAAACCAGCTAAAGGAGTAAGAGAGGAAGCAAGCACCGTGTCAGGGTTTTGGGGGGAGAGTTTGTTTTAGACTGAGAACTAGAGAAGGCCTCTAGTATATTGTGCTTGAGTTAGACCTTGGAGGCTGGGTAGCACTTTGAAAGTGTGGAAAGGAATATATAATGGCTGCATATTGGCTGGGATATCATATAAACCTAATTTACACCTTTACCCATTCACTCATTCATTCATTCATTTAGCAGATATTGACTGAGGGCCTCTCGTGTGCTGGGCACTATGTAAGGCCCCCAGGACACAGCTGTGAACAGCACAATAGAGACACGGGTCCTACCCTCATAGGGCTCACAGCCTCACCCCCACAGGAGTCTGCCCATAGCCAACACTGTGACAGAGGCTTCAACCACACAATCCCCGGAGGACAGGGGAAGCCCCTGATTCTGATGAGGGTGATGAGGAAGAGCTTCCCAGAGGACATACCATTTGGGCTAAGCCAGGTTTCTAGTACGAGAGACTAAGAGATCAAAGGCTCAGGGTAAGGATGGGCACAAGTGAACTCACAAAGGAATACAAGTGCCAAGAATCTGTGAGAATCAGTGAGACTGGATTATGGGGTGTGTGGTCCCTATCCCAGGGAACCAGGTAGGCAGGGGGTCGATGGGGCCTTGAATGTCATGAAGACAGCATACCGTGGGGCAGCAGGGAGCCCCTGAGCGGGCGACCGAGCTTGATGACAGTGCGTGTGGGTAAGGACACAGGAAAGCAAATGGTGGGCAGAAGAAAAGGGCTGGAGCAGGAAGGCCAGGGCTGAGATTTGCATATGTGTGCATATTGCATATGCATATGTGTGCAATCATTTAGTCAAAGGGCATGAGCAGGGGAGGAAGGAGGGTCACAGGTCACAGAAATACCTAGAAGAGTCAATGTGAAACATGACTCTCTCCATTGCTCCTCTCCATTCTGACGTTTCCAAAAAGCATGGTTCCCGTGGGCCATGCCTATTGGCTGGGATATCAGCCACCAGAGTGGGCCACCAGAGAGCAAGCCATCTCCTCATCTCTTGCTGACTCAGTGTCTCCATCTGCAAATTAGGGAAGTCACACCCACCGTTCCGTGAAACCTTCTGGAAGGTTCACTTGAATGGAAGAGAATACAGGTGTGCAGAGTTACCTGCACAGTTGTATGTGGTTTCCCTTCATCCCATTAAAGTAGAGGCATTATTTGTTGAACGACACACAGGGAAATCATGCTAACGGGTCGGTCAATGATCTTAAGACTACAGCTCTCCCTGCTTGATGCCATTTCAATTACTGCACGGTTAAAAGAAAGCCTCTTCTCTGGACTGAATGGTCCACGATTATTGGATTACTTATTAAAGAGGATGGATAGGTTGAAGCTGTTTTCACTTAGGATTTGTATGACATGTTCATAACTGAAATGGAGAGTTGCCATAGTTACCTGTGTGAGCCGTGAAACAGAGCACAGTCGCCACTAAAATCTCTCCATCAAGGTCAACTAGACATTTTCAATCAGCACCAAATAATTTGCTGCCTAATGAAAGTTAATGAAATTAGTAGAAGAGCAGACGAAATTGAAAATAAAGTTAATATGGATATATTTTATATTTCAGTATATTTTAGTGACCAGCCATTTCTGTGGGGTTCTTACCAGCTGGAGATTCTGCAGTATAACTGGACATCTGGAAGGAAGTTTAGAGTAAAAACACATTTGGATTTTGGCACAGATTACCGCCTTCAAATCCAGCCCATCATTAACAGCTTCTGTACAGTATTGTTCTTCCTCTAGGGGCTATAAAAATGAACCAAACCTTTGTTCAACCTAAACTTCCTTTCTCGGTCAGTATTTCTGCTGATTTCCCTTCCTAGTGACCCTATTGTTTCCACTGGAAACATCAGAATGGAGAGGAGGAGGACGGGCCGCCTGCTCTGGAAGTGGCGTGTTCTATGCCCATAGACTGAGAAGAAACGTGACATCATGACGTGAAATGACCTTCAGTGTTTCTCAAACTTTCATGTGCAGACAAGCCGCCTGGAGGTCTTGTCAGCCTGCAGACTGATTCAGCAGGTGTGAGGTGAGGCCTGAGATTCTGAGTTTCTAAAGAGCTCCCAGGTCATACCAGTGCGGTTGGTCCACAGATCATATCTTGAGCAGTAAGACCTCAGTCATCCTTTGTTTATGGGAGTCATCGTACACATCAACTGTGAAGGGCTGACATACCATCTCCCTGCTTGACACGCAAACACTGACATGAAATTGACATGCCTTGCTCACAGCTGGGGTTGGCTAAGATGGTACACAGCTTCCCATTCTTCAGGCCCATAAGCCTGCTTCTCCTAGCCCCCGCCAATACCTTCGGGAGCATTATGATTCCAATGGACAATTATCACACAGCAACTGGACAGAAGACAAATAATAAACAAATAAATAACTGTGGAGTTAATGAAATGTCTTTATCCTGGGGCAAAAGAGCATTAGACTGATCTTTACTCTTTAAGAATGAAGGATCCACAGAGCAAAACCAAATCAACTCAGCTGAGGGCAAACCAGAATTCCATTCTCATGTGACACTGATGAAAAACACAGTAGGTATGAGGTCTGAAATTGATATTTTTTTAAAACATGGAGCCTCCTTCTCCTATGGCTCCTGCTGATATTTTACATCATAGTGTATCTTTTTAGGACAATCCATTGCTGGGATTTCTTTTTCTTGTAGGGTGATGTGCTATACATTATCTCCATTAATCTTCTCCATGGTACAAATACACTAGACAGTATTTAATTCAAGACTTAACCAATTATTATACTTGGAAAAAGGCAATGTAGGGCATCCACTATGTTAGAATTAGAGATTCACATCCCTCTATACTGGCCTGTAAAAGGGAACACCCCCTCGCCCCATGCACTGAGTTGATTCAATTCCCACTTACTCTTTCCAAAAAAACATTCTTCAAATGAGTAAAGAGAAGTCTCTTCATTCTAGACAGTTGTTCTCAAACTTTAGAAGACATCAAAATCACCCACAGGGCATTTTGAACAGAGTGCTGAACCCCACCCTGAGAGTTTCTGATTTAGTGTCTGGGGTGGGGCCTCAGCATTGGCTTTTCTAACAAGTTTTCAGGTGATGCTGCTACTGCTGGTCCACACATTGAGAACCACTGTTCTAGATCACCAGTTCACATTCTTAGTTGTGTATCAGAATCAGCCAGGGAAACTTCGGAAAGTTCTGACAGGTGTGTTCCCAGATAAACTAAACTAGGATTTCCGGGGGTGGGACCTGGCCACTAGCAATTTTTAACACTCCCCAGATGGTTCTAATGATTAACCAAGGTGAGAAACTGGGTGTAATGGATGTTCTGCTCTTGCCATGGAGGAATACAGATTATCTCAAGCTCGTAATATCCCAGATAGATTATGATGATTCCAAGAGCGTAACCAAGCACAAAAAAGGGCAGATGAGAAGTCCTATGGCTATAGAAGACATAAGCTTGGGGAACAATGCAGTTTGAGACTGTCTGGACTCTAAAGAGGAGGAGGCTGGCTGCCAATTCTGTGCAGGGATTCTCGTGCAGAAAGCTAGACCAGAGGGCCCACCGACCTCACTAAGCCACAGAACCTTTTTTTAAGATGACTTCCAACAGAATGTCACTCTTCTAGTGAAATCATAACATGGCTCAGAAACCCAAGAGGGATATGTGACACTTTTTTCTTCTTCCTCACTCAACAGCTTTCTCTGCTTCATGCCTCATCACAATCTTGCATTTGGCAAGAAGTTAGAGAGGGGAAAGTAAGAAGATTCCAAAATGCTCTCAGTTTGCCAAGCCATGATATGTACCATGGCTTGCTGTTTTAATCCTGGAGAAAGGAGCCAATCCAGGGACATGAAAAATGAAGTAAGATCTCTAACTTGGATTTCAGTTGCATTTAAGAATAGTTTACTGAGGTTAGAACATCTGCCATCTCTCCATTCAAGGCTTGCAATCTCTCCACAAGGAGAAAAAAAAAAATCTTAAGGTTCTTTAAAATATACTTCCTTGTGACTTCTAACCATTATCTTACACCAATCATTAGGATCACTCAAAACAAGGCTAGTCTCCTTTGAATGTTTATTAAATACCTAGCACCATAGGTATGGAGTAGATAAAAGAACAGTCTCTTGAATTAGGGGTAGAAAGGCAAAAACACAGATTCCATAACAAGGATAAAGATGCACGAAAGTAGGAGTGAGCAGAACTAGCAGACTTAGAACTACTTCAGAATAAACAGCATGGATGTGTCTTGGAAAATGGGTACAATTTCAGCAGAGTCGAAATGAAAAGATATTCCTGGGACATTCCTGGGAAAGAGAACAGCATAAGTAAAGGCAAAGAATGATAAAAGGCTTTATCTCTGCAGAAGTCGTAACAATTAGAAACACATATATACTGAGAAAACAGATGCAAAATAGACAAAGGATAAAAAAAACGACAGAAGGGTGAAACATACAACTCAATTACAGTAGTTTGAAACTTCACGACCCCACTTTTAATAATGGACAGAATAACCAAACAGATGACTAACAGAGAACACAAGACCTGAATGACACTAGAAACCATCAAAGTCTAAGGGATGTATGCAGGAAACCCCACACAACAGCAGCACACACGGTCTTCTTAAGGGCACACAGACTAGTCTCCAAGATAGACTACATATTTATGATTGCATTTATGTGAAATACTTGGAAGAGGCAAATTCACAGAAAGTAGATGAGTAGTTGCAAGAATCCAAAGAAAGAAGGCATGGGGTTTCAAATATTCTGGAATTCGATGGTGGTTGAGGGTTGCACAGTTTTTAAAATATACTAAAACCCAACAAATTGTACACTTTAAGGGTAAAGTTTCCTAGCAGGCAAGGATCACATATCTGGCAGAGGAGTAGAATATAGTTAATAGCATGTACATATACATATTTTGCTCTCACCCATGTCACTTGTAGAAAAAGATCTCCAAAAAAGTTCACCTCTGAGCAGGAAGTTGGGGGAAGAAAGGAATACACGGAATGAGGTCAGGCATTTGTAATAGTAACTTATCTACTTATTCCTTTTTCCTACAGAAGTTTATTGAGGACCTATTGCATGAACAAATTTCTGCAAGGAACGGAGACAACAACTTGCCGGAGTCTATGCCCTAGTGAGTCTACTTCAACATCAAGCTCGTTTCAATCTTAGAGATCAGGTAGAAGCAGGAGAGTATAGTTGTTTTCATACATATAGAATTATAGCCTAATTATTTGATTTTACCCGCTTTGAAGAGACAGATAGGAAAGATGGATACGGCATGCTTTTAGCTTTCCAACAAGAGACACATCACTGTTTCTAACAAATACCATGGCTCTGATTTCCTTAACTAATTTAGCTTGTAATTTGTCTCCGTACATGTAGGGAAGGATAAATTCATCAGAGTATTCAGGTATATTAGTTCTCACAGTGAAGTTCCCAGCTGGTATTTGGGTTTATACATCAGTCTCTTCTGTGTTTGGTAGTGTGAATTATTTCTGAAAGCCTTGACAAAACTTCCATTACATCCTAAGACAGGATGATCATGCCCAAGATGCTGCTACTCTTGAGATGCTGTGGCAAAAATATTCTAGTAAAAATTAAGGATTACATAGCATTCAAAAATATATAGTGAGCTTCTTCTATATGCATGATATCCTGCAAGGAGGTACGAGAAACAAGATCTATAAGACAAAACAACCTCAAGTGTGCTCTCCTGGATAAAGATGTTCCTTAATCATTTTCATCCAAGGTACTTAAAGCATTTCACAGACGTTAATTAAGCTCTGTGAATATGAGATTACACTCAGAATTTTAAATGAAGAGGAGCAAAGATAGCAATGCATTTGATGTTAAATGGAATATTTCCTATCAAATGGAAATATTTTTAATTTCAGTATTGAGCATATGAAAAAATTACAAGAGAGCCATTACAAGGAATGGTTCTTTTAATAATGAAATAAATATGTTCTTCTCTCAGTTTCCTAGAGGTCTTTATTGTTATTTCAACTTTTGTTGAGTGCCACCTGGGAAAAAGTAGCTCAGTACATTTTAAAAGTAAAATATGTCACATTTTCTTACTTTTTTATTCATCATCATTATTACATTCTTGTTGATTTTAATGTTTCAGAAGCAATTAGATCTGTTATTCCTCAACCATTTGCCTATGAGTGCTAGCCCATACAATCATTATACACCTTGATTCTTATTCCCAAGAAAGACCTAGGTCAGTCCACTTGTCAGGAAACCAGTTTTAAATGATGAAAATATTAAAATATAGGGCGCCTGGGTGGCTCAGTTGGTTAAGCGACTGCCTAAGGATCAGGTCATGATCCTAGAGTCCCAGGATCGAGTCTCGCATCAGGGTCCCCGCTCAGCAGGGAGTCTGCTTCTCTCTCTGACCCTTCCCGCTCTCTCTCTCTCTCTCTCCCTCTCTCTCTTATTCTCTCTCTCAAATAAATAAATAAAATCTTAAAAAAAGAAAATATTAAAATATAAAATATCTAAGGAAGCCGGTTTTCCGTTTTGATCGGACACACTGCACTTTGAATGAGAAATTTGAGTGTTTTAACAGAAGTTTTTAGGCTGCTAATAATGAAACAAGATGGGATCTGGAAGGAGACAAACCATAAGAGACTCCTAAACTCATGAAACAAACTGAGGATGGCTGGGGGTGGGGGGGGTAGGGATAGGGTGGCTGGGTTGTGGACATTGGGGAGGGTATGTGCTATGTTAAGTGCTGTGAAATGTGTAAGCCTGATGATTCACAGACATGTACCCTGGGGCAAATAATACATTATATGTTAATAAAATAATAAATAAAAAATAAAAAAAATAAAGGCTGCTGATATTACCAGGTAAGAATAGTTTATAATTTGGTATTGTCAATAATTATATGTTTGTTTAGTATTTTGTAGTTCATAAAGCCTTTGTAATGGATCTCTGAGATGCCTTCAAATTCTATTATTCTATGGATCCGTGACTTATTCAAGATCATAAAGCTAGTCAGTGGCAGGACACAAGGCCCTATTTATCTTCTCGAGAGCCCTGATTACAAACTAGAAATACTCTATTTATTTATTTACTTGTTTATGATCTTCCTCCCCTACCAGGTTAAAGATTCCAAGGCCTTTAAGGTTTGGGAATTATTTGCTTAGAAGATCACGCTTCTTATATATTTAAGGTCAGTCAAACCCTTGTCCAAATATTACACTGAGATAGAAAATGAGTCAACCAAGTTTTGCTATATGTAAATTAATCAATCCTTCTTTTCCCCAAATTCTGTTTGATGTTTCCAAGTACGTGATACATAGAAGTTTTATAATTACATTCCCTATTCTTACTTCCCACATTGTGGTACAAACTGAATGGCATGTTCCAACTAATTCAGCCAATACTGCCTTTATTTCCTCCAGCTAAGAAGGGTAAACAGAAATGGTTACCATGGAAAGTCACAAATACCACTGACTGCTGTTTCCTTATTTGCCACTATATCGTGTATTAGAATAAACAGCCAGGGTTCCTTCTGAAAGTTGAGTTTCAGGCATGTGCAAGGCATTAGGGCCACAGGCCCTGCAGGGTATCAGGTCAGATTCAGGGGTGATAATAACGGTCGGCACTTACCAAACATTTACCAGTTCCAGATCTTGCACCAAAAATTTACGCAAGCGATCGCATTTCATCCTCACGCCAAGCCCTTGAATTAGGTACTTAGAGATGTCAAATAATTTTCTCAAGTTCACTCAGCAAATAGGTGGCAGAAACAAGGTTTCAATCTATGTCCTTTTAACTTTTTCAAACCAGTGATAATGGTTCTGTGGTTTGGGCTGGGGATAGGAAGCTAACAGAGTCCTTTCTTAAAGAGCAGCTTCTCTTAAAACGTGCAGAGCTCTATTTCCAATGGGAATTGGCAAGTTCTTTCCTACCCCTGGAGGAGTTATTTAGGGCCGTGCTCTTCATTTCTGATCTCGACATACATGTCGAGAACATCAGAACATCCATCCTCTGAACAATGTGATTCTCCCTCTGTGGCGGCCGGGGCTGGGATTTGGGGAAGAAGGGATGAGAGATGCATACCTTGTAACCCAAGTCTTCTTGATCCTAGTGCTTGAGTGTTCAGCCACCACGGGACAGTGTTTTTCTGCCACAGGACCTTGGAGAATCACCTGTCTCTGGTCTTTTGGCCCAATTGGTCCCACCACACTCACCTGATCTCTGGAGACGCTGGTGTATATCAGCCAGAAATTTTGTACTGCACTTTACCTTTCTGTTACTACTTTGGGCATCAGACTGGGGGATTATTTTAATAACAAAACACGTTACAGGTTATAGCAAAATGAAGTGTGGACCCCTGCAGCTCGCTAAGGCTCTAGGACACGATCAGTATTTAGAGGGTATCTGGTGCACTAAATTTCTGATGACCTAAGCTTTGGTCACTAATCCCATTAATTGAGGATGAACAGGGAACTGAGAAGTCCTGCATTAAGGTGCCAGAGAAACTCACTTAAGGATGTGACCATCTAAACACAGCTAAGAATCCATTTTTTGAAGTAGGAAGGAGTCCAAGGCTTACAGTCCAAGATATATCATTTGAGGAAGTCCAAGCTACATCTAAATATAAATCTATGTGGTAAGTTACAATTTTCTCAATTTTCCTTTTCCTCACCATCGGGTTTCTCCTCTTCCTCCTTTTTCCCTGCAGAATGAGCCACCTAATTGCTTCAATTTGCCACCTCTCTCTGACAGATCTAGTTCTATGTATATATGGAATACGCACACACTTACATAAACATGAGTTGAAGTCAATTTAGATAACAACTGACAAGAAATTAAATATTTAAAGATGTTGTTGATTATGTAGTTATCACAAATGTCTAGTTAGCATCCCATATTGGGGGAAAAAAAAAGCCCACGATGATTATCTCTTTTTGGCAGTCTTCCCCATCTCCCCCTAAACTACAACTGCTACATATTTACTGAGAACCTTAATTCACACTTGTTTATTTCCTGCTTGCACAATGCAAAGTTGGGGAAAACAGACCTTGGTGAATTTCAAATTTCAGAGTTACTAGCATACTTCGCGTATGGTAGGTGTTTATTTAACTTGAATATAAGAAGGTAGGCATCTGTTTTTCTTCGGACTGATGACACAGTTCATTTTCTCCTGAATAATAGAGACATTTCAAAATGCGTGAAAGCCTGCTTTCTGCTTCATTTCCTGTAAATAACTTTACACTTACTTCAAAGCTGACCTTTCACTCAGATGGAAATCCATGTTACTACAGACTTGCGGAGAAGAGAACTGCCTCCAGAGGAAGAACATTAAAATAATTGTATCTTGTTTTATTTACTGTACCCTGAACACCTTTGAGGGTTTATAATTTCTGGGGATACCCTGAGAAGCTTGAGTGAAGTAGCTGCCAAAAATCACATCTGACTGGTGCCCTGTTATTTTTTTCCATTGCTGTTTTTAAAAAGTGCCATCAGGGAAGCTTAACAACAACAATTCTTGTTCAGTGCCATCAATTTTCCATATGAGTTCAGGCAGGCCATGGTGCAGATCTTGGATGCACAGAAAATTGTTCAGTGGAAACCAGGTTAAAACGAGAGGAAATGTTGTATATACCTTAATATCATAGAAATCAAGTCGAAAGGACATATTGTAGGGTGAGATCAAATTAACCGTATGCACTGGAAAGAGGATTCCAATTACCTTGTACTCAGTTACTGGAGAGGAATGAGAAGACTTCACAGACACCCGTTTTAGGTCTTTGTTTAAGACAGTAATTCCCCGAACTAAATTTCTTGTACTGTCTTTAATACGCCTGGATCAAAAAGAGCAGATCTGACTGGCTTAGGAAATTCTTTAGGGAAAACCTAATTCCTTTGTTTTCTCAGCGGACTTTGGATAAGAGTCTAAGTTTACTTTAGCCTGTGCGTTTTGAGAACTGAAGGACACATTTACTGGGAGGCAGAAAGAGTTCCCTCACATGATCTAAGCTTTGGAATTCCTTTGTTTCTCGCCTTTCAGATAGAAGAATAACAAGTATTGTACTGGCCTCAAACTCACTGACCATTCAGTCTCCATTTTAATATACTACATGTACAATGTGTGTGTTTGCACGCATGTGTGCACATGTGCATGTGCACATCAGATGAAGGGGGAGGAGGAAACTGTGTGGGTGTTTATGGGCAATATTAACCATAATATTATGGTTAATAATATTATGTATTATTATTATGGCTAATGTATATTAGCTAATGTATATTATTATGAGCAAATTGGAAAATTTGAAGGAGGTTAAATCTGAACATTATTACATATATTGGCCTTTGATATTTGGTTGTTCTATTTTTTAACAATCTTTCTTATGGGCCGATCCTAACAAAAGGCGGTCTCTTTCCATGAAATAACTCCCCCTTCCACATTTTCTCCCAGAATATTCCTACATTCATCAAGGCAGTGTCTATGGATCTGCTCTTTGGTCTCTGTCATTTCTGTTTCATATAGAATGATTGGGAAAGGCCCATGATACATGGAGGCCAAAAGAAGTCCTTAATGTAGGTCAATAAAAACACAAGAGTCTTTCTTTTTTTCTATGATTAAGATCCTTCTGTTGCAATCAAAGATGTGACCGCCCCCAAACAATGAAGGGAATCAAAACGGAATTCAAAAAGATGAAGAAAAATACACTTTACCATATTCCATGCTGATACCCCTATTAGCTTGCTCCATCCCTGAAACCTGCTCCTCAAGTCACTCTCTTCAAGTGCTAATTTCCAGGCAGCCACCTGAGGTCCCTGCACAGTCCAGACTAGGAGATTTTCCTTCCCCTCCTCACTCTAACACTTATGGCCAAAGGAAGTTATTTATGCCATCAGTAAAAAAGGGAGCGAAATGACTGCTCTTTATTTTGTGTTCCACAAGGCTACTCAGGAAATTTATGAAAAATCTATTCCAGTGGCTGCTGAGCTATGAATGTGGAGCTCCTAATGGCTGCTAATGGGAGATCTTATTTCAGTCTTCCTGTTTTCCTTACCCCCTCGTGGTCAGCCAGTGTTCAGGAGAGGTGGAGAAAGATGGGGGAGTTGGTGAGTACTGTTGCTGGGTGAACTACCAGGGTTGGGTTTGATAATACATCCTCACTGGGAAATAAATGCCTGAACTGGAAGAACCTGGAACCAAATTCCAGGGAGGCCCCAAGATGTTTTCTAGTGAGAGAACAGGGGGACCAGCGAATCCTCCCGAAAACTTTACACTGTCCTCCGTGCGTGATTTCTATCTCTGGATCCCCTCCCTACACTTCTCAAACACTCAGGGAAGGGTCTTGAATGCTACCATAAAATGCTCATAGTGAAGAGATTTCACAACTCATTCTAAAATTTAAATTGTTTTCTCTTCAGTCTCCCAAGGAAGTGAAAGGTAGTTGGTTACATTTCTTCACATAGTAATTTTCAGCATTATTGAAAATAGTTAATTATCCTTCAACTTTTATTGCCTAGAGTAAGTCATTTGATGCTTATAGTTCCTTAAAAGGGAAATACGCCAGAACCACATCTTCATAAAACCTTCTTTCCTATCTGTGTAATGTACTATGGACCAAATTAATTCTGCTAACAAGAATTTGTACACAAATCAGATAAATTAGACCTATTGCCCACCACCTGTGTTAAAAGACACTGGTATCTAATGACTACAATCCCAAATATTGACTAAATAACAATTCTCCTTCTTAGTATGTAAGGGAGAATGACCAA
>CM053613.1:60953749-60977169 GCA_028646535.1 Procyon lotor
GACAGAGGGAGAGAAAGAATCTCAAGCCAACTCCGCAATGAGCATGGAGACTGATGCAGGACTACATCTCATGACCCTGAGATCATGACCTGAGCTGAAATCAAGAGTTGGATGCTTAACCAACTGAGCCACCCTGGCACCCCATAAGAATCTCTGGACCCTAGAGAAAGGTAATCTGACAGGCAGGGATCAGATTCTGGGGCTACATCTTCCCTTTACCTAGTCATAATCATGTTGGTCAGCCTCACCTATTATCTTTCAGAACAATTGTGCAGAAACTCCGTCTCTCGGGCCAATCCAAGATGGTGGTAAGGACCAAAATAAGATGAAAAGCTCATGCAGAGGCAAACATCAAGGACCTTCGAAGTTTCTGTCTCTGTTGCCTATTCCCCTTCTTTCAACCCACATCTAATTTCTATGATCCAAGAAAGACCTGGGGATGTGGGCAGTAATGACTATGTAATTCTGTCTTTTAAAAAAAAAATGTCTATTGAACTAAGGAAGTTGCAGAAAACTAGGAAATCTTACTAGAAATCTTCAGAACAAAAAGTTCCCAAACCCGAGTAAATTGCTGCTGAGGTTTATCATTGAGGATGTTTCACTTTCTTTATGTGGTGAATTGCTCCTAGCCTGCGTGGATGACTTCATCCCTCTTGATTTCCCCTTGCTTTGTTACAAGTGCCCAGGCATTGGTGTGGTTCATCTGGGCCTCCATTAGACTTGTGGCAAGTGCAAAAGCCAGGACCAAGGGAAGAAAATGGAGAGTCTACCTTGTTCATGTGAACTGATTCTCATTTTCTTGTCCTGCCTTGATTTCACCATACTCTTGACAATTTAAGTTTTTCTTGTTAGTTATTCATACATCAATAGTTTACTTTTTAAAGAGTTTATTTATTTATTAGAGAGAGAGAGATAGCATGGAGGGGGAGGGGCAGAGGGAGAGGAAGAAGCAGACTCCCCACTGAGCAGGGTGCCTGATGCGGGGCTTGATCCCAGGACTCTGAGATCACGACCCGAGCAGAAGGCAGATGCTTAACTGACTGGGCCACCCAAGCACTCCCAAACCTCAATGGTTTAAAATAAGCCCAGATAGATGAAGAATAAAGAATAACATGAAAATACCATCATACCCCCTCACGAGATCCTTAGTGTGGGCTGCAGTGCCCACTTCCCACCCAACACAAATAGGCTGAGATGGTTCCAAGCCTATCCCGAGGGCAGAATGGATAGCAGGAGACAAGATTATGGATTTGGGATTCTCTCTGAGCACAGTCTCAGAAGCTACTCCATGAGTTTTTCTGATTTTAAACCAGACCTTATTTTTCAAGTAGGGCTTCTCAACTCCACTCTGAGGCTGCCTGAAGGAGGGCTGTCAGAAGGAGCCTCTAGACTTTTCTAATTCTGCTGTTCAGTATTTCTCCAAAGACCTTCCACTCAAGATACCCATGTAAGACATATGCAGAGTGCGGAGATGGCTGCTTAGGTGACTTGTCCTCCCCTCAAGACCTAGAAAGAAGTCTCTATCAGGGTAAGCCTATGGGTTCAATAGGCCACAAACACTTGATGATCCCATCTGTTTCATCAAGGGCCACCCCAGGGACTGTCACTTTAAGGACAAACTGAGAACATCGCTGTCCCTGTCTTTCAAATGGTTGTTGAATGCCTTTGACTCAGGCCTAGGGTTGCTAGACGTAGCAAAGAAAAAGACAGGCTATCCAGTTAAATTTGAATTTCACATAAACAGCATGTGATTATTTTAGTGTAAGTATGACTCATCCAACATCCAGCCTGATTTTGCCATACTGTTGACAATTTATGTTTTTATCAAAATACAAATTAGTTATAAATACTCAAAGGCTTACAGTAAGCTTAGGTATATGGGGATAAGGATGATACAATAATGTCATTACCACTTCTGGTGAGGTGTTTCTGTTGGGGCTGAAGTGAAGCACTTCTTTAATACAGGAATGTCCCATGCAATATTTGGGACATACTTGTACTAAAAGAAAATATTCTTTGCTCATCAGATACTCAAATTTAGTTGTGTGCCCTGTGTTCTATCTGGAAATCCTATAAGAACCCTTGACGTCTCTCCTGAAATGCAAGGGAGCAAAAGTTTGTTTAGGGACAGACAGGTCTTCAGAGTAGGAGAGGCTCCAGTTAGAGCTGCCATCATGCTTCACCTCAGAACTGATATATTTGGGTATATAAAAAAGACATAGGGAAGGGAAATCCCACTAAGGTCCATTTAGATAAGGAGCCAAGAGTACCTTGAGAAAAAAAACTCATTTTCAGGAGTGAGAACCAAAATACAGGAGTCTGAGCCACTAATAGAGGAAGGGGTGATTCTGAGCACAGCAGACCTCTTGCCTTCAGATTATCTTCCCTACTGCCACCTGAGGACCATACCTAGAATGTTCTAGAAATGAGAGTTATAATGAAAGCTGGTACAGCCACTCTGGAAAACAGTACGGAGGTTCCTCAAGAAGTTAAAAATAGAGCTACTCTACAATCCAGCAAAAGTACTACTGGGTATTTACCCCAAAGACACCTGAACCCCAATATTTGTAGTAGCAATGTTCACAAAAGCCAAACCTATGGAAAGAGCCCGGATGTCCATTGACAGATGAATGGATTAAGATGTGGCATATATACAGTGGAACATTATTCAGCCATCAAAAAGGATGAAATCTTACTATTTACATCGATGTGGATGGAACTGGAGGGTATTATGCTGAGCGAAATAAGTCAGTCAGAGAAAGGCAATTATCATACAGTCTCACTCACGTATGGAATATAGGACACAATGCAGAGATGATCATAGAGGAAGGGAGGAAAAACAGAATGGGAAGTCATCAGAGAGGGAGATTCTTAACTACAGGAAACAAACTCAGGGTTACTGGAAGGGAAGTGGGTGGGGGGATAGGGTAACTGGGGGGCAGGCATTAAAGAGGTCATGTGATGTGATAAGCACTAGGTGTTATACGCAACTGATGAATTACTGAACATTATATACATTATATCTGAAATGAATGATGTACTCTATGTTGGCTAATTGAATTTAAATTAAAAAAAAAAAGAAATGAGGTTTGTGGTACAAAGACATAGGGAATAAATAAGCAAAAGGATAAAACGGTGCATCATCAGGAAGAGGGGATTGTGTATCAGCAGGGGAGCTCTAGCAACACAAAGCACAGTCAGTGGGCACAGCACTGGTGCTGGTCCTCTGGCCAACATCACCCATGGGGCTGCCACCTGGGCACTGCCAAGAGCTAGCCATCATGACAGCATAGTCCCTGATGTCATGCTGCTCACAGTCCAGTGTGAGAAACCAACAAGTCCAAGAGACGAATGCAATGCAGTGGGACTAGGATTCTTACAGATTGCCAGCACCTGGGAGGGGCGCCTCACTTCTCTTTGGTCGGCTGGGGTAGGTGTCCTGGAGAGATGAGTTCCAAGTTCAGGTCCAATGGACCAGTAAGAATAAGGAGAAAGAGTCCATAGGAGATGGCTAAACTTCTATCAGCAGATTTCTGATCTATTAGGGAGAAATCAGAGGGGGTGAGGTTTCCTGTTTAAATGAGTAGGTTGGTTAGTCCTGATTTGTGACTTGCTACCTTGACTTCTTTTTCCTGTTGGGCTGTTGTTCTAGCACTTTGTGGATGGCTCAGTCTACGACTTCTGTCGAGTAAACACCAGGCTAAGTACAAGTGACATGGAAATGGAAGACCTTACAACCCTTGGGTCTGAGTGGTGTTTTATTGTGGATTCTCAGGAACACCTCCCCAGGATGCTGAAGAAATTACCTAGGCAAACAGTGTATGTTGACATACCTTTTGCACTTTGACGGTCCTTTCATAAAGAAGAAAGTATTGCAAACGTTGAAGAATCAAATTACCTCTCTTCCCGATGCTCAGTACCAGGAAGGGACTATGTATAGAAAAGCAACCTAAACACAGTCTTGATGAGTTCATGTAGCTTCTCTCAAAGTATCTCTCTGTCAGGTTTTGCAAAGCTGATTTATTTTCCTCTGGTCAGAGTAGCCTCAAAATAATAGGTTTTAGAATAAGAAAACAACTATTTTTTTGTTTAATCTTAATAATAGGGTATTTCAGGTTGGTCTAATGAAAACCAGAAGCTGATGATCCAACGCCATCAAATGCTAGCTTTTGTGCAAAAAGAAATAGTAAAATAACGTAGGACCTTGTCTAAATAAGACTTATAAATGATGCCAGCTAAGTGGGAAAAAATAGCAATAACCTTTTAAAACATTAATTTAGACTTTTATTGGAATACAAAGGATTTCTAGTGTCTGAAAGCAGGCATTGTCTCTCTTTTTTATTTCAATAGAGCTGTGGCTTGAATACAGCGCAGCAGGGTGTGTGTTTTCTAAAGTTGGGTCATTATCAGAGTGTTCGCTGCCTTTTGCCAATAAGCCTTTATTTAGCAAAGTTTAAAACTGCTGACAAATGGGATTCTTCCTGTAGCAGTATAACATGGTACAGCTAAATATGCCTAATTACAGAAGCCCTCCAAGGGCAGTGGGGAAATTCACATTTTGGAGAGGATTCACAGGGACGGTCCTTAAAATAGGAAAGCCCTTGTGCACCTCACTTCTACTCCTGGTATTGTGGATTGTAAATTGCAGGGACCTGAGAGATTATTCACAACAATGTCTAATTTTATCTAAAGTTGCAAGGGTTTCTCATTTAGGCTCAGCGGGCATTGAAGAGACAATGTTTTCTTCTGCACACTCTGGTCTGTGGGTTTCTGTGGGTGTTTCTAACTTCCCTTCCTTATTTCTAATCTGTCCCTGTTCGGAGACAAATAAATCAGGAAACTATTCTCCCAAACCCCGAACATTCGTTCCTTGCTCATATTTTGGGCTGGTAAACTCAAAGAATAATGGACAGTCTCTTTGGAATTGGGAAGGGGGCCCTGATGTGGCATCATTCATCACAATCTCCACCTCCAGGAGCCCCCCTCGAAGAGCAGGAGCCTCACTTGAACCGGCTTTCATGGGAAAATGTGTGCTGCAAACCTTGCTCTCTAATTATAGCCGGGGAGCATGAGGTTTGTTTGGAATCAGATGTAGCCTTCCCCTACCATAATTACACATTTTATTTCAGACACCTTACTGCAGTATTTGAAGAGGTTAGCGCAATTGTTCTGAATATCAGAATGTTGTTCTCCCTTGGGAGGGCTGGGAGGAGTGAGGGAACAGGACAATCATCATCAAATCATCATCAAAATGATGTTCTCCCTTGGGAGGGCTGGGAGGAGTGAGGGAACAGGACAGAATGGAATGATGGGCTTCAGAGGGTCTCCTAATTTCAGGGCCGAAAGTGTGATTGGAAGATAGGAGCATTGGGCTTTCCATTCAGAGCTCAGTTCTCTCCTCAGTTCTGCAGCCTAACGAATAGGGCCTCTCATTGACCAGGTAAAGTGATTCCCAGCTGAAGGCGTGCTGCTGGGGGGATGCTGAGGAACCATAATGAAGGCTTCCCGGGACCTAAAACAAACACATAGGGCTAGAGAAAAATTCTCAAAACATGGTCAAGAAGAATGCTTACTAAGAAAAAAAAAAAAAGAGAGAGAGAACCTGTGTTTAAATTCCAGGGTTGGCTGGTATGCTTAGTTCTGGGCAAGTCTTCCAGTAAGTCCAGCACGAGGGACATGTGAGGAGAAGGAGGCTGGGCGTGTAGGTTGAGACCAGTAAAATGGTGGCAGTGGGTTCTGTGGAGGATGTCAATTAATCAGCCTAGTCCCATCGATATAGGGCCCTGAGTCACTAAATAATTCCCCCAAATATTTGTGCCACAACTCCCCCTGTAGCTGACCTTTGGAAAGAGGGAGCCATGGGCTTGCTCTCTGATGAATAGCTCTACTGTTACCAAGGATTTACAGGAAGTGGAGTAAACCTAGAAGGACAGAAATAGTAACAAATAAGAAGAACCCTTGCGATCGTCTTCAGGGTCACTGGACAGGCTCTCTGTCTGACAAGGTGGGTTTCATCCTAGAAAGTTCTGGGAAAAGGGCCAGACATATACCAAGTACCGCTCTTGGTCCTTCACTGACATTTCATTTTATTCCCATACAAGCCCTTAGCATAAATATTTCCCCCATTTCTGATTTGAGAGAAGGACTGAGGAAAAGTCAGTGTAACTTAGAGTGAGGGCTGCCCCAACAAACTCCCAGCATACTACATTCTTTTAATTCCGTTGTTTTCTCAGTGCCGTGGAATCTGTGATCCATTAATAATATTAATAATAATCCCTTACGTTTGTATGGCATGTAATGCGAATGGTTTTCAAGGAATTTTCAATATATTGCCTCACCAGAGTCTCGAAAACAGCTCTGTGAGGTGGGCAAAACAGGAATTATATGCGTTGGGAAGCCAGTAAAGCTTGAGGCCAAGAGGGGCGACAGGCTTCCCTTAGAGCCAGGGCCCAGCACCATGCCTTGCTTCCTCTCTCCCCCTGGGGACCCCGAGGGAGACTGGGATGGCCACACAGCTACTGGCTCGTAGCTAAACCCTGTAGCAACTTGTGGACAATAGTCTTATTAAATGCTCAAGATCTTTGGATAGAGACCAAGAACCCTATCTCTATAAAAAAATCTCGCCAGAAACATTTTCTCTCTTCATTTCTCCTCCTCATTTAAATGCTAAAATATTGACAGCGCTGGGCCAGATAACATCCTGCTGCCTTGTGATTTTTTAGGGAAAAGAGGAGAAGCGCATGATAAGGTTGGGAATTTTCAACTGCCGGGCACAAGGGGGAGGAACACTTGTCCAGGAGTTAAGAGGTGTGGGGTTCTGCTCCTGTCCCTTCCTTGTGTGAGCTGTGGCACCGGTCACTTGTCCCTTGCTAAGGCTCAGGCTCCTGGTTTATAAAAGGGACCGGGCTGACAAAATCATGCTGTGTAAGGGCTAACTGTGTGCTTACCTAGAAATGTGAGGGACTGCCATGGGAGCAGTCTGTCCCACACACATGCGGTGATGCAGCAGGGCAACCATATCCAATATGGATGCTTCTCAACACACTCCCGCAACCATGGGAAAGGGAAAGCTGCCAATCACCGTGCTGGGGTGGCGTCTGACACAGGAGCCCCATCGGGGTATAACTTTCAAGTTACTGGTAGCGGGCAGAGGCTTCACCTTTCATCTTTGGGGAATCTTCTAACAGGATATGGGATCTGGTGGTCACTTTTGACGGGAGAAAATGGGTACCCATTCTCTGGACCAGTCTGGCTATCTGTCCTTCCTCCTGGCGCCAAGTTAAAATCACTTTGAAGAACGAGATACAATATTGTTATCAGCAGTGGTTTTGGGAGGCAGAATTGGGGCCAAACTATGGAATTTGGAGTCAGACAGGGCTGAGTCCAAATCTAGGTGCTCACTTGACAGCGGTGGGATTCTGTCACCTCAACTCTGCGGGCCCCTTGTATCTTCAGCTGTGTGGTGGGCATAGCCCCACATTGTGGGGCTATTTGGAGGATCAGATGAGATGCATGTATAAGGCACCTCACACAAATTCCTGTCATGAGGCAGTTTTTCAGTAAACAGCACCCAGATCTTACACAGACCCTGTGGTACTACAGGGACCCCTCCAACACTGCAGTGAGATGGAACTGTGTCAGCCAAATGTGAGGATTCCCTCCCAGTCACCAGTCACCCATTTGTGTGTGAGAAATAGTAAGAGAGAAACAGTTCCATGTTGGAAATGCTGTCGGTTACGGATTTTTTTCTGAGAGTCTGTACAGACTAAAAGATGCAGTTGGCAGCCCTAACTTTTAATGTAGAAGCGTTAAGAAACATGGTGCCAGGCTTTCAGCCTATTTTGGCATACACTTTGCTCAATATGAAGAGCCGTGTGGTATCCTGAGGATCATAACACTTTGGGTCAATCACTGAGCTACTTCAGGGTAGGGGTCATGTCCTCTCTATTCTTGATTTATCCAAAACCCATTTGTAGAACACACATGTGGGAGTTAATGTCAAAACTCCCTCATTCAAGGTACCAAACAGGGGTGCCTAGGTGGCTCAGTCAGTTAAGGGTCTGCCTTCAGCTCAGGTCATGATCCCGGAATCCCAGGATCCGGTCCCGCATTGGGGGACCTGCTCAGTGGGGGCTCTGCTTCTCCCTCCGACCCTTGCCCCTCTCTTGCTCTCTCTTTCTCTCAAATAAATAAAATCATTAAAAAAAAAAAAAGATTCTCCTCTCCCTCTGCCCCTCCCCCCACCATGCTTATGCTCTCTCCCTCTTTCTAAAACAAACAAATAAAATCTTTTAAAAAGGAGGGGGATTTTTAAAGGAAATTTAAAAAGTTTTAAAGAATGTAATAATTGCCAGTACCAAGGAAGGATAATATATATATGGTACATGGCTAAACGTTTTTATCAATACCTCCTTTCCTATAAAATTGAGCAACATGGGCTACACTCTCCCAGGTATCCCCCAACCCCAGAGTTTCAGTTTATATATTCACATGGCTTCTGACATAAGCTAGGTCCTCACATGACTATAACTTGGAGGTATAAAAGTTTATGGCATAGTCCTTACTGTCATACTTCCTGCACTTAACCATTTTTTTTTTAAATCTTTATCCTTGAATTGATAATAACCTTAGGAAGTGATTCATGAATGCATTAAACCCTCCCTTACTCAGATATGTGAAAAATTATATTGTTAGTTTTTCCTTTTTAATCACAGATCCAATTTATTGCTTCTATAGCTCAAGTTAGAATCTGTTGGATTCAACTCTCCCATGAGCAAAGGCTGTGTGTTTTAGGTAGAAAAAAATTGTTTACCCTTTGCACATAAGTGAAGAAACAAAGCCAATTTAGCTAAAACTTTCCTTCTTTCCTTCACTCCCTCGAGTTTTGGCTGGGACTCTCCTTGAGCCAGTTTTGCACCAAAGAAAATGATGTGACTGAGTTACAAGGAGGGGAAAATGACCTCGGGGAACGATGCAGGTTTCTTACACGCCAGGATGATTTCCAAATCTATCACGTACACATTTGGGGAGTATTGTTAGGAGGAAAACATGCATTTAGGGCAGTCCTATTCTGCGTCTTGAAAAGGGGATTGTTTTTGCTACAGGACACAGAAAAGGTCTGATGCATGCTAATCACATCACCTGCCGCTCTGAGAGAACAGTGAGGGGCTTTAAGCATAATGAAAATAAGGAGTAAAACGCCTCATGTTTATCTCCAGCGTTCCAGATAGAAATACATCTCCGCCCAGTGTGCACCATCCCCTTTAACAAGACTGCCCTGCATTCATCTCTCCTGCACACGCATGACGAGCACACCTCATCCGTCACGTTGAGACATGTTAAAAGGAACTTTCCTCCCCTGTTCCTTTCTACTCTGAATAAGTAATTATGAAAAACAAATCATCACCATGTCTCTTTCTTTCTTCAGTTTTATTGGGTTTTGTCTGCCTGTCTCCCATGGACATAAAGAATTGTTCTATTCATTTAGATCCAGTGATTTTCTTTGGGGGGTTGTTTCAGATAAAACAGAAGGTCCGATTTTGTCAGGAATGTAGCTCTGAACGTCTCTAAGAGCAACTATGCATATGAATTTGAGGGCAAAATGTCACCCTCTAAGTGAACTGAATGGGAAAAAAAAACCCACAATAGGAGTCTGTTAAAATGCTGCTTTGGGCAATAAGGAAAAAAAAAAGGCCTGGATGTGATCATTCTTTCTCAAGGCCTTGTAGGTGCTGACCCATACTATGATTTGAGGGTTGTCCACCAGCCTGCATTTGGGTATTTCTTTCTCTTTGATGTGCTGCTCAGGATAAAATGTTGGGGGTCATATTTGAAGGGAGGTAAATGGCCTTCTAGCTTGAAAAGTTTTGTAATTCTTAAATGCACACAGACTACCTGACAGAAGGCAGAACGTGTGTGTGTGTGTGTGTGTGTGTGTGTGTGTGTGTGTGTGTGTGTGTGTGTTGATTAGATTATCTCATCAAGTGATTTAGAAAGCAAGGGACACAGAGCTAGGGCCAAGCTCTAAGGTCATCCACAATGCGGTAAATGGGATTCTGAGCAGGCAGAAAGCTAGGAAGGCATAAAACAGGCCTGTGTAGCGTGGATATGAAGTCAGTTTTTGAATCCTGACTTCACTCATAGGCCTAACTCTTGGGGCTGGGCATCTCAAACCTCTTCCCTTTTAAACTCTCCCTCTCGAAGCCTCCTAAAGCACTCCACGATTAACACTGCCCCTGTGTCAAGGCACGCAGCCTTCCCAATGTGTGCCTCATGTTGGGTCTAACATAAGGAAGGCTTTCAAAAGTGAAGGATAAAGTTGTAGCCTTCAATCTGTCTCTGTCTACCCCTGTCTCATTCTGTCTCTATTTCTCTGTTTGCTCTCTCTCCCTTTGTCTCCCCCTGCATCTGACTGGCTCTCTACCCCCTGTTGCCTTTATTTGGTCCCCTACCCTGTTCGTAACTGACACCTCGGTGCAAATGACTCCCAAGCCATTGTAGCCGGCTCAGAATTGTCTTCTTGGCTGTATTTTGCAATGTCTAACTACTTGTTGGACAGCTTTACCTGGCTATTCTGTACCTCGAAGCTACCACGAACCAAACTAAGTTAAATTCAATGTCTATGCAACGTCCTTTTTATTTTGCTATCTTACCGACAAGTACAAAAGCAAAAGCCATTGCCGTGGCTAGAAAAGCTTTGCTCTTCCTCATGACTCACCCATTCACTCATCAAACACTGATTGGGTCTCCACTGTGTTGGAATGCTGGGGTCACGGAGCACAGAGAGATAACCTTGCCCTCAAGAGACACAGAGCCAATGACAGGTATGGAATCTGAGCGCACAGTGCTTTGATATGAGACCTCACAGGATGTCATGGGAGCGAAGAGGGATACCTAATCCAGCCTGGGAAAAGGATTGGTGTATAGGGCATCAGGCAAAGACTTCCAGGAAGTGGTAATACCTGACTTGAGTCCTTTGGGTTCTGTAGGAGCTAGCCTGGTGAGAGGATGGCGAGAGATACCACCATCTCTTTCAGATTCAGCAAAATGACCCAAGCCCAGACAGGACAGCTTGCTGACTCTTTGCAGGTACTTCTGGATGACTATGACACAAAGTGTTAGGGAAGGGATGTGCTTACGGTCTGGGGGTGCTAGGATCGTACATGAGGGATCGCACTCCCCTTCTGTCTACATAAGGTAGCTATCAAGCCCTACAAATTTGACTTCCATTAGATGTCCCTCTTCTCTCATTCAGACCTGCTTTCCTTCTTGTGAGGCCATTGTCTCCCACTGTTTGGTCATCCTCCACTCCGGTTTATCTCCCATCACAACCTGTTTCTAAAGCTTCCCTGCTAAAAGCCTGTTTTAAAAGCCAGCAGCACTGGCTTCACCTGGGAATTTCTCAGAAAGGCAGACTCTCAAGTCCCTCCCAACACCTACTGAATCTGAAACTGCATTTAATCAAAACTCCTTGGGGATGGGAATGCAGGCTAAACTCCAGAAAGCACTGCTCAACAGCATCGCTCTACTTCTGTCCCATCGTTGCTGAAAAACAAAACCTTCACTGGCTCCCTGGGGCCTCCTGAATATAGTTCAAAATTCCTCATCTAATTCCTATTTCCTTCCTAACCTAATGGAACCCTTGCCTCTTCTAGAACATGTTCCGCCCACCCTTCCTCATCCCCCTGCCTTTGCTGTCCTCACTTGGAGCACTTTCATTGTCGTCCTTCTGATCCACGGCCTAGCTGAAACACAGCTTCCTTCTAGATTCTTCCCAGGTGTGTCTCTCTCATCTCTGAAAGTCCAAAGAATTTAGACTATTTCTTTTTCCTCTGTCCTACTTTGCAGTGGAGTGACCGGTTACATCTCCTAACTGTGGGGAGTCTGTAAACCACTGAAGGGCACAGGCTGCCGCTTACCAATGGAATTGTGCCTCATCATTTTAGTTAATAGGTGCTCAATTCATATTTGTAGGATCCATAAATTAATGAAAGAAAATTTAGGTACTCAAAAGGTGAAAAAGAATGAGCACCTATTGCTGTCAGTACTTACTTTGTTACCAAAAAAAAAAAAAAAAAAAGTCCTCCATCTGGTCAAAGTTCTGAGAAACAACTTACTTCATAATAGATTGCTACAAAAAATACAGCAGACAGAGAAACTGACCAGCTATCTGAACTTCTGTCCAACTGGGTAAGTGTTGCACTTTGTAACTTTCACTTGCCTTAACTATTCACAGGGCACCTGGCCTGCAAAAATTCTAAGTGGATAAAACACATCCTCTCCTCTCTCCCAACTGGAGAGAGAGAAAGTAGGAGCTAGCCTTAAGCCCTCTGATGCTTTCTTCAACATATCATGTACAATCCGTAACTGGGTTTCAGTCTCCTGACATATGATGAACACATTTACCAGAGATATTCCCTAGTGTCAATTTGTATAAAGCAAGGAAGAATCATGGCGGGTGCAGCAGAAACGTGCAATGTTTTCAGGCTAGGAGCTATCATGTTCACAGAATGCTGATTTACTAAAAGAAGGAGAGCAGTTTTGCTGGGAGAATACCAATGCAGTTTAACAATGAGGCTCAAACATGTTGGGGCATTCTAGGTGACCAGCTCTCAATGACAAGCCCTCAAGACAAGCAGCTTGCTGCCTACCAGGATCTCACAGCTTGGAAGTAAGCAAGAGAAATGCTCAAGCTAGCTCTCCAAGGTGGAGGGACCAAGGAGGGCACCGCAGTTATATTAAGTGATTTTAATTATCACATTCTTGCCGCTAGAATGCAGGGTAGGCCTACCCACTGATTCTCCCAGCGGGAGCCAGCCAGAGGAAAATGGGGAGGAAAGCTCTGGAAATCTTCCTTGTGTGTACCTAAGTTCATAGATGGCTAAGCTGCGAAATTTAGGTCCCATTTGATTGTTCTGCTTCTGTTTTTGGATTTGTTGCTGTTGTTCTTTTGCATGAGGTCCCAATGAGTTCAGAACAACTAGGTATCCCTTTGGCCCAGGCGATGCTCGCTCCTCGGCCTGGACTTTCCCTTGCCCCCTCCAAACACTGTGCTATTAGCTGATATGATATTAGCTCAGCATGGGGACTAAGCATGTGGTCTCTAGAGCCAACCTCCCTGGGTTCAAGTCTTTATTCTACTTCTTACTAACCCTATCATCTTGGCAAATTATTGTAAACCTTCTGCCGTTGGATCTTTACTGATACTCTGCTCGTGAATTTATTAGTATTAACTTTGATTCTAAAAAATGCACATTAAAATGTGACTAATCTTGATTACTGAGTTTTTTGGGGTGCCTTTCTCAATTTCTCTCCCAAGGAAAGGGCCTCACACACACCTCTCAAGTCCTGCGGAAGCCCCTGTCTTTGTTTGCTCATCTAGAAGATGAAATTGACCAGAATAACCACTCTCTTGGATTACTGCAAGAAACAAAGAAGATAATACACTCCTTAAGTGTTTAAAACAGCGCCTTGCAAAAGATGTGAGCTCTCACTGTGGTCTTCTTTGATTCTGCAAATCTATTCTTCTTAGACTGGAGATGGAGTCACGTGGCCACAATGTTTCTCCTACAGGACACAGGACCTGCCTAAGAATCTCCCTGGAGCACTTGTCAAAAGACAGATGCCTGCATATCCCCCTCAGAAATCCTGATTCAGCAGGTCTGCCCCAGAGCTGGAGAATCTGCATTTGAAGCAAGCTCCCAGGTGCTGCCAGGGCTCTGGTAATCTGACTTTGAGCGGTATTCACTGTAGGGAAGGGAAGGGCTCCCTGTTAAGTGCTGGCTTGATCGACCGGCAGGAACATGTTTGTAATTAATCACTAGCACACACACGTACTCTAAAGATGGCCACTCACACAAGCACCCTGAGTCCCTCCCCCAGGTTCCTTTTGATAAATAGGATTAGTGGCCAATTGCCTCTGCAGCTTTTATTTACCCATTGTAGTTTTTCCTCCTTGAGAACTTCTGGCGCTTTGTCTTACTGGTGCTCATCCTGACTGTGTAAATGAATGGACCCAGGAAATTCGCTTAGAGTGTATAGTCCTTCGGGAGTGAGAGACACATGAGCATGAAATTATAATACAGAGAGTGGAGTGGGGAGAGTGGGGAGGGCAACTTCTCTCGCCTGCAGGTTCTGGGTAAGCTATCCTGGAAGAAGGCATTAGGGGAAGTGACTTTTCTTTGCTCCTGAGGGTTTCTGTCAGGTTGTCTGCAAAGCCCCAGGAGCTTTAACACTTCGATCTCTTGGCTCCTTGAGACACTCTGCCAGAGATGTGTGCGTCCTGATCCACCTTCTCCCCCGCATGTGGCCTGGGCACAGAGAGCAGTTCTCTGCTTCTCCAACAAGGAATAGAATGGAATAGATGCCCTTTTGTGTCCAAGGCTGAGTAGAGAGGTCCCCCTAACTTGGGAGTCCAATTGCCAGGCTACCTCTCCCACCTTAATCCTTTTTTTTTTTTTTTTTTAATTTTACTTATTTATTTGACAGAAAGAGAGATCACAAGTAGGCAGAGAGGCAGGCAGAGAGAGAGAGAGGTGGAAGCAGGCTCCCCACTGAGCAGAGAGCCCGATGCGGGGCTCGATTCCAGGACCCTGAGATCATGACCTGAGCCGAAGGCAGAGGCTTTAACCCGCTGAACCACCCAGGTGCCCCCTCACCTTAATCCTTTTTAAATAATGGTAATGTTTCTCTGTTTGGAACTCAAGTGGGAAGGAGGGATCTTGTGTATCGGACTCCCTTGGAAACTCTAGCAGAACTTAGTACCCAAGTTGACACAGAAAGGGCGAACTGGAGGACAGATAATGTCCCGGGAGTGCCGACGGTGCCCAGAGCACTCTGTAACTCCATTCTGCCTGCTTGCTGACTATGCTCCTTCAAAGGGTCCTTTGGAGCAGAGGGAGAGTCAGGACCCTGCATGCATTCCTCTGAACTGCATTTTCCTCCAGACAATACCACCCAGCTCGCAGGGTTGTAACAATTCAAGGAGAAAGCACATGAGGAACATCTCTGGCTAAGCAGACCACTCTGGCCCAACGTTCAGTTGTTACTGCCATGTCATTCGAGAACCTGGCTTTGTGCCTGTGAAGTTGATCAATGAAGAATGCCAACTGGACGTGCAGTCCCTTCTTTAGAACCAAGGAAAGAGAAGGGATGGTCCCTGCCCCGCCCCCTCCCTTGTCTTCTTCAACGTGTGCATTTGAGAACTAACTCAGCATCTAAACAAATCTCACCACATGGCTGGCCAAGGTGATCGCAGCCTGAACACTGGATGCTCGAACGTGTCTGCGGGGTGGTGAGGACCATCAAGGATTACAAGAGGAAGCATAAAAGAAAACACAGCACATAGACACATAAACAAGCTCTCGAGAACACTGACATAATAAGCTCCTTCACTTCACGACCCAAAACCCACAGAGAGAAAGGGTTATGCTGACTACCCCCTGCTGGTTCCTGTTTCCAGCTCATCGAAGAATTGGCCCTTTGCCTGTCTGCAGACAGGAAATGCTCCTGGTTTGCTGACAGGCTTCGCCTCCGTAACCCTGGGCTTCCATCTGTCCACATGGTCAGACTCTTCCTTAACCACACAGAGAAGCCTGTTTTCTCCTGACCTCCTCTGTTCTCATCTCACACTCAAGCTCCCACCCCCCACACCCGCCATGGATTGGAGATGGCTCATACTGGCCTTTGGCCCAGGCAGCCTCCCTCCTGCCACCTTCCCCCCACTCCACCCCTCACACACCAAAGGTTCATTAAATTAGTCACTTGGACTTTCCATAGTTGAACTGAAGGTCACTTGCTTTAACTGTCAGCTGCAAAAGAAAGAGACATCTCTGAGGGTAGTTTCAGAGCCACTGTCTCCTTGGGTGGGAGGCTAGCTCTTACCACTGGCATGGCTGCCCCAGACGGTGCACGTTACTGTGCGCCACGGTACAAGGTAGAAGACAACAGCACCCTCCAAGACACCCGGAGGAAATCAGCTCCCCAGCGACAAGTCCTGCCTCAGCCTCTGACAGGCTAAGGCAATTGCCTAAGCTTTCTACGCTTCATTTTTTCCAACCAGAAAAACAAGGATACTTAACTTCCTTGTGGGGGTGATCTGAGGACATATTAACCAATTCTGAAAACCACCTTTAAGAGCTTGGCCGAAGGAGGTAAGGAATGGTCCCTGTGCGTCCAGAAGTACTAAGAGGAAAAGTAACAACTCTACCTACTTTGTTGGGGGCTGAGAAACAAATCACAGGGGAAAGCAAACTCAGGTCTCTTCATACAATGCTTCATCTCTGAGCTGGTGTTATGAGGCAGGAAAAACAACACACGACAGAATCCTAAACTCAATGTTCTCCCTTCCCCCCTGCAGTGGTGAGTGGACTCCATAATTATGGTGTTTGTAAAGTCCCCAGCCATGTCTCAGTTGGGCAGTCAGGGCGGACTTGGCACTGTGCTGGTGACGGCAGTCACTGGGGAGAGGGTTCCAATTGTTTCCTTGACAGCATTGTCACGATTCAGCAGAGGAAGAAAGTGCCAGAAAGCCAGACACCGCAAGAAGAGATTGATAAACATTCTGTGTTCCTTACGTCTCTCCAAGCTGGCAGCTGGAGAACGCAGTGAAGTTTTCAGAGCTCTAGAAGCAAAGACGCATGTGGGAATGGCCAGACCTGGAAGCCAAGAGCCTTAGTTCTGGCAGGGAATAGTACCTCCCCGGCAGAGAGAGCTGCCACTCTACTTGACATTCTAATGTCCAACGTCAAGGACTTCTTCAGAACATCTCCATTCAACACCATGGAGCTTTGCCCATGAAATCCCATAAAGGATATAAAGCAGTGCTTATCAGCCTGTGTCCAATGGCTGGTGGTCTGTGGAAGGATGGCAAGTGCTACGGTAGGAAAGTTAATTGTCATTACAAACCTTATTGGGACTTTGGCAAAATGCCATCAGCCTTTAGCAGCTAAATGTTAGCTCTCCCCACCACCGCCGGTCGGTCAACTGACATGGATAACATGCTCATACAGTGTGCATGAAAGTATTAGAAATAACTACCTTTTAAGCTGTCCTTTATTATACAAAATATGACTCTTGCAAGTAACTGGCTCTTTTATTTACCTCTACCTATGATCTGAACCCCCCTTTCTTTCCATCTCTACATGAATATATCTACCTGTAAAGATATGTAAAATCTAGAGAGTGTGCTTCACAAAAGATTTCAAAGAATCTAAACAAAGACAAAGCTTAGAACCTATATATTTGTTGTTTCTATCCCTTCTGTGATTAATAATTTCTGTAAACTCACTGCCTGGTAATTTACATTTTGTTTTTTCTTTCCTGCCCCTCATTTTTTTGCCTTAACATTACCTATTTCATACTTTAAGAGATGCTCCCCAGTTCTTGTTTTTGTGCTCCCCAATTCTGGCCATTCTCTTTTAATTCAGTTAAGGAGAGTTATCTGTTGTGTTTCCAAGGCTGTGGTTTTAGTATTCAAAAGAAATATAAATCACATTTCCTGTTCTCAAGGTATTCCAAGTCCTGTGGGGAAGGCAAGGCTGAACAGAAAACGTGTCTGTTTGAGGGAGAGAGTATGATTACTGCTAAAATGAATTACACGGATAGAAGGTGCTACAGAGCCCCCTATGCACCATATGCCCTATATGCCCAGATTGGGTGAAAAACTCGTTTACTTGCAAAGGAAAGAGTCCTAATTCTTATTGTCTGTTGACATGTGGTGGTTTCCTTGACACGGCAGCCCACCCGGCTGTCCTCCCCCGGCTTTGTTTGTTGGTCCTGGGGTGACCAGGCCCACGCATGGATATAGGATCTGAAAGCAAGATGCTGCCCAGGTTGGCCATCTGTCTAGATTCTTCCGTGCGGCATAGGGAGAGTCCAGAGTGACTGTGGATGCTCTCAAAGGTTGGCGCATGAGAGGATGGAGGACAGGCTCCAGAGCTGACGCGGATCTTCCTTCCTGATGCTTTTTGAAAACTCTAACAATAGGGAGACAAGACTATTCCTGAAATAGAGCAGATTTCTTTTGGCTGGGGAGGGGCTGGAGTGGCAAGTCCTAATTTATATATGCAGCTTATTTTTTTTTTTTTTTTTTTGGTCATCAGGGAGAAAGAGAGAAGCAGAAGAGGGAGAAATAGACTCAATGCTGAGCAAGGAGCCCAATGTGGGACTCGATCCCAGAACCCTGAGATCAGACCCGAGCCCAAACCAACAGTTTGAGGTTAAACCAACTGTGCCACCCAGGTGCCTCTATGCAGTCTATTTTTTAATTTCTGTCACTGGGTCATGGGTAGGATGGGCTTGGAGTGAGCTGACCTTGGGGAGAATTAGCCAGGAGAGTTGCTCCCCAATGACCTTCCACCTCTTATTCAAAATCTGATTTAGAACAAATTTTAGTCAAATGCCCTGGTAAAGAAACATGGACAAGGCATCATTTTCTCAGTCTTCTCTTCCGGGAAAGAAAATAAGATTTGCTGTGTTAGGAGAATGAAGTCTTCTTTGAGAGAACTAGCAGAGAGTAGAGGAAAAAATGTGAAGGTTCCAGAAAGTGTGCCACTGAGCCATTCTAATTAACACAGGAGCAAAATTCTCCTTTCTGTTTCCTGTGGGCAAAGGGTTGCTGTTGTTTTCTACTCTCCACAGATGTGAAAAATATTGATTTGTAAGCAATCCCCAAGGCTCCGGTGAAATTAATGTGATTTTCATAAATGCAAATTGTATCAGAACAGTTGTCATAGAAACTTGAGTGGAAAGAACAGCAGGGGCATGCAAGAGAAGAGGAATCTATGGTCAGTTTTGGTTCAGATCATATGGCCCCTGAATCTTACTGTCGGGCGGTCATCTCCCTAAAATGTAACCTTCAGCAAATGTCTTGCCATCTACACTTCATCCATTTGATGGAGTCTCTACCACAAGAAGCTCTATCCCTTTAAATCATCAGCCCCAAATGACCCAACCAGAGAAATCTGATGCCAGCCCCATACCCCATCTCCTATCAAGCCAAATGCAATTACCAGCCAAGCACAGAAACCTGTGTTTCTCAAACTTCAGTGAACACCCAAGAGTGGTGTCTCCTGGGAATCTGCATTGCTGCTCAATCCCTGGGTGATGGTGACGCTGACTGAAAGCCCAGAGGCCACACTTAAGACACCCACTGCCCCATGCCTCTGCTGCCTACCCCTAATTCACTTTCCATGAAAAAGTATCACATCCAGAGTTTATTATAGTTAGTTGTGTGTCTTGCACTATAGTGTTTATTGTCTTGAGTTAGAAAAGAAGGTATGTTTTAATAAGCTTTCTGTCTCTCTTGCCAACCGCGGTGCTTTTGCACTAGAGAAAGAGATCAATAAGCGCTTGTTAAACTAGGAGGAAACCAGGCAGAAGAGAGGTCGGATCTTCTGGGTCTACAAAAGCCCTGGGATGTTTATATTTCCAGGATCCCCCAGAGCTATTTACATGCAGGGGAGGAGCCCTTGACTCTTTCTCTACAAACCACCCTTCTACTTTTGCATTCCCTTCAAAGATATTCTCGTTGTCCTTTGAGCCTAGTTGACAGCTCCTGGGTCAGAAAGCCCTGCATTTGAACTTGACTGTGATATTTACAAACTCCATCGCCTTTAGTAAGTTCTAGTTGACCTGGGTCTCAGTTTCCCCATTTCTGAGAAGGGGACTAACCATCCCTAACGTACAGATTGGTTCTGAGAATTCGATAAAATAATGCACAGAATCTCGCCACACAGTAGGTGCTCACTCGTACAGGATTTTTTATTTACAACAAAGGCAAATGTGGGTGAGTGCTTCGAGGGCAGCTTGTCTGCACCCTCTAGGAGTGACCCTTGGTGAAAATGCTTGCCTATAAATTAAAAGGTTTGACAAACGGCTGCGGCATAACCTGAGAGGCACTGCACCTTTCCCTGAATACCAGTGACCCCAATTTCTGCCAGGGGGATAAATCTTCTTCCATTTTCATATAATTTCTCAAGAGTCAGTGGAGAGTGGGAATGTCACTGCAAGGAGCGTCTGGAAACTGCAGAACTGAAAATGGCAAGCGTCCCTGAGGACCAGCCGGAGAAGATGCCTGTGTACTGTGTCGGGGGACATTGAGAACCCGAAACAGTAGGAATGTGGTGGGGAAGGCAAGGAAATTAAATCTCCTCAGCCTCCCCCACACAAATCAATCACCAAGGAAATAGGCATTTGAGGAAAAAGTTCCTTCAGAATGTATTTCTATTTGTATTTCTATTACCTCATCTCATAAATCTCATTCCCTCCTAGTACGATTCCTTGGGCAGCACAGCTCAGATCTTTTCCAGGCTCTTAATGGGTTCATTTTTTTGATTCTGTAAGACAGACAAAGGAGTCTTGGAATCCACCAGATGGGGACAGGGGCAGGTTAGAGGACCAACGACAGGGTCACTTCAGACTGACAAGGGAGGATGTGAAGCTGAC
Source organism: Procyon lotor (assembly GCA_028646535.1). Classification (NCBI taxonomy): domain Eukaryota; kingdom Metazoa; phylum Chordata; class Mammalia; order Carnivora; family Procyonidae; genus Procyon; species Procyon lotor. The sequence goes on from CM053613.1 coordinate 60,974,195, forward strand.
CTCCAAATATCTTCCAGTTACTGGAATTTTCTACTTCTGTACTGAAGGAAGAATTTGAGGCTATAAACATATAATTACAGAGTCTTTACTGTATCTTATTTAAGAGTGTGCTGTTTCATGTTCATATGTCCTGAATTTTATACAGCAAGCATGGGTGTTCGCTTTCTAGTCCAATGTTTGTATGCTATCGATGTGTCCAGGAACTTCCAACATTTTAGCTTTCATATTATATCACCCCGTTTGCCTCCTGTCCCCCACATCATAAGACACTGGACATTTTTTCTGGTTTGGGAAATATAACCATTGCAGCATCTACCCTTCATTTTGCAAAAGAGGGAGGTTGGACCTTACTACAGGTTGGTTCCAGCACCAAGGAGCTGAGATCCAGTCCTTCTGTCCCTCGATGCATTCCTCCCTTCTACTACACAGTGCAGACATCATATTCATTTTAAGTATTCAAAGATTTTTTTTTTAATTAAAGAAGTTTTTGAATCCTGACAATTGAATCCCAGCTTTCCATCTGGTTAAAGAGAAGAAAAATAGTGTTAAAAGGTATGTTCAGAATCTCACGGAGGCATTCTCTTACTCTACTTTATAAATATATTTTTTTAAATCAGCATATCCAGTTCTTTACAGGCAGAATCAAATCTGACTTTATTTTTAATTCACAAGAGGCTCATAGGATCAAGTCTTGGCACTGCCAGTTGATTTAAAATGAAGCATTTTATAGGGCTAATAAGATACTCAGGAGTCTTCTCATCCAGGTCTAGCACCTGTTATGTTCCAAAAACTGTACCAGGTATTAGATATTAGAAGTCAATAAAAAGATAAAGATCCTGCCCTCATAGAATTTACAGCTGAGCTTAACTTCCCTGAGCCAGAGGGTCTAGGAAGGGCTCCTCAGCTATCCTGAACACCAAAAGCCCAGGGTCTGGCAGAGTTTAATTAAATGACCATCCTTCCCAATTAGCCATGAAAAACACTGCTTGTATAACTATGTCATTATCGCTTCCTGCCTGGATTAGTGTAATCCATGATATGCAGGCCTTCTGTGCTCCAGCATTTCCTCTGGGGATTTGCAACTTTTGCAAAACCCCAGCTTTAGAATGCTGGCTGGAGCCAAGACTTCATTACTCACATCACTCCTATGCCAAGCAGACTTCCAGGGCTTCCTTTAAAGTGGAGAGCATACTGTTAATGTTCTCCACTAAAGGGATGAGCAGAAATCTCCTCCCCAAACCTGGGGCTATCTCAGCAGTTGGAATATACACCTCCCTCATCCCAAGCCAAAGTTGGCAAGTGACAGCCCTGAACAACACATGTGTTCATCTCTCATGTCCTGTGAAGAAAAAGCTGGGTATTGTAGAAATCATTCAGGCCCTCAGGAGGACCGACTCGGCCCCTTTCAGCTCTACAATTCGGTCTTTCTAAACCAGCTATTTCCTGGAGAACTCCCTCAGGTATGACCACTATCTTTATGCCCACAACATCATTCTTCTGTTGCAAACTCCTATTCTTTTTAGAAATAAAATAATACGAGAGATCAACTAGAAGGAGCTTAGCAAGGTCATGGCTAGAGTTAGTACACACGTCTCCTAACTGATCTAAAGGATGACTGTGTCCTCTCCAATAAGTAGTTCATAGTCCAGCGATGTGGGCCACAGGACTCCATTCTCCCTCCACAGTTTTAGAAAGGACTATTTCTTATCTGCAAGGTGTCCAACTCATTGTTGCTGTTATGGAAAGGGTCCTGAATGCCAAACACCATTTCTCATTGATAATTTGCTTGGGTGATACCTCAAAATAGATTTTCAGTGTCAGGATGGGAGAAAGGCCCATGAAAGGATGTTCCAGCTTCTGAAACTAGCATGAGCTTTCACAAAGCAGGGCTGTATGAAACAGATCAAAGAGCATTATATTGCCTTCTGGTTATGGGTCACTCTATCTCTGTAAATCTAGTCATAAAAAGCATAGAAATTCAGAGCTAGCAGGGACTTCGGAGATCATCTTGTCAACTCCTTCAGTTTAAAGGTGAAGAAAGTGAGACCCAGAGACTACCACAGACTTGCCCCAGGCTAGAGGACTAGTTACAAGGACACGGCCTGTCCTTTTCTCCTCTGTCACATTGTTCTGTGACACCTGCTGTATCTGGTGGTTTTTCCGCTCTGGGATGGTGCCAACAAGACTCACCATCTAGCTCTGTTTTGAAATTCTCAAGAATGCGGAAGATGCTCTTGATTTCTTTAGGGTGATACAGATTGTGACAAAGCCCCAAACTGACCTCTTTCACAGCAGGAGAGAGCACAAATCCCTGGACACAATACAGAAAAAGAAGAAGGAGAAGGAGAAAACCAGTCCATTATGGTGTCAGAAGAAGCCGAGGTGAAGATCTGATACTTGATTCACCATATACCCTTTGATAAGTACGATGCTTAAGACATACAGTGTGGCACTTTCATAACTAAAGTAAAAATAAAACAAGCCGGATTCGACTTTAAGCTACTCCTTTGTAGCTTCTCTACAAAGCTGATTATGGGAGCACCCTACCCATCCCATTTTCCTCTTCACTGACCTAGCATAATATATTTCCTTAAATGTCTGGTGCCCCCAACTTCCAAGGGCAAGAACTTCACAAAACCTATTTTTTTATTCTAAAAATAATATGTTATCATTATTAAAATTTGGAAAATATAGAAAATCATCTAGAAGAAAACTAAACAGATTTATAGATCTTAATCTGTAACTACGTACTACTAATTTTTAAACATATATCTTACCATTATTTCCTCTAGACATGCATATGCACAGACATTTTTCAAATAAATTCACCTCACATCATTACCTACTGTCTTTGTGGGCTGCCTCTGCTTTCTTTCACATAATAGTTTACCAGGTACATTTTTTTCCCAAGTAGTTCCCAAACGTTAGTGTGCAGAATCAGCTGGAAGACTTGTTATAAGAAAGGGTGCTGAACT
>CM053613.1:60977269-61002230 GCA_028646535.1 Procyon lotor
TTTTTTTTTTTTTTCAGAGATTTTTCTATTACTGAAAGGGGGAAAAAAAAACACAACAGAACACCAGAAAACCCAAAAGTGATTTGGTGCAGGCCCTTGAGCATCTCTGGCACTGGACCCCTAGAAAATCCTCTTGCGCTTCAGGTAGGAATCTGTGTAGTGGCCCCCAAGGCCCTGGGAGTGTTGGCCCACATAGCTGCCTTCGGGGCTGGGCTCGGGTGAGGGCAGCAGGTGGGCAAAGCTGCGTTTCTGGCCACCCAGTGGGGTTTTCAGCAGGTAGCTGTGGCCATTGGGCCCAGGACCGAGGCCCAGGAGCCCTTCTCCGGAGCCCAGTGGAGAGGAGCCGACCGCCTTGTTAAGGTGGCTCTGCTTGAGGCCAGCCTGCAGGCCACTGGTGAAGTAGGAAGTGGGCGAGCCTGAATAGAAGTGGGAGAGGGGACCCCCGCCACCCCCACCGCTCTGTTCTCCAAAACCACTGGGCGGGGGGGACATTTTTTGTCGGCTGGGTCTGTGAGGGCCTAGCGCAGGCTCCTGTGGGAGAGAGAAGAGCCTCCGAGGTCCCACATCCGAGGGGTAGTCGAAACCACAGCTGTCAGGCAGCCCTGGTTTGGGGGGCAGGCAGGCTCCGGCGAGAGGGCTGAGCAGGCGGGACTTGAGCTGGAAGGCTTTGCTGCTGCCACCGCCTCCACCGCCACCTCCAGGGGCCGCCAGGTTGCTGGCCGGGAGTAGGCTGCAGCCCGAGCAGGGAGCCAGATGCAGGGCTCAATCCCAGAATCCTGGGATCATGACTTGAGCTGAAGGCAGATGCTTAAGGACTGAGCTACCCAGGCGCCCCAATGGTGTGCATTTCTAACAAGTTTCCAGGGGATAATCAATTTTGCCCACCTGGGGAAGCCATTTGGAGAACCCTGTTTGTACTACAACATAAATTGTTAAAAAATGGCTGTAAAGCAGCCTACTAAGTGGTATGGTATATGACAGGCATTTAGACTTTTCTCCAATTTTCAAGGTTACAAATAAAACATAATAAATATTTATATTTTGCGTCTCTGCTTTTTTTAAACAGCTTTATTGAAGTGTAATTCACACACCATAAAATTCACCTCTTTTAAGTATACAATTATTTGTTTCTTTAGGATAAGTTCTAAAAAGAAGAGTTGCTGGGTCAAATGTTATGAACATTTTTAAGGCTTTTGATATATATTGACAAGCTGTCCTCTGAGAGTGTACATAATTACATCCTTACAGCAGAGTATGAGAATCTTATTTTCTGATTTCCTGGGGCAACCTGGAGTACTACAATGTTAAAAACAGCTTTGCCAAGGGGCACCTGGGTGGCTCAGTGGGTTAAAGCCTCTGCCTTCAGCTCAGGTCATGATCTCAGGGTCCTGGGATCGAGCCCCGCATCGGGCTCTCTGCTCAGCAGGGAGCCTGCTTCCCCCTCTCTCTCTGCCTTCCTCTCTGCCTACTTATGATCTCTCTCCTCTCTGTCAAATAAATAAATAAAATCTTTAAAAAAAACAAAAAAACAAAAAAACAAAAAAAACAGCTTTGCCAATTTGAAAGGAGAAAAATAGTATTGTATTGCTGCTTTTATTTATCTTTCTTTGACATCAATTGAGGTCAAACATTTCCCCCAATATATTTATTTGGCATTAGTATTTATGACTTAGTAAATAGCTCTGCCTTAGGATATTTGCGCAGGTATCATGGATAGTACAAGACCACAAGGACACCTTAAAGACTAATGGACACAGGAAATATCCTTTATAAATGTAAAAATGTAATATCCCTAACAGTTCCCACTGAGCATCAGCATTTCTCTCTCCTCTCCTCTCCCTCTTCCTCTCTCTCTCTCTCTCTCTCTCTCTCTCTCTCTCACACACACACACACACACACACATCAAATTGTGAAGGACCTTCAGGCTATGGGCAGTCCCAAGGAAACTTTCACTAAGGCTGCAAAAGCACACTAGTTTAAGAACCCCCAACTGAATCGAGTGAGTCAGTTTTATTGCAAACAGTCAATTGAATTTAGTTAAAGGATAAATATTATGATGTTTACACAGTTAATTTTAAAAGAAAGTGGTTGCTTTACTTAATAGATTTTTCATCTTGTTTTTAACTCTGCTCTGGCAGAATGCAGACTCAGACTGGTAGATGGCTCCCTAGCCCAGGGGAAGCTGGATAAAGAGGACCCAGGGAGAGAGCTGTAATTCCTGCTTTTTTTTTTTTTTAATTTTATTTATTTATTTGACAGAGAGAGACAGCAAGAGAGGGAACACAAGCAGGGGGAGTGGGAGAAGGAGAAGCAGGCTTCCCGCGGAGCAGGGAGCCTGATTCGGGGCTCGATCCCAGGACTCTGGGCTCATGACCTGAGCCAAAGGCAGATGCTTAACAACTGAACCACCCATTCCTGCTCTTTAAAAACTTCTGTGCCACCACAGAAGCCTTAAAGAGCTAATAGCCAAAGCTGAGGTGGAAGATTTTGCATTCTTGGGCTCTTTGGCATCCACAGGTGGGGAAATGTCATATATATTTTCATGAGTAAAGGAGAGTTGGTGCCCAATATGAAGGCGCTGTGTTCTAACTTTCAGGCTGGGATGGGTGAAAGTTCTCAGAGTTTTTGAGAAGAGTTTCCTTTTCCTAAAATTCTTCTGAATTTTAGAAATTTAGAAAAATTTAGAAATTTCACTGAAATTTCTGTATGAATACAAAGGGACTCTTCCATTAGACAGGCATGAACTTTCCCAAAAAGCAATGTTTTGCAAATACTTTCCTAGTCCTCTCACTTCTTCTATGCACCCCTCGTAAGGGATGTTCTCTGTTCCCATGGCTTCAACAACCATCCTGATGCTCATGGTGCCAAATACCAGGTGTCCACTTACAGCTTGCTCCTTGGCCATCTTGCAAAATGCCTTCTGGGAATTTTTCTTCATTGGGAAGACTGACAGACAGCACAAACCTAACCTGTTTAAAACAGAACTCTTCAACTCTCTCCACCTCAACCTTCTCCTTATATTCCTTATTTTGGCTAATGGCATCACATTTATGTTAGAAAACCATGAGTCTTATGTGGATAATTATATTCACTTGGTCCCTGAGTCCTGCCTAGTCTGCCTCAGGCAAGCATCTGGTGTGGGGCTCTCCCTTTGTCTTCCCCCTGCTCCTGGCCTTCTGTTCAGACCTACCTAACCTCTTTGCCCTCGACTTCAACCCTACTAGCTGGCCTTCCTCCTGGTAGATTTTCTTCACTCTAATCTGCTTTATGCCTTCAACATGGTCTCCAAAGCTGTCTTCCCATTAAAGGAATCTGATCCCGTCACTACCCTGTCTAAAGACAGCCTCCCAGAGGACTAAATCTAAATTCTCTGGCATGTTCCTAAATCTTCACTCCCAGGCTCTTTTTCTCTCTCCCACTTCACTCCATCCCTACCCTGCCCCTCCCTGGCACACTTTTCTCTCCTTGCATTGAATCTCTGTTCCCAGAGCAAACTAATTTTAACCTTTTACCTCTTGAGGTTGTGTGCATTTTCCTCCCTCTATCTTGTCACAAAATGTCTTCCTTATCTTTCAGTGTGAGCTGAAATGAGTAACCCCATTCATTAATTCACTCACTCATTCAACATAATTATTTTTAGCATCTAGTATTTGTAAAATATTGTGCTAAAGGAGGCCAAACAGACAGGATCCCTGTTCTCATGGAGCTATGAACTTTTTTGTGAAGTCTTTCTTGACATCTTTGGCAGTTAATAATTTCCTCCTTACCAACATAACATTCTGTTTCTACCACTATTATGGCAGTTAGTAAACCATAATGTAATTAGCTCTTCATACGTCTGAAGTCTGGATTTCTGACTAGACTATGGGCTCCTGGCATGGTGGTGGAAGAGTTGCATCAGTGACGGAGTCTTACTCATCCCTCTGTTTGAGGAGGCTATTGAACATAGTAGTTAAGGTTGTGGGTTTGGGGGGTGACTACCTGGTTTCAAATTCTGCCTCTACCATTTACAAGGTCTGTCCCCTTGGCAAGTTTGCTTAACCTCTCTCTCTCTTGCTTTGGTTCGTTTCTCCATTGAATGACAATAATAGCAGTAACCAAAAAAGTTATACAGATTAAAGAAGTTGATACAGGAAAGCAATTAGTATAAAATATAGTGGGTACTCTGTTTTTATTCATTCCATTATGGTGCCTAGTGATAGAGGGATCTCAGTAAAAGCTGACTGAGTGAGTAGATGGATATTGAAACATAATAAGATCTCTGTGTAGCTATCTACCCACCCCCTCTAGTCAGAGACCAATCATCTCATTTACCGGACTGAGAATGGTCAGGCCAGATGAACAAACAGCTTAAGGCAGTGACTCTTAAGCTTTAGTGTGCTTTAAAATCTCCTAAGGAACCTATCAAAAATTCATATTCCTGCCTTCTTTCTGATTTAGTGATTCTGGAGATCTCAGAATCCGCACTTTTAACAAGCACTGTGTGGACAGATGGTCCTTAGACCAAACTTTGCAAAATATTAGCCCTGGAAAGATATCTTAGACTCCTTTCCCTGCAGAGAGTACCAGAACTACACATTGTCCCATGAGAAAAGGGACTGGAGAGATCTTGCTGATTAAGGTGACATAGTGCCTTGTGACTCTCACAGGATACTTCTGTGGAAAACAATCACGGTGGGGACCGACGTATGTAAAACATACTGTGCGGAGATCATCTACTTGGACACCTGCGTCATAAGTCCATACTGACTGGTGGGAGATTTGAAAAGAATTCCCAGTGATCCTGCTTGGGTTATTTACCAAGAACTGGCAACAAACCAATGGTATTTCGGGCACGTAGGTGTCGCTAGTCAGGGTTGAACTTCACCATCAATTTCATGTCGGATTAATTTATTATTATTAATCTGCCATTGATTACCTCTGTGACTTTTGGCTAGGTCACTTTGCCTTTCTGAGCCTCTTCTTTATATGGTAAATGGGTAGGGTTAAAGTTTCTCTCGAATCCTTTAATTCTGTTGTTCACTCCTGGGAATTGCAAACCACTCACTGAAGGCCTGAAAGAATTAATGCATCTCCTGAGAGAACAGTCTACTCTGTGTTAACCTCAGGATCAGTTGCCAAACATAACTCAATAGCAACACACCTGGGTTTTTAAACTGCAGAGAGAGCACCAGCTCTACTGTGCATCCTGAGCCCATATTCAGCTGTAATAGGAGCAAAAAAGCACATGTGAAACAAAAAAACATTCTCTTCTCTCCTGCCCTGCCTGCAGCAAATCTGCTCCATCTAGCACTTTCTCCAGAGGCTGTGCTTTCTCACCCGAGGGAGGGCCCTAGGGGATAGGCAACCCAGGAAGTAGGTGTTTAAGCTACTCCTTCCTAAAAGGTCTTGCTGAGGCCACCAGTAGAAGTCATTTGGTCACACCTTTTGGAGCAAACAGAAATGTGCTAGTAATAGGGAATTCATGCCTGTTTTTCTGGAGATCCAACACCTATTCTTGTCTTTATTTCTGTTATGCTATTTTGATGTTGTGACTTATTTATTTTTTTCCTTTTTTAAAGATTTATCTATTTGAGAGAGAGAGAGAGAGAGAGAGAGAGTCCTCACGTACACACACAGGTACGTGAGTTGGGGAGAGGCAGAGGGAGAGAATCTTCGAGCAGACACTCCACTGAGCACGGTCTGACTTGGAGGCGATCCCAGGACCCAGGGATCATGACCCAAGCAGAAAACCAAGAGCTGGACACTTAACTGAACAAGCCACTCAGTTGTCCCTGTGGTGTTGTGATTTATAATAAATACGTATTCGGTCTTTCATCCTGTTTCTGGCACTGAGCTCCTAAAACTCTTGGAATTTCCTAAAGGACTCCTGTCCTTTAGGACTCCAGTGATGGTGTGTCTTATTATGTTAATAAGATGACTTTTGGACTTACTTAAGGTGCTGGCTGGTTGCCAAGAGATCCAACCGTGTGATTAAAGGGTTGGAACTTTAAGGCCCACCCTCTCACCCCTGGGGCAAGAGAGCCTGGAGCTTGAATCATCACTAATGGCCAATGATTTAATCAAGCCTGCCTTTGTAATGAAGCCTTCTTAAAAAACCCAAAGGATAGAGGTCCTGGAAGTTGCACGTTGGTGAACACTTGGAAGATGTGGGGAGAGTGGCATGGGAGCTCCGTGCACTATCCCCACACCTTGCCTTATGCATCTTCTCTGGCTGTTACCAAGTTACATCTTTTTATAGTAAACTGGTCATCCGTAATTATACTGTCTCTATGAGTTCTGTGAGCTGCTCCAGCAAATTTAGCAAATCCAAGGAGGGAGTATTTGGTACTTTCTATCTATGGACAGTCAGAGAAGCACAGGTGACAATGTGGTTGTGAAGTTGGGCGGAGCCGTCCTGGGGGACTGAGCTGAGCGCTTCACTTGTGGGATCTGATGCTCTCTCCAGGTAGTGTGAGGATCAAGTTGAATTGCTTGCTGGTGTGTGAACCTCCCTACCCACCATATTGGAATTGGTCAGAATCCTAGCTCTCGATGGAGGAAAAAGGAGAAATGGGAAGTAAAGTAAAACTTAATTATTCTCACGTGCCCTAACAGGAAGCAGTGCCTCTCACCTTGACTTCTTCTGTTGTCCATTATCCAGAGAGTGGTGCACAGTAAAAGGGCTTCTGCCTGTCTATTTCAGGAGGACCCAGTTGAGGAGACTGTGATGCATTTCAGCATCATCCAGGCCATTTCGTGGGAGTAGAAGTGCAAGTCTTCAGCCCTGTGCCACAGTTCTGCACTCCCAGGTCTCCTTGGCTAGCGTTTTGCAAGTTTTCACAAACCAGTGAATCCTAGCCTTTTCTTCTTTGTCCCATCCCTTCCCATATCATGGGGTAAAATATTTTTCTACTCAATGGCATTAATTAAGTAATAATTAATGTTTTCCCATTTAAAAATTAATCAAAGGCACAGATAATGGCTAATCAATGCTTCTTCACTTCACCAGAGTGCCAGTAATCACTTTTATCATTCCAGTGAAAAGCTGGAAAATTGGCCTCTCAGGGGATTTCTTCAGTCTTATCACAGATCTGGTTTGCTTTCTGTTGGAAAACCGAAGCTAGTTCCAGAACCCCCAGGATGCCTCCACCTCCGTCTGCAGACAGGAAGCTAGCAGGGTGAGCCGTGTTCCCCTCTTCCCACACTGAGAGGCGAGGTAGCTGATCCACAGATTACCAGGTGGCCAAGGACACAGGGCTGCAACCCACGGAGAGAAATGGGGAGGGAGGAGCTTCATACGTAGTTTTTACTTCTTTTTTTACTTTTCAGTGGTTGTAAACTCTGTAGCCCCCGTCCTCGTTTGCCTCTCCCCTCTTGTCTCTTTCTTCCTCCTTCCTATTGTCCCCAACGTAACTGATGGTGGGACCAGAGAGGAGATGAGATAAAACTCACGGAAGAGAGGAGTGAACGAGGCTGTCTGACCAAGGAGGTGAGTAGAATGGTGCAGTATTCATTGTCTGTCATTATGATCTGTCTAATGGTGATATGACACCTTATCACATATGTGTTTATGGCTTTGCCTTGACCTGGCTGTGCTTCTCGGCCTAATTTCCCCTTCTGCTTCAAGACCGCCCAGTCTGGGGAGGTGCTCCTCTCCTGGGTCCTCAAGATACTGTATTTAATTACTGGTTGATCTTTCTCACCCTCCCGTTCGGTTCTGCAATCCATGAAAGCATCTCTGTGTCCAGTACCTTAATAAAATGCCTGAACAGGATTGGTGTTCAATAAATGTGTGTTTTTTTTAAATGAATTAAAAACAGTATGTAGAAACAAAGGACAGTCTCTTCTGGTTGTCAGTGCAGGCATGGGATTAATAAAATTGGTACTGTTCAAAGTTAAATTCCAGGGAGAGATTACACAGTGCCCCAAAGTCTAAGAAAAAAGAGTCAAATCACAGCTGGATACAGGGAGATGGCAGAAACCAAATACTGAATGGCAGGTGTCAAGGGACAGGGGTTTCTGTAAAGATGATCAGGAAGGTAGGAAGGAAACTAGAAAGCTGTGCATTCTTCAGAAGGAGGGGGCTTCTGTGGAAGGCCTTTGCCTGCATCCTTCTCCCTCTCCCACACTGTTCCTTAGAAGAAAGAGGGCTGAAAGGCCACCCCTCCCTCTGACAACTTCAGCTGGACTGCTGCTTCGGCAAGGGCAGAGATCAGCCTTCTGTGCCCAAGGTATGATGACAGTAACTGCCCACAGTGCCTTGTAGAGAGGGATGCTTAGGCAGCAAGTAAACACTGATCTGATGAGAATACAAAACACAATACATTTGGATAGACGGCACTGGAATCTTCGTCCTTTGAGTACACCAATGGATTCCAAAAATCTGGGCTTATGCTTGTCTCATAATTGGTATTCAATAAATATTTGTTGAATGAATAAATGACGTCTTGAAACGGCATAGCCAGCCATTGCCTCTATGGCCAAAGCTGAGTAGTGTTTGCAATTAATGCTCTTCAAGGCAGCTCAAGGCTCATCAGCAAAGCAGAAGGAGATAATAAACCTTAATCAAGGTGCATTCATCCCCTGACAACATTTACCAGACCGTCGAGACCGGTGGCATTTCCATAGTCTCCTACTTTGGTGACTTTGCTCATTTCTGAAGCAAGATAAGCTAGCTCCTTCCTTAAGATGTACGTAAGTTACAGAAGCAAGGGAACAGCCTCTTTCTTCAAACTGGCTTCTGCTCTTGTCCTTTTATCTGAGAAGGCAATTTCTGTGCCTGCTAGACAATGAGTATTACATTTCAAAATTTAGGGTAAAACCCCCTCTATAAGCCACGCATTTTTAGCCTCAAACATTAGCCTTTAAGACAATGACATGAGAACACAATACGGGTAGTGGAATACGTTTCACACGCAGCAGTGTATGTGTTAAATGCCTTTACAATCCCAGAAAATGTGGGTTTACATTTCCCTTATCCTGCTACAACGCCCTGTGAATTTACTCAGCTGGTTTTAATATATTTTTTTTAAAAAGTGGTGGGAATCTATTTCTGTGTGTACATTATGGAATGAGAGACTCTTACAGCAAGAATTTAACACCAGCAAAAGCACATGTGTACAGACGGAAAAACATGAGGAATTCCCTTTCATATGGTTTCCAGCCTCTCAGTATGTAGAACACCATGCTCTGAATGGGAGCCCAAGTATCAACGGCGAACGTCTTTCTAAATGGGCATCCTTTTCGCCAATTGCCACGGATGATAAGATTTTATTTCCTTCCTAACATCCTTCCCCTCCTTTCACCCCAGCACAATAATTTTGGCATTTCCAAGCCATCCTTGCCAGATCCTCGCCTATGCAAACGGCCGCACCTCCTCCCCCCTTGTGGACTGCGGGCCCTGGAATCCTGTAGGCTGTTGGGAAGATGGTCCCAGAGCACGGGGCACGGAAGGCAGCTATCGGCCACAAACTCTCTCGGAGGAAACGTTTTGCCACCAAAGGAAGAGATTCAAACGTAGAGAATAACTTTGATGTTGGTACTGCGACACCCAGGAAGCAAGAGAGAAAAGATAAAGTATTCAAATGAAAATGGTCTTATAAATGAGAAACGGGAGGGAGAAGCTGGTTTTCAGGGGGACAGTTACATGTTTAACAGGCCGGGTTGGAGAGGACCGGGAAGCACTGGAGAGAAAGGACCTGAGCGCCCAGGGCAGAAACCAAGTCCGGCTTGCAGAGCCCGAGGTACTGAGAGCCGTTCACACAGAGAAGGCGGCTCCGAGATGGAACTTGACGGGCCAGTGACATCTGGAAGGTGATACAAACATGAGTGTTCAGTGAGGGGAGGAGAGGGACTCCTGAGAGAAGGAGGAGCTGCACAGCTCCTTGAATGTCCCGGAAGCCATGGAGAGAAAGAACTTCAGGAAGCAAGACGGTAAACGGTCAGCAATGTCACAAGCTGCCAAGAAGTGGAGAAGGTAAGAACAGACTGGCTTTCTCTTCTCCCCTCCCCTCCCCTCCCCTCCCAAAGCGTGATCAGCTCCTCACTTTCCCCAGCTCCTGCTCCCTTCCCAATACCACTGTGATTTCAGTTGCCTCCCCTGAGGGGGGCAGAAGATCTATGTTATTGTTTTGCTCTTTTATTTTTGGAAATGTGGTCCTTTTATCACCTGCCCCTCTTAAGGACAAGGGGACAGAGGGAAACCCTCAGGCGCTAAGCACTGAGTGGAGTAAAATGTTAATGAATGCAAGTTGGTGGCAATGACTTAGGGAAAGGTGGCGATGAAACTGTCAAGGCAGGAGCATCATGCGGCCTGGCCTCCCATTCCAGTCCTTGCACACAGCCCTGGGGGCAGCACGCACACACGCATGCACGCGCGCACACACACGCTGATCTCTCCCCTCACTACAGAGAAGTAAAATCCTGCCTGGCTCACGCAAGTGTTGTGAGTTCACGTGGGATCTGAGAGGCTGCAGGAATGGAAGGCACTCGGAGTGGGGAGTCTGCCTCTTCTGTCCTGCCCCAGAAGGCGTGTACCGACTCCATGTCCCACATGAAGTCTTCCCTGGGATGTGCTAGCTTACGTTCACTTCCCTCATCTGAAATTCTACAGTCAACATTGAGGTAGCAATTATTTTTCTTTATTATTTAAGCCCCAGAGTCTGATCTCCTGAGTGAAATAATAATCTCCTTGAAAAGAGGGACCGTGTCATCTACTTGTGGGATACCCACAAAGCCTGAACGCATTCAACTGATAACTGGAATTAAATGTCACTATGGCACCCGTGATAATTCAGATCTGTTGCTACTCTTTCTCTCTGACAAAGGATTTGTTTTAAAGAGCACCTTCTCAATTTGGCCTTCGGCTAGAGTAATATTCTTGGAGCCCACAAACCCTGAGGCATTGTTTAATAATTGCCATTCAGCATTTCCAAGCACTTTGGAAAACGTAGGGCGCAGCAGCTCCTGCTAGCCACACTACCCCAGCAACATCGAACAAAGCAACGAGGGAAAAACTAGTGGGAAGGGATGGCCCAAACTCCTGGGGTTGGCAACTTCTTAATCCAAGCCTTCTAATAATTACCACAGAGGAATATTTATTTTAGGAGTCTTGCATGCACCTTCATTTCTTCCCCTACTGCTTGTTTTGTGACCCAGAAAATTTTTACCATCCTTGCAAGAATAAAGGAGTGTCAGGTTTTCTTGCAGTAGAGATGCTATTCCTCATCAGGGGAAATGGAGACCAAATTAAACTCTGTTCTGCAATTTAAAAACATATCTCAAATGCAAGCCAACAAAAATTTCCCTGGTTATAGTTGAATTCTTTTTTTTTTTTTTTTTTAATGGCATGCTAAAGGAAAATGCTATAGTAGCCTTCAGCTGAAAAAAAAAAAAAACCTATAATGGGATCCACAGACCTTGTCACACACCCCAGGGAATCAAGACAAACTTTCCCATTGTCTTCCTCCACCTGAGAAACTTTTGTTCTTCACACATCAAGGAAGTGGAAAGTCAACTTCTCCGAAAGCTCAGTTCGAAAACTCACCTACTGTGACTACCTCCTATTCAGACATGTTTGCATCAGAGAAAACATGGCACTTAATTTAACATGGACTCACAGGCATTATTTCCCTAGACCTACTGCGTGAGGTGAGTATTGTGACCTAAATTTTATAGAGGAAGGTAAGGTTCAGAGAGGTCGAGCCATGTGCCCAGAGTCAGGGAGAAAGTCAGTGTCAGGATCAGGACTAAGAGCAAATTCCTTGGCAAGCCCACACTTATAATCCCTTACCATTGTCTCCCTATCTGTGGCATTAGGAACTTAATATTTGTTATAATTTGTAGTTATATTTTAGAGCATAACTCATTATAAAAATGAATAAGCCATTGATTATTGAAAGCTTACCATTTGGCAGATGCCACAGCTCTTTAGGTCACTTACAGACATTATTACACTTAGTCCTAACAGAAATTCTGAGGAAAAAAATTTGTGTTTTAGGGAGTAAGGCAGGGGACTCATCTTGAGGTAGGAAAGCACTGAGGAGCCCAGGATCGATTCTGGGGAACTGCTCATGGTCAGCGGAGAAGGTGCACAAAGCCCTGCCCCTCAGACAGCCTTGGATTTGGTCATTGGAGGGGGTCTGTGAGAAAACTAAGAAGTGAGGTCACCTGGTCATAACTGAGCTGTGTGAGGTGGTGATTCGGGGAGGGGCCTCAAGAGCTCCAAATGAAGGCCATCAGGTCATGGGAAGGAAATTGCTCTGCTACTTTAGGGCTGGATGAATAACACCACTCACTTTAATCCACGGTTGAAGGGGCCTTGGGGATTTTCGAGGGAGTGATACTGATGAATGGGAGCTCAAAACCAGAGGCCGCCTCCCTGACTGACAGGCCACCAGGCAGCGAGAATCCCGAGTGTGCACACGACGTTGCCAAGCCCTCTTTTAGGCACCAAAAATATAGAAGGGAAAGGGAGAAAGGCAAGTTCCCTGCCCTTTTGGAACTCATAGTCTAACGAGGCCACGGTGGTCTGAAGAAGCAAGAGTTACACATGGAAATGGATCAGGAGGATGTCATTTTCCTGAAAGTCTCTCCAGATAGACTGTTGCTTTAACTCTTGATTGAACCATAAAAGTGTAGTCCCCGCCAAATTGCATGGTGTTCTCAATTACGTGAGTTCAGTTGTCACTGGCAGGAGGCCCTTTGAGGATTATGAATCATTACCTATACCATGTTACTAAATGGGAAAAATATGTTATAATAGAATGTGACTGTCAATTTTCAGGGGCATTTCAGTCCCCCGGGGGACTGAACTTCATCACGAGAGGACAAGGATGACACAGGAAGAGAAGGAATAATGCAGGTGATATGTGAATTCATTTCTTTTCAGAACGCACACAGTAATGAGACGGTTTTTATCCAAAATAACATTAGTAGCATTTGCAGACAACTATCCAAATGACAGGCCACTGCCAAAATTACAAGGTATGTCGATGTTTAAAACTAAACTCTGACAGGGAGGGGGATGGGTTTTTACTTGGGGCTGTGCCTTCCTAGGCCATAAAACACACCTAGAAATACACTTTCTTTCATGGGGAAGCTGCAAGGACATTGAGTCTGCTTTCCATTGTTTTCAAATATCTTTGTATCCCATCTAAACAGTTTTCCTGACATTATTAGCAACTTCAAGTACATTTAACCAAAAGAATATCCAGACGAAATGGAAAGGGGAATGGGAGAGAAATGAACATTGATGAAAGGACGTAGAGCTTGGGAATAATTTATTTGTTCATGTTGGAATACACAGTCAGTGGCATTTTTGAGGGAATTTTTGAGGGAAGTGGGAAAGGGTGAACATCCTGAGACCTTGGTTGTGTGTGTGAGTATGTGTGTGTTTAAATAAGAGCCTGTATCTGGGATACAGGATTTAAATCCTGATGAGATCTACAACTTTTATGTTCCCTGACTTAAAAAAAAAATAAATTGACCTATTAAAACAACATCCCTTTGTGGGAATTTTCCTCCTCCTTCCCCCCTGCCCCCCAGACATGACCAGGCTGAGACATCGACACTTAACAAAAACTGTGGGAAAACACGCTGAAAGTGATTAGGAAAACAATGAAAGACATCCGTGGGTCTGTGCAACTCCCTCAGCCAGCTTCCAGGGACAGGCTAAAGATTTGGGCTCGATTCTGTGACAAAGCGAGGCCGCCTGCCATCCTGAGGACCCTGGTTACATGTCAGTGCCTGGTTTTTAATGCTGGTGGAGAGGGAGCAGGCATAGAGCATCAGGCAGAGCGAGGGGCCGCCTCTCTAAGTCACCCCTGACTTTGATCAGGAGGCAGAGCCAGTGGTGGGATAAATACATTTGAGGGCTGACCTTCCCATGCAGTTTCGCCAGCCACAGGGAAGCATCAGTTAATCCCCGACACATATCGGGAAAGGGCTGCAGGAGGGATTGCCTGAGAGGTGAAAAATGGAGCTGGGCAGTCAATCTTCTACAAGTATCACCACCATGAGGAATCAGACAATGTCACAAAAGCCAGCTTTCATCAAGCCTGATTGTGGTAAACATAAAAACACACGCAGCTGCGGGACAATATCTTATTAATCGTCTTCAGTGTTCCAAGAGGTAGGTGTTAATTGTCTCTTGCGCTTCCCTGGATATGTCTGGGACCCGGTTTTGCTGCTAACTGGAACACGGATTAGATGTGAGGAAGAACAAAAGGATCAGGAGGATTTCTAGGCAGCACAATCTCTTAGAGAAATGACATGGCCTTTGCAGGAAGAAGATAATGCTCGGCAGAATTCTAATTTTGACCCTCTCCTGCAAAAAGAATCCAATTTTAATAATCACGGCCCAGAGAAATGGTCATCTTCACAGTGCTGCAGGCTCTACACATGCCTGAATTTGATTAGGCAGCATCCTGAGAAAGGGTTCACTCTGCTTTTGTCCCTGAGTGCTTAAGTCTGTGTGACTGTCTGTCAAGTCTGCATTATTCTGCCTGACATATTTCTTCCCAGGAAGAGTGCCACGTGTGGTGACAACCTTACCATCTAAACACCCTTCAAAGGAAAAGTCTGCTTCACCTGGGCTTCTTATAACTAGATATGCCAACAGTTACCCTGCCATCGAAAGGGAGAGAAACAGTTCAGATGTCCAAGAGGAAGGATAGGAATAGATGTTACGGAAGCCAGGAAAAGGGGGGAAGTACCCCATGTCAAGCGACAATATCAAAGAGAGAGGCTGGACTTCAGGGTCCCCAGCCATCCTTTTTTGTTGTTGTTTTTTTTTTTTTAACCTTAGAATCTCCTTCCTGATTTTTTTTAACCCCCCTACCCAAACTCTAACCTCAAGATTTCTGCTTCTTTCCACTTCATCCTTCCCCCTCAGGAAAGACTCTAATGTTGATCATGGAATCACATGGCCGAGACTCAAGAGCAGGCTTCTTTGCTAACCAGCTTGTGACTCTGGACAAGTCACCTTCTTGCTCCAGGCCTTAAGAGACTGCATTGATATTGTAGCCTTTTGTGGCTTCAGAACAAAAATAAAATTCGAAAAACCAGTAACAGTCACCCCTACCCCAGGCCGCCACGGTATATGTAGCCCGGAAAGAATCCCAGGGAGCAATGAGGATCTGAGACGCTGCTCTTCTCTCCATTTCCCTCTCTCTCCCATGCCTCACACCATCTCTCATGACAGGTCTGCTTCTCCGGATGTGGCTGTCCCATTCTCTTCTCTGCCAGCTCACTGGTTTCCTCAGAGAATAGCTCCCTTGAGTCAAATGACCATCCATGGCTCAGTCAGTGGCCACTCTGGCTGAATAAAAGCCTAGTTCCAGCAGGAAGGGCTTCGGATGGGACCATCAGTCTAAACAGGAGAGCAGGGAGAGGCAGGTACAGTGACCCCCGAAATTACAGAAACTCCAAGGTCCAGTCTCTACCTGAGACTCTACAACTGAGGAATGAGGTTTGGGCTTGCCTTTTGGAGTAACACTGAACAAGGGGAGGGTGAAGGACACAGAGGTGCCTAAGAAAGTACTGGGTGAGGGCCTGGTGTGGGACACGATGATGCCAAAGAAGGAAAGGAAGGCTCCTACAGGGACATGACAGACTGTCTTCTTCCAAAGCACTGTGACAATGCCTCCACTGCATGGGTTCCTCTGACACTGTGTTTTGACCTTCCTCCCCCTGAGATGTGGGGTCTGTGTTCCCTCCTCTCACATCAGGGCGTAAGCATGTAACTGCTTTCTGCCCAGCGAGCAGAGTGGAATTGTTGCTATGTGACTTCCAAGGCTGGGTTATGAAGAGGACACGGCTTCCACTTGGCTCTCTCTTTTGGGGTTCTCATCCTTGGAACCTAGCCACCATGTTGTGAGGAAGCCAAGGTCACGGGGAGAGGCCACATGTATAGCTCTGGCTGACAGCTCCAAGCAGCCAACATCAAGCAGCAGACATGTGAGCTAGGGAGCTCTCGGGTGACTAGCCCCCCAGCCTGCAGGCCATTCCAGCTGCCGCCAACGGAGCCAACCTCTCTGACTGAGCCCAGCCCAAGTTACAGGCTCCAGGGTAAAATAAAGGTTTTCATTGTTTTCGGCCACTGAGTTTTGGGGTAATTTATTATAGAATTACAGCTGTACTGTGTATGCTCAAATTTTGCCTAAGAAGGCAAATGTACACCCCCCCCCCGAAAATGACAAGCCTGACCGTTGAGCCCTAGGGTCCTGACAAAGGCAGAAAAGGCTTAGCTACCACCTTGTCTTATCCCCTCAGTGCTCCTTCTTTTTGTGGGCACAGGGTATCCTCCACATCAAGATGATGTTTACATGGTCTTACATAATTACAGAAACACAGAAATTCTACTTCTCTGCTGGACGTAAATGAACATCAGTTAGTTTATTTTGTATAGCTATTAAAATAACCAAGAAAACCTTCCATTACTAAGAAAATCTTTTTTTTTACTTTTTTCTCTCTTTGCCTGGCCACACGCCACTCCCAACCCCATCAAGCTTTTACAATATGTTATTTGAAAATAAGTCTAAGATGCAAAAAAGTCACTTTTGGCCAAGTGTCCAATCAGCCCTGACATCATGAAGAACTGTCATTAAAGCCTAAATAAAACTTACCGACAGTGGCTTTATGCCTTCAGCAATGCATGCGGATGGCCATCAGTGACCATTCAATCCTCAACGGAAAAGAAACAGTAACACTACTTGGAAATGGATACTTTTGTGAAATGTCTGATCTTTGACCAATTCTTTTCTATGTTTGTCCTCTGCTATCTTACTTCATGCAATATCACAAGCAACCGCTACCTATCCCAGCAAAAATCTCCCCTTCTGGGGCACCTGGGTGGCTCAGTCAGTGAAGTGTCTGCCTTCAGCTTAGGTCATGATCCTGGGGTCCTGGGATCGAGCCCCACATCAGACTCCTGCTCGGCAGGAAACCCGCTTCTCCCTCTCCCAATCCCCCTGCTTGTGTTGTCTTTCACACTGTCTCTCTCTGTCAGATAAATAAATAAAATCTTAAAAATAAAAATCTCCCCTTCTATTACACAATTCCCAGACTCAGGCTTATGTCTCATCAATGCTGTCTTTTTTTTTTTTAAAGATTTTATTTATTTGACAGGGAGAAACACAGCGAGAGGGGGAACACAAGCGGAGGGAATGGTCGTAGGAGAAGCAGGCTTCCTGCCGAGCAGGGAGCCCCATGCGGGGCTCGATCCCAGGACGCTGGGATCATGACCTGAGCCGAAGGCAGATGCTTAACAACTGAGTCACCCAGGTGCCCCTCATCCATGCTGTCTTAAGTGGTTAGAATGGCACTTTTCCCCAGTGAGTACAGGGAAAAGAGATTCCCTAACTTTCAATAGATATAGTAGAAAAACTGATAATAAGTTAGAAGACTTGATTTCTAATTCTGCTCTTTTACTAGATTGTGTGGTGTGTGTGTGTGTATGACTCTTTGCATAGCTCAGTTTCCACTTCTACAAAATAGAGTCTAAGATCTGTCCTAGCTACCTCACAGGTCTGGGTTTCTTTATTTTCTTAAATAGCTATAAATGTGCTTCAGAAAGCGTGGTGTTCTGTAATCATCAAAGTAACACGTCTGAGGATAAAATCAACCAGCCACATGAAATCTTAGGTATGCTAGTGCAGAGCCTTGTACATTGGGACCTCCAGTGTGTCAGGCACAGCTGGACACTTACCTACTTACGAATGAGCAGGTTCCATCCCTCTCCAGCTTTCCTTCCCCACTGACTGACCTTCCATCTAACTGACATGATAACCCTCCTCACAGGATTAAGCCATTAAACCCAGGCATTGCTACTAGAAGCTGATTACTTTCAAGTACCATTTGCTAAACATGGACTCTGGCTAGTGGTTTCACTTACAATATTTCATTTAACCCTCACTGTAACTCTGTTATGCACATGGCAATATTACTATTTTACAGATGAAAAAACTAAAGGTCAAAGCTGTTAAGTAGTTCACCCAAAGCCATGCAGCTGGTAGGAAGGCAAACGTAGGATTCAAACCCAGGTCTCACTCAGCAAGCCATTTTTTACATTTCAACATGCTCTCATTCTAGGATGCTTCCTCCTGCTTAAGAGAAGGAATGGCGTGAAGGATCACCTTACCTTCTACTGCAGGAACGGGAATTTTTTTTTTCCAACATACTAGTTAATTATGGTACAGCAACAGAAAACTTTTTGGAAGCTCTTTCTTCTTGAACATCCTTCCTCAAGCTTTTGTATTCAAGGCATCTGCTTATATTTTCCAAGATCATGAACTTTGAATTGCTTTTATTAATAGGACTCTATTTTTTAGAGCAAGTTTAGGTTTATGGCGAAACTGCACAGAAATCATAGAGTTGACATGCCCCTCCCCCAACTTTACACTTTTTTATGTTATTATTTTTCTCTAGTTCCATACCCAAGTAAGCACGCTTTCCATGAATTCCTGTTGCATCTTTTACCGTCATTTTATCTAATAGAAATGACCAGTATATTTGCTAGAACTAGGGGTAGGACTCAAAAATAAATTTGTAAGTTTGCTTCTTGGACAGACTGGGGAAGAGCTCCCTGAGACATGGGGAGATGAAAAGTTTGCATTTGCAGTCTGCTAAGCTGGGACAGCCTTGGAGGACGGGGATCCCAGCATAGCACTGTATCTCCTGTCATTGGGTCGGGGCGAGAACAATGCGGGAACAATGTTAGAAAAAACCCATGAACCATGGGGAAGGAGAGGATTTCAACACTTTACAACTCAGTGTCTGCATGAAATCTAGAATTGCAAATGGAGTACACAGGACCCTGAATACACAGTCATTATTTTATATTTGCCCAATATTTCCAGGATTTTTAAACATTAGAATTTTTTTTAAAGTATATACAGGGGGCACCTGGGTGGATCAGTCCGTTAAGCATCTGCTCTTAGTTCAGGTCATGATCCCGAAGTCTTGGGAGTCTGCTTCTCCCTCTGCCTTCCTCTCTCCTGGCTCATATTCTTTCTCAAATAAATAAATAAAATCTTTAAAAAAAAAAAAAAGTGTTTCCACGATTTGCTCTTTCGCATTAAATCATTTGGGGAGGATCTGTGATTTATCCCGCATGGCAGTGGGACGCACTGGTGAAGATGGAGACATAGAGACCCTCTCTCATGTTCTTTATGTTTTATTCATCCAGTTGGCACCAAAATCCACTACATGAAGACTGAATGTCTTGCTATAAAGAAATCTATTGGGTGTAGCAGTGAGAAATGTTCCACAGAGGCCACGCTGTTCTCAGCAGAGCTACTTCTCACGGCAGTGACAGAGCTCAAGCGAAGTCTGAGATGCTCCGTCCTGGGGTCCATTAGCCTCAAGGACTTCCGTTACAAGACGTTTTGGAAATAATGGGGTGTTGGGAAAATTGGCCTTTTCGAAAAGGAGCAGCCAAGTGTTAAAACCAAGGAGCTTTCTCTCGGTTGAGCAGTTAGGGGCTGACCACGTGTCTCATGGCAGGTTTTTCTCTTTTTAGTTTCCAAAGTTTCCATAGGTGTCTGTCTAGGATGGTGCTGCCTTTTGGGGAGGCCTTGACCATGTCCGTGGGGGCTGAGCTCTGGGTCTTCCACAGAAACATGGCTGCCAGCAAAGCCCAGATGCAGAACTCACAAATTCCTGCCCTCTGGTAGACAGCGGAATTTGCTTTCTTACTTTAATAAGCTGCGTCAGGTACCGGCACACTAGAGGAAATTATACAGCAATATAGCATAATTAGCTTTTGCTCCTAAATGAATTATATATTAGCTCTTACAAATTGCCTATCAAATCACGGGAGAAACAGGGTACTTTTTGGAGTCCCGGGAGGGAAGAGATGTATCAAACTGTATTATAAAGGCAATACGGGTGCAGCAGAAGGGGCTGATAGGATAATGACGTTGTCCGTGTTTGCAATCATGTTGAGTAACTCACATGCATCATTTCATTTCCCAACAACTCTGCTCTGTAGGAACCACTACTATCCTCATTTTAGAGACCAGAAACGGATGCAGCCAACTTGAAATCTTTGGCCCAAGGTTATACAGGCCATATGCGTCCGAGTGGCAACTGGAACCCAATAGTTTCTGGGGCTCCCTTAACAACTATAGGTCACTGTTCCACACAGGGATGCAGACTTTTGGCAAAGGTGACCAGAAACACAAAAATTACAAGCACAGTATGATTTGATGAATGCCCCTAGATTGAAAGAAACAGGTTTCACTGATTTTAAAATCAGAGCTCGAACAAACGAACAAAACAAACACACAAGAATACCACGTATAGGCTTCTGGCCATGGAGCTGGTCTATTTCTTGGACTTTCCTGGTGCCAACTTACGTTCCTTTCACCTTATTCCAATCTACTGATATATCTGGTGATCCTCCAAGGGGCTTTTTCTTACTGCTCTGAATCAAGATGCTGCCTTCTCCACACCTTCTTTCTTTTCTTAAGATTTTACTTATTTATTTGAGAGAGAGAGAGAGAGAGAAGCAGACTCCCCCCCCCTCCCTGAGCAGGGATGGATCCCAGGACCCTGAGATCGTGACCTGAACTGAAGGCAAATACTTAACTGACTGAGTCACCCAGGCGCCCCTCCACATTCTTTAGAAGTTAGATGTGAGAGGTAAATAAGATATTATATAAAAAGAGTGGCACATAGTAGGTGGTTAATAAAAGCCACTTTTGTCTTAGTTATTATTGCTCAAATACAGACTCTGGGTTCCTATTTTTCTCAGAATGCCAAATTAACCCATGACCTATGCCAAAAGAAACATATTTGGAATTTCCTAGACACTCATTAGGTGCTCTAGAAATATCTGCATTTTTATTTTTATTTTTTTAAAGATTTTATTTGTGGGGCCTCTGGGTCCTGGGATTGAGTCCCCCATTCATCAAGCTCCCTGTTTAGCCGGGAGTCTGTTTCTCCTTCTTTCTGCTCCTCCCCCTGCCTGTGCTTTTCTCTCTCTCAAATAAATAAATAAAATCTTTTAAAATACATATCTAGATTAAAATATTTTATTTATCTGAGAAAGAGAGTATGAGTGGGAGAAGGGCAGAAGGGAGGGAGAGGCAGACTCCCAGCTGAGTGTGGGGCTCGATCCTAGGACCCTGGGATCATGACCCGAGCCAAAGGCAGATGCTTAACTGAGTGAACCACCCAAGTGCCTCCTTCCCATTTTTAAAAATATTTTATTTAACATCTGCATTTTTAAATGGATGGATGAATAAACAAAAGAATGGGGGTATGCTCTTACAAAATCACAGCTGATACTATCCCAGATTGCCTTGGAAGTAAACGCCTGATATTTTAAAATGACAGAGTTATGTTCAGGAACGGGCCACTTATTGTTCTCTGCGCTGGTATTTTTCACACTGCTCTATGGACTCAGTACTCCAGAAAAGGCTTTTGCTCCTGACTCGGGCGATGTGCATACCGATGAATTCAGTGGGCATTTGGCCTGGCAGTTCATGTGGCCAAGGTATCCTGGCCTCTGGTGAAATGGAGTTGTCCCTCTGATGTTTCTCACTTGGCAATAAAGTCTCTGTAACCAGAGTCATTGCTCCGGCACCCTGCTATTTAATCTTTGCTGGAAAGTGATGAAAACAGACCTCACTTGTATGAGAACTCTTAGGTTAGTGAAAGCAATGTGAGAAGTTGCCAAGTTTGTGCTTAGAAACAAGCACATGTTTGAAACCTTGGTTTTCTTTTTCTTAAGCTTCCTCAAGTTGGAAGCTTATAACACAGATACGAAGTCTGATTTAAGCAGTCCTTAGTACCATCCTCGTTCAGTTTTTAAGATCAGCTCTTGCTGGAACAGAAAACAGAAAGCCAAAATGTCTCGCTCCCCACCCCTCTCGGGGCCCCCCATTCTTTCTCAAATAATCTAGATATTTAGGCAATCTTTCCCTTCCCTGAGGGTGTGATTTTATTGACTCATGATTAAGAACTTCTGATGGGAAAACCAAACAGAGAAAACTGGCTTGGGGGTCCCACAAGGAAAGAGAGAGCATACACTCTGACCGCGGCAACTATACTAAACAGGAATGAGACTCGACAGAAGAAAATGTTCTTGAAAATATGAAATCCTTTACGTGAACTTTATGCCCTTTGTGAGGAAGTCAGTTTTTTTCTCCATAATGTGTACGAAACTGTGAGTGGTAGTTTGAATTACTTTGAGGTTCGAGGAGCTCATGCATGAGTGAAATTGTGTGTGGGAGGGGACTGACAGTGGAAACTCAGTGGTGAACACGGTGTGGGCAGAGGGAAAAAGCACATGCGAAACATCTCTGAAAGGAAGTGTCACCGGAAAATCTTATGAGGCAGCATTCTACAGGGCGAGTCAAAGCAGTGTCAAACGTGCTGTGCATTTGCTCATTTAAAAAGAAATCCTACAAGCAAAAGATTTTTGATGCCCAAAGAATCACTGATGAGAAACCATTACTATTTTAACTGAACTAACATTCCTGGAATTCAGTCACATCCTATTAGCCAAAAGAAGATTCTAGTCCGGAGTTAGGGACTGGATTTTTTTCTACATCTGGTTCCACTCATGGAAACAACCACCTCGACACCCATTATTCTCCTGACATATCTAGTTTAATATAAGAGGTGATTTCCCTATTAGTGGCCTGAGGTATGATTTGATGAGAGTTTGGTAATGCATATAAATGGATTCCCATTATACAATTAAAGCCAATAGGGCCCAATCTAGGTTTCTTATTGAATTTTTTTAACTAGTAGACATTTTGTATAGTACAGTTTGTGCTTATTAATTTACTACCTGGTCAATCTTTATGTATTACCTTAGTATTCTTGATTACCAAGGGTTAGTCTAAGGGGAACACAGGCTTTTAAAATTCATTTAAAATGGATATTTTAAATTCTCTACTTGAAATATCTGAAACAGGCTTTAACACTGTCATGGGGTAAACTAGAAAGAAAGCTAGTCTCCTACCACTATGACTTATTTCAGGTAATTGAAAATCTATGGCCTTGAAATTATAGCAAAACTAGTTCATTTGTGACAGCAAATTAGTTTTTCTCCCGACAGATTTGCTAATTCGTGTCATGTTTCATCATACCCATTCTGTAGACACACACGCAAGCTATTAGAACTCCAAATCGACTCACTATCTTGTTTGCTGTAGAAATGATTGTAGATGTCTTTGTTGAATTACCCGGGAACATTTGTATGAACTAAAACTTTCACTCAGAAAAGATTACGCCACAGGAGTAAGTAGCTTTAAAAGATGGAACAAAAGATATTTATAGTCGGGTGACTTAATCTACTATTATTATAAAATATTAAAGATGACTACAAGAACTTTTCTTCTAAAGTTCAGAGCGAAGGCACACTAGGAATGTATATGACTGAGGTTAATGATGTATGTACCAGCTGACATAAAGAAAGCAAGAAAAATCTGAATTCTTATTTTTCTTACTCCCATTTTTTTCCCCAAGGAAATGATTTCACACTGAAAATTTGTTAAGAGGAAATTAAAAGCCACTGTTGATGAAATTGTTTAATAGATCACTCAATTTTTACTTTTAATGATGATTAACCTAGAATTAGCAGTACCCTTGCTTACAAGAAGCAAACAATTCATAGGAGGGAGGGGCTTGGAGAGACAAACATGTGCCATGCTCTTGTCCTTAATTTTTAGGCATTACCCCATTTACTCTGCAAAACAAACAAACAAACAACAACAACAACAACCACACAGTAAGGGAGTATTATTACAGATGAGCAATCTGTTGATGAGAAATTTTAATGAACTTGTCCAAGATCACACCAGTAGTGAGGGGAAGGGTTAGATTTTGAAACCCAGGTTTGCTTGACCCCAGAATCCATGATCTTACTGGCCACCTCTTTTAGAGGGATTTGGAATGAATTGCACATCCATATCCAGAGCCAATTCATGGAAGAATGACAATCTATACAGCTCTTACAGCATGCCACAGAACTCTGACCTCTCCCTAGTCTTATTTAATGATTTATGGTGATGACTTGGTTACATTTATAAAATCATGCTTAGGGAATTTATCAATGACATGTAGCTGAGAACAATAAGAAATACTTTGAGCAACAGAATCAAGAGGAGAAATATCTCAACAAGGTGGAACCATGAACCAGTCTTATTTAATAGGAATAAATGCAAGTCTCTGAACTTGGACTAAAATATCAATTGTACAAAATGAACAGAATTGGAGAGAAGCAGTCTAGCAGGGGCTAATGTATAAAAAGTATCTGATTTAATTTAAGTAATCAAAATTTTACTGAGGGCCTATTCTGAAAGAGAATGGCGTCCAGAGAGTTCTAGTTGATGGTAATCTCAATACCCATCAATCATATAATGTGGCTGTCAAAACAACTAACATTATCTGAGGTTGCAGATGTAGATTAGTCCTCCTCTATCTACACTGTTCTTGTCAGACTTCACTGGGAGTATAGTGTTCAGTTTTCTGGATCCCTGATTAGAAGGGGAATAACCAAATTGATACTTGTTTAGAGGACACACAAGGTTAGGTGAAGAGAGAACCAGAAATACTATTGTATAAGAAAGATGCAAAAGACTAAGGAAAAAATTTTTTTTAAGATTTTATTTATTTATTTGACAGAGAGAGATCACAAGTAAGCAGAGAGGCAGGCACAGAGAGAGAGAGAGAGGAGGAAGCAGGCTCCCTGCTGAGCAGAGAACCTGATGCAGGGCTCAATCCCAGGACCCTGAGATCATGACCTGAGCTGAAGGCAGAGGCTGTAACCCACTGAGCCACCCAGGCGCCCCAGGAAATTTAAGTAGTAGAAAAAGTACTGTAGAAGAAGCATAAGAATTATATTTTAAAAGATTTATTTATCTGAGAGAGAGAAAGGGGGAAAGAAAGAGATAGAAATAGCATATACACCCTCTTGAGTAGGGGGAGGGGCAGAGGGAGAGAATCTTCAAGCAGACTGTCCAA
>CM053613.1:61002330-61023338 GCA_028646535.1 Procyon lotor
TCTTTCTTTCTTTCTTTCTTTCTTTCTTTCTTTCTTTCTTTCTTTCTTTCTTTCTCTCTCTCTCTCTCTCTCTCTCTCTCTCTCTCTCTCTCTCTTTCTAGATTTTATTTATTCATTTGAAAGAGTCAGAAACAGAGAGAGCACAAGCAGGGGGAGAGGCAGAGGGAGAAGCAGACTCCCTGCTGAGCTAGGAGCCAATGCAGGGCTCATCCCAGGACCTGGAGATCATGACCTGAGTCAAAGGCAGAGGCCCAACCATCTGAGCCACCCAGGCACCAAAAGAGTTATTTTCAATTACCTAAGGTTCTAGCACATGAAGGAAGGTTTGAACTAATTGGATGTAGAACCAAGTTCTTGTCTTGGACCACCTCATAGAGGTAATATAGGCTGACTCTGAGAAACGGACCATGGGGCATCTGGGTTCTGTCAATGACAATGTTAAAGTCCAGCTGGAAGGCCACTGATGAAGCTGTTTGGGCAGAAATCTCTGCATGGATTGATATCCAAAGGGTAGGATCCAAGGCATTTTCATACAAACCCAGGTAACCATGTGAAGTTTGGGTTTCTGCAGTTGCTCAGCCCATGAATAAACAAAGTCCAGGGGAGAAGAGAAGCTTCACAGTCAAGAGGAGCTGAGCTGTGTGCAGAGCCAAGTGTCAGGGCTGGCTGAAGAACGCGGTGCGAACCTGTGACACTAAAAATGGACAGTCCGGGAACCACACGGTTTCCCTGAAAGATGAGATTTGCTTTCACTTTGAGAAAAATCACATGAAACACTTGCCAGAGTGTACAAGACAAGGTCCTTACAATCCTTTTCTGTGGTCCTTCATAACAAGGAATGTCATAGTGACAGATCTGTTTCAAACTAAGTCTAAGAAATGAAGAGTCTGTCAGGCAAAGAGCTCTAGATCAAGAGTTAATATCACCTAGACACAAATTATCTTTAAAGTTCAAAGATCTCTAGTCGTAAGACCCTATAGTTTTTTAAAAAAATAGAGATTATCTATGAAGAGGCACTTTTGTGATTTTATAGTCATATCCCTTGTCTATATCCCTTGTCATATCCCGTGTCTTTAGCTCTTGTTGGCACAGCAAAAAATTTGGAAAAACTTTTTGGAAAAAATATTCCAAAGATTAGGAAGGATTTCATCTCTAAGCTAGCATTCCTTAGAATGACCCCTTCTAGCTACTTACTCTTAGTGTTCCATTATCTGGAAGCAGAATAAGACTATCTTCCAGTGTTATGAAGGACAGTCAGGTTATCCATACTTGGGATGACCTATACTTGGGACATAGGCCAGCATGAATGATCAACTCCAACTAGATATTGCCCAGTGATCATGAATCATGGAAATTTACCTGGCTTGCTTCCTGCAGGCCATCTGACCCTGCCCTTGTGTGCACTAGAATCAAATTATTTGAAAATAAAAATTCTAGTGGAGCACATTTCTTAGAATAATTTACACTGCTCTGAAATCCAGGAATCATCTCTTACGTATACCATTAAAACTCGGGTAAGCGGTTCAAGAACCATTGTGTTCATTCTCTGGCTCTTGCCATCTTCCATTGATTAAAACATGATGTTGGGGGAACAGAACTGTGTGCCACTGTGCTTCCCCAGCTAGAAAGACACTGTCAACTTGATCAGATTGTAATAATCACTTGGCAGAACATCATGTTAAAGACATGCTGATAGATTTTTTTGAGCTATCCTGTTTATATAACATCTTTAGCTCCAGAAATAAGAAGAAATAGTAATAAAACAACTCATCCCATGAGGTTCAAAAAGACACTGTATTTCCTAGAATTTATTTAAAGCAACAGTGTATTTATCAATTTCAAATGAGGCACTCTCATTTCTAACAAAATGGAAATTTCTCTTTGAAGATCAAGCTCTTTATTTATTTATTTATTTATTTTTAAAAAACATTTTATTTATTTATTTGGCAGAGAGAGAGAGATCACAAGTAGGCAGAGAGACAGGCAGAGAGAGAGGGAAACAGGCTCCCTGCTGAGCAGAGAACCCGATGTGGGGCTCAATCCCAAGACCCTGAGATCATGACCTGAGCCGAAGGCAGAGGCTTTAACCCACTGAGCCACCCAGGTGCCCCAAGATCTTTATTTTTCATTGGTCTTTATCCTTTTTTTTTTTAAAAAATAGAATGTGAGGGACATATATTTGACTTGCCCATTTACTTTAACAAGACAATCTACCCATTTTAGGTATTGGCATCTACTACTCTGACCTGCATTTTAAGACATAACAAAGGCAACTGACAAATTCCACCATGTCTTCTTTTCCTTCTTTCTGTTGTTCCTTTCCAATTCTCACTGTAGCTGTGTCTGCAGAGGGGACAGTCCCCAGAGGGCAGAGGATTCAAGCCTCCTATTATCTGGATTCAAGCATCCTTTTTATACCCCTACTGTTTGTCTAAGTGGAACCTGATGAGACAAAGCACAGGTCTTTCCATCAGAGGGTAAACAACCTAGAACTGGGCTCAAAATAAGAAATAAAAACGGATAGTCACAGAAATAAAAGAAAGACCAGTCTCTACAATAGCAGACCAGGTGGTCAGTCCAATAAATTCATGCCAATGGTTAGTTGAATTGGCAGCCAGAGTGGCAGAGTGGAGGGACTGCCTGGTGGGGGTGGGAGGTACAGATTAACTAGACCAGTTTAATTATTTTATTATTGGGTCAGTTCAGTCCCAGTTTTGACCTTGCAATACTGTATATACCTAGTTGAAACCTACATCTGAATAGTCAAAGTAAAGGTGAGAGTTTAAAGCATTCTTCAGATAATTTGGGAAAGGGACGAGCTAGAGGCTAAAATTATGTGGTGTGGCTCTCTCCCCAGTTGGAAGCCACTAGATAATTTCCTCCATTTCATTTCATCTGAGCAAAAAACAAACCACCTTAACATAAAGTAGTTTCCTGCAAGGAGAGAATAAATTGGTTGCATTAAATAATTTGTTCTCTTTAGCTTACAGTCTGGAGTTGGATGAGATAAAATCTAGAAAAACTACAAGTAAAAGAACTACATTCTGAAAAGTTGTTTTCTTTTGTTCAAATGAGCTAAATGTGTCTCTCTTCTTTAGTAGCCAAAGGCACAAGAACTAAATACAAAATTCCTTGGGGAAAAATGCTGCTACAGGGCTGAGTCCATTGGCTCCTTTCCCTCCCTTTATTCTCAGGAAGAAAAGACACTGAAGGGAATGCATTAAAATCCTTCTAAGGTTCAATTCATGATCCCTCCCTGCCCCTCAACCTCTCCAGCTTCTCTGACATTTAAAGGAACACTGTCAAATAGGTGAGGTTTTATATTTAGAATTAAAATTCTTAAAAATTTCCAAGAGAACCAATATAATTCTGTGATACATATGTTTGCTTGGGAAATAAGAGATTAAAAATATTCAGACCCTGAACTTGTTTCTTCCTGGTTGTTTCTGTGTGGGCAAAAGGAAATTTGAAGAGCTAAATATTCTGAACAATGTAGATATGCAAGCTATAGAAACCAAATCTTTCTACGTCATGTTTTCCTTCAATTGTGGGCTTTTTCCCCTATTGATCTAATTTCTGATAGAACTCCATGTCATGCTATCGATCATAAAAGTATATGATCATAAAAGTATATATATGATCGATAGCATGACATGGATATATATGCATGTATATACATATACATATGTATATATGTATATATATCTATATATCTATTTCTCACTTGCAAAGTCCTGGGTAGGCTGGTGGATCCCTCAGAAAAATATGATTAATATATTTATATCTACAAAGTATGCTGCATTGCTCTCTTAGATTTTACCTCTGTTTCCAGAAACCCCTCAGCTCATTACTTGATAGTTCTGAGGAACTCCAGTGCAAGGGTAAGAATATTTTCCCAAGAGCGTTCAAAGGCAGTAAGTGACCAGAAGAGGAAAGCTCAGAGGCTAAGCTTCTAGGAATTACCCAGAGATGGAGAAGATTTGCATTTCCTCCAGTGGAACAGTACTGAGGAAGATCAAGGTGATTCTTCTATCAGGTCACAAACTCAGAAAACTAAACGTGAATTGTCTGTGCCTTTGGGTGTCTGTTTCACCAAGAAAATAATGACTAATCTCTGCTACCAAACATACAGGCCAGGTAGAAAAAGAGCGAAGCATGATTTACTAGGATCCAATGGAAGTGAAAAGAAAGTTCAACAGAACAGCAGGGACACACACATCCACAGTATGGACAATTTCCACTGACTCAGCAAAAAAGGCGAGGGGCAGATGTGTATGCGGGAAGATGAGCTATTAGCAGTTTATTTGAAAATTATACTCTGCCTTGACCAAACTACTGTCAATTTTTAGATAGCAAAACTACCTGCTCTCTCATCTTTCCTCTCTTGATTTATAGTGAGTCACAAAAGAGTTAACATTTTCTCCCCTTTAATCCCTAAAGCAAGCAAGTTGATGATTAATTGTGCCAGCCAGTTTTCTTCAGAGAATCGAAACACTGTCATTACATATGTCAAGAGAGTCCAACTTCTCCGATCATCCATATATTTTTAACTGTATCATTTCATAGCATATACCCTTACGACAAAGATGAACAAACTGAGCATGACAAAACTAATTAACAATTAAATTCTTAGAGGGTAAATATAAGTAAGAAAAGTGATTCGTTAATTAATGCTTTGTACATGCAACATTATCAGCGACTGCCTGCCTTTAAAAGCAAAAATGGCGGATACAAGAAGATTGTTGGTCATGTGCTTTCTTGCAGCAACTGAGAAAATAAATAGCTCATGCCATTGGGGTGATTTTCATTCTAGGAAAAATTAGTTATTTCCTATCGGTCTCAGAAAAGAACCTTACTTGAAAAATCTTTTGTAAGGTAATAACTGCTCTAGGCTGCATAAAACCCCTTCTCTTGGGGAAATGTTATCTTGTTTGCCTAGTCACTTACTTCCTGATATCTGTGTATACCAAACAAAGAGACCTATGCAACAAGACAGGACAAAGGGATCAACCACTGAGATGAACCAGTGGTCAGGCAGAAGTAGGGCTGTCTATCTCATCCATTGAAGGATAAAGACAAATGGTAGGATCCCATCGTGTAATTCCAGTGGAGAACGGAAGATGTCCTGTCCCCATGCTACAAGCAGGAGGCCCACTCCTAGGTCTGAAATATTCCTTGGCTCCCCTCTTAGCACCAAACAAGAAATTGCTTCTATCTGTCACGCTTGGGGTAAATAACGTTAAGCACAATTACAAATTATGTGCAGGTGATCCTTTGCCTGCCCAGGCCTCTTAGAATTGCTAGCCTCTCCTGTCTTAAACTTTTCTCCTCTCTTCCTCCCCGCCCAGGCTTTCCATGACCCAATGGCCCCCTCTTTTTCAAAAGGATTTAATACATCTCTATGTGAAGTTTAATCAACGAGTTATTTTTGTGGTCCTTGTCTCATCTCTACATGTGGAATGCTAAGCATCAGGAAGCAAATGGCTGTAGGTAGTTGGAGGCAGGAGTGTACTCAGTGCCTGTAAAAATCACCCCAAGAAAAGGCAGAGAAGGGTTGCCCACTCAGGTCACTACAGTCTGGGAGGCCAAAGCTGCTCACATGCAAATTATGCTCTCAGTGAGGTCAAAACTCTATGTGCTACCCAACTCACTGAGATTCACAGTCACGTTCTCCAGAAAAGTAAAAAACCAAACAAGGTTTAAGTCTGGGCACACATCGGCAACGGTCTATATACCAAGAAGCCCCTGGCTCCTCCCTCAGCATAACTAATTTTAAATAACAGAAAATAAATCTGGGTCAATTTTTGGAGCTGTAAATCCAGTCGCAGTAATTCTGACCCCATTAATATAACTACTATTTCAAATTCTGCTCTAACAGTTGTTGTGACTCTTTGAGAGCTGGGAGGCAATCCAAGTAACCAGAGGAAAGCAAGTCTTTCTCATGCTTCAATCCCACCATTCCAGAAAGAATGTAAGGGAGGCTGGGGCAAAGGACAATCTTTATTTGTGTTCCATTCTTCATTACTCCTACCTCTACTGACTCTCTCTCATCCTTAGCCTGCATTTCCTCTCTGTGGATGCTTGAATACCTTCCACGAACATTCCACGTAATAGTCAGTCACCTACCATGACTGGGCAGTTGGCTCAGTCTAAAGACACTTGACTCTGCCTACAGGGAGCTTACAGTTTAGCTGGAAAGACAGATCATTAAATAAGCACTTGCTGTAACTGTAACTGTACATAGTAAATAGTGATTGCTCTGTGCTGAGGGAGGGTCAGAAGTCACGGGAAACCCTCTTCTGAGGTATAGGAGTGGAGACTTCAGAGTGTGGGGGAGTTGGCCAGGTAGAGTGTGAAAGCAGTAGAGAGGAGAGCATTCTGGGAGAGAGGACAGCATGAGTGAGGTTCCAGAAGGGAGAGAAACTTGACATTCGAGGAAGTGAAAATTGTGTCTGGAGACTCAGGTAAGTAACTCAAGACTAGGTCAGGAGGAACTGTGTGGTAAGACAGGCAATGGGAAGCCACTGAGACAGGCAATGGGAAGCCATATAATCTGGCAGGTTATATGATCTATTTTGCATTTTAAAAGACCACTAATGACAATGTGCTGAATGGCCTGAGTGGCTGGGAAGACTACAGCCAGGATGACATTTTAGAAGGCTATCCGTTGACACCATAGCCACTCCTTCAATCCCTTTAACCACATCAAGCCACATCTCCCAGGCAGCTCCTTCAACTCAGGATTTCTCTGAAGATCAGGAAATGCTCCTTTCCACAGTACCCATTGTCAGACTCACTGATTTAAGGCCTGTTCTAATTCTACCAACTGGGAATATACCTAACAGCTCTTCGAACGTCCTAAGTCAGGTTTCATGTCTTACCTATGTCTCTTCTGAGAAAGGAGTAAATTCCTGGCTAACCATCAAAAGTTCCCTCACTAATTCCTCACAGGATATGGTCTACTCCATCTTTAACCAGCAGTGGCCGCAGGGTCTCTGTCCTCACACCATTCTGGTGATTTATCTCTGAATTTATATCTCTTTTGTAGTGTAGCTCTTGGAACTGAAAAACATACCCCAGGTGTACTGTGGACAAGACAGAAAAGAGGAGGCCCGTCACTTCCCATGGAGAGACCACTAGTTTTCTGGCAAGTAGAGAGAGCACTGTTCTCCAAAAGGGAGAGCAACTACCATCCTTTCCTTCTTCATTAGTCATACCATCCCAGATTTTTGGTGGCCCACATAACTGCCCCAAATAAAGCCTACATTTTTCTGATACTCCTACAGCTAGGAGTGACCATGTGACAAAGATTTGTATAGAAGTATTGCATGTGACTTCTGAGAGGAATCCTTAAAGAGAGGGGCAGTCTCAGCTGCTGCTGCTCCCTCCTTCTTCTTCCTGACTGGGCCCCCAGCAGCCATCTTGTCTCATCTCATGGTGGCAGAGCAGCAAAAAAGAAGGAATGTAGATAGATCCCTGACCTGCCAAGTGTCTGCCTTTCCTGGATCATACCTTGGAACTTCTCTTACAAGAGAGAAATAAACATGTACATTGCTTAACTTACCTTCATGTTGCATTTTCTGTCTTTATGTCAGAAAATTTATTTCCATTAATGCAGCCTAGGAATTTTCTACCTTGACCACACCACACTATACAATGCTTTTTATTTAGCCTTTTCCCCTTGATCTGCTATTAAGTACTAGATAGGTCTCCTTCACTGAAACGGTAGGTGAAAAATCACCAAGGGATCTAGAGAGGGAGACTGGATTCAAGGATGGATGAAGACAGACATGAGGCATTGGGCTGGGGCCCCATTCCTCAAAAAAGCTATATCCTCTCTAAGATTCAGGTGTCACATTCTTCCGGGGCTGTGAGTCTATGAGCAAGTCATGACAAACTGGGCACTTCTTTGTCATGTAGAACTTGTTCTGGGGAGATGAGTGGGGCTTTTGATGACTCCATTGTGTTGGGAACCCATTTGTCAGTGCTTCTGGCTGAGGTCTCATAGCCCCTCTTATGCTAGTTCCCCCACATCCAGTCCCCTGATGCATGCAGTCTTGCTAAATCTAACTGCTTAGTCAAAAACGTTTCTGTTGACTCATGGGAACATGCATTACGGCAAAACAGTGGCAACATTAACTGGCAGGAAGCCAAACCCACCCAGAAGTCTCCACATTTTCTATAAAAGATGAATTAAAAAAACAATGCGAAAGTCCCTGCATGTCTCATCACTTTGGACTAAAGCCAAAATGAAGACTAATCATCTCATTAAGCAGGGTTCAGCTTCTAGTTCTTTCCAGAAGAGAATCACTTTTTAGCATGAAGAAAACTTCACTGAAAACTCTCTCTTGAAGCATAAAGAGGGTGATGGTGGCCAAGAATCCACTTGAGTAAATTAAATTTTTTTAAAAATATTTTTTATTTATTTGACAGAGGGAGAGAGAGATCACAAGCAGGCAGAGAGGCAGGCAGAGAGAGAGAGGGGGAAGCAGGCACCCTGCTGAGCAGAGAGCCCAATGCAGGGCTCGATCCCAGGACCCTGAGATCATGACCTGAGCCGAAGGCAGAGGGTTAACCCACTGAGCCACCCATGCGCCCCGCCTTGGGTAAATTAAGAAAGCAAAGTGATAGTACTTCACACACAGCTGAGGAATTCAGTCGTATTATCATCGACTAGAAGGTAATAAGAACCTTAGTCCAAATAAGATGAAAAGATTAGTCACAAAAAATAAGTAAACACGCCCCTAATTAATGACTTTGCCCATCATTAATCTCTGTGGATACACTCATTAGCCCACTTAGTGTTCAGGGTAACTGTAACATCCTTGGTCAGGAGAACCCGTGCCTGAGCTCCACGTGGTCCAGACGCGAAATGGGGAAGTTCTAGCTTGGAGAAGTTGACAGTCCAAGTTCATTTCTTGAATCAGAACTCAGAGTAAAAACAATTCTCCTAACAAGCTACTAGTTTGACTTCATTCTTTTTCTTCTGTTTCTCTATGAGGAATGAATGGAATCTCTCTTGGGAATTATCCTGTGTCTAAGAGGAAAACAAGCACGAAAGTTCCCACATTTGGAAAACAAAGAGCCTGACAGATTTCATCAGAGAAAGATGGCCCAAGTTAGTATGGTCTTCACAGCAACACTCCTGCAATTTATTATTTCCTTCAGGCCACCGTTATGCCTCACACCGCCGCCTCTTCCTGCTGACACCTTAGGAACTTCTGGACAAGTTTCCATCTGCAGTAGTGCAAAGTGCAGGGGTGGGGAGGGGAGAAGGGATGAAGAGATGTTGAAATGGCATTAAGGGTCCAGCTGAAATTGGCCATTTCAAGAGATAAAGCAATCGGAGAGCAGTGGCACTAATCCTTACGTGACATGAGCAAAGGGGTGACAAAGGAAAAAAAATTGGAAAGACAATTCCATGTAACAAAAACAACAAGATGGCAAGCACTTCTCCTGAACTTTTTGGTTTTCTGATTTGAAAGTAAAATTTCACGGGATTACAATGCCTTTCACCTCTTTTCAGAACAAATGGCTGGTTTTTCTTGTCTCTCTCTTTTTTTCTTAATAAAAAAAATAAAGGCCTCATTTATTTATGGATGCATGGCATGAAATTTGAAAATACACTGTAAAGAATTATTTTCAGGATGAGTTCTTTAGAACAAACAACATGTACTTAATTGTATACAATTATTTAGAATAATTATTTGCACCTTTTTGATGGCTCTCGAAAGCATTTTCTCTACCATGTAAATATGACTCTTTAAAAGGGGAAGTGGATTTCTGGCACTCAAAAAAAAAGTAAAAAAAAATAAAAAAGGAAAAAGAGTAGGAAGACAGGGAGAAGGGAGGAAGAGAAGTAGGAGGTTTATCTGCCTGAAGGGAATGTGAGTTCCCCAATTATAACAATATCTCGCCATGTGCCATTCCCTCATAAACTCTGCATCCTCTAGAATTCTATTTAAAATAAGGAACAATTAATTACCCTAAGTCTGGAGTTTTACTCAATATGTTCCAAGTTCTGGGACCATTAGGATTACTCACTAAGTAATGACTCACATCAAGGACCTACTTTAGTCAAATAAGTAAAAAGTGTTTGTGAATAAATCAAAATGTCTATGAAGATAAAAGCCTGTAGAGTTCAACTGCAGTCACATGAAAACCTGATAAAAGGACTTGGGGAAGTCTTTAATGGAACCATGGC
The DNA here is from genome assembly GCA_028646535.1 of Procyon lotor. NCBI lineage: Eukaryota > Metazoa > Chordata > Mammalia > Carnivora > Procyonidae > Procyon > Procyon lotor. Next base: position 61,012,535 of record CM053613.1, read on the forward strand.
CTCATCGAAATTGTAGACAAGAAGGAAGATTCTGTCTTCCCCACTGTGGATGAGATAGAAAAAAAATCATGCAAGAGGGAATAGCTTTCCAGCAGTTTTATTAGAGTAATCAAGTACACATGAAAAGGCACAACATGGTCACCAGCCATGGAATCCCAGAATAGAATCAGACACTCTTTAGGAAAGTGCTAATTGCTTCAATATATTTCTGCAAAGCTGGCAAAAAAAATCAGAGATTAAGAGAGTGGAGGTAAAAGCTTGTTTTGAACAAAAATATTTTGATGCAGAAGAGAAGCCATTTGAAATGGGGTCCATCAATAACTAATGTTGTGTTCAAGAGGGTACTTTTTATCTATAGAATGTGCGGGACCAAAGGAAACACCGAATACAGTGCTTTGGCTAAGGTAAGAATATGATAAATATCCGTTGAAAACCTAAATTAGCTTTTTTATCACTTATAAGTTACAATATAGTCAAAACCACAAAGGACTATACAGTAATATACTCAAATTGTAATACATTTAGTTTAATCAACAATATTTATTGAACACTTACTAGATGCCAGGCTTTGTTTTAGGCACTGGGGATTCAGCAGAACACAAAATAGAAAGTCTCTGATGGAGCTCCTGGGGGAGCTCAGTCGATTAAGTGTCTGCCTTCAGCTCAGATCATGATTCCGGAGTCCTGGGATCAAGTCCCACATCACGCTCCCTGCTTAGTGGGGAGTCTGCTTCTCCCTTTCTCCTCAACCTGCTCTCATCCTCTCTCTTATTGTATGTCTCTCTCTCTCTCTCAAATAAATCTTAAAAAAAAAATCTGACTTCACGGTGTGTATCAGTGATAAAGGCACGGCATATCTGCCTGAACTATTATGTTTAATACTCTCTAAAGGGTGGAAATTTTAATGGTTCTTCAGATTATTTGACCATGAATATACTAATCAACTGGTTATATACTTCCTTAAGAATTGCTTCTTCTAGAAAAGAATGTAATAAGTCCTATAAGATTCAACATAAAAATGTGCAAAATGTTTGCTGTCGTATCTGGCTCTATACTTAATAGGCGGTACTTATAATTTATAAATATCCAGACTTTTTTTCCAGAGGTCAGTCAGTCATATGGCTGCTAGCTAAAAAAGATTGCACTCTTTCCCTTAAGGCACTGTATTCCAGGGGAAGAGGTCCCAAGTCACAGAGAAATGCATTTAGACACCAATGACCAAATGTAAACATAAGTAATTACTAACTCAAATGCAAAAATGCTTTTGTGGTGTAGACACTGAAATGAATCTATAGCATCATACTTAGGAATGAGTGAATCAATGAGGGTCAGCCATGTATAAAAATACTTAGCCTATATAAGGATTTGTTGAAATGTCTACCAAAAACTTCAGTCTGATCATTCTTAATAATCTGAGTTCAAAAACACACTATGAACTGAAATCTTTTCTTACCTACTGTACTAGTGAAGGTCTTGACAGGAAATAGGTGGTACGCTCCAATTAGGATAATTTGGGGAGGGGCTGTGGAGTAATCATCCAGGTGTGAGTAGGGAGTCCCAAGGAATAGAGCAGGAACCCTAGGCTAAAAGCAGAGACACTGTCACTATCCCTAAGCCTGGAGGCCCGGAGAAGAAAGAAGTTTCTGGAAGCAAGAAGAGAGTCCTGAAGAGCAGGCTGTTTTGTAAGAAGCAACAACTTTCTGGCCAGAGCAGGCTAGAAAAGGGTGGAGATGGATCCACAGGGGCAAACGGAAAGTATCTGACACACACACGAAATATGCTATTGCCCAACCAAGTTGATTAAATATTCATTCAGTATTCATTGAGCTCCTACTAGGTCCCAATCCCTGTACTATGCAAGGATTCTAAAAGAGAAGTCATGGTGTTTGCCCTCAAGGAACTCAGAGTCTAGTGTGGACAAGAGACATACAAACACACAAATAAAATACACTGCTCCAGGCAAGTTCTGCAACAGAAACATGAGAATGTATTATAAAAACAAAGGAGGTTGAGGAGGAGTGATCCTTTGGAAAGGGACATTATTAAGGAATTGCTGATGTAGTCTTACCTGTACTATCAAGTTAATTATATTCAGGATAATAAAGAGGTCACTGAATTATGGGCCTATGATTCTACTGATATGTTTATAAAGATAAAAGCATATGCATTAAGAGGTCTCTGCAAAGACGCTGTGTGTGTGTGTGTGTGTGTGTGTGTGTGTGTTTCATCACAACTCATCAGAAATAGTTCAGTGCCTTCAAGTTATAGGGGAGGAAATGTGCTTAAGTTCATACAGCTAGTCAGTAGCAGAGAGAACAAGGACCCCTGCCACAGTGGGCCTCAGAGTCTCCACGTTTTAGAGGTCATGTTAGCAGCACCTAATGGAATCAGTTACTCTCCTCTCTCATCATGGGTCTTCTGTATTTCATTTCTTTTTACCCTTCATTCTTGTGGCTCTGATTAGAGGGCCTCTCAAAATTGGCATCAATTCAATTCTTAAGAGTCAGAAGCTCAAATCCTTAAATCTGTTACTAAGCAGTAAACTTCAGTAATGTGTTTTTCACTCTACTATTTGTGGTAGCCTGTACTTTCCTGGTGTGATTTCTTTTTATATAATGTGTGAATTTTACAGTATGATGTCAACATGGTGAAATGCATAACCATATGGTTGCCACAAAATTGAACGCTCCAATCTGTGAATTGTTCCTTGAGTAATTACTGTAGTGACCTAATTGTTGCCGTTTATTGTTTTGTTGGTAACGATTATTCAGAGCTCTCCGAGTACTTGACCCCTGAGCTACATAAATGTGAACTGTGAGGGTCCACTTGTATGCAGACTTTTTTTTTATATATGTATAAATACAGAAAAGTACCATAAATGCATTTTCTCTCCCTTCTTAGTTTCTTAATAACGGTTTTTCCCCCCTCTAGCTTACTTTATTGTAAAAATACAGTACATAATACATATCACATACAAAATATGTGTCCCTCGACGTTTAGGTTATCAGTCAGTATTCTGGTCAACAGTGGGCTATTAGTCAAATTTTGGGGGAGTCAAAAGTTGTACATGAATTTTTGACTGCATGGGGCATCAGGGCCCCTAACCCTTTGGCACTATTCACAGGTCAACTATACTTTAACACAACAAACCCACCACTGTATTTCATTCACTTAGTTCTACAGGACTGAAGGTGACCTTCCAGGGACCATTTTCACAGCCTTAACAGGATGCCCAGTACATTGTACATACGCCATAATTGTTTTGTCTTTAAACATACATTTAGTGTCTAGTGTCTGGTATATTTCAGGCACTGAATTTGGGATACAAATATCAATGTGGTCAGTCCCTTCAAAGGCTCACACTAAGTTTAATTAAGATTTTTAAAAAAGATTTTATTTATTTGACAGGAGAGAGAGAGCATAAGCAGGCAGAACAGCAGGCAGAGGGAGAGGAAGTAGGTTCTGCATTAAGCAGAGAGACCGATGTGGGGCTCAATCCTAGGACTCCGAGATCATGACCTGAACTGAAAGTAGATGCTTAACTGACTGAGCCACGCAGGCGCCCCATATGTTTAATTCACTTTTACCGACTTTTATTGACCTACATTCTGTGTCCAAGGGCCAGACGGGTGAAGACCTGGTAGTAAGTATAAGTATATGATTTGTGTTGCCTTGACTAGAGCCTATGATACGTGCAGCGGCTCACAGGTTGAGTTTATTTGGAAAGTTGGACTTGGAATTTCCAATTTTCTTGGAAAGCTGGACTACTCTTGCAACTGCCCCAATGCCACTGCCCCTGATACACTGCAGTCTCGTCTTCTAACTTAGAAGATGATGGATAGATGTTCTCTTGCAAGGAGAACCCCAAACAGCCGAACACTGGGGTCTTTCTTTCCCTAGCAGAAAAGCAAGCTGCATTTTGTTTTTGATCCTTTGGCTGTTTTATTCACATTTTCCATGTGAGCCCTCAGCAGAAGATTTTTACACATTTAAGAAGAAAGAAGATTTATTTATACGCCTATAGAAAAACTGATATCTTTAGCAATAAAGTACCTTTTATGAGCTTGCTGGTTCTAAATACTTGCTTTAATTTGTGTTTTGACAATACTAATATTCATTATTGAGAAGGTTAAGCTATAAAGGTTTTTATTACTTAATCTTATCCTTAGTCTTTTCCAAATGGGTTGTGAACAATAGAAAACAACTTAGTTTTTATGTCATTAAAAATCGGCTTATTTCAGGCAACATGGATAACCATAGTGATTGAGGAGTATTAATACAGGAGAAAAGTAAATAATTTTGCTGAAAAGTTTTTATTGCAGGGAGACCGAAATTGCCAGAAGGCCAAGAGTTATCAGGTAATCTATATCATCCTGTCCTCATTAGACAGAAAGTTTAAGAATGCAGATGTTTTCTTCTTTTATTCTTGTCTGCAAACACCATATAGAAATACAGTGACTACGAAGAGTAAAGGCTATCTTGGGTGTGGATTTGGGGACAATTCTGCAACTCCATAATACTATTTATCAAATACTTCTTAAGTTTCTGAAAATAATGGATGTATAAAAAGGAACACTGGGAAAAACATATGGTTTTAGAGAGAGCTTTTTAATATCCTAAGTTTGATGAATAAAAGTAAGGACAAAAATTATATAGACCATAACGTGTTAACGAGGATAAAAAAGGGCAGGGAAAGATATCATCCAACCTCCTGAAAAAACACAGTAAATTTGCACCATAACATTCTTTCAAGGTAACTTAAGGAAAGATGTTAAATCCGTTTCCCCTTTTGTTTTCATAAAAAGAGATTTACTTTGCCCTCACTAAAAGGACTTGTTTTCCTGTCCCTGTACCAGTTAGAATTCTCTATTGTAATCTGGAAATCTATCGCTTTGGGCTGCTTCTGAGCCCTGCTCTGTTTCTGCTGTGTGCTGCAAAGGATGCCATTTCAATTATTTGCTGGCCCATTGTTTTAGCTCCTTAAAGGTTACAGGGTAAATTCTTTTCCAAAAAATTCAATATAAGGTTAAAGTTACTATTTAAAGTCAAGGTGTACTGTCTACTGTCTACAAGGTGTAAAGTCTACTGTCTTAGACTCAGGGACTCTTGGATCTCACGGTTCTTGGTCTGTGCTCACAATTCCCCAGACTGGTTAGTAAGTTGTGGTGACCTTCCTGGTTTTGCTTCATCCTTAGATAAAGTTGGTCATAAACAAATTTCAGCCAATAGTTATCTCATATACTAAAGTGATCATAGATTGTGCCCATCTGTGTGGCTGCCCGGCACTGCCCTTTCTCCTGCAGGCTCCTGGAGCTGGCCTTTGGTATGGGCAGGTCCTGGTTCAACAGGCAATACCCACCCACTCTCCCGCTCTGCCTGCCGGGCCTTGAGACTGCCTCAGGATGTGCCCCAGTATTGAAAATAAGGGCAGTGCTGAAATCCACTTCACCATGTGGTGTTTAACTGCTGTCCCTTAAAAACTGTCCAGGCACTAGGTGCATGACTGTAAGTAAATTCATGATGATTGTAAAATGCAACAAATTCCAAACCAACCGATCCAATGACTTTGAACTTTGCCATGATCAAAGAGAGAAGCTACTTGTAGGATTTTCTTATTTTTTAAAGTTGGTGTCCTGGTTGTGTAAACATATATAGTCATCACTAAATAGATGCCTCTCTGTTACAGAGTCAACAAAGAACTTTTTTTTTTTTTAAAGTCCCACTTCCTCCCCAGGAAATGGTGTATGTTCAGAGAGGAAGTTGTCTTCCTGTTTTCTCTATACTAGCACTCTTGCGAGGTTTTTTCTAAGTTTCCAAACTCAGAGTCTCCATCTCATGGAGCAAGCTCTTTTTAACAACTGGCCACATTTTTACTGCAGTGATTAAAAAAAAGAGAGAGAGAGATTTATTTCCCACAGATCATAAAAAGTATTATTAGCTTAATCTGTTGTCTACTATGTTCTAAAGCACTATATCCCCTCTCCCCGACTCTAATCCATATCTCATTCAATGTATAGTAAAGGCATTGGATGTGGTCACTGGGATGATTTTGTCAACATTTTTTGCAAAATACATCAACTCTTAGTTTCCCAATTATGAAAGAAACTTGACAGGGCACCTGCTTTTTATTATTTCAGTGTTTTATGATACAAACTCAATGTGCCTGGCACCCAAGAATGAAATATAATTCAAGAACGTTTTGTACATTCTGCTCTAAAATTTTTAGCATTTCAGCACTGATGTCTGGGGCTATTAAAAAAGAACAACCATTTGGAAACAAACAAAAGTCATTCTCCCCCATTTTCTGGAGTTTTTACAGTCAGTTAAGGAGTTCGTGTTTCATTTATTTCACCTGTTGATACTTGTAGTAACAAAGTTCAGAGAGAATCAAGGCAGGGCAAGGTCAGGATGATATTTTAAATGAGATGAATTTTGAGTTTGCTAACTTTTCAGTTTTTCTTCTTATTCTTGCTTCTGTGTCACCGGTTTGTTGACACCCAGAGTCTCGATTATCCATTAAATCATGATGTTATTCAAAATATGGTCCGGAAGACCGTCGAAGTCAGAATCGTCAAAGTGCTTGTTAAAAATGCAGATTCCTGGTTCTCATCCCAGACCCATCAAATCAGAATCTTTGCGGGTAGACCTGGGAGTCTGCCTGTCAGCCACTGGTCATTGGACCCGTGAGGGGAGTGATAAAGACAAAAGTGGTTCTTCTCCCAGTGATATTTACTTGGACAGCAACCAAAGCCTTAAACTTCTTTAAAACCTACAGCTTTGTTGTTGTTGTTCATAGGGTCAAACTCTTTTGGGACAAGGGGATTTCTTCCATGTCCTATAAATCTTATAATTAAGGCAGCTCCATCTTTCTTTACCTACTATTCATAAATTGAATATCAATATGAATGGGGGTCAAATATCAAGAAAAAAATTGCATTCTTTATTGGCAGGCTGTAATATACTGGGAGGGGCAGGTAACTAGACTGGGAAAAGGCATTATAAAACCTACAGGCTCTTTTAATTGTGACTGTTTTCAGTACATTTATACTTGAACAGTGCCCAGAATTCACTATTGATTATTTTTTAAGTTACTCTCCAGCAGGAAACTCTTTCCCACATCAAGTAATAGACCTCAAAATCTCACCCTATGCTTTAAAAATATATTAGTGGTCATTCCTGGTAATTGTCCAATTTTAAAGAAATTGGTTCTTTAAAATTGTTTACAGTTCTACATCCGGGAAAGGCAAACGGTGTATTTGATTGTACATGCTCAAGATTTTGATAGAAAAGCAGACCTTAGGGCAAAGTAAAGGGATGGATTTAGACAACCAATGGTTAACTATGTCTAACCAATTTTTTTTTAAGATTTTATTTATTTATTTGACAGAGAGAGAGAGATGACAAGTAGGCAGAGAGGCAGGCAGAGAGAGAGGGGGAAGCAGGATCCCCGCTGAGCAGAGAGTCCGATGTGGGGCCTGATCCCAGGACCCTGAGATCATGACCTGAGCTGAAGGCAGAAGCTTTAACCCACTGAGCCACCCAGGCACCCCTAACCAATTGTTAACTATACCCAACTTGGATGGTTCTTAATGGATATTCTCTTTGCTTCTCAATAATGGGTGTGTGTACCAGATAACTTATCATTTTAGATATGTCAAAACAGTTTATACAAATTTATCAAATGATTTCTCAATTTACTTATTAATTAGTGTGACATCAAGGGGATTGCAAAGCATTTACTCATTTCACCAGAATGACAAGGACTATGTTCAAATAGCTCCAAAACTTGTTTGTTTCGCCCTCCCACAAGTTGTTCAACCTTTCTATGACTCATTTTGTTCACATTTAAACAAGAGTAGTGATAGGAACTGCATCAAAGAGATATTGGGAGGATTAAGTGATGCATATGGAGTACTTAGCACAGCACCCAGCATACAGTAAGTGCCCAATAATGTGAGTTAGTACAGGCGTACCTTGGAGATATTGCAGGTTTGGTTCCATGCCACCACAATGAAATGAGTATTCACCATCAGGCAAGTCAAATGAAATTTTTGGTGTCCCCGGGCATATGAAAGTTATTTCTATCTGATACTGGAGTCCACTGAATGTGCAACAGCAGTATGTCTAAGAAATGTACAGACCTTACTTTAAAAATAATTATTTAAAAATGCGAACCATCATCTGAGCTTTCAGGGGGTTGTAATCACTGGTCCCAGAGCACCATAACAAATATAATCACAACAAAAAACTTTGAAATATTGTGAGAATTATGAAAATGTGACATGGGGACATGAGGTTGGAAAAATGGCGCCCAAAGACTTGCTATATGAAGGATTGCCACCAACCTTCAATTTGTAAAAAATGCATTATCTGTGACACACGACAAAATGGGGTAGGGCTGTAAATAAACAATAATTATTATTATTGTTTTCTTATCTCTAGGTACCATATTAGATAACTAACTACATACTTTGAAACTTTTATAACACCAACATATGGATGGATCACTCAACTTCTAACATGATTTTACACTGCAGCATATGTGAATATAATTGGTTTATTTAAGTTTGAGAATTCTTTTATCTCTTCCTTTTCTATAGCATAATATATGCACTCCTTCCTCAAATTGCCCATTATGCTGACTTCATTCTATTTATTGGACTATATTTAGACTTATCATCCTCATCTATTTTTGTATCTAATATAACAATTAGAAGTTTGGAGTCAAATTAGCTTAAATATAATGATTACTTTTTTTTTTTAAGGATTACTTTTTAAAACACACAGCTCTTACAGGACAAGCACTTGGGGAGCAGCAGCAAGTTAATTATTGTGATTGGAACACAATGGCCCACAGGGTACCTTGTGGAGAGAGGGTGGAAAGAGGTTGGAGTTCTAATCCAGGAAACTGTGTGTGTGTGTCTTCTGTAGGCAGTGAGCTATATATATAACTCTTCTGTAGGCAATGAGGATCTAGCAAAATATGTCTAATAGAAGATCAACAAAGATAAATTTTGGTTTTGAAATTATCTCTTGTGGAATACAGAATGCAGAATATAGAATGCAAATTAGGTAAAATGGAGAGAAGTAGGCCACAGAGGAACTTCGAAGGCCATGATGCTGACACAGGATGAAAAAAGATGAGGGCCGAACTGGTATATCTTTATCAGAGATGAGAAAGGGGTCCAGACTCAAGACAAATTTCAAGATAAAATGAAGATGATTTGGACAGTGGGTGGATATGGAGTGTGCACTCGGGGCTGAGAAGGACAGGCAGAGGAAAGTGCTGTGTGTGTGCGTGAGAGAGACAGTGAGAACACAGGGGACTAGTGAGCAGGGCCATGGTGGACATAGCCTGTTGGAGGTGTTGTGGGACACGGGCAGACGTGTCCAGGGGGCATCTTGATATGGCAGTCATGCAAGCGCCCGTGCAAAAGATCCTGGATTTAGGAGTTGGTTATTAGATGGATGTAACCGAGGACACAAGCTAGGATGTGATCTGGCAAGAGCAAGAAGAATGAAGAGAGAAGACTAAGGGCCAACCCCCGAGGAGCACTAACATCAAGGGATTTCGCGGGAGAAGAGAATATAGCAAGGAGGAGTGAGAAGAGCAGAACAAGGCCAGTGGCCACGCCGAAATCAAAGTAGCCGGAAGACTTCTCAGGAAGCATAGCCTGTCCCTGTCTTGAGAGATGAGGCTGCTAACAAGGAGTTAACTCACTGTGGCTCACCACTCTTTCACAATCTCTAGGAGAAGTGCTAGCAGAAAGAAAACGTTCCCATGAGTAGAGATGGCAGAGGAGAGCCAGAGAGGAGGAACGGGAGGCTTAGCTAACTCATAAATGAGTCATCAGCCCATAAACAAGAAAGAGTCAGCAATAGGACCAATAGGACCGTTCCCGCCGAAACAAAGCAGCAAAAAGAGCTCTCAATTTGGAGAGAGTTTCCCTAACAGCTGAGGCCACATGCTAATTGAAGCAATATAGCTCGGGAACCCTTCCAAGTACACTGCTTGGTAGAGCCCAGTAAGTCTTTGTTGATGGATGAACTTGGGTAAGTCACTTCCAGCTGGGGCCCCGGTTTCTTTATGCTCTAATTAGGGGCAGTAGCCCCTTTGCTCCTCACAGCTATCCCAGGCGGTAGGAACTAATTTGGGCCCACTTTACAGATGAGCTAGCCAAGATGCACAGAGTTAAGATTTATCCAGACAGGTGATAGGTAGCAGAGCTGAATCTCCAATTGGGGGCTTTCCATCCACAAAACTCATGCTTTGTTTCCCACTGGGAATCTCAGAACTTCCAAAGTACTTAAATATTTTTCATTTTTTTCCCCCTTTATATGGGAAGTTGGAGGAAAGCTGGATCGGAATTGGTCCCCTCACAACAGGTAAAGAAATGGAGGATCTGCCTACAAGTATAAGCCAGAAATGAGGTGCCCTGAAGCACAGGTCTGCTAATTCTACTCCCCCTTAAGGCCTTTTAAAGGTCAGCAAATTTAACAAACCTTAACTTTGAGACCAAAATTAACAGCTTGGAAACTACTGTTACTCTTAAGACTATACAAAATATCTTTTCTTTCTAGAAATCATAGCACCATGGAAATGAATCATGTGAGATTCTGTCTTAAGAAGTAGAGAGAGGAGTTTAAGTGTAGTACTCTAAAGAGAAGCAGCTTATCCTCCATCATCTTACTAGTTAATCTTCCTGGGAACAGGCTGATATTTACTCATCCCAAGAGGGCGTTGAATTGTCTGGACTCCCAAAGATACCAAGGATAAGGTTTTAAGTTCCCCACTATTAGTCAT
>CM053613.1:61023838-61057137 GCA_028646535.1 Procyon lotor
TTTTTCCATCACGCTTGCAGCCCCTCTACTCACTCTCGCCCCTCATCCCAGAACTGAGGCCAAGAAAGGGCCCCCGCTTTTCTCTCCGTTGGCATGGACTGAAATGCTTTGCACCGAATGTGGTGCTTCATCTGGCAATTTCTTGGCCTCCTCTATAGGCTGTCCTCCTCTGTAGCAGTCTGCCCCAAGTTCTTAATGAAAGACAGCCGACAGGACATGTTTCATGCACTGAAGAGTAAATAATATGGTTTGTTTACATAGCAATCCGAATGCACTGATTTCCTCAGGTTAATATTACAGCCTTAGTCTTGTTAAGCCCTGGCCATCTGCTAATTTTGTAAAAGCCAGGTCTCACTCCTCGCTCCTATGCACGCCTCTAATGTTGTGTGTTTGTGGCTGAAGAAAGACATAGTTAGCATATTAAAGATGTCCATGATTGGTCTTACTTTCCACCTGTTCCTTTCAGAAGCCTCTGAAGAAGTGGCTTGGTAACATCAGCCCTGAACTTGGCAGCAACGGCCAGGACAATTTCTAACCCAGAATGTGCAGACCCTCCTTTATTAGCTTATAAGATATAACTTGAAACTTCAGGAAGGTAGAGGAGATGAGAAGAGATTCCAAGATGGAGAAAATAAAGCTGAGGGAAATTAAAACAACTTGCCCAGTGTGACTAAGCAGGTCAGGAATAGAACCTGACTCCTAATAGAACACATTTTTGTGTGGGTGGCACAAAAGAACGGGACATGTTAACAATCAGAAAGAACTCAAGTTCAGCCATCAAGCATATTTGTACACACTGTTGCATATTGTGTTCGAATGACCTGTTTTTGCCTCAGTCTGTTCCACTGCACATTCCTGCAGAGGTAGGTATGGGAGGGGTTTTTTTTGTTTTGTTTTGTGCTTTATTTTCTTTGTTTTTTGTTTTGTTTTGTTTTGTGTTTTGTTTTCTTTGTTTTTGTTTTTTTTTGTTTTTGTTTTGTTTTTTTTCTCCAGCAGCGTGCAAGTGTCGGAGTTTCCAGATAGTGAACTGAGGTAGGGGTAGGAATGTTGGGCTCTGTGCCTTGTCACCAATCCTGCAACAGCTGGCAGCATTTTGGTTTGTGAGGGGACTTTAACAGAGGTTAGGGACCAGGCATGGCACCTGCAGCCGGTTTGCCTGGGGATGAATGGTAGTTGAGGCAAATGTGGGCAAATGCTGGGCAACAACCCAGGCGGGGGACACCCGGACGTGCTTGGTCACAGCTCAGGCATACGATCTCGAGAGGTGATCTGGTCCTTGTATGAGTGATAATTATCACCAACACTTACTTCGTGGGAATTTCCAGACACTAATTCAATTTTTCCTCACGAAAGTCCCAAGAAGGAGGTATTTTAGTACATGAACATTCCATGTATTTATGAAGGTGCGAATAGGCTCAGGGAGATTGTGACCTGCTCAGGGACACACAACCGATAAGGAAAGATCACCTGGCATATATTCAGTTCCCTTGACTCCAAATTGGGTTCTCTTTTAAGGAGACCAACTGCTTTGACTGTGGCCATCTCAGGCTCCCTCCACACCTGCAGAGCCTAACTACAGACAGAGTATAAAGTACAGTCTCTTGTGATTGCAGGGTGGGAGAGGTGTCAAATGTCAGGACCACATTCTGTCTTTCCTTTCCTTCTCAAGCATGTGGGCTCTTCCTTGGGGTGACTGCATGTAATCAGTGTGGGGTCATCTCCCTCTGAGGCCCTTGTCTTTCATAATGGATATCAGACTTCCTTTTAAGGCACTGTGTACGATTCACTAATAGTTTAATTTTTTGCAAGATGCACAAACATTTTTTGATTGAGAAACAGTTTAGAAATGCTGAACATACTATTGTGATGAAATAACAATGACTAAGATTGCTATTAAATTGTTGGAATTATAGTGGCTTTAGCCTTTTTTTTTTTTTTTTTTGATTTTGATTTTTTTGATTCAGTGTACTTTCTTTGATTTGTTTTATTTCGCCTTTTCATTTTATAGTCATTATAATGACCAAGGCTTACTGGCTTGGAGACATTAACAAACCATGTTGTTCTTATAGATCTGGTTCCTACTGATAGTAGTCATAGGAAGTATATTTAAAACATACCTGCATTAGACATGGTATTTTGGAGACCGTTTTTACTGATGGGTAGTAAAGGTTGAGTAAATCCCAGTGGATTAAAGAAGTAACAATACAACTAAGCTGAAATTGGATAAAGTACTGGAGAAGTAAATTGTTTATGTAGAAATTACAATACTGTGTATACTCAACCCGATCAGATACTAAAACGGCAATAGAAATTCCTAAACTTTTTTTTTTTTCTCTTAACTCCTAGGGAAGCAGTTTACTACCAGATAAGAGTATAATGATTTCTATCAAGCCTAGCCAGAGATCAATAAATACATGGATGCAAAATACACAAATTCTTTGGTTTATTAATGGCTGACAGGATTGAAAAGAAGCCAGAAAATGCAGGATGGTGATATTCAGGATGGTGATATTCTACTACACTATAAAAATATGGCCCTTGCAACCAATGGATCTAAAAACTTGTCATTTCTTGAGTGACAAGTGAGACAGAGCATTAAAATAAGGATTAAAAAATGGATTAAATTTAAAACGATAAAAACAAATGGTGACAGGCAGGGATAAACAAGAGGAAGCAAAATGAGCTGTAATCAAATTCCTGGGGGAAGTTTTCACTTTGATTTCTATGAATTTTATTTATGCAGTAGATAATGCTAATTGAATGCTAAATCTATATCTGCATACGTTAAAAATTACTTTAAATTAGCACCTTCAGAAAAGTAAAGAACTGAATTTGTGACTGAACTCTGCTTTCCCGTTAAGACCCTTGATATAACTTTTAATCAATTCAAGTCTTAGTTTCATACTTTAAGTGACATTGACTCTCAGAACTTCAGTGCATGTCCAACATCCCAGGATGCTTGTGAAAAGTGGGGATTTCTGGGTTCCGTCCACAGATATTCTTAGACCTTAGACCCATAGACCTTGGGTGGTACCTAGCAAGACACAAGGACTTCAGACCACCTTTTGAAAACACTGATATAGAGACTAATGAGCCAAGGGGAAGAAGACTGCCATTGATTTTTTATAAACTCTGACCCTCTCAAATGTAAATTTTAAAATTCAAATTTTTGTTCTTGGTAATAGATTGGAAACATGACATATGACGTTTTGGTGGCAAAAATAATTATAAAATTGCCTATTTAGATAACTTGGTTGCTAATAAACTTTTTCAAACAGAAAGTTGAAGAGTGACCTAATGCTACCCTTTATTTTATAGATTTGGAAGCTGTGGCTCAGGGAGTTGAAGTCACTTGTAGGATTTCACAAGGCTCTGTAGTGACCAGGCAGGGTTATTTTGCTCTTTCCATTGTTTATGTTGCACTTCTTTTAACATTTTCTGAAAATAGTTTAGTATTATAAAGAGGACTGAAGGTGAGCCAAGTTCCCCGTTAGCTGATGCCTTTGCTTTACACAGAAAAATAAGGTTGCAGACTTGTATAAAAAACATAAATACAAAGAGTTAACAGAAGCAATTGTATGGTTATGACAATATGATATGTCGTGTCCTTCATTTAAATAAATGTCTTGAACCAGTGGATGGAGTAATGATGCTAAGTTGTTGCAGGCATAAAATTGGAAATAAATTACGAAGCTCCAGGATGTGCTAAATTAGTTTTACCTTCTGAAGGATATTCAGTTTTGCTTGGGTGTTTCAAAACTGTCCTCTCCCCAAAAAGCTTTCTAAGAATAAATAGCTTTGTGTTTGATCTGCCTCCCGTGCCAAATCAAGTAGGACTGGGCGGGGGACACTACAAATCACTAACAGTGTTTGAAACAAATATTTTTTTTTTCCCTCACATCACTGCATTTCTGGAGATAGGTCATTGCTGGTATTAGTTTAGTAATTCAGTAATATCAAGGCTCAGAGTCAGCATCTCTGTCGTTCCTTTTGCTTGCTCTCATGGTCTCAAGCTGCAGGTGGCACGTTGGCGTCCAAAGTGGAAGGACGGGATGGGAGGAGAAGGGATTGAGAAAAAGGTGATGGGAATGAGAGCCACTCTCTTTTTTCTTTCCTTCTACCACCATCCTTCTGGACTCTGTTACTTTACCGCCCCCTCCCCACACCCCACCCAGAGTGAGCACAGCCCCAGGCACCCCCACAGTCAGAACCTGTGTGTCAGGGGACTCCTCCCGCTGACAGGAACGTGGCACAGGTGTCCCAGGATTGGAGTACTCAGTTGTATAATCTTTCCCTGTGTATGTCCAGCGACCCTTCCTCCCTGCTTTTTTCAAAGAGTGATTGAATCCGAACATGACAGACTGATGTTTTAAAAAAAAAAAAATCCGAAGTCAGTATTTTGAAAGCATATTCTAAGGCTTTTTCTTCAGGTCACCTTTATATTGAACCATAAAAAGATTAAAGACGCCTTCTGTTGAACTCAGGCCCTGTCCTTCACTTTGAGATTGTTCAGGAAAAGAGGTGCTGACACCTTTACTGAGAGGAGTCAAGGTCCCCTGAGCAGGAAGCTGGTTTGATGACAATACCCTGACTTGTCAGGTAAGCTGGCGGCTCCCCTTGGCATCAGAGATTGGCTCTCTCCTTGACTTCTGACTTTTTTGTGTGTGTCGGGGGAATCTTATGAGTCATGGTTAGCCTTTCCAGCCTGATTGAGTTTGAAGGAGCCTCTAGATTGTTGCATAAAATGGATTTTGCAAACAGTTGTCTTCGGCATACCCAAAGGAGAAGGGCAAGTTGGTTCATAAATGGAAATTCTAGACAAACAACTGAAGTTAAAGACACCTCTGTGTGTAAACGCTTCCAGATGGAGACGAGTTTTTCATTTTGCTCTCCACAGTTTTCATTTTAAAGGGTTATTGAGATGGAAGCGTTGGAGCAAAGTGCATTAGAAACATTTGCCCCAGCTCCCCTTCCGAGTGAGGCCGACTTACAGTTGCAGGGGAAGACACTGTCTAAAAAATAAATCTTAATTCCCTGTAGTCTATCAACACATGCTTTTCAGAAGAAGAAAAAGGAGAAACATCTGAGGGAAACAGGGCTGAGTTGGTGGAACATCTTGAAGGGGCCTGGTCTCCTCTTAGAAAATTAAAAAGACATGTGGGTAGCCGTTAGGAAGAGTCTGTGGTTGTTAAGTAGAAGTAACATAAAGGGGGAACTTCAAGATACACGTTTAAAGCAACGCTGCAATTATTTGGACCATAGGATCATTGGGACTGTTTTTACCTTTTGAAAGGAATCTGAACAGAGTTACAAATAGTTTAAAAGAAAAAATCACTGGGCCACCAGAAAATGCCATTTGGCCCATAAAATATTCTTTGCTCCCACCCTGCAAGCCCTCCTCCCATTTCCTACCAGTCATCTTTCCCTCCTTCTACAGCTTCCTATGCAAAAGGCTAAGATACCAACATCTGCCAGAAGCCAAAACACACACATTTCAACCAAATTAATACATAAATAGGAAAGAACAAAAGTCTGAGTAGACCATGTTGCTCTTATTCCCACTGGCTGACTTCCATTAGGGCCTCTCGTTATTGTTATAATTTCTTTTAGGCCCTGGGCAGATGGGCCTCAGCTCACGGGGGATTTAGAATCTCCCGATGGTGGTGGGAATGAAGCATATAGAGAATCTTTTAAATTTCAGTTCTAACCTCAGCGGATTAGACCACTGTGTTCTTGGGCTCAGATGTTTACTCAGTAAATGATGCTCGTCAGTGGTGGGGTCTGGTCCGCGGCCCAGCCATGTGGAGGGGAATGACAGTGAACATGACTTCGCTCTTTAGAGGAGGCCTCTACAAATCGGAGCTAATGGGACCCTAATGAGAATGTTCACCTCCCAGCTTCTCCATGCCAGGGTGGTGGATAACAACAGGATGTGGGTTTCAGACACGTGCAAGTTTCTTCAAAGCTGCCTCTTTCAGTTTCATTCTTTTTCTAGACACTCAAAAACACAGTCCATATATTTGAAACAAATATATTTTTTTCTTGCTATTCATGTGCTTTTTGTCATGGTTCTATCCCACATTAGGACTGGATTCCATTCACATGTCTACAGCTAACTGAGTTGGTACCCACATGTATTTGATTGGTGCAATATGCAAATGAAAACACAGATATTTACAAAGTAGGCGGATTGTGATGCGAACTACCGAAGTTTCACTTTCTGTAAGTGCAAAAATGGATTGTATTCATCAACCATTAGGAGTGTTCCTCAGGCCTTGATACTGCCCCACACTGCACTTAGCTGATGGTTTTAACAAATGGGAACAAAAGATGTCAAAAACCACAAGCTTGCTGTTGTCAAAATTAAGGACACTTGGTTCTAGATTAATTTTTTAAAATATTTTATTTATTTATTTGACAGAGAGAGAGATTGAGATCACAAGTAGGCAGAGAGGCAGGCAGAGAGAGAGAGAGAGGGAGAAGCAGGCTCTCCATGAGCAGAGAGCCCGACACGACGCGGGGCTTGATCCCAGGACCTTGAGACCATGACCTGAGCTGAAGGTAGAGGCTTTAACCCACTGAGCCACCCAGGTACCCCTAGATTAATTTTTCTTAAGAAAAGTTATGAAAATGGAGTTATGAAATTAGGATCAAAAAGGCAAATGTGCATACATTTTTTTTTAAAGATTTTATTTATTTGATAGAGAGCACAAGGGAGGTATTGGGAAAGGGGCAGAGGGAGAGGAAGAAGCCGACTCCCCACTGAGCAGGGAGCCTGACTCAGGGCTCGATCCCAGGACCCTGAGATCATGACCTGAGCTGAATGAAGGTAGATGCTTAACCGACTGAGCCACCCAGGCACTCTGACAAATATGCATACATTTTTATCAAAGATGAGAAATTAGAGCGTGGAGTAAATGAGAGGAAATTGACTTCCATTCTGTATATCTCCCATTGTTATTCTAGTCTCCACCCTGTGTGCCACATCCAGATCCATTGTTTTCCTTTCTGTTACTGGCTGTCTTTCCTGTCCCATCTGTCTCTCCTTCCCTTCTTCCCTTGCCTTCTCCTTTTCCTCAGACCTCCCGGACGCAGGGTAAAGAGAGAACACAAAGGATAGTCAGGACTGGTGACCAGAGGAATAACATGAGGTTTTCTTTTCATCTCAAGTTTTGTGTTGTCTTTGCACTTGAAATGTGCACATGATAAAAAGGAGGTTGCCATTTCAATTCACATTGTCTTGAAAATGCAGACTCTTGTAGTTTTTCTCTGCCATGAAGACTGTTGGATTGTGGGCTCTGTAATTACGCTCGCTGTACAAATACCTTGAAAGAGAAACAATTCCAAGTCATGTATCAAAAATTGAATTTGATGTGTAGTTACTAAATGCCTAACATGCCTATGCATTTTGTTTATTCATTATCATAACAAGATATAGTGAGTTCGTTTTCTGTGCCAGCACGATACTCTGTTAAAAATCCAAAATTAAATACAACACAAGATTCCTACCCTAAGAATTTACAGCAGAATGGAGAAGCAAGTATAAAAAGATCAGTTGCAGGGTGACAAGAGAGGGTTCTAATAGCACAGGGAACTGTGATTTTGAAAAGATGATACAAACCAGTTATCTCTTGCTTAATGGAATAGACAAGCAACAGGAAATTTGGCAATAAAACCAAGTTTATATAAATTGAAACATTTTCCTACAACTCCACTATAAAATTGGAAACATTTTCCCACAGAAAAGCCTCCCAGAATGCTGAATGCAAAACTTGGGATCACAGAAAATATGATATTATGTCTATATTTGGCCTGCTGGAAATTGTGTTTTTGCAAGGTAATCCCAGTTTTTATTGGTGGCTCTCATCCTGACACACAGTTTTCTCCTGGAGTACTCTTCTAAGTCTGGGATTGCCCCTGCCATGGGACTTTTTTCTCCTTGCTGGGATCTGCTGTCTTCACTCTCAGCCACCGGACCTCTCGGTTTGCCTCCTTCCTTTCTGTTGAGATATTTATGGCGGTTAATAGAGTTGAACAAGATGGATTCCAGCCTGATGTGCTTCTGAGGTTGCAGATGTGTAAGATGAGTGACTTCCTCTCTCCATCTCTCTAGCTCAAGAATTAACTTAGGGTGACAAATGCCTGCTTCAGTCCCTCGTTTAATAAGTATTTATTGACTGCCTGTGGTGTACAATCAAAACACGGTTTCTGACCTCGTGAGCCTACCATGTCGCTTGGCAAGATGTGTTAAATACTGGTTTATTTGTAATTGCAGTAAGTGTTACAGAGGACACAGGACACATATAGCTTTCTATGGACACACGTTTAGGGGACCTGATTTTGTCTGAAAGATGGGAAAAAAATCAGGAAGGGCTCCCCTGAGGAGATGATGTTTCAGCTCAGATCTTAAGGATAAGCAGGGATTCCTTTAGGCAGAGGGAAGAGCAAAGGTTTGGCAGCAGGTAGAAACATGGTGGTTTTGAGGAACTTAGAGGTCGGTGTGGTCAAAGCAAGGAGGGCCCAAGGCAGAGTGAAGCAGGTAGGAATGGAGTTAGGCTCCCGGGCTCTGGAATCAGATTTCCTAGCTGGAATCCAAGTCTCACAGCTGTGTCAGTTAGGAATACCTTTGGCTCCAAGTAACAGAAAGTCTGCCTTAGTGAGGTTAATAGATAAAGCACAGCATATTTTCTCCACAAACCAGAAAGGGTGAAAAGAGGCAGTCTTAGGTTGGTGCAGGGGACCGGGCTCTTTTCATCTTCTGTTCTGCGTTCTGAGTTGGCTGCTTCACCATCTCGAAGTGGCCCCAGGCACGATGGTCCCCTTGGAGGCAGGAGGAAGGGGAAAGATGTATAATCCTGCATTCTGTCATCAGAAAAGCTCCAGGCTCAGAAGTCAGCTGGTGAACTTTGGCCTACACGTCTTTGATCAGAACACAACCCAAAGCAGGAGCATGAGGGAGTGGATTTTCCAACTCTACTACCACAGGCGGCCAAGTGACATGGGTTTGGAAATGTATACTGATTTCCGTCATAAACAGTGCCTGACACAATTACTCTCTAGCTTTCTGATCTTATCAAGTACCTCAACTTCTCCACTTCCTCATCCAAAAAACCGGGACAGTAGGAGATCGGTGTGAGCTCCCATGTTATGCACTTGACAGACATGCAGCAACCTGGTCATGAAGAGCTTTCTAAGTCATATTGATAATTTTGTGTTTATCTTCAGTACAATGAAATGGTATTAAAGGATTGTAAGCAGGGAGGCAGCATGATCATATTTGTGTTTTCAAAAGAGCCTTCTTTTATCAGCAAGGGCCCATTTCGTTACCCTTTAGAATTTCGGCACAATGCTTCACCTAGACCTGTCTTTGCTCTCGGATGACTTTTCTTTTCATTCTTTTGGCGCTCTAAGTTGTTTTGAGATGTGTGAAGTTAGAATCTCATGCAGGTGTTTTGAGTTTCTTTGATTTTTTTTTTTTAAGAACTTTTTTCACTTGGGGCAATTGAATGCCAGCATATCCACAGGCCTTTATCAGGATTTTCAAATCTTTTTGGCTGAAAATGCACCTACAGGATAGGAAAAAAGCATTGGAAAGATTGTGCTTCATTTGCTTGAACCACTGCCCTGCTGTTAAAGGCGACAGCAAGCTTACGTGTTCAAAAAAAAAAGAGAGCTATAGCATTCCTTTCGCACTCCCACTCGCCCCTGAGGTTCTTCCACTTCCTTCCTATGGCTTTTTTTAGAAGCGAGTGTGTTTTTCTCACGTCCGGCAACAAAGGATGTTTTGTGCTGCCACTGAGGTTTGTGTGTGTGACTTACTTTAGAACTCTTTCTAGAAAGTGCTATTACTATTTGCATAGAGTTAGTAGAACTTTATCTTGAGTGAAAGTCTCAGATGACTATTTTTGTTTTTCTATGTAGATTTGCCACTATTTCACTTCAGATGCTTTTTCCCTCTGTACTTTAAAATGATCCTAAAAGGACCTATCAAAATTCCTCCAACAGTCCCACACAAGTGCTAATCTTAAGAAAAAAGCTTAAATGATTCTTCCAGTTTATTGTATTTATTCCTACATATTCCTACATGCCTCGTTAAAGAGTTTATCTTCTCTTCCTTAGCTCTGCCGTAACGAGAGGGAAACGCAGTGGCTACCTATCAGCTTTGGTGATTTTCACAGAGAAAAATATTTGCCACAGTCACAGTGTCCCATGCCGGAACTATTAGCTGCTTTGACATGAGGGGTTTCCCTCTAATTGTAATTCTCTGAGCGGTGAGACAGGGTGAAATAAACAGAGCTCAGATGGCTGAGAATGGTGCCATAAATCCCTTACGAGAATTTACCTTTCCATTGTCAGAAAACATAAATCACTTGAAACACATGCTGGAACGGCTTTACCTTTTCCTGAGAAGTGGGGTTTGCGTCCCAGATTTTCCTTCTCAACCAAGAGAAAGTTATTAAGTGAACCCCTGAAGATTTTCGACACATTCAGGTGCCCGGTTTATATGTACTCCCAGCAAAAATCCCAGTAATCGATATCCAAAAAAGGGGTCCCTCACTTGAGTATCACCGCAGCTACTTGGTAAACAAGATCAGGCTGGAGATGTCTGTCTGCTTTGTGTAAAATGACAAGCCCTATAGTCTAGATACGATGGCTTCTGCTACTTGTGGATTTTGTGATTTCTCTTCACTAACCTCACTGTGGAGTTAGAAGGGGAGCTTAGATGCCAAGATCAGTTTAATGTCTAAATTCCTTGGTGTTTGTCATGTTAGATCAGCACATCTCGGGTGGCTTTCAGTAGTTATTTTAGCATTGATTTTCCCCTAGTAGAGTAAATCAAAGGAAGATTTAGAAAATCAAAGTCAGTTTTCCTTGGCCTTTTCTCAGAAACAAAGGGAAGCTCTGGTGTTGATGGAGTGTTTTGTTTTTGCGTTTGTTTTTGTTTGTTTTTACTCATCTTCACCTATGATGCAAAGTCACTCTTTGTGTGAGTCTCTTCCTGTATAAAGTATCTACCAGAGGCACAGCCTTGGGCACTTCAGTGCCTGGGGGATTATGCAAAATAATTGTAAGGCGCACCAGTAGACTTGGAGGACCTAATTATATTTATTTAGAGAGAAAAGATGTGATAATGGCAGTTTGGCAGTGAGTGTGAGAACCCAGGCTTTCACGTAAGCTACCTGGGTTTGGGTCCCCTCTGAGTCCCAAGCAGCCTCCTGCAAGGGACTTCACGTAGTTCTTCACCTGGAAAATGGAGGTAATGGAGGTGCTTGCCTGGTAGTCGACTGTGAAAAAGGCGGCAAGATATGATTGACTGGGGACATGACCAACACCTGACGGCTTGTGTTTAGATCCCAGCTGTACTGTTTAGAGCTGATGTGACCTTAGGCAGGTCTCATACCTGCTCTGTGCCTCAGCTGCCTCACTGGAAAGTAAAGAAGGTGCTAGTTCCTTCTTCTTAAGGCTGTTGTACATCTCAAAGGAGTCAAAGTAAAAGGCTAAGGGCAGTACCCTGCACAAACAATTACGTAAGGGTTTGCTTTCATATTTGTGGGGTTCAGATATAATGCACACGAAATACTTTATATATAAGTAGGAGGGAGCTATTAACTATTACATTATTTAGAGAACTCAGCCCAATGGGTAGTACATTTTCAGTGTTCAGTAAATTTTGGTTGACTAAAATACCTACTGTGTATATCTCCTCATGTGTGGGTGAGTGTGTGTGTGTGTGTGTGTGTGTAAATAAGAGAGAGAAGCACATATTTCCCAACAACGTAAAACACGCTTATGAGTGAAAAGATGCAAGACCGAATGGAGAGTAGTCAGGCCATATATCTAGGAGAGTTTAGCTATACTATCTGGTGCTTAAATGGTTTGTTTGGTCCTTATTTGTAGGCTTATTTTTTCCAATGATGCGTCTCTAACATTTTCAACTGTGGGTAGAACCTCTAATACCCCATAAATCAAAGGGATAATCACTGCTGACTGTTCTTCACCACCATAGATGGTTAAAACATACTTGGCCTTTGGACCTGACTAGAAACCCAATTAATAATAATTGCTGGCATTTTCCAATTCATAAATAATTTATATTCCAAAAAATTCAGTTATGAAGCAAGAATTTAGATCTCATAATACACTTTCCCATAAAAATAATGTTATGAGAGATCATTAAAATTAGGCCTACCTAATAATTCCAGTTTCTGGAAGAAAAAACAAAGCAAAACAGTTCTATAGAGCCAGTCACCATGTATGAATCACAATATGTGTTTTGAACTCTAGCTACAGAGCTATGAGAAACACATTCCCCCCTGTGAAAATCCTGGGGATGGTGAGGATGAAAGGATTGCGTCCCACCTGTCTCCCACCACCTTTAGTTTGCTAAAGAGAGGTAGGAGTTTTGAGGACACAGTTTGCACGGGGCAACTTCAGTCTTGGTTTTCTGGACAAATCAGTGGCAGAAAAGCAAGAGGAGTGGTCAGGTGAAAAATCACCTTTGTTATGTGTAAGTAATCTGTAAAGACGAATTTATTGTTAAAACCTTTGGCATAGGTTTCATTGTCCCCTAGCCTCCCTCCACCCCACACCACTGCTCCACAAAACAACCAGGGCTGTGGTCCTACAGGATAATTCTAGTTCTTTCCATCAGAATTCTTCTGCACATCCCCCCAGTATGAAATCGAAAGAGCTTTCAGATGAAGATATCCCTAAAATCCCCCTTTTAAAAAGGCAATATCAAAAGAAAAGAGTTTGCAGTATCACCAAAGGAATCACTATTAATTCTGTACTGAGTCAGAATTAGTGGTTTGGGCCAGACGGCCCCACCCGCTGTCGAGTCTATATGCAAAGGTAGCCTGGGAGTGAAATAAAATACTTTGCCCTTTAAGATGTATCTGTCACTTAGTGCTTTGCATACAAAACAGGAAATGACAGTAGCTTTCTTTATGATCCAAGGCTGGTGATGTAACATCAGGTTCTGCATTCATTCAATAAATATTTACTGAGCTTTTGGTATGTGCCTCTTACAGATGCTAGATGTATAATATTGAAAAACAAATAATCTGCTGAGGTTAGGCAGATGATAAACATACAAAGAGATAACAATATAGTGTATCACATACTGGTAAGTGCCAAGGAGGGGATTAATTTCATATAGAATGGTCTTGGAGAAAGTCAGGGAATGAGCCATACAACCATCCGGGAGAAGAGTTCTCAGTCAGAGAAAACAGCAAGAATACAGCCTTTGAGCCAGGAGCATTTTTTGGACAAAGATATTCTGGGTTGATAGGAGTAATCTAAGGGAGATTGGTGGGAGAAAAGTTCAGAGAGGTAATGGGGGTAACTTGTAGGGCTTTGTAGACCATCGGAAAGATTTGCTCTTATTCTAAACAATCTAGGATATGTTCTGAAGCTAGAGTCCATTGGAATTCCAGTCCTCTGGATGTGCGGTATCAAAGAAAGAGTAGAACCAAGGGGAAATCATTACATGTGGCCCATACAACTAGAACTGCCATTTATTGAGCTGGGGCATATTTTTGGAATATCATGTTTGGGAACAGGGAAAGAAGGGAAGACAGAGAATTAAAATTTTCATTTTGAACCTGTTAAGTTTGAAGTGCCTATTAGGAAGATGTCAAGTAGGCAGGGGTATAAGTAAGCTGGAATTCAAGGGCAAGTTCTGGCCTAAAGTTTACCTTTGGGTATTAAAGACCATAAGACTAAAAACACCAAAGAAGTGTAGATAAAGAAAAGAGATGTTTGGACTGAGTGCTAAGACTCTCTAATATTTACAGGTCAGAGAGATGAAATGGAGCTAGCAAAGGAGACAGGGAAAAAGTGTCCAGTGAGTGAGAAGATGTAGGAGAAGATGGTGCCCCGAGAGGCAAGTAAAGAAAAGTTGAGGAGGGAATGTCTGTCCCTGTCAAATGCTGCAAATAAATTAGGTAAGCTGAAGACCAATAATGGATTATAAGGTTTGGTAGAGGCCATTGTTAACTTTCAAGCAGTGCTTGGACGGGTACCTTGGCTCTCCTGATTTGTAGTGTCTACCAATTCCCATGTTGTAAATACTCCCATCATAGCCAATTTCACGCTGCTAGTGGTTTAAGGGAAAGCTTGCAAAATTCTTGAATATTTAACAGTTGGCTTCTGCTAGTTCCAGCACACATTGCCTTGACAAGGAGCCATTTTGGGGGGAGTGAGTGGGGACTGAAGTACATTCATAAGAGATGAAACAGAAAAGAATTGTGGACTGAGCATAGACAATATTTTTGAGATGTTAGAAAGAAATGAGGTGGTAATTAAATTGAGATGTATCATTAAGAGTTGTTTCTTTTTAAATGAGAGAGCGGCATGTCTGCATGCAGATAGGAATGATCCAGTTAGAGGGGGAAATTGGTGAAGAAGGAGAAAACGGTGAGAATTGCTGGAGTAAGGGTATGAGTGGGAGGAAGAAGGGGTTCTAATGCGCAGGGAGGAGGGGTGGCTCAGTCTTAGCTAATAACATGGGTAGTTCCTTCACGGTAATAGGAGAGAATAGAGCAGCACTGTCCAAAGCAAATACAATGTGAGCCACATATGTAATTTTTAAATTCTGGTAAATAACCACGTTAAAAAAATAAGTAAAAGGACCAGGTGAAAATAATTTTCTTGACTATTTAACCAATATATACAAATTATAACCACTAAAACATCTATTAAATATGAAAAATTATTAATAAGATTTTTGCATTCATTTTTTACACTACATTTTCAAAATCCGGTGCATTTTATGCAAAAAGTACCTTTCCATTTGGACTAGCTACATTTCAAGTGATCAGTGCCCCCCCCCCCCATGTGACTAGTGACTACTGTATTAGAGAAGGTGGGGATAAATAATCAGTTAAGTGTTAAGTGGTAAGAGGTTGTGGTAAGAGGTTGTTGGTAAGAGGTTGTGGACATTCCCTTCTCTTGGCTTCTATTTTCTCAGCAAAATAGGAAACTAGTGACTTAGGTCACTGGATAGGAAGTCCAGTGACTTCCATCCAGTGACTTAGACTAAGAATGAGGCAGAGTGGGAGAGGTGGGAAATAGTCATGTAGCAGGATGACAGAGTGAATGGACCCACAAAAGGTACTAGAATCAGAGCAGCGCTGATGGTCTGCTTGAAGTTAGTGGTCCGAAATTTACAGGGCGACTAGCAACCCCAAGAACGTGGTTTTCCTCAGCCACCTCCTACTCTGTGAGGCACAGTGGCGGAGACATGGGCATCTGCAGCATGGACAAAGTTGGATTTAATTGAGGTGAAATTAATTGGAAAGCAGACACCAATCTGCCAATGCAGTAAAAACATGCTAAACCTTCCCTGTCAGAAACTTGCCCTTTTCCCTTTCTGATCTAGGCTTTGTGTGGGGAGGTTGGGGTGGGAGTCTGAGATGTTAAGCAACAGTGTGTGGAAAGAGTTTAAAAGCACAGTGACTTATTTTTTTGTTTTGGCCACTGATCTATCTCAGAATTCTTCTCTTAGCAAGCCTTCCTAACACTTTTCCTAGGGTCGCTAACCAAGCTGTACGTGCCGCCCCTCTCTTTGCTTAGAAGTCATCAAACCGTTGACTAAGGTTTATTATTTTTGCATGGTCTGAATCTGATATGTACTTGTGAAACCCAAATGGGTGTGTTGAACTGACTCTCTATTTGTTGGAGGCTAGGAAGATGTTAATGAGGGCTCTCTGTTCCCTGCTTGTAACCTGAAGCTGGCAGTCAACAGAACAAATCAGAGGGTTTCCAGCAGCACACTGAGGTCCTTATGTAAGGAGGATCACACGCAATTTTTGTCTTTGCAGAATTCCTCTCTGTATAATTATTCTTTTGATCATGCTACACATGAAAAGAAAAGCAACTGGGGGTATGAATCATGTCCTTGTTTCACTTGGAATTAACAATTGAGACAGGGCGAGGAGTCTGTGAGAACTGCTGGTCCAAGGGAGGTGGTTCTCAGTTCTGAATTGACAGATTTGGTGCCTGTCCTCACGGGTATCCTCAGAGCAGACCTCAAAACTTACAGGTCACATGAATCTGTCCCCATGGGTTAGCTCCATTCCTGAGTGTGATACTGCAGTGAGAGCACAGTGGGAGCTTTCTCTGCAGTGCCTACAGTAACGCTTCATCGTTCCTCCCCAAATGAGTTAGCTACATCCGTCTCCATCAGGAGTTCTACTGAAACGTTGAAGGAATTTCTCACTGACTTGATATGAAAGCGATTGAGCGCTTAATCTGTATTTTACCACAGACGGCTTCCCAAATGTTCAGTTTACTAGGGGCATTTGTGGGTACATTCCAGAGGTAGCTCATATGTCTTCTCAGATACCTTCTTTTGCGCCCCAAACAGAATCAGTCACTTGACCGCTTGTGCTTTATCGCATTTTGCAGACTTCAACCACGTCCCCGAACATGGAATTCCTTTCCGAATGTAATGCTTTCACATATGGTGTTTCTTCTGCCTTTGTTACCTGTAAACACCTCCTAATTCTTCAAAATCCAACAAATATTTGTTGAGTGGATGAATGAGATGGTTTTTAGAGGAGGGGGCCTTCCCTGAATTGATGACTCTTATGAGTCCCCACACATTTGAGTTCTGCTTCCTGTTTGGCATTAACTCAGTTCTTAGGACCTATTCACCTGTTCTCTTTCCCAAGTCTGTAACTTTTCTCCAGCATAGGAACCATGATTTTTGTGCTTTGGCATGCCTAGTGCCTGGCATAGTACCTAGTACATAATAGGCCCTCACATTTTTGTTGAACACTGAAATTAAGCATAATAGTGTGATTCAGGTGAATATAGAAATAGCTTGAATTGAGTCACAATTCTATAACCCATACAAGCTCACATTGAAGTAAATCAACTTGAGGCATTTCAGATGAAACCTCAGAATGAGGATATATTGGTTTTAGCCAATGCAGAAGTTTATATAAAGGATGTGACCTTTTGCCCTCCACACTCAGGAATTAAAATAAAAAAGAAATTTAAAAATCCATTTATAGGTAATTTCAATTTGAGGCTTATAGGTATGTAAAAAGGGTTTATTTGAGGTTTAATAACCAAGTTTCATGTGGGTTCTTGTTTGGGAAAGAAAACTTTCACATGGCATTAATATACAGTAAGTTGTGATTTACAAAAACATTCTCACATCCTGTCTAGGGTGAAATTTTAATTTGTCCAATGAACTTTCCACTGAAAGAAAAAATGGTAAAACTGGCAAACTAATTTAGCTATGCACGTTTTGTTTTGGAAACTTGCTATTCCCAAATGTTCCCTGAATGTATTTTTGAAAATTCTTTGGAAAATTTAAGGAAAAATTGGTCTTTTGAGAAATACCTTGAATGTTATATTTTGTATGTCAAAGGAGTATTGAATTTCTTGTTGATAGCAGTTTTGTTGACTTTTTGATTTATTTCTTCTTGTACTATTAATTGTTTCTACAATTCAGTATGTGAGTGTTATTATCTGATGCCTGACATTTTAAGATATTGCCTATTCCTTACCTTTCAACTGGATAAAATAGATGTATACCTTAAAAGAATTTGTGGGTGTGTGTACAACTTATCTCATTTGTTTGTGTCTTCCAAATGATGGGCTTTTCCTATTGGATGGGATGGATGGATATGTGGGTGGGTGGCTGGGTGGGTGGATGGACGGATAGATGATAGATGGTCCAATAGTGTGTGTATGTTTTGAGAGTCCAGGTGTTGGATACAAGGTACAGCTTTGCTACCTACTAACTCTCTGGCTTATAGCAAATTAATAATCTAAACCTGTTTCTTCAGGTGTACACAATCATAGCTCCACATAGGGTTTGGGGGGTTAAATGAATAATGCATGTAAATAACTTGCATCACAATTGGTACATAGTACTCAGAAATGTTAGCTGTTATTACTTTATTAACATAACAATAAATGGCTTTAATATAACACCTTTTTTTTAATTTAAGGGTAAATAATTACAACCTGGAAAAATTATGAATGCATTGATTATAGTACATGTGGGACTACCAGTAATTTTCTAATCATTACAGCCCAAGCTCTTCTGTCCATAAGAATGTGAAGAGTATAGTAACCGGAAGCTTCCTTATCTACTTACAGAATTACAGGCATAGCTTAGATAGGAAAACATTCTTAGGCTTCACCGTGATACAACAGCTGGTTTTATTATGTACCATGTCTTAGTAAAGCATCCCCACTTTGTCCAGTTTTAAACTTTTATAAACTGTACGTAAGCATTCTTTTTTTTAAAGATTTTATTTATTTATTTTGACAGAGAGAGGGATCACAAGTAGGGAGAGAGGCAGGCAGAGAGAGAGGGGGAAGCAGTCTCCCCGCTGAGCAGAGAGCCTGATGGGGGCTGGATCCCAGGACCCTGAGATCATGACCTGAGCCCAAGGCAAAGGATTTAACCCCCTGAACCACCCAGGTGCCCCTTCTACGTGAGCATTCTTAAGGCACGTCTTTCCCATGACTCTCAGGCTCTTCAAAGGTGTGATCATATTTTAAAAGATCTGAAATAGGGTTGAGATCATCAGCACAGCCCTAAGTTTTACTGGTTTTTGTTTTGTTTTGTTGTTTTGTTTTTTTTACTCCAGATTTCTCTAGAGATAGAAACTGCAGGATATGTAGGCAAAGGGAGAAGCCCCTGGAGTCGGCCCCAGGGTCCGTTTCCCAAAGAGGAGTCCATGGGGCAGCACAGAGGCGGGGTGGGTGGACTCCCAGCCGGGCTTCTGCTGTGCGCAGAGAAGGGAGGCACTTTCAGCTCTTCTCAGGGCGGTCACGTGTGGGCCACGCTTATGGCGGGTCGGAGGGTGAGGTTGGGGAAGGGGATGAGGATGGGGATGGGGATGGGAAGTTGGGTGGGGGAGAGGCCGGGGATTCAGGCGAGGGCCGAGACGCGCTCCGTTTGGCGCCGTGGACGCATACCGATTGTTTGTCCCTGGAGCGGCGATTCCTGCTTGTCCCTCCCCACCAGCCCCCCCAATCCCCCGATTTTTGTCCGTGCGGAGCCGGCCTTTTCGGGCAGGAAGCGCCTGCCTTGTACGGAGCACGGGGCCCTTCCCGACAGCGCGGCCCCCTCCCCGCCGCCACCGCGGAGCCGCCTCCTCATTGGCCTGCGGGCCTGGCCGGGGCTACTCTTCCTGCGAAGGGTCGCGTTTTTAAAAAGGTCTTCTTTTGTCAGCTTGAGATTTTCCAGAATTTAAAAGCGGAAAGGAAGAAAGGACTACAAGGAAGCTATTAAAGATACATTAAATAAACTCTACTGGGAGCAAGTGTGTGTTTAAGAGAGAATCTGTAACTTTTGCAAGGGAAGTTTGGGTGATGGCTTATTATTTCAACAAAGAGGGCGTGTGTTTTTGTGTGTGTGTGTGTGTGTGTGTGTGTGTTGTGTGTGTGTGTGTGTGTGTGTGTGTGTGTGTTTTCCCTGAACTGGAGAAGCAGATGTTTAAAGGAGAAGGGTCAGGAAGCAGCTCTGACAAATGAAAGGATTTTTGATTGAATTCCTGAGCTAAAGTTTCCTGCCAGTAATTCATTCAACCCTAGGCTACATAAAAGAAAAACACACATAATTGAATTTTAATCGTCTAACTTTTTAACAGACAACCAGAACAAGCAAGTGTAGCTGTCACAGGTAAAACGGAAATAATGCTGTAAGCTGATTTTAGATTATTATTTATCGGTAGTTAAAAAAAATTATGGTACCCTTGCTTCCTACTGCTCCTCCTTTATGGGTGTGTGGGTACCAGTGGCTATTTCTTATTGTCGGTATAAGTTAAAATCCTTCGTGCAGATTTTTTCTTCCTTTAAGCTGTTCTGTGAGCAGGTGCAGATGGCTTTCATGAACTGAGCCAATTGGAATGTTCTGTTGCCGCCTGCAGAAACCCAAGTTTTAAAAAAATGAACAACTGCGTTTTGTGCTTTATCTATAATTCAGCTGGAAACTGTTTTCCCTATTTTATGATGAAATCTGCCACCTCTGTTTCTTCCTTTTAATGAATTCGGTTTGTTTACAGCCTTAAGGAAATCTTGTCATTAAAATCCACCCTCAACACCCCTCCAGTATTTTGCAGTCTGATGATTTCACAACAAGGGCCATTGCAAAATAAGGATAAACGGGCATTTTTTTCAATCCCTGGAGATTTTCAAGAACTTTTTTCCTTTTTTTTTTTCTTCAGAGTATATTCAAGTAAACAGTATGAGGAAGACTCGAAACACGAGACTGTTGTACCTTCTCATACATAGAATATGGAATAAGTTGCTTTTCTTAGTCAAGTCTTATCATTTGAAACCAAGCAACAGAAAGTGGGGAGTGGAGACACCCTAAAACCTTTTGGTTTGGTGCTGGGATTTGTGAGTCTTCCTCTAAAACAAAGTCAAGAGTGAATCAACTCCTTTGATGTGCAGAGGCTCGAGGGGCTGTGATGGTAATGGGCTTGGGCTCTCTGCTCCAGTCACACTCACATGGACAAGGTTTAGGCAAGACCCTAAACGAAGGAACCATAGCCAAGAGCCAAGAATTGCACTTGCTGTGCTGCACTTTGAACTGAACAACACCCAAATATTAGTGCTGTCACTGAACCGAACATTTCCCCACTAAGCCTAACAAACTGGTTCAAACCAGAGGGATACTTAATATTTTTCTAAAATGGTTGAACCAAGCAAAACTGGAACTTCAGAAAGTTCCACAGGCCTAGCCTGAAACAAACTAAAAGCCCACTGGCTGAATGTGTGCACTGGCAATGTTTAAGGGATCCCAGCAGGAAACGAAGGATTTGGATTCTGCTCTTGTTTTGACCTATACAATGAGGACTATCCCAGGGACACTGACTCAGGCAGCGTTAAGGCACAACACTTGCTATGTCGTCAGACAGAGATACACACCTCAGCACAGTGGAGGGTTTGGACAAGATAATTCCTTTTTATGGGGACCTGCCCTGTGCATTGTAGGATATTTAGCCACATCTCTGACTCCTACCCGCTAAGTGCCAGTAGCCTGCACCCCTCCAGTTATAACAATCAAAAATGTCCCCAAACATTGCCAAATATCTCCTGTGGGGGGGTGCGGGGGGCAAAAATCATCCCCAGTTTGAGAACTCCTGCAATAAAATAGTCATCAGCCTCCTGCATTCTTTCAGTAGATATTGGGAAGAAAAGCTATACACTTAACTGCCCAAAAGGATGATCTAGCAGAAAGTAAAAGCGAATCTCTTATATAAGTCCTCATCTCAGAATTGGTTTCTCTATTAAAGCAAGAAACCCTTTATGTTGGAAAGACCATGTATGGTGTTACTATGAGGCAGACGTGGTGAAAATATTGTGATGAAGACATTTATAAGCGCACGCTATTATGAAGACTTTACCTCATACTGACTTATGGTGCTGGCGATAACATCTTCTGGCCACGCTTCAGTGTTTACCCTCATGTTCTGGAAAAGTTGCAGAAATTTTTCAATGTATTGATTCTAGTAGTGTCTCTAGTTCACAGGGTACAGAGATGTTGTTTGATCTGGGGTGCCTATGTACCCTACAGTGAATTATTACATATTAGAGTGCTATTTCAGGAGAATTGGACATCTTAATTGTAACTTTTTTTTTAGTTTGTGTGCATATAGTGTATGCCTTTGAAATGAAATTTATAGTTATTCTGTGCTTCAATGAGACTTTTCATTTTTATGTAACACAACAGTACCTTTCTCTTGGCAGTTTTCATTTGGTAGGAAGACTCATTTGTACATCAGAGCATTATTTGGAACAGTGGGTTTTGCCAAGATTATAATGTGGTAATTACATTTAAAATTGAGCTGTGCCAAAGCATTGCAAAAATAATAATAAGCCCACTAAATATATAACACTGACACAGACAGTTCATCAACTTTTCTTAATACTGTGAAAAACAAACCAAATTTTCTATTTTTTGTCTGTGAAGAAAACCTGGGGAAAGAATAATCACAGTATAAAATTGAACAGCTAATCGAGTTTTCCAAATGGTTTATTTTAATGGTGATTTAGCATTCTAAGGCACAGACCCTTAGCTTTTGTTTAGCTTTTGTCTTTAATGTAGATTATAAATCAAAGCGCTGCGTAGCGACAAAGAATAAAGTTATTGGCTAATATTTCCTCATAGACTGTAAGTAATAATGATGTCCATGAAGCCTATAATAACAAGAAACACTCCTTTCATCTCAATTGATCTCCACAACTATCCTGATCAGAATCAATAGTTTTCCTAGTTTACCAATGGGGGGGAAAAAGTGCAGCTCAGAAATGGTAAGAAAACATGGGCGGGTGAACATGGCTGTGGGAGTGGACAAGGGGGAGGGTTCGGGGAGTGAGGAATGCTAATATTTGGGAACTTACTGGTATAGCCTACATCACTAACCATCATTCTGCTCTAGGACATACATGCCCTTATTCTATCTTCTTATGATAAAACCCAGATTCCCAGTGGAGACTCCCAGCTTGACGGCTTGCAAATGGTAACCCTAGAATTCATAACTAGAGTTTGTGACTGTTTTTTTTTTCTTGATTCCTTTGTACCTTGATTTCAAAACCATAGAAAAAACTGAAGGATTGTTAGTTCACACTTAATAACATACATAGGAACTCGTAAGCATGGAAAAGTGTAATCACATTAGGTATAGCCTCAGTGTATAGGAAAACAAAACTCAGAAGCTCTTGATTCTGTCCCAGGAATCTGTCCTTACCCTGAAATTGGCCAAAACATCTGAAGTCCTGGTATTGCTCCATCCTGAGCTTCCTGAGGAGCGACCTTAGAGCAATGAGAATACTGACAGTGATGCCCTCCAATAGGAGTCAGTAGCTGTCCTCTCCCATCTCTTCTAGCATCATCACCCAGAGGAAGAGAGGAAATTCACCTTTAGAGGCTGAAGCCTAGAGCCTTCTCTGTCTCCTTCATGCATTTAATCATCCAAACCTAACACTATCTGCCAGTCATTTAGAAAATAACACAGCATTTACTTTATGGCATTCAAAACAATTGGACCATACCCTACCAGTGTGTTTAAGTGCAGCAGCTCAAGTATTTAATAAACCAGTCCTGACATTCTTAAAAGTGTTAGCATCATCTATATCCTTTGTTGGAATCATAGTTATGTCAAGTTTGTGTCTCTTAGGTCTAAATGTAGTGTCACATGCTGTTTCTGACTCAGACTGGCTAAAATACCTTTTCATTCTCTGTTCTCAACATAGACTTCTGAAGCCCAAAGTTGCTACTCACTCCATGGATAATGACCCTTCAATAAATCCCTGGTTAAATTCCTTTCTGCTTAGTTCTATTTCTCCAAGAAGCTTCCATCAACTATATCCCATCAATGACTTAAGAGTGTTCTATCCCATTTTGTAAGCAGGTGTTTTTGTTTTGGTTTTTTATCTGACTGGCTCTGTTCATACTAGACACTTGAATAAGTTCACAATTCTTGACTTAGCTCTTCCAGTAATTTCTGGCTCGTTAAAACATTAACAGACAAATGCTGTATATAGAATCTGGAATCTGAATGCATAAAAACCGAGAGTAGATTGGTGGTTTCCAGGGGCTGGGGAGGTGAAGGAAATGAGGGATGGTGATCAAAAGGTACAGACTTCCAGTTATAAAGTAAATAAGTTCTGGGGACATCACTGTGGAGCATGGTTAACTATAATTAACAACCCTGTAATGTATAGTTGAAGGTTGCTAAGAGAATAAATCCTAAATGTTCTCACCATGCACAGACACAAAATAGTAACTATTCTAGATGGTAGACATGTTAAGTCACCTTATTGTGGTAATCATTCGGCAATGTCTATGTATATCAAATCATCACATTGTTCGCCTTAAGCTTACACGATGTTGGGTTTCAATTCTATCTCAGTAAAGCTGGAAAAGCACATCAGCTAGCCTACTTCCATATATCTTATCTAAAAGGGAAGATTTGTCTGCAGCAATTGGAATAGCTCCCATGACATCTAACTTTGGAAAAAGAGTCCCTGATCTGGGGGCTGAACCTAAACTTCTCTGTCAGGGAGCTTGGAACAGGGACATCCACAGCAGTCCTGAAAATGCCACTGTGGAGACAGCAAGGCTTGGACTCAGAACGGAGATTTCATTCAAAATTGAGTTTTCTTTTTTTCTGGTCTCCCAAATTATTTCCAGAGGTTAGCCACTTAAAGAAAAAATAAATCTTTCGCTTAGAAGTAAAGAATGTGCTATTTGACTTGAAATGTAACACAAATACATTTAGTTGTGTAACTCCTCGGATCAGCTTTGTTTTGTGTCTAATAAGCTGTATCCTGCTTTTCTTTAAACAGACCTATCACTGGTTTCATAGGTGAGGTATCCTAGCATGAAATGCTTAAATCAAACTTTGTAACAGTATAAATAACACTTTTATTGTCTCCTCCATATTAATGAAACCCACAGCTAAACGACTAAAGCCCTTTACCTAATTGTTCTCAGAGATGGATATTTTAGGTCTAACTCTCTTTAGAACACGACTGGCCCAGGGTATGCAAAAGCTCCTTTGGTGACTTTAACCACTTAAGTACTAATTTGGTGGCATGGGAAGCATTAGGCTGTGTCCATACAAGCAGAACAAAGCAGAATATTGAGCAATTTTCCGAATTCTATCCATGCAGTAAGTGAACTCGGTTGATGTTTCTAGTTAAAACAGATGTTTGAGTTGTCAGGCTGCATCCAAACAAAGTGTTTGTTGAAATAAACATTAGCTTAGCAGATTTCTTTTATTGCAGAAGCACTGTAAACAATGAGCAAGGTGTAAACTGGAAATCTTCAAGTCTTGAAGAAGCTAGGCGTATTGTAAAAGATTATGTAGTTTTCTAAATGGATTATACACACAGCCAGACTTAATCCACGATTATTATAATAATGACTGAAGGAATGAATTGTTAAATTTTATAACCATTTTGGCCTGTACTTGGTCAATTAGTTAAATTTCATTTTCTTACTCTCAGTGAGTTCTGTGCATATCCTTCCTTGTTTGCTTAGCTCTTTTACAAATTTAGATATTCTGCCCTGCAAGTAATGGCTGAAACAGTCTCTTTCATTTGGCCCTGATATTCCATGCATATTCATTAAAATTATCCTATCTGGGGGTTTCATCTTTACTACCTTATTGTTATTTCTGATATAAAAGTTTGATCTGCAGAATCCCACAGGATAACTGGCAAGGTCCATAACCCTTCAAGCAATGTGAAAACTGCTGTTGATTGAAAAAACACACATGTACTTATTGGATGTTTATTGTGCCTAACAGTTTGCTAGACATTATGGAAAACAGCGTCACCAATGGGAGCCCAAAACCTAATTGAAGAAAGAAAAGCAACGCACATTAAACAATTATAAAGAAGACATGAAATGTATCGAGTGGTACAGAGCCCATGAGAATAAGGTGTTAATTGTGTGGGATAGATAGTAAATCTCAAAGGAGTTAAGGAAGGTAGAGAGCAACACGGGCTGAGGTCATTCAGGAAGACTTTGAAAACAAACCAACAGTATTTATAAGCCCCCTCTATGTTCAAAGCACTGTGAGGGCCCGAGCGCAGTGTGACCACAGAGATGGGATGTAAGCAGGATCTGAGAGGATGAGAAGAATACTGACAGGGCAAGAAGAGAAGGTAAAGTGCTACAAAATACAGGACTCGGGGCCAGGGGGTTGTGGGGAGCAAGGGAGAGCCACAGCTGCCAAACACTGTAACACTCAGCTCTTCCTTGGAAACTCCTTAGCCTGATGTAGATATGTTCCTTAGACTAATTTAATCCATTTTGGCTTTTGCTCGCAGTCTGCCCAGTAAGAGCAGCCAGCTGAGAGGTTTCTCTTTGAGAGAGAGAGAGAAAGGCAGGTAGCAGAAGTGATGGGATGGGGGGGCGCCGGAGTGGCCCAGTCTTTGAATGTCTGCCTTTCCCGATTGGGTCATGATCCCAGGGTCCTGGGATGAGCCCTGCATTGGGCTCCCTGCTCAGCGGGAAGCCCGCTTCTCCCTCTCCCACTCCACCTGCTGGTGTTCCCTCTCTGGATGTCTCTCTCTGCCAAATAAATAAATAAATAAATAAATAAATAAATAAAATCTTTTTTTTTTTTTAATGATAAGTGGTATGCACTAGTGTCTTTCTCTTGCAAAGAAAGGCATTACTGCAAACAAAGTTGCCTGCCAAACTACACTCTGGGTGGTAAAGGAAGGGCATTTCAGCATCCCATCTTGTAGGAGATGTCTAGGAGAGGATGCTAATCAAACACGGACTGTTACTGATAGGGGTGATTCGCTTTGGATTTCATAAAACTCTCAAGTGGCTCCCTTTGTGAGGCACTTCTTTCTGTTTGGAAATCTGTGTTAGGCTCAGTGAGGACTCATTATGTTTTCTAAATTCTGTGTGTACTCTTTCTTATTCAGAGCACCCTCCTATGGAGACTAACCACCAATTATTTCTGGTTCAGGGGCTCGAGGATACCTCCAAACACCTTTATTTTCTGGGCAGCAAAGAAATGAGAAAAAGTGTTTATTTTCAGGATAACAGGCTCTCCGGTTTGAAAATCATAGGCATTAGCGTTGAGGTCTGGTGCATTTTCTGCACTCTACTTAGAGCACTTTCGGTGATGTTGTTTTGAAGGGAACATCATACCTCGGATCTTTTGTTCTGGGAAGATGGTGATTGGCAAAGGTTCTGTGGCCATCACGGACGGGATGTGGAAGGAGACTGGTGTCCTTCCGCCATTGTCTCTCTAATGTGGTAGCCCCGTGGCAAGTGTCTGGAGAGAAATTGTGTAACGGGGGCATTGTCCGGAGCACTCACGTTAGGACCGAACACGGCCCTATCCCTGGTGAACCAAAGAACTCGCGCCTTGGTTATCAGTGCAACTCGACTCTTCTGGTGTGAGTACCCCTGCCATTTCCCTCAGGATCCCAGAGCTGCAGCGGACGGAGAGCACTTAACCAAAAGCACAACAGAAAAGAGCATTCCTCTCTGGCAGAGGCCACGCGGCGCATCTGTTCTAGGAAAGTGTGAGCCAGATGTGCTGCCTTGTCTAAAACAGATTTTACTGCTGTTTACATTCTCTCTCCAGCTCTAATCTACAGCTTGCTGGCGTGTCCACTATACGGTAGCAAGGGGGTATCGCTTCATTGTTAAATGCCTGAAATGATGTGAAACATTTCACTGCAAACTGGGATTTTGAAGAGACATCTTTTTAAATTCATATGGATTCCTTAAAATAAAATCATTATTATGAGAGAAGTCTTAACCTCCATGGAATATAGAAATTTCAAGGGAATTGGTAAGGAAAACAGGATCATGTGGGCTAACTCTCCTTGTTTTATAGATAAGAAGTCAAACACGAGGAAACTTATTACTTCCCAAGGTCATAAAGCAGTTTACTGGAGAATGGAGTCTAAAATCCAGGTACCCTGACTTTCAGTCTAAAGGAATGATGCAGGAGGGAAATTATTCAGGAGACAGCAGATTCTATTCTGTAAAGGGCCAGACAGTAAATATTTTAGGCTGTGTAGGCCATATGGTGACTGTCAGAACCACTCAACTTGTACCTGAAAGTAGCCATAGACAATATGTAAACAAAAGTGTGTCTGTGTTCCAATAAAACTTTATCCGCAAAGACAGCCAGTGGGCCAGATTTGCTGACCTTTGCCCTTGATCTAAAGGAGGAAAATAAGCATGAAAGTCTCCTTGGGAGCTCCTTTACGAGCCATATCCAAATTTGATCTGTCATGGAGAATGTCAATTTTTCAAAGGTCCAGAGGGTGCTATTAGTTAGATAAAATTGCTCTGACTCAGGCAAAACTGACTCTTTTTATAGTTTCCCTGAGAAAAGGTTCTTTATGAGAATTTCAAAGTATTGAAGAGTCATTCTTCAGGATTGTCCTTATGTCATTATTGTTCCACTTAAATGTGGAAGAGTTATGCTTTTCTGTGCTTTCAGAAGTTAAATACACTCACGAAAGAGGTCTTCTATTAGCACTCTTGGATTTTATTAACTCAAGTAATCTGTTAAAAATCTAAGCTTGTATCTTTTCTTCAGAAATAGGATTCCAAAGTTTTCCAGTTTAACAGCAATTTTAAAATGGGTAGGAAGTAAAGTTTCTAGAAGATTCCCTGTATTTTTATGTAAAATTCTTTTTGAAACATAAAGAAAGCTTGAAGTTTTTAAAGTTTGTGCGCATATGTGTGTGTGCGCATACGTGTGTGTGCGCACGCGTGGTAAGACAGAGACACAGAGAGAGAGAGACTGAGGTCTTTGGGTGGCAACTCAGAGGGATTGCATACATCCATAACAATAGTTGGTCTGGAATGAAAACCTTTCCCACTGAAACTGCTGGGTTCAGTGCCCTAAGACAGCCCGGAGATCCATGAGCAAGCCCTCACTAAGGGGAACTCACAGGGTTCTTCTGCTCTATGTACATACTTGTCTGAAAGTGATCTTTTAGGAATGATACTGTCTTTCCTGGTCTCAATCCAGAAGCAAGATTTCAGTGGAAGATGGAAAGACAGGCAGAGTAGAGGGAGGCAGTGCTGACTGTGATAAATGGGGAGAGGGGCTGGAGTTCTAATTTTGGAGACCACCCCCAACCAGCCACCATTTCCTCTGAGCACGTGCAGACTTCTTCTTTCTGCCATCCCTCCATCGTTTCCTCTTTTTCCTCTTCCCCTTTGCTGCTTTTCACTTTCCTCTCCTCCTACCACCAAATGCTAATGTGGCGGGTGGAAGGGTGATCTGTCTGGCGTGAGCTGGGAGAAAATTGTTTTAGTTCTTTTCTATCCCCCTTTTAGGTGTTATGAAGAAAAGAGGAAAGTACATAAATATCTCACTTTTCCCCATTATAAACGTTGCATTTTCAAAGATAAAGTTTTATCTATCTGTAGAGATTATTTGGAGAGTCATTGAGAGGAAAGTATCTATTTAAAAGTTGTTTGTTTTTTTTTTAATTAGGAATTAACTACCGTAAAGCCTCACATCCTGTGGTCATATAGTCTCTAGAACAAATTTGGGATAATAAGTAACTTTACCATTCAAGCTTGCTTTTCTTTTGGAGATGAATATTCCTGTTTTTCTTCTCAATTTGTTTCAAAATTTTTATAAATGTTCTCATTGCATAAATGATCACATTTAAAAATTGGTCTTTAAAGGCAAATAATTAAAAGGTTAATATTGTTCTTCTGAACCTAGGCATTTCACAGGTTGTTGGGTTTCATTTCATTTTGTTTTGTTTTGTTGAAGCTTCCAGATTTATTTCTTTTTTGAATTTTGTTTCTTATTGGGATATATAATTGACATATGTTAGTTTCAGGAATACACCATCATG
The DNA here is from genome assembly GCA_028646535.1 of Procyon lotor. Classification (NCBI taxonomy): domain Eukaryota; kingdom Metazoa; phylum Chordata; class Mammalia; order Carnivora; family Procyonidae; genus Procyon; species Procyon lotor. The sequence goes on from CM053613.1 coordinate 61,053,188, forward strand.
ATTCAGTATTTGTATATTTCGTGATAGGATCACCACAAGAAGTCTAGCTAACATTTGTCATAGCTAACGATTTTTTTCTTGTGATCAGAACTTTTAAGATGTACTGTCTACTTTCAAAATTACAATATGGTATTATTAACTATAGTCACCATGCCATACATTATATCTCTAGGGCTTATTTATTTTGTAACTGGTGTGTTTAAGGAGGCTTCTTTCCTCTCTCATCAGTCTCCAGGTTTTATTCTGAAGGGAGTCAAGAGATGGCATGTTGACCAATCTATTCTAATTCTAATACTCTAACAATGTGACCCAGCATTCTGGCCACCACTGCTGTGGACCCACATCCTCCTGTTAGAAATTGCCTTCCCCTCCTTCCCACCCACCTACATCCTACCCAGACGTCAAGTCTCCTCTTAAGACCATAGGCCTTCAGGAATCTCTCCTTGGATAATCGCCCACCACAGTGATCCTTACTCGCTTGGAATTTCTGTAGCACTTTTCATTTGTGCCAAACTTAATTACACGTTATCTTGGATCTGTCTCTAGTGGTTTAAAGCACAGTGTCAAGCACATAATCTGTGTAGCCATTTGAAGAAAAAGGCAGCTAGCTCATGGGAGATAGGAATGGGAAGTTCAGAGAAGGCCACAGGCACCCACAGGGAGGAATCATCTTGGGGGAGTTGTTAAAATCTAACTCTGGTTCTCAGAGTCACAAGCACAATGAACCTAGCAAAAATGGCTTGTCAAATGATTTGAATGTTCAAAGGATTAGGACAAGGAAACTGGTGATATATTTTTACCATAAGGATATACCTGCCCACAGAACTGGGTAGGTGGTATCCTCTGATAGGATAAGCTTGGAAACTAAATAGTGCTTCCTCAGATGATGACTCTGTGACTCTCTCAGTGAGGCTGTGAGTGGCCAAAGTGGCTTCCCACGGGCAAATTTTGTCATAAGATCTTAAATATAGCTGATTGGTTCCCAGTTAAGTCTTTTTCTCTCGTAGTTGATTTTTTTTTTTTCTTCTCTCTGATCCTTTATATGTACGGAAATCTCATGTCTTTCATTCCGAAGTCCTCGGGGTGCACGTCATATGGATTTCTTTTACCTCCTACAGTAGGTACCACTAAATACTGAATGATTTATTTTTTTTAAGATTTTATTTATTTATTTGACAGACAGAGAGATATCACAAGTAGGCAGAGAGGCAGGCAGAGAGGGGGGAAGCAAGCTCCCTGCTGAGCAGAGAGCCTGATGTGAGGCTCAATCCCAGGACCCTGAGATCATGACCTGAGCCAAAGGCAGAGGCTCTAACCCACTGAGCTACCCAGGCGCCCCAATACTGAATGATTTATTAACCAACTCCAGTACCGAATACTTAATGGTATACAACACACAAACACTTCTTTATTCAGCATTTAAGAAATAAGCCACTCTGGCACTTACTACACATCAGCATTATTAAAGTTAATGATATAGAGATAAGTAGAACATAGTCCCTTTTTTTTTTTAGAGATTTTACGTTTAAAAGACAGGTGTATAAACAATTACAATGAAGTGTTTTGAGTGCTATGATAAAAACAGATTGAGACATGAAAGAGGATAATTTTGCTTATGGGAATCAGGAGAGTTTTCATAGAAAGAGAAATATACTGGTTAAAATCCCTTATGTGTACATTTCTTTTTGTTTATAGATTCTTTTTAATATCAATTCAGGTTATTAAAATCTTGACCTGTTTCTCATTCATCCCTATTCACTTGTCATTAAATACTCATGCCTCGTCTAAGTTTGGAATGAAAGTGTCACAAGACACATCTTTCACTATTTCCTGATTTACTAAACATGGAAATGTAGCTCAGGACCTGAGCATTCGGTGATCTCATGTGATCTTGAGAACATGAATAAGGAAGGAAGTGGAGAAATGAGTACGATGACCGCTCACAAAGTCCCTATCTGGCTAGAGAGGTAGGCTTTTAATTAGGTAGGCAAGTGTCACCTCTATTCTGTAGACATCAGAGATGCAAATTAAGCTTCATATCATCCTGTTTCTTGAGAGCCATCCCCCAAAATATATATGGATGAAATGAGAGAATCTGAGAACTCCATAGATCTAAGATTGACAAAAACAGAATCAACATGATCTGATGGTGACAGTCTTAAAAGTCAGGAAATCCAAGAGACACTCTTCCCTACCTGCTTTTGTAGTAAATCACTTAATATCTCTGTGTATTCATTTACCCATTGGAAGAAAAAGAGCGAGTATTTCTAGTGTTAATCCCTTTCTGTTGGATGCTATAAAGCAAATGAAATGTAGTCCTGTTCTTCCAACAATTTGAGCTTCTTCAGTCTTCTAAATTGAGAAAAAATGTACAAATCATTGAAAGAACAATATATATAAATCTTTAAGAGAGCGGTAAGTGAAGTAATGCATTTAAACTAAGAATGAAGATGTACAAATGTATATAAGTATACATATAAATATTAGAAAGAACAAAATGTATAAATCTTTGGAAGATATCTTAATGCATTTTGATGTCTTTTTGTACACTAGAAATGTTTGCACAGATGTTGCTATCATATCCATTTTCTCAGTAGCACGAGGTTTTCTTTCTAAAAAGGGGGCCAAGGGACAGTCATACTGTGGAACATTTTTTCATTAAACAGATCATATTTTATTAAAAGCATTTTTTAAAGCTGTTTTAATTTTCATGTTATCCTATTGAGGATAACAATTCTGAAAACTAGCAAACTGCTGGTAAAAATACCGTTTGTATTCTAAGTATAATACTTCCCTATTTAAGAAAACTTGTTTCTTTAGTTCTAGGATACCAAAATACAGTAAATAAATTTGTGTTTTCCATATCCACACCCACCTTCCTGCCTTTGAGATCTGTCTGTGATTTTGCAAGACAGAATGTTATATGAAGTGAACACCAAATGACTGGATTTTTCTGCAGCCCCAAGAGTCTACAATTTTCCAAAAATTAAATACCCCAAATCATTGGAAATTTCTGGTATAGCAGATGCCATTGCTTTTCCTGATATAATGGAATGAGGTGCTCTTTCAGGTGTTTGCTCTCTACTGGTGCAAAGAAAGCATCTGTCAATTCATAGAGCTGATTGATCAACTCCTATGCCTTGATCATTTGTGTCCAAGGTACCATGCCGGGTGTTATGGGTATAATACAAATAAGAAGTCTATGTTTCCGTAGCCAGGATGCTTACAGTCTAGTTAGAAAGACTAGACACATGGTGAGAAATGCTTTTTAACATGAGACACAGGAGGCATCACCTAATGAAGGGATGTCTAGATAGACTGAGAGCCCTCCCTGTGGTTCTGGAATTGTGGAAGGTCGGCTGGAGCAGGAGACGGGCCCCGGAGGATCTTCCCAGCTGTTCCCAAAAGAAAATGAATTTGAAAACACTCAGGTGTATAATTGCTCCTTCTAGAATACCGTTAGAGTTTATTCTTTTAAGTATTTAACCACATTTTCGATATTGTATTGTTTTCTTTTTGCCATTCATAGATTTCTTGGTGGTTTGGGGTTGCGTTTGTGTTTTTCTTCTCTCTTGACTTATCTGAGCAATTCTGGCACTAGCAGGTTTGGGATGTTTTCGTTCAGACATTCTTAAGTTATTTGGTAAGGAGTGAAGTCTTTGTTGCATTTTTCTGCTTAGAAACTGCTTTTCTTTTTCTTTGTTTAAGCCCTGAACTCAGTAAAAGCTCTTTATTTTTATAGATTGTTCTGTAAAGCAATATCTTTGGAGGCGAGAGAATAAAAAATGAGGTGGAAGTAGCCACATCTTCAGAAAATATTTCATACGTTTAAGAGATGTCAGAGAGAGCCTTACAAGAACATACATGCACATGGTTACAGAAAAGAGAGCCTAGTACTTTCGATGCCCATATCAGCAGGCCTCAGAATTGCTTGTGAACGACTGGAAACC
>CM053613.1:61057237-61069149 GCA_028646535.1 Procyon lotor
AGCCGGAGACGGCAGCAAACACTATTGAGAAGCACTTCTGTCCGCCTGGTAGCAAGTGAAACCCATGGTCCGCATTTTCTTATTTAAACTCCCGACAGCTGTGTGAGGAAACTCCTGCTATTATCTGGGTTTTACCCATGAGGAGACTGAATCTTAGGCAACAGTCATGCCAAAGGTCACATAACCGAGTAGTGAGAGGCTGGTCTTTGTTCGACTTCAAATATCTTTAACTTCAGAGCCCATGCTCTGAACACGCAACGTTCTGCTCGTTTCTTCATTTCCTCACATACTCACGCAGGTATCCTGTAACGGCAGCATGCCAGGCACTAGGCTGAAAAGAGGAGGGTAAGAAAAATCACCTCCTGTTCCGTATTCTTGGCATGAAACTTAAAATGTAGCCGTGGCTGAGACATAACAGTCGCAGAAGAATCACATCAATATTAACAGTGCCCGGTGACAAGTAATGTTCAGGAAAGATGAGGAACAAGAGGTATTAGGATGAGCATATCCTACTTGGTCAGGGAACCAAGAGCTATGCTAATTATTAGTGAGGAGAGATATACGCATTGAGAAAACTCCGGGGAGTCAAGGAGAATTTTCCTGAGAAAGACCTATGCTTCAGATCTGAAGAATTAAAGGCCAATCCCTAGCTGGAGAGGAGAACAGGCTGGGGGAGCAGGGGGCTAGCAGGTACCAGAGTCCTGAGGCAGCCGAGAATGTGACAGATTACCGATTCTGGGAGTATTTACAGACAATGTAAACTCTGGGCTTGTCGCCTTATTGTGTTTCATATTGCTCAATTGCACCTCAAATTTCTTACTGTTTCCCAAATGAATTGATATGAACACACTCTCACTGTTCTTTATGCCTTTTTAATTTGTTTTGTGTCAGTTTTTTTTCTGACTGGGCTCTCAGAATTTGAGGGAAACAAGAGCCACATGCTTCATTGATGCTGCATTACAGTTTCTAAGATTCATGCACTTCGATATTTAATAAATACATTTTTAGTATAAAGAGAAAGAGTGGACAGTAAATGTCAATTCAGAGGATGATACAATTTAGTTGTTTTAAATGATATGCTCAATTAGGAATTGACATTGCCTGTAAAAAGAAATCTTATCTTTCTATATTATGTGAGCTAGGAAATAGATATACTTTTAATTTTTGCTAAGTGAAGCTTTTTAATATTACTTGAAACTAAATGGAAAATTTTCCAAATTAATGCTCGGCAGTTTAGCATGTGGGGGAAAAAAATCTTTCCTCTAAAGCAGCTTTTCCAGGGAACAGATTAGGATTAATTAGGGGATGTTTTACTAATGGAATATTTTTCTTGCCGTTGATGTCACTGCCCTCCATCCCAGAGGATAGCATTATTGACAGTGATTGCTCTTATGGGTGATGGACTATAGGCAGATAGACCATTTCCCCCAGAGGATAGCATTATTGACAGTGATTGCTCTTATGGGTGTTGGGCTCTAGGCAGACAGACCATTTCCCAGAATTCCATTTGTCACACACCCTGAGACAACTGACTTTGGCTTAAAAGCCTGAAGCTGTTTGTCAGGCCTCGCATTATTTGGGACCCTACCTGCTAAGACTGTAATTGGCCCAGAGACTCTGCTGGGCCACCCATATCCTTTCTTCATTACACAAAATAACTTGTAGGGAGTGTCTGGCTGGCTCAGCCAGGAGAGCGACAACTCTTGATCTCGGGGTCGTGAGTTTCAGCCCCACATGGAGCTTACTTAAAAAAATAAATGAATAAATAAAATAACTCTTCAATAACTTCTCACACAATTATTTAGGATTCTATCAATCTTTTTATTATCTGTAGTAGATAAGATGGTGGCGAACATAGCAATATGGTGCCTTTTAAAACATGTTCCCTGGGGCGCCTGGGTGGCTCAGTCGTTAAGCGTCTGCCTTCGGCCCAGGTCAGATCCCAGAGCCCTGGGATCGAGCCCCACATCGGGCTCTCTGCTCGGCAGGAGGCCTGCTTCTCCCGCTACCATTCCCTCTGCTTGTGTTCCCTCTCTCGCTGTGTTTCTCGCTGTCAAATAAATAAAATCTTAAAAAAATAAATAAATAAATAAAATAAAACATGTTCCCTATTGTATTCATCTTTGCATCTCCGAGGCTTAGAGCAGTGATTGCCTGATAGCAGACAATTTAATAAGTATTTATTAAGTGACTTGACAGAATGGATGGCAGTTGTGTCTACCACAGTCAGTCAGAGGTGGGGCTGCAGATCACGACATTTGGTAACCCCCTCAAATTTTGTCACTACTTTTAGGAATTAATGATCATAGCTTTAAAACCATGAATATGTACAGTGGAAATGCTAGGCTATTTCTATAATATTTGTATCAGTTATCTATTCTGAATAACAAATTACCTCAAAAATTAGCCGCCTGAAACAAATTGTCTCACAGTTTCTGAGAGTCTGGAATCTGGAGACAGCTTATCTGGAGAGTTCTGGTTTAGGATCTCTCATGAGGTTGCAGTCAGGCTCTCTGCTGGGGCCGCAGTGATCCGAAAGCTTGAGTAGGGCTGGAGCTTGTTTCCAAGCACACTCCTGACTGTTGGCAGGAGACCCTACCACATGGGCCTCTCCACGGAGCAGTTTGATTATCCTCATGACATGGCAGCTGGCTTCACCCAGAGCCAGTGATCCAAGAGAGATCCCTTTCATGGTCTGGTTTCCCAAGTTTCAAACCATCACATCCACTGTATTTGAGTCTCTAGAATAGAGGTGATTCATTAAGTCGAACCTACTACATTCAAGGGGAGCTTAATTTGGTCCTACTTCGGAAGGGAGAAGTATCAAGGAAGTAGTGGACATCTGAAACCACTAAACTATCTAAATATTAAAATCCCTCCAATATATTAACATGAATTGCATGCTTTTTTAAGTGGCACAATATATCACAATGTTCCATTTGTCAATAAGAAATGCTTTTAGACAAAGTGCTTTTCCTGGAAATTAGCAAACTGTTTTAAAATGTTGTAAGTAATGCCATTAAAAAAAAACTCACAGTCATGAGAACAAGAATTACTAGTACTTGAAGAGTCCAACTAATGACTTAATTTTATCTATTTTCTTTTATTCCTCTGAAGTAGGTTGCAACAAATTCCAATTAAAACAAATTAAGAACATCTACTTTGTACCAAGTACCATCTTACATGCCATGGGAAGAGCACGTATAAAAAAGATACAATTGATCCCAAAGAAACTGACGATAGAGCAGAGATGATGGACACCTACCCAAAACTTGATATAATTCTAAGCTCACTATAATGAGTTTTCTAATACAGCCACAGAGACAGGGCTGTGGGAGCACGAGGAGAAAAAAGGCAATTGACATTGGAAAATGAGAAGACTTCTTGCAAAAAGTGCCCCTTGAACTGGGACTAAGAAGATGAGAGGCCATCCAAATAGATAAGACTGTGGTAGTAAGGACACAGAGGTCGGAATACGGAGGTCTCCTGGGATGGGCACATTGGGGAGGAATGCTGGACTCTAAGACGGGAAGGAAGGTACAGGCTGGGCAGTGGGGAGCTACCAAAGGGTTTGAACAGGGGGATTGAATAAATGAACAGACTCATACTTCAATAATTAAAGCACATTGAAATTACAGCAACAGTAACTATTTACTTTATGTTTACTCTCTGCTAAGCGCTTTAGACGTGTTATCTCTAGTCCTCAGTGACACCTGACCGACAGGTATAGGTATTGTCATCGCCATTTTACTGATCAAGAAACTAAGGTTTAAATAGTTGAAATAAATCACCCTGCTAGTGAACTGTGGAGTTATAATTCAAATCTGGGGTTGTCTGACTCGAAAAGTCCATGTTTTTAACACATGTGTGTAACTCTTTCCTTAATATATTATGAATAAAATGTTGGGAGCATGTTGAAGAGTACACATACATGACTTATCAAGAAATAGTTTAAGGAGGGGTGCCTGGGTGGCTCAATGGGTTAGAGCCTCTGCCTTTGGCTCAGGTCATGATCTCAGGGTCCTGGGATAGAGCCCTGCTGAGCAGAGAGCCAGCTTCCCCCTCTTTCTGCCTGCCTTTCTGCCTACTTGTGATCTCTCTCTCTCTCTCTCTCTGTCAAATAAATGAATAAAATCTAAAAAAAAGAAAGAAAGAAAGAGTTTAGAGAACTTAATTATGAGACCCTAAGAACTTAGTATTCTTAGTCTCTTACTTTTTTAGCTCTATCTGTAAACCAACCTACTTACTGAAAACATACAGTAAATTGCCAGGGGCAGTGGTGTGGGAGGGAGGGGAGTGGAAATCCAGTCCTGTTGTGCCTAAACCAATCAGCAAAAGGAAATAGTTCAAAAGAACAGTACTATTGTAAGCTTCAAAAAAGGAAAATACCTGAGCAGACCTGCCCCCAAACATTTGCAGGGCTCAAGGCAAGACAGATGGAAGCCTACATACCTTATGTCTAAATATTAAAAAGTTATAAATCAGGCTAACAAATGGTTAAATCAAATAATCTCTCTCTTCCTACCTTGACAAATGTATGTGCAGAATTACAAAAGGAAAAATACATGGAAAACTATGATTCTTTTATGACTGAAAGGCAAAGAAATATCCAGTGACTGAATTGAATTATTATTGAGCATACCTGGATATTCTATTGCTTCCATGAACAATTAAATTAGGTTATACACAATTAATAAATTATTATCCATAAAATTTATTTGCCTTCATTTCTGCAAATCCCTGGTCTTGTTGTCATGACAAAGATTTTCATGTAACTTGTTTTCTGTTGACCAGAGTGATCTAAACTCTAGATTTTAAAGTATTAAAAGTGAAACATTACTTTATTCAAATGTATACAACTTGAATATATTTTATTTTCATCACAAGTATAAATTAAACAAGTGTGAAAAAATAAAAATTATTTTTTGTGTCCTCAGAAATTGTTTTTCATCTAAAACCTTCAGTTTTCTGTGAGATAAAAGGTCAAACTCAAAGTTTAATTAATGAATGTAAAATTTAAATAAAAGTGATTTAAGTGAGGCTGAAATTTTTTAACTTAATCAAATCCTAACAAATATTTTTTTTTAAAGATTTTATTTATTATTTGACAGAGAGAGAGAGATCACAAGCAGGCAGAGAGGCAGGCAGAGAGAGAGGGGGAAGCAGGCTCCCTGCTAAGCAGAGAGCCCAATGTGGGGCTCGATCCCAGGACCCTGAGATCATGACCTGAGCCAAAGGCAGACGCTTAACGACTGAGCCACCCAGGCACCCCCTAACAAATATTTTTATAAAGATAAAACTGCGAGCAATTGTAGCAATCAGTATTGACTTAATTGCCAGAGAATCTCTATCACATAAGTCTCTTCTGGCCTACATTCATTTAACTTTAAAAGAGGAATAGGAATTGTTTGATATTATAAGATGTACTTCTGCCACACCGTGCAACTATTGGCAATATTATGTGCGGATAGGCGAGTACTTCTGGAACCAGGAATTAGAACATGAAAAGCAGTAGCAAAATGGAAGCTTGGCGCTCCTGGACAATGGTACCTCATTATCCTTTGCACTCATGCTGAGATGAAAGATTTGACACGTTAATTAATCTGTCTTGTTCTTACCTAAGCACTTCTGCTGCCCTATTCTCCCTGCCCTTCAGAGAAGTGTCCTCTGACATTGGCCTCATCCTAGTCCAGAAGGCACCCACCCATCCTCAGAATGAAGCCACCATGGGCTTCCAAGACACAGCAGGAGATAAGGAGAAGCAATCCCCTTCAGAGCCTGAGCAGTGCTAGTCATGACAGCAGAAGTTTGGAGTACCTCGTGATGCTGTGCAGCACTGAGCACTGAGTTCCAAACGTGCATGTGTGTCACACTCGTGGTTCTCCCAAGTGCAAGGCCCAGGCTGTTGCCCAGCATCGCTCTCCAGTTTACAATAGGGAGATTCCTGTCAGGGTGGGTGGGGGTGGGGATCGCAGGGAGAGGCCACCCGCATGAAGACTTCACCTGTAAATGTTTCTCACTACGAAACTGTCTGGTTTTAATAAAGTCACCAGATTGTACCAGGAGAAAAAGGAAGATTACAAGAATCCCAGTGAATATGTGACCAAGTAGAAGACGGAAACAGGGAGGAAATGAGGTGAAACACAAGAGAATGAGATATCAGAAAAAGGGAATAAAAACCAGTCAAGAATGGAAACATACCTGAAGAGCAGTTCTGGAAACTTTATTCCTTCCTGCTCTATGAGAGACCACCTCCTACGTATACCGACCTGACTCTTCCACTGCCGTCTGCAAATGTGGCAACATTTAGCTGTTTTCTATTAACACTGAGGTATTCTGGGACTTTGGGGATCTTCAGTAGCAGAATCAGGACCGGGGAACAGTAAAAATAAATAAATACATGAAAATGAAAAACAAACTAAGTAGCTCGCCCGGACTGCCTCTCAGATCTTCCCAATACTGTGCAGAAGCAGAGCGAAGTAGTGATTTTGGTTTTGTGCTTAAAGGCAACCCCTGTGCAACTTCTTAAGTGGTTCAGGCTGTCCATGCATTATCCTTATAATTGAAACAGTATTTCCCACTTTTCTCAGAGTAATGGTTTTAAAGGTGGGGGTCTTGAACCTTGGGTACAGCCTGGCCTCCGCAGTGGGTCCCTGTTCCCAAAATGATGGGGGTTACGGAACAGATGGGCCAGACTGAAGACTGCAGGGTTAGGATTGTGCTCATGGGGCCAACTGGGACTCCACAGAAGGGAAGGCTCGGGGCTGTTTCTGAGCGTTGATGGGTTTGGAATGCCTTTAAAGTTATTCATTAATGAAAATAAGATAGGTGGGAACTTGGGAACGTGCTGTTCTCTGGGGGTAACAATGGGAATGGCGAGGTTAATAGCTGTGAAGCCTACATAATCAGACGCGGTAAGCTGTCTCACCTGGGCCACCATGGTTTATGTCACTGGCTTGCTGGACAGCTGGGTTGCAGGCAGGGTAGTGGCGAAATTATTATTCAGTAATGATCACAGCGATAATGACCCTATGCTACAAATGGGTAGAGCATTTCGTAAGCGCCCAATAAATACTTGCTGAATAAATACTCATTCATCAATTGGCTCAACAAATGTCCATTGAATACCTTTTATAAAAAAAAAAAACGAATACTGCTGGGTCCTGATAGGAAGGTGAATGCGTTTCAGCCAGAGCTTCCCCAAGAGATTATAGTTTTGCAGACGTCATACCAATGATGAATGAATGACTCAAAATATATTTTTTTTTAATGTTAAGGATTTTGAACTTGATTTTTGGAAAAAGCCAGTAGAGAACTCAGAGGATGTAATTGAAACTTACGTTTTTTTTTTTTTAACATGTCCCAGTATTAAGAAAACCTTACTCTTCTCCAAGTTATTCTACTGATTATAATATAACTGGAAATAAAATGTTGAAAACCCAATCTCACCTATGGTCCAGATGCCAAAAAAAAAAAAAAAAAAAGTCACTTTTCATTCAGAAGAGCACTGTCCGTGGAATTAAAAAAAAAAAAAAAGCTACCATAAGGAAAAAGAATATGTATGACAGCAGATTACAGGAAAGAGGCTCCCTCTTAGCTTTTAAGTTATGCAACTTCCTCACTGATGACTGAGAGAAGAATAAAGAGGCAGCAAATAATAAAGGGCAAGGCAGGAAGTATGTGGTGACAGGAGTCCCAAGAGGGCTCACCAGGCCAGTGCCACTACGGAAACGCGTCTCTAAGGCAGTTAAAGTTATCCTGCTTCTCACATAATCCCAAGCAGAGCACAAGGCAGTGGTTTAAATGTGTACAGAGAAACGGAGAAATGAGTGAGTGAGGTCTTCACCTTGCTGAGGGAGTGAGACTCCCTCGTGGGTCTCCAGGCAGGGCCTCCCAGCACTCGAGCCACTGGGAATTTGGTGTCTCTGCCCGGTCTCATGCACTGGTTCTTCAGTCAGTTCACATGGGGCCTGATCAGCAGCAGACATGAGAGAGGGTGTGGATTCGAAACAGATAATAATGTAATGCCTTTGGTAATACTAACTGCCCACCACCGTCCAGTGGTTACCAAGAGTTGACAGGACACGTGCATTATCTCGCCTAATACAACAACATTGGGAGGAGGTATTATTAACCCTGTTTTCTCAAGGGATGCAAATAATCAACTGGGGACTTAGAGACTGTGTTTGTCCAACATGACAAAGCTGAGAAGGGGCAGAGCAGCCTTTGAGGCCGGCAAGGAGACTCCAGGGCTCACGCTGGAAATCTGCAGTGCTGGGTTACCACTAGCTACAAGATTTTCCTCAGGGAATTTGTAAATGAAAGGTTGGTTAGGACGTTAAGCAGACGGTGTTAAATAGCAAACAATGGAATGGGATGAATGGCAAAAGCTAGAGGGATTGGGGTCCTAGAGAACTCAAGTCTGAGGGGATGTGGGAAGTCCTCCTGAACTAAGGGGTTGCTGGAGAGTGAGACGTGCTTACATTGAGAGGAGAGGGTTCCACAGAAGCTGTTTTCAAGAGGTCCTGTTTTATGTCTTACTTACCTTGACTGGCACTCATGAAAGTCAAAGATTTCAACAAAAATGAATATATTTAGGGCCCACTACGTGAGGGGCATTCTTTTTGTTGCTTTGAAGCTTTTTAACATTCTTTGAAGGACTGGTTAATCTCCAGGGTCTAGATCCATTAGACCCAAGCCAGATGGCTCCGGGGAGCCTCTGGGAATGGCTGTGGAACCATCTCTACTTTCGCACATACCCATGAAAGAATGGTCCCTTGGGAATTTTGGAGACCTGCAATGTGGAGATAATATAATTCTGATCATAATTCAACTGCCCCCAGATAGAGAGTTGCCAGATTTAGCAAATACAAATACAGGAGGCCCTGTTAAATTTGAATTTCAGATGAACAACAAGTAATCTTTTAGTGCAAGTATGTCCCAAATATTGACTGGGATATACTTATACTAAAAAAGTTATTTGTTGTTTATTAAAATTCAAATTTAACCGGACCCTTCTATTTTTCTGGAAACTGCAGCCAGATAAGAACTGGGGGGAATATTTTGAGATTTTTATTTCTTTGACATATATTAATACTCCTCTGTTTTTGAAAACATCATATCTGCTTTTTTAAAAAAAGGGAAAGGAAAGAAAAAAAGAAAAATATTACTAGGGTCGCACACCCCCATGAGATGTGTTCCCTTTTAACATGAAACCAGTGGAGCAGAAAAAGAGTTACTTCGCAAGATAATTTTGTGGAACCAATATAAAGCCTGTGTTTTTATACCTTGCGTATTCATTCAAGAAATTCTGACCTTAAAATAATAGTTAGGGTTGACCCAAGTAACTCACTTACCCTGAATCAAGATAAAAATACATTCCAGGCCATGTACCCTGAGGATAAAAAAGGACTTGCTGAAAGCTGGATTTCCAAGTAATGCCCCCATTAAAGATGACAAGTGGGGTTCACTGAGGAGGCATATGCCTTCAGATTGAATTTTAAGAATGACGATTGTTTTTAAAGTTGGAGTCAAATATCAGTCTTTAAACCAAGTTAAAGTCAATGGTGCAGCTGCCTTCTGTCTCTGACACTGCTGGGGAAAAAATTTAAAAGGCGCAAACAAACTTTTTTTCTAGTGCATTTTTCAAAACAACTTGAAATCAACACAAGCACAGCAAATGCAGAGAGCAAATGTTTTTAGCTATTTTACGTCTCCCTTGCATGTAATTATGAAGTAAGATAAACTATTCTCAAGAGCAGTAATGCACTTCGAGAGAATGTAAAGCATGAAAGGTAAAATGAAGTCTTACAGAGGGGGAGACTTTAAGTCACATTTAGACATAAATCCGTTTGGGTCACAGTCCCATAGATTACCAGCATCTGCTAAACCTAGATAGTTTATAATCACTAAAATTGTTTTAATCTTCCTATGGAAGGCTTACCAAGGAAGTACTGAATTACACTGGGTTAATACTTCTAAGGATGAACAGTCAAGAAATCGATGCATAAATTAATGTAGTGGCTACATAGTAACATCTAAGGTTTGTAACATATCTGAAACAGGCAGTAGTTATCAAAAAATATAGCACTCCATTAGGGTGACATGTTCTCCACGCTGTAATCGCCTGGAAAGTTGCCAACCATTATTCGCCCTCCCCCACTCCTGCGATCATCGCTGACCTGTCATAGTCTTACCTTCGGGAAGAGAGGCTAAAGGTTGGGTTTTAAAACAGGGAGGGAGCCGTGAAAGCTAAAGCACAGATAACCCAGTGAGGGAAGATGCAAGAGCACACTATCAGTGGATGGTGGTCAATGGATCAAAGCATCCGGTCAGCTCGGATGTGGTGTTTCTCAGAGCCTACCTTCCATGCCCTGAGTGGGAGCCGTGCGGGGGGAGTATTTAGTGCTGTGCAAAGTGCATGCTATGCACCCTGGCGAAACGTCACCATGCCAGATGAGGTCTTGGTTCTGTAGGTGAACAGTGCATTTGAACTTGTGTCACACTGTACTAAGTGCATAGGAATGAACATTCCCCTCCACTGGCTTTCCTGGGACTGGGCAATGTATTTCAATGCCATGGAGGTAGAAATCAATAGATTATCGAATAGCTAAGCGAATTCTTGTTCTACTTTAAGAGGAATAGCAATGCAACATGTAATAAGCGGTGAGTAAAGTGATTATGTTCGATGCACTCATGCATCCATTTAAATGGAATCTATTGGTCTGGCTTCTCATTTCATATCCCCATCACCTTGCTCTCACATTCCCTGGTCTCCAGGCAGACACCTGGTTCTCTGGACAGTGCACTATACCGCCTCTTATATGCCTGTTTGCTTTGGCGTGTCTTCCTGCCCCTGCTGGGGTTCCCCTCTGCCCTCTGTCTCCCTGCTGAACCTCTGCTGCTTCTTCAAAAATCACCCTCTCACCTCTGCTTCCCGATATCACCCAGAGTTGGTGCCCCTCCACTGCGTTGCTTTGGCCTTGTATTCAAACTCTCTGGGAGAAAGCACATGACATTGGATTCCAATGAGTTGTTTCTCTGGGTGCCCATCTCAGTGAGACCAAGAATTGCTCTTTTTCTGCGTTTGATTCCCATCAAACGTGATACATGGCCTGCATGGGTGATCCATAAGCGTTGGTTCTGCGAACAAATAACGAACGGGCAATGTGCCCTTGACCTGGACTCTCGTTGGGAGTATAAGACAGATGTGGTACTGAACACCTGACATGGCCAGGTGTTTGTCTAAATTACAAAGCTCTGAACTTATGGCACCAGCAATAAAAATTGTAGCCATGAAGAGTCATGAGGGTAAAGTTCTGAGGGAAGGTAAAATTTGAGGTGGGCTTTGACAGAGGCATTAAAATGGGAGAGGGTGGTGGCCTCCTCTTCCTGGTAGGTTAGCTGGGGACATAGACTTTTGGACAAAGAAGTCAGGACATAGACTGTCAAGAGAAAGCCAAGAGCGAGTATGGGCTTTCCACTGAGGAGTAGGTTAATTCTTCCCATTCTTCATTCTAGGCAACTTCTTTCAGTGTCTAGTTTTATGACTCCTTCCTCTGCTCTAGGAGGCATGCCTAAAACACACCTCCTCTCACTGATAACGTGTGTAGACACTGTCAGTGGTGTTCCCGTGGACTGGGGACACATCGATCTGCAAAGATGATGCAAAATAACTTTTTAAGCCAATTGAGTATAGAACTCTGCTTCAGAAGACACAGTCCTCATCTTAGCCTCGACCTTTCCTGTTCTTTTATAATTTTATGAAATACATTCTGGGGTCCCTTTAGGCCTAAAGCTAAAAGCTAGAAAGTATCCTTGTTGTCTTTTTTTGTCCTAACCTGCGGCTTTTCAATGTCTGGATTCAGAAACACCATTTGATGATGGAGGATAATAAGCCCAAGGGTGAAAAG
>CM053613.1:61069649-61127223 GCA_028646535.1 Procyon lotor
GTATATAGTACACTCATGAAGGGAAGAGTGTGAGGCCCCTCTGCGATGGAATGTTCAAGGCATATAAATCTAGAAATATTTGAGATTTATTACACCACAATATTATTGAAAAGCAAATCCCATTCAGCATATCACATATTCTTTCACATAGTAGGTCCATGGGTGATTTTTAAGAGAATGAATGAATGGCTGTTCAGCCTTCCAAGGAAAGGTGTAACATTTCTTTCTCTTTCTCTCTTTCTTTCTCTCTCTCTCTCTTTCTTTTTTCTTTCTTTCTTTCCGATTTTATTTATTTGAATGAGAATGACAGAGAGAGCCCGGGGAATCACAAGCAGGAGGAGTGGCAGAAGGAGACAGGAAGGGAGAAGCAGGCTCCCTGCTCAGCAAAGAGCCAGACGTGGGGCTCAATCCCAGGACCGGGAGATCATAACCTGAGCCGAAGGCAGATGCTTAACCAACTGAGCCACCCAGGCACCTGGGTGTAGCATTTCTAATGTACAATTTGTACGTGTGTAAAACCTAGGAGAAATGGGAAGATTTCTTTGCAGATGTAGTAGATTAATCAGTTACTTGGACTTTTTGAGAAAATACATGGTACTTAAGGAGAATGGTGGAATTCCAATGATGGAATCACTGCTGAGCTGATCTCAAGTATAGAAAAGCATTCTAGTGGAGAATGAGCTAGTTTAAATAAGCCTGAAGACAATAAAAAATTATGTCTCCATTAAATGAAATTTCTGTCCCACAAATTTAGGTTGCAGCACAAATAGACAAAAGAGAGGAAATATATGCTTATATGTGCTTAATTCAGCCAACACAAACACTGCCTCTCCATTTCAATACAATGTGGAATTGCTCAGTTTCCAGCTAGAAGGAAAAAAGAAAAAAAGCACCCGAGGAAAAAGAAAAAAACAAAACAAAACAAAACAAAACCCCTTTCTTAATATTGAGTTCTTTCAAGGCAATGAGAAAGTGAAACTTAATTAACAGGTGAAATGTAATTACCCAGGGCTGACCGCAGTGGTAAGCGTTGGTGCTTCATCTTCGAGGAGCTTTATTAACTGCCCTGTGCCTTCCGGAGGTAGGAAAAGAACCTCTGTGTAGAGGTAACCAGTGGCAGGCAGCAAGAGAAGGAAAGCATGACCTATTATGTCCCCCTTACAGGGACTCATCCTTCAGGTGGCTGGTTTGAGCCTTTGCACTTTTTATTAGCTTGCCTGGAATTCTATCCTATCTGAAATCCGCTTGGCACTCTATTATGCCACTGTTGGGTCCTTGCTCAAATGCCACCTTCTCAGTGAGGCTTCTATGCCCTTTCTATTCAAAATTGACCTTGTCTTTGCTTTATTTTTATTCTACATTGCCAGCATCTAGTATTCTATTTTACTTTTGTTCATTTTCTTTCTTCCAAGTAGGATGTACGCTTCATGAAAGCAAGGATTTTTGTTTACTGTGTGCCTACTACAGTGCCTGGCACATAGTAGGAGCTTAACAAATATTTGTTGAAGGAGTTGATTGAGCCACACATCTAAATACTCTTGAGTCACACATCTAGATGTGACCTTTCCCTTCTATATTAAAAGGCATCTGTGATTTCACAAAAGGCATCCACCTTACATGGGTCAGAATTATCAGACATCTTTTAAAATGTGCACGGTTGGGGCACCTGGGTGGCTCAGTCATTAAGTGTCTACCTATGGCTTAGGTCATGATCCCAGGACCCTGGGATCGAGCCCCGCATCAGGCTCCCTGGTCAGTAGGAAGCCTGCTTCTCCCTCTCCCACTTCCCCTGCTTGTGTTCCCTCTCTTGCTGTCTCTCCCCCACTCTCTCTCTCAAATAAATAAATAAGATCTTACAAGAAAATAAATTTTAAAAATGTGCATGGTCAATCGCCAGACCTAAAGT
Source organism: Procyon lotor (assembly GCA_028646535.1). Classification (NCBI taxonomy): domain Eukaryota; kingdom Metazoa; phylum Chordata; class Mammalia; order Carnivora; family Procyonidae; genus Procyon; species Procyon lotor. Next base: position 61,071,556 of record CM053613.1, read on the forward strand.
TTTGTTTTGTTTTGCTTTAAACATGGGTCAGATTATGAACTAAAAGCAAAAAAATCAACAGCATGTATTTAAATACCTTCCTGGCAAAATCTCAGAAGAAGCCCACTAGATTTAGATATCATGTACCTACCTGGCTATGCTGCTTTTGCAAAGACTGAAAACATAAGGAAGCTCTCTGGAAGTCGGCAAACAGCAGTATTTGGCCTTAAACTGATTTAACACACACAAAAATGGCACTGTGCCTTTGGAGACCTGGAATGCGGCATTACAGGTTTTCTCCAAAACAGCTTCATTTATTTAACATTACTCTGACCCTTTAACTTCTAACTTGCTACACAATTAAGCTATTTAAGCCTTGACTTAGCTGTCTTTGTGCTGCAATCTGGGTCTAAGTGAAGCAAAAACAACCCTACACCTTACTGTTTTGCTAAAGTTTGTTCTGTCCCAAGAAGATGTTTGCATATGCAAATATCAGCCCCACATCTGATTAGCATAGTATTGTATCCCTGAGACTATTTCTATTTTACTCTTCCATCCAGTAAACATTTATTCAGCCTTTACTATGCGTATCAGGCATACAGAGGCAGGTATTGTTTTTCTCTAGCTTGTTGCAACGCAGAAAGTTGCTATGTAGTGCTAATGGCAGGAAAGTTTGTTACCATAGAAACAAGAGGACAGTCACAATCAAACCTGGCATCAAGTTGCCTTGAAAGTCTGGTACTGCTTTTGACAGGAATGAAAAACAATCTGAATCCTGCACTGTTTGTAAATCAAGGTAATAATCTTGTCTCTCTTGCAAGGCCTCTCTTACTTTCCCAAAGAAACTGTAAATGGTTTTGGAAGAATAGTTTATTTACCTCTTGAAAAGTTAAAAAGAAAAGTTCGACCTCGATCAAAAGGGACAGAATTCACTGGGTTTCATCAATATTTGACTTGGGAAAAACTACGCTAGCCCAAAATAGCAATTTCATGCAAATGAAAGTAATTTACTTTCATATATTTACAGTAACGATTGTTAATTTTGGACAGTGTTTTACTTCTTTTGAAACTTGTATCTCTCTCCCTTTGTTTATCTTATTTATGTTTTTTCCTTTCTATTGCAAATTATTCTCCATAATGCTAAAAAGGAAAAAGAAAAACAAACACTGGTAAAAATCTAAATTTAAGTCCAGGTTATTCTATGTAATAGCTCTGTGGGTCAGGGCAAGCTACTTTGTGACTGTGAGACTCCGTTTTCTCAGCAGCAAGATGGGATGATAGTCTTTAGATTATATTGAGGTCTAAACAAAGTAAATCACGGGCTGCCTGGTAACATAAAAAGCAAGGATAACTCCAGCCGCCATATTAAATCTGTGACATAAAGCAAGATGCCTGCCTCTCCTAGGCCTTCATTTCTCATGCATAAAATGAAAAACTTTAATCTCCTAAATTCTTAGGACTGTTGTGGGAGTCAAATCCTTATGTTTACACTTTTATAATATGTAATCCATGCTCATTATGAGACAGTATCGTTCTATTGTCCTATCTCCTTTCTTTGCTGCAATCTTTCTTGGTATTTTCATTTAGTCTCCATTCTCTTTCAAAGCATTTCTCGCCTTTTCCTCGACAGACCTCTTTACTTACAGCTCTCTCTACTGTTTTCCTGTTGTCATACTTCTATTTCTCTGTTATTAACCATAAAATTTGAGTGTATTTATTATATTTTTCCTCATTCTTTATAATCACATGATTATTATATATTATAAATACATATTTATTTCTGTTGTGAATGTTTTTTTAAGGTTTTATTTATTTATTTGAGAAAGTGGGGAGGGGCAGAGGGAGACGGAGAAGGACAAGCAGACTCCCCACTGAGCAGGGATCCTGACCTCTAGGGGCCGTGATACCAAGATCTGAGTTGAAGGCATATGCTTAACCAACTGAGGCACCCAGGTGCCCCTCTACTGTGAAATTTTTTTAAAGTCAGAAATATTAAATCAGGTCACCTATCAATTAAACATATATTTTTTAAAAATTTTATTTATTTAAAATAAGAGAGACCACAAGTAGGCAGAGAGGTAGGCAGAAAGAGGGGGGAAGCAGGATCCCTGCTGATCAGAGAGCTGGATGCGGGGTTCGATCCCAGGACCCTGGGATCATGACCTGAGCCGAAGGCAGAGGCTTTAACCACTGAGCCACCCAGGCGCCCCCAATTAAACATACTTTTAATGAAAAGGACAGCAAATGTGGAATTCCATGGGAAAAATTAAAACATAATTTGAAACAGAAGCTACAAAAGACCTATAGCTCATAAACCTGTTCTTTTTTTACATTTTTACGTTTTCAATTTGTTAGAAATACATATTCTTCTTGTAAATATCCAAATAATAATAAAAAAAAGAGTAAATATCACCAGCATCCAACCACCTGGAGATCATTACTATAAATATTCTGAACTGTCATTAATCTCATTGCACCTAAGTACATATATATTAGACACGTATAATCTCACATAAATGAGTTCATATTACACATGATATTTTAAAACCCATTTTTTCATTTAATGGCTTGTTGAGTTAATTCTGTGTTTATGTTAATGTACTGTGTCCTAATTTGTAATGATTGCATACTTCTCCATGTATAGATGTATGGTGATAATAGTCAATTCCCAGTGGGTAGACACTGAGGTTACTTGTGTCTTTTAATTATTCCAAACAGTGCTGCAGGAAATAACTTTTACACCCAGATCCCCTTAAAATAATGGCTAAAAATGCAATTGATGAACCATTTCTCAAACACATTCTAACTTTTACATTTTCCTCTTTATCCACTAAGGATTTTTTTTTTCTTGTAGTAGAATTTGGGCCCCGCAACACCTTAATGCGAGGTTCAATATTCATGCTGTTGTCAGTACAACTCTCACGTGGAACACTGGACGAGTGCAGAGACTGTTGCCTGACCTGTTAATTTTCACTAACGTAAACATTCCTGCTGTATAAATAGTGGCACTTACACAAATCGTGCCTTATGCTACAAACCAGTGAAAATAAAGCCTCTCTTTTCAGTTTTCACTCATCTATCTTATGTCTGCTTTAACTACCTGGAAAGATTATAATTGGCAATATCTCCCTATCATTAGTTCCTCACTATGGGTGAGAGCCAAGCTTTCTAACCCATACAGACCTCTGGAAAGGTACACTCCTTCAGCAAGCATATTTTACGTTGACTAGAAAACATCTAACATGGTGAATGTGTGAAGAATTCATACTGCTCAAGCCAAGAGGACAGCAGGGAAATCATGGTTTTCACTGAGATGCTTTGATATGTCACATCCATGGAAATAGGTACAGAATCTTGAGAAGAAGAAATGTGAAATAAAAACAATCGATCCCAGTTTCCTGATCCATTCTCCATTTCCAGAGAAGGCAATAACTGGAGGATAAATATAGTGTAAGCAATATTTGTTTTATTTTTTTCTCCCTCAAACCAATTCATTGTCCTTAATGGGAGGGAGGCTATGCATATTCACTCTCCATCACTGAGAACTGAACAGTCAAGATGCCATTTCTTAGCACCAAAGGATAATCTTTTTGCCTCCGGGGAGATGACAGCAAGAACAATTTCTTCCTCTTGTCCATGCCCCAATTTTTTTTTTTTTAAGCTTAATCCTAACCTCTGAAACAGCAATGTGACAGGGGGCCACGTTTAAGGGATGAAATGTCCCTGTCTGTCCTTGAACAGAGTACCTCCAAAGCTGTTAGGGTCATGCCAACCTGCACGGATATCCACAGTTTCAACCAAACAAGATTCCATACCTGCAACAGAAGGTAAAAACTAGCTTCTGGGCTCCATGCAGTTAAATTACGGCCCACACTTAAATGTCCATGTTTTTAAAATACCAGTTAGGCTGAAGTGATTTGAGAAATGGCTACTAGCAAGTAGAAGAGGGGAAAAAAGGACATGGTTAGCTCCCTGTTTCCACAATTAGTTCTCCCCTTCTTTTCCATATAAGCAGATGATATGGCTTTCCAGGCAAAAAAAAAAAAAAAAAGAAAGCTTTCAATCCCTGTCCTGTGTAGTACACAACTAAATGGATGGTACTGTGATAAATGTTGTAGGATTGATTCATTCATCCAACTGATATTTATCAAGTGTTTAGCTCACACATGGAAAGTACTATCTAAAGCAAGGTGCAGGCCTCTGCACGCAAAACAGGGCCTATGCCACGTAAAAACTCCCAGTATGAGAGATAAGCCAGTATGATTCAAGGCAATATAATTTAAGTGTCACTTCAGGGCCACAAATCAGTGCAAATAAGCGAGGAATCACTCCTGGAAAGTGTTGGGAGAAAGCACTGGAGAAAGTGTGCCATTTTTACCTGCCAGATACTAGAACAAACTCAAGACTAATGCATCTACAATAATTTTAAATAGACTAAAAGATATTTCAGCTGAATTAAATCTTGGAAGTACTAGTCTCATATTCTGAAAAAGTTAATTAAGTAAACAAAATAAATGTACTGGTATACAGTAGGTGCTCTATAAATGCTAATATCCTTCTGTAGGGTTTTTTGTTTTTATTTCCTATTTTGTTTTTAATTCCCAGGGCAGTAGTCCCCACACTAGAGTGACCAACAGAATCCCCTGCAGGCTTATTAAAACAGAGCGCTTAACTCTATGCTGGGTCCCCAGCTCAGAAGGTCTGGAGTGGGTCCAAAATTTGCATTTGTAATGAGTTTCCAAGCGATGCTGTCACTGTTCTTCTAGGGACCACACTTTTGAGAACCACAGCCCTAGGGAAGAGCTTAGAGGCTATACAAATTTGATTCTGTGACCTTCTTCCATATCAGAGATAAGTCTCAGCTTTTAAATTGTGCTTTTCTTCTTCTTCTGTCTTAAAGAGGAAATAAAAGGAACACCACTTTATATAGACCTGACCTTTTGGTAAGCCTGGGCAACAACTTCCCATGTGAAGTAAATTAATCACTTTCATGCATGCTTTGTGCTCTGGAAAAAGTAAAACAGATTCTGTTCAACATTTACTAAATGCTTCTTCACTTCTTGTCACAGTGTTAAGCACCTCAGAAGGGGTTCCTGCCCTGAAGGAGCTTACGCTGTAGGGCGGTAGAGAGCCCAGCTAACCAGTCGTTAGAGTTCAATGTGTTAAGGGCTATGGTGGATTATGAGGAAACATTATAACTGAAGGAGTATTAAGAGGGGGTGAAAGAGGAACCCACTCAGGCTGGAGAGCTGAGGAGGAGGTGGATCATAAAGGCTTTCCTAATAAGATGATCCATGATTCACTGAGTGATGAGGGATAAATAGGAGTTCTAAAAAATAGAAATAGAGGGATGCCTGGATGGCTCAGTTGGTTAAGCAATTGCCTTCGGCTCAGGTCATGATCCCAGGGTCCTGGGATTGAGTCCCACATCGGGCTCCTTGCTCAGTGGGGAGCCTGCTTCTCCCTCTGCCGCTGCCTGCCTTTCTGTCTGCTTGTGAGCTCTCTCTCTCTCTCTCACAAATAAATAAATAAAATCTTAAAAAAACCAAAAAACCAGAAATAGGAAGGGCATTCCAGGCTGTGGGAATAGCATAGCGCCATCAAAGGCACTGTGTCTTTCCAGGGCTGCCAATGGTTTTGTTCAGCGACATTCTATCACAAAGGTCTTTGTGTGCTTTGCTAATGAATTTGAACCTATGGTAAACATAAGAACATTTCAGAAAGATCTTTCTGGCAGCTGCATATTGGAGGGATTAGCCTGGAGCCTGGGTAATTGCTGGGGATATTTTTGTAGGAATAAAAGTGAGAAAATGTGGGATTTGGAAAAACTAACATTGTAGCAGTGGAGATGAAGGGGAAGAGAGGACTAGGAGAGATAGGATAGAAGCAGACAGTACAGGAAGGGGCCTATCACTACAACTGAGAAGTGATTGAGAGGATAGAATTCATTAGAATTCCTGTATTTCTGGCTGAGATGAAAGACCATCATTTACTAACATGAAGAATAGAGGACAAGGAGCAGGTCTGGAGGGGAAACTTCGGTTTAGGACACTGAAATTGACATGACTGTGTGTCATCCACATAGACATGGCCATTACACAGTTGAAAATATGGGTGCAGAGCACAGGAGGAAGGTCATAAAAACCTGGTTCTTATACATAGTCACCCAGGGGAGTGCACAGAGTGAGAAGATCCATTACCAACCTGGTTATGGATCATATTTTCATTACAGGGAGAGAGGCACTAGCAGGAGGGTCTCCTCATTGCTTGGATGGTCATCTGTGATGTGCAATGTATAAACTCCCAACTGTTCGTACGATGACCTTTTGTTCATTTCTACACTCAGCACGCAGAAGAATGAGAAGATGTTCTGTGTCGAAGTCTCTTTTTCAAACTACAAAGCACTGTATACAATCTAAGGGAAGACGAAAGGAGAGGAGAAAGTTGACAACTGACAAGCTTCTGGGGGCTTAGCCAAAAACTAGGGTCCTGAATCTAGTTCTCCCAGTCCTCCACCAATCAGACATCCTCCATTTCCCTTGTACATTGTGCATGAAAGCTTTGTTTTCTTTTTATGGGAGTGCCAGACCTGTGGCTCACCTGTGTCTTTGCTGACCTCCCAGTTCAGCCTGTCTAGAACTGCGGCAGTGTGAATTACCACAGAACTCTAAAGCCATCCTGCTGAGAGAGCAGCAGCTGTCTCATTGCCTCTCCCAGCAGACAAGGATGTGTTGTAATTCACAGCATGTCTGTGTCCCTGGAGGAACTAGGCACTTTATAACCGGGGTTTTCTACATCTCAAAAAAAAAAAAAAAAAAAAAAAAAAGGTCAGGGAGATAAGGGTACAAGTGAGCGCTTTATCAAAACTAATATATTATATGGGCTGTTGTAGCCTGGGATCGGTTCAAGACTAAAGGAACCTGCCATGTGTAACGTATTTATAAATAGATCCACAGAGAGATGGAGCTCTACACGGCCATTAACAAACCCAGACAGACATTCTTTCATTCCGAGTATGAACTGTTGAGCTATTCCGCCCAGATCAGACACAGGTTGTGAGCTTTCAAACTAATTTCGGAAAGAAGACATTGCGTAGTTGGTAAGTAGAGTAAAAGGAAAACAGAAAAATTAGTAGGCATGCCGGTTTAACTGGTCTTCTATTTCTCATGGAAAGGGAGCAATCATCTATAATTATTTTGTTTTTTTTAAACAAGACTTTATAAGCAGGCAACAAGGGGTCCTGGGGGGCTCAGTCAGTTTTTTTTTTTTTTTTTTTTGCACTTATAGAAATTTTGTTTATTGTACTTCCAATGCTATATTTCATCCTTCAATGATTACTTCATGGATGCACACATTCATCCAACCAATGTTAATTACATATGTCCAGGCCCCTCATTAAACATCAAAAATGCACAAATAGAGAGGACAATAGGGGAAGGGTGAGAAAACTGAGTGGGAAGGAATCAGAGAGGAAGAAAAACCATGAGAGACTCTTGACTCCAGGGAAACAAACTGAGGGTTGCAGGTGGGGGAGGGTAGGGCGATGGGGCAACTGGGTGATGGGCACCAGCAGTGGGTGTTATGAGTAGCTGATGAATCGTTGAACACTCCATCAAAAATTAATGATACACTATATGTTGGCTAGCTGAACATAATAATAAAAAATAAATAAAATTAAAAAATAAAATAAATTTTAAATGCATGAATATATTGATTTAACAAAATAAATACATAAGGACCTACATTGTGCCAGTCACTAACTCTCTTACAGATTAAACCCAGCTGAAAAGAGAATTATTTAATTGAAAAAGGTTTTGAAGAAATTATTCACAATTTGGTCCAGAGAGCTACACAGAAAATATCTAAGAGATTAGATCACACGTAAACTAAAATGAGGAAATCAAGCACATATCCTAATTGTAATTCAGAAAAAGGCAAATTGAGGTAAAGAGGAAGAGACTTTACTTTAAGTTTACTTTATTTTTACTTTAATTTTATTTTCTAACCTAGGCCATATGTTCCATATAGTCATATGAAATTGGCATCTTATAATGTAATTCTGAGCAGCAATAAAATAAGCCGAGACTCTTACTCTCGGCTCAGGTCTTGATCTCAGGGTAGTGAGTTCAAGCCCTGAGCTGGGGCTTAAATTAATTAACGAATTAATTAATTTGAATGAATGAATCAATGAATGATTTAAATAAATAACCAACTAAATAAGTAAATAAATAAAGGAGGCAATGAAGAGCCAGTAATTTCCTCACCTAAACTCACAGTAATTTGTTCCTTGCCAAGTGAAAACTTATAAATCTTGAAACTGCTCTTGAATCCCTTCTTTCTCCTGACCTGTACAATGCCCAGATTCATTTCTATTTTTCTCCTGTTTTTTACTCTTCTGGTTGCTTTGTTCCACTCATGGGTCCTCTATTTTTCATCTCCTTCCTAGAAGGTCAGGGATGATTTCATGGAATTATGGAAATTTGCAGTTGAAAAGGATCTGAGTACATCAGCAATATTTCTGACAGGAACCCTCCTTTTGACAGAGGATTCAGCATAGCACACCAAGCTATTTCATTACCTACAGATCACCATACAATGTCCAGGGTACTGCTCTATTTGCAACACAATCTGGAACATCATATTGGGTCATAATGGTGAGTGGTAGCTAAATGTCCTTTCCCTCTGGTGTAATTGAATATGTTACTTGGTTAATTGATCTACATAATATTATTCTGTGGTGTAAACCTCTCTCATTTAGCACATATATTTCCCACTCTCAACTGTGAGCTCCCAGTGGGGTAGGTACTTCATCTTTATTTCTGTACCCCCCATACCTAGCATACATTATAAGAACTTAGTACATCAAGTTACTTCTTAGATGAAGGAACTAAAGTTTGCAATGGTAGTTCCAAATGTGAGTACATTATTTAAGAAATAATGATATTGAAATCAAAATTAATTATACTTACTTTTCAAATCATGCACAGTTAAGAATTTTGTTTTAAAATGAATTACAAAACTGAACATTCAACATGGTTATCACTGGGAGTATTATACAAAAATATTCAACAACCCAAAAGAAGATGCTGGGAACAAGTGCTCCTAGCTCTGAACAAGTCACCACGTGAGGATGATTCCAGGGGAGTGTCTGGGCACAGAGGACAATACCTCCTACCCTCCTGGAGGGCAGAGTTGGGAGAGGGCAGGTGGTATATGGGACATCAAGCATTTGTCCAGAGAATGTCAGTGTTGCTGTCAAGGGTATATATCCTGCCAGGGTCCAGATCTATTCTGGCTGGGGGAAAAGAAGCAAGCAGGGAACTGCAGAAGACTGGCCAGGGTAGACCCCAGTGGCATCCACCCAGGGTTCCCCAGGCTCTAGGGTCACATGGTGGTGGGAAGCACCAGTTAGGAGAAAAGGATCAGTGGTTTTTACCCATGTTGATCAACTAACTTAGCAACCTTGGTTACCAAAATTGTTAAAATCTGCCTTTGATGTTTTGGAATATCACTAAGCTTTGCTGTGAAGTAGAGTGGACCTTTTGATTTGAACAAACTACCACCACCACAAGACAAATCATAATTTAAAAGAAAAAAAATGGTTGTGTATGTATTTGGGAGGGGGAGGGACCATTATGAAGGCAATCTTTGCTGTGGGAGAGGAGTCACAGGAGAATTCTGTTTACTCAAGCCATTGGGGTGGGTTTAAATTCCTTTTCAATTTGAAAATTGGTTTCAAATACAACTTTTCAAGGATGTATCTCTTGGGTAGAACAAGTATACTGATGTCCACCTTCACAGACGAGGAGACGCCAGGTTTTCATAATTAAAGCAGAGTTGAAGCTTGCAACCATTTTCCTGATTTTTTTTTTTTTTTGCTTTTTGATGTTATTGTTGTTTTTAAAGCTCCTTCTGTTTAAATTACTCTATGTTACTGTTAAATTAGAAGATGCACTTCTACCTGAAATATTCAATTCAATTACTTAGGAAAAAGTGAGTCTTCTTGGTTCAAATAAGGCAGAAAATTCTGCTTTGACAATATAGCCAAGGTCACATATCATCTTCCTACAATCTGTAATCATACTGAGTTTTATAATTCAAATCTGAATGAACTAAACAAATTTTATACTACACTTGAGAAGTTACTGTAACTTCCTTCATGAATTAGTAAATAACCTTCAAAAATTGGAATGTGACCTCAGTCATCCCTCTCCTTTCACTTCAACCTTAAAGTATACACTTGCAAAATTTCTTCCTCTTATATTCTCCTTTAAAGGCCATTTTCTAGCAGACAATTCAACTAACTGCTGTATTTTTCCATATGTGATGCCAGGGAATAGAAACAAGTGAGATAGTTTCTTATATGATATAATTTTTTCCACTAAAAGCTCAGGAAAGCAGGAACCAATCCATCAACAAGGGCAAACAAAAGATTGTGTAATCCACAAACTTTAACTTTTGATCACTTATAAAACGGAAAGCTAAATAAGCCATAAACTAAAGAGATGGTAACTGTCAAGGTATAGATATTTTTCTTCTCTGTTCACTGCAAAATTACTCAGCTTTGTACTCTCCATCGGCCTTGCTCTCCAACACTAAACTCACAATCATGGTTCTCCTTATCTATTTTAATTCTGCATTAGTTTTTTAACCAGAGTTTTAGTAAAGGCATTCATTTTCCAGCACATTTTTTTTGGTAGATGTGTGACTTTATTCTTATTTTTTATGATGTCTACCAGAGTACTTAACATGAGTAATGGAAACAGAATATCAAGATGCCCTATACCAATAAAAATAAAATGCAGAGACTGGGTGCTATAATCTTTGTTTTCTCCAAAGGTGAAATTTAACACTAATGAATAACTTCTTTTGTCCTAAAAGAACTAAGAACTATTGAGTTTGAGTCTCTAACTGGAGAAGTCATTAATGTGGTGAGAAATGTGATTTAAGCCTGACATTTAAGAAGCTAGAAGAGGCACATGTTGACTCATGAACCTACTAGACCAACCAACACCAGCCCTCTATGTTCCAAAGTCCAGGTGGATTCAAGGGTCACCAATCACTCTTTGACTGAGCTATTGTACGTTAGCGATTTATCTTTGCTTTCTTTTACATTTTCAGTCTTCTTCTCTATTTGCTCATTTACTTGTGCCTATAAATGTATTCATTATTCTGACCTAAAGAAAAAAAAATGAGATTCTGGTTTCTACCTCTCTTCCTGAGGACTACTTTTTTCTTTATGCCTTCAAAATCTTTGAAAGAGTTCTTTACAAATTCGGTCTCTACTTCCTCATCTCCTGCTCTATCTGTAATTATCTTCCATACTCAGAACTTGACTAAAATTATCTGTCACTTTGCCCTCTCGATGGTCACATACATCCTTCTAATTATCAAACTTTTCTTTCTGTCCTCATCCTCTTATATCTCTCTGTAGCATTTGATACTTTACATTACCTTCATTCTTAAGATTTCCTTTTTCCCTTGCCTACTAGTTGAAAGGAAAACCTTTTCTCCACCCATACCCTCAAAATGTAGGCAATTCTTAATGGATACCACTTTCAGTTTATCTACTTAGCAAGACATTCCACCCCCACGAATTTCATCCTCAAAGACATGTGTTGTAGCTTTTACTTTTTAATTTTTTTTAAAGATTTTATTTACTTATTTGACAGAGAGAGAGATCAAAAGTAGGCAGAGAGGCAGGCAGAGAGAGAGGGGGAAGCAGGCTCCCTGTTGAGCAGAGAGCCCGATGCAGGGCTCCATCCCAGGACCCTGAGATCATGACCTGAGCTGAAGGCAGAGGCTTTAACCCATGGAGCCACCTAGGCACCCCTGTGTATAGCTTTTAAATTGTTGTCCTTGGATACGAAACTTTTCCAGAGGCCTGGATCCATATTTTAACTGCTCAACAAAGGTTTCCACCTGGCTATTTCACCTACTAATACCTCTAATTCCACATATTCCAAATCAAACATCGGCATCTTTAGCCTGTCTAACCCTCCCCCTACTCCCCCACCCCAGTCTTCCTACCTCTTTTAATGTTTTTACCTTTCCAGATGAATACTGTTGTTTTTGTGGGTTTTTTTTTTCTCTTGGTCCTCAACACTGAACTGATAAGCGATTTTCCAAATGTGAGATTTGGAAATATAACAGTGAATCTAACTGAATCTGCCTGCTTCCTTATGATTGCAATAGTTATTTTGGGCCTTGAGGTTCTGGCCCACCCAGACTGATGGTGCTAAAGTACCTGGGACACCACTTAGTTCAGCTTAAAAACAGATTGTGAGCTCCAGCTATGTAGGACTAGAACTCTGCTAGCAATGCAGCTTTAGTTTTCCGAGAAGAGTGGCCCCCACAGTGGCGGGAGTGATGAAAGAATGACATGAGTTTGGATCAATGTCTTCTCTGTCTTAAAAAATCTCCATGAATATTTTTCCCTGATGAAGAATCAATTTCTTCAATTCTCCTAACTCATCATTTTACAGTAATAATCACCATTTACTCCGAACCTATAAGTCGCTAGGCACTGTCTAAGCACTTTTAAAATAGTTCTTCTGTTAATCCTCATCACTAGCTCGTGAAGTCCCTGACCTATCCATTGGCCCTGATAATGCCCACTTTACAAATGAAGATATTCAACCACAGAGAGAGGTTAAGGAACTTGTCCAAAGTCACACAGCTACAAAGCCAATATCGAGCAAGGATTCCAACCACATAAACCAACATGCTTAAACAAAATACTAAACCAAAATACATTATTTCTCTTGAGGGACATATCACAAATATTTGCTTTTGTACTTGTCTCCTCACTTAGAATGTGAACTCCACTAGGGGAAGAAAAGATATCATTTCTTCAACTGTTAATCTTCATATATAAAAAGGCCTAGAAACTGGGATGTAGTGGGCATTCAGTAAGTTGTAGCTAATATCATTCATTTTTATCATTCTTATTATAGATTTGCTACAAAGCAAACCATTGATTAATGTTTGTTGAATAAATGATTACACCAATTCCCGAGTGTGTCAAATTCATCTACTTACGATCTGGTCTCATGAAAAATAAGTATGTGGCAAGAATGGCAAATAACTTTTGTTCCATATAAGTATTCTGATCAATCCTTGGAACAAAAATTCACTCAACCACTCCAGCATGGAACTAGGCAATTTAAACATATCTTTACATGATCAGCATATCATTCAGGGATCTCGATGTGGCTCTCAAATTTTGCAGTCACGTATAGTTGTGTACTGTAGAGCCAAATAAAAAGGAGCCATGAATTCACAACATAAGAGAGCCCAGCTTAAGGGACTGTTCCCGGGATGAAAATGAATGGACTTAAATGGAGATATTGTGCAAAGATAGCCGCAGTTAGCAGTTAAGATGTTAACTGAACTTGGAAGAATAAAGATTATTGTCATCAGGTATTTTCAGAAAGGGGCCCCCAGACAACCTGTTATTATAAGAGTGTTACACCTTGGGAGAAAGTGTAAAGCAATAGCTCTCTTAAATGCATTTGATTAACAACATCTGCTAAAATTTTCTAACAAATGACCACAGTCAGAAATATATATGTCCTAAAGAGAAACTGTTGGTAGCTAACAGGTCCTTTGGGGGAAATTCATCTGATGAAAACCCTCTGGAGGATGTAAGGGGGATTATGTGAATGCATATGTCTCCTTCCATCTTTGGATGGGATAAAATTTTTTAAAGCAAAGCAAAGTTCAACATTGGATGCCTTTTTAGTGGCCAGTGCCTTTCCAGGTGTCTTTTCACTAGAACTGACAACCTAAATCAAAAATAACCAAAGAAAATTTAATTTCACATAAACGCATCAGAGAAACATCTATTGTGGGTTTTGTCCTATATGTTTTGGCTTAAAACATTTCTAACAGTATAGAAATTTCAAATGTAATATTTATTTTAGAATCAAAACATAGAGGGCTGGAACAGCCTTAACAGACAATCTAGTGAAAGTAGATTATTTTAAAGCAGAGTCATTAAATATTCAAAGTCATCTTAATAAGTAGAAGAATCAAGTAAGCGCTGGTGTTAATTTTAGATGTTCTCTCCATCATAATACTCGTCTTCTGATAACATTTTCTTTTTATGTATATTTATCTATTTAGATATAGGTATATTTGTAATACAAATAGTATTGTGATTATTGTATTGTTTAATTCCATGTTAGAAGATTAAATGGCTAAAAAGTTAAGGAAGCACCAATCCTTCATTTTAATACTAACTCACACAGAATGGCTATCAGCTGCATCATTAATGTACTTTGCTTGCAATTTTTGTGGAACTGGAACACTGAATCCCAAAAGAGCCCCACATGAACTCTGAGACTAGGTGAAATAGTATCCTTTTTACTATGTCGCTGAAATATTGACATTGGGCCTTAGAAGTCACAATGACAAATCTTGGAAACCACCTGAAAAACCACAGGAAATATCCTATCCCTCTTTAATATATGGAAATAGTTGATGGCAAAAAAAAAAAAAAAAAAGAAAAGAAAGAAAGAAAGAATTCAGAGTTCAGAGTAAATGTGCAGTATCTTCTAATGTGATCAGGATACCATTATTTGAGGCTGACTATCTCCTGTTTTGTAGATTATGTTAACTGGATATTAGCTAGAACAAGTTAGAAAACAGACAAGCACATTTTCCAATTAGCGTGTACAGTGAAAATCAAAAGCAACTAAGCAACAAATGGTAACATCATGATTATTCATGTAATATCAAATCTGACTCTTCATTAACCTATAATACTAATTTTAGCTATGAGGCTAGTAAATATGTGGCATATAAACACTTGGGTATTATGAATTTAAATTGGTTTTAATGATCTCCAGAAAGTTTGGCAAAATGTAAAAGGTTTTCATACTATACGTGTAAATGAAGGTCTTTCTGGAGGGATGATACCTAAACGCAGAATCGGAATTTTCTCAGTTAAAATATAATTTTCCCACTAATAAGCCAAGCCAGCACATGCTGAATTCTTGATATACGTATTTTGATAACTGTGTTTTTCCAACCACATGGCTTTGGCAGTGCCTTTAGGGACAGAAAGTTGTCATTGGGAAAGGTGAAAGTGATATGGATAAAGCCTGTTTCCTTTTCTAACCATCTTTGAGACCTACATTCACCCTGAGTACTTTAGTCATGAAATGGCACAAGGATAGAAAAAGGCTTGGAGGGATAGCAAAGTGCTCAGTTCTACATGAAACCTGACTTTCTAAGACCATGACGGGGAAGAGACTGCTCTGCTCAGATTGAAACTTTCTGTTTAACTCCATGCAGAACCTAATCTCACCTGAAGAACTTCATTTTGATTTAACTGTGAGTCGATTAGGCAAGAATAACTGCACTTTTATATGACTGGATGGATTAGACAAAATTAACTGGAAAATATCGACTCTTCATTTGTTCAAGGAACAAATCCTTATACTTACATAGCCTCAGATCTTAGCAGGCATTCATAAATGTCTGTGGATTCCGTGTAACTCACGTGTGAATGAATGAATAAATCATTTGTAGTTGCTGATGGATTTGAAATATAGAATCCAGATTGTTAATATATCCATAAATGTAACCCTCGATTCCTTCAGAAACCTAAAAACATCAAAATTTTCTTAAAAGCAGGTAATATTTATAGTCATATAGTCATTAAACATCTTACTCTAAATATTTATTTAGATTATTAGAAATTCATAAACCTAGCTAACCTGGGACAGTTTTTTTTAAGGCCTTTCTTTTCCCTTTTTTTAAGATTTTACTTATTTATTTGACAGCCAGAGAGAGATCACCAGTAGGCAGAGAGGCAGGCAGAGAGAGAGGGGGAAGCAGGCTCCCTGCTGAGCAGAGAGCCCAAGGTGGGGCTCAATCCCAGGACCCTGAGATCATGACCTGAGCCAAAGACAGAGGCTAGGCTTTAACTCACTGAGCCACCCAGGTGCCCCAACCTGGGACAGTTTTGAGAGAACTGCAGAATATGAAGTGTAGGTAGAATAGGGTAATATGGCTAAATTGATATTATTGATTTTTCACAGCATGTTTTTTATTTCGCCTCATATACTTATTTGGTGTGTCTAAAGTCCTCAGTGACCTGGGTACAAGCATTGTATATTCCAAGGGACAGAATTTCCTTTCTATGATCATTTTGAAGCATTTTTATCACTTAATGCCCCTTTTATTATGAAAATGACTTAATCCTTGGGAGGAGACTGGGCATAAATCCAAACTAAATTAATAGTTGAGATCAGGGAAAAAGTCTTCTAACCTTCCTCACTTTTCCAAAACTCATAGTGGATTTTTATTCCTTTGTTAGCATTTAGCAGAGAAGGAATATCAAGTACCCTCCGACCACCTCTTCTTGATGACTGATGTCCATTTTGTCCTATAAAATAATGGGGAAATGTTGGTGCTTTGGGCACTATCTTAAACCCTGGGGGCACTTAATGGCCTTTATTCTCCCCAAAGTTTTTCTGGCTCTCAGGTAGTAAGTTGAACTCTAGGGGAGATGCAGTTACTCTTTCAGCCCAGTAGAGTACCATTTGATTTACCACTCTACTGCACAAAATGGTACCCTCGTGGCTTGAAGGAGACAGTGGGGAGAATGTAGCTCATTAAATAGTAATTGATGTTGCTGCTACTACTAATGTTAGTGCTGCTGCCAAAATAACTGTGTGGCTTCCATTCTGCCTCTTGTATGAGACTTAGAATAAGCACAGTTCATTCCCATAGATGGTCCACTGCCAGGCCAGCCCGATGGAAGCAGAGCGGCCAAGCTGACCTGTGAGACAACCAAGATTTCAAGATCCTCATGTGCCCCCCCCCCCATTGCCTGAAGCACACTCTCCCTCCTTGATCCACAAGTGAGTTATAAATCTTCACAAATCCTAATGAGATACCATTTCCTATGAGGACATTTTTAGATATTTGCTATGTATCCTTGAAATGCCAACTTTTCTCACTTTCACAAATTGGGGTGGGGACCTTTGTGAAATGGTCTTGTATACTGCCTACTTTCTTAAGGAATATCTTGATTGCAATACAGGCTATGTCTAAATAACTCAGAATCACCATTATTAACAATAATTATTGTACTGTGTCGGAAAATGGCGAAGTTCCTGCAGTTCACAAGTAATGCTGTGTGCCATAGTTCCTGGTTGCTGGGCTTTTCTGTTTTATTTTGCTTTTTATAATTTTTCTGACTCCTTCCATCTTACCAGGTTTGTCACTTTTTGCTGAGGTTGTATCACAGTATACTTTTTGTGGGTGAATTCATCTAATTTTGGAAGGCAAGAAAACATGAAATAAAAATTTGTTAGGTAAATAAGGATTTAGAAAATAGAACTGGATTTTCTGATAACCATGTGGCCGGCATCTACCTTAGTTCCTCATCTGCTTACTGGCTGTTTCTTAGCTATACTCTATATTGTTGAGGCTTTAGGAAACATAATGTTCAGATGAATGAAATCTTTGTGTAACTTAAAACTCTGCTTTTAATATATTATCATCTTTCCCTTTCATTCAACAGTTTTTATTTTCACTTTTATTGGCATTATTTTACTGAAGGCCTCTTTCTGGAAGCAGATATTTATCATTAATATCTGCCTTCTGCATCTTGTCTATGTATGTGTGATATTTTGTATATATGTGTGTGTTTGTGGTGTGTGTGTGTATGTGTGTGTATTGTGTGTGTGTGTGTAGGGAGCACATGCATCAACTTTTTATTCAGAAAATACTGCTCACCAGGGTCTCTGAAATGTATGGCATGTCTGTCATTGTAAAAGACAATTACTTGCTATTGTGACCTTTACCTCCTAGATCACCTTTGGATCCTGGGATGGCTGGTTTTCTCCCTGCCGTCGATATGTGTATTGAAGAATATCTTTATGCAGCATATGAGTCTCTATTTGAACATTTATATTCCAGGAGAAACATTCTTCTTAGGAATTTTTAGGCATACCTGAGTACTATTAAATGCATATAACAAATGATCTCCTGCATGCTGGTAACTTGATCATCTTAGCCTATGGCACAAAATACTGCTGTCACCCCCGGAAGGAACTCATCTCAATTAGTTCCTTCCTCTTTCAGCTAATCATATTTACTGTTCAATAAAGCAGCATATGATGGAATGGATCCAATGGAAAAAATTGGCTTTATCATTGAATCATATAAAGTTTTAGCACTCCAAGGGGCCTTAAACATAACACTTTGGTTAGCAAGAATATGGAAATACCATAAAAAGAACAAAGTTTTGTGCAGAAAAGGAAATGACTTTTCATTTACGGAATGTTCCCTATGTCTTGGGATTACCTGCTATACTTTTTTTTTTTTTTCCATTTAATCCTAGCAGCGATCATGTAGAATGGATATTATTATCCCATTTAGTAGATGAGAAACCTGAGACCAGGAATAGTTAATGCATCTTGTCCAAGTCTATAACTATTGAATAGAGCAGTCATTATGTAAACTCAGGTCTATTTGACTCTGACAGTCAGGCTCTTTCCACTGCTGTATTCCACCATGCCTCTCGCATGTAGAAATTTCCTTTGACATCTGTTGCCAAAAACTCATTTAGCTGGGTTAGTCATTCCCAGCAACACTAGCCCGTCCCTTTGTAGTAACAACCTAATCTTTTTCTATTCATCTGTTCTTTTCAGTGCATCAATACATGGCTATCATGATGGTAGGCAAATTCATAAATAAATCTGCTCTTTTTACAGCCCAGTGTGAGTTTACGGGAATGGGATATAAAGACAAGTGGAGAAATGGGGAACAAAGTCTAGCTGTCTCACAGAAGGCGGCTCCAAACTACAAAGGGGGCATCCTTGGGTCAGTTCAAGTTAGAGAAAGCATATCCAGTATAGCACTAGATCTTTATTTGTGGATTTTCTATTTTACATTAGATTTTTTCCAATACTATACTACCTTTCAAATAAAAAGTAAAAATTTGCCAAGTATCATATGCTTGAAAAGGTTCTCCATAACTTAGGATGTGGACATTTTTTAAACAATAGCTATGAAGTCATATGTGACCATTTATTCTTTAAAAAGAATCTCTCATGAAGGATTGCTGGGGGGTAGGGGGGTAGGGATAGGGTGGCTGGATTATGGACTTTGGGGAAGGTATGTGCTATGGTGAGTGCTGTGAAATGTGTAAGACTGATGATTCACAGACATGTACTCCTGGGGCATATAACACATTATATGTTAATAAAATTTAAAAAAAAGAACATACTTATTGTGATAAACACTGAGTAATGTATAGAATTGCTGGATAACTTTAATATACTCCTGAAACTAATCTAACACTGAAATTATATTGCAATTAAAAGAAAAGGGAAAAAAAATCTTTCATGAAAATGGACATGATGTGACTTTTGTCACGTCCCAGCTAGCTACATTTTTACTATTAAAGCATCCACAATCAACATTTCTGCCTAGTTCAGTAAGAGAGTTAACACATACTAAAAATCTGGAGCATGTCCATTTTAATCCACTTATTCAATGTAAGTGTGAGCCTGTGGTGGAGGGTTATTATAAAACAAACAAACAAAAACCCCCACTGTAATCATATCTTGTAAAATTATGTTATATCTTTGAAACCATTTAACAGAGTGAATAATTTTCCTTAGTTTCTCATCTGCTGAAAGGGGAGTCAGGGCACAGAGCTGCATTTTTGATCATTGGAAGCATGTTAAATCATGCAACTTTCTGGATACACATTAAGATAATAACTATAAAAATGTCAAATGCTTTACTAAAAAGAGCAAGTCTAAAGCATAGCAAACTCAGGAAATAGCGACAACAGCAGAACTTCAACCTTTAAGACGCAAGCAGTAGGGACCCTCAAAAATGTCAGGCTGAAAAAAATTAGACACAGCCCACCAGAACATTCTACAGAACAATAACCATTTCAATAGCATGCCATTCAGGTGTGGCAGCCGGCTCTGAGGGACTTAAAGTGAAACAGAGTCACATGCAAACAGACTGGTCAATGTTTCAAATCAAGATGAAAATGTTGCAGATTTTATATATGTAACAGAGAAGCCAAGAAGAAAAGTATGGAAAGATCCAGTGAATTCTAAATGGTCCAAACATCCACAGTCTAGCAGTCTAAATGGAGTGGCCAAATACTTTCTTAGCTCTTTATTTAACCTTGGCTGTCCAGGCAAGAGTTGACTATCCAGTTGCAGCTAGAAAATAAGTGCTGAATGCCCAAAGTTCAGAAATTACTCTGGAGGGAGACCAGTGAATTTTAAGTATTATTTTCAGCATTAGCTTAGCTTTCATTTTTAAACAGTTCTTCAAAAGACTGATATGTTCATTCTTAATTATCCTCGCCCCAAAGCAGTTCTGTCTCCTAGAAATAAGTACATCAAAAGGGAAACTTACACAAATGCCAAGCTCAAATATTTTTCTTTTGCAAACAATGCCAGCTCCAGAAACACTTTACAATCAGCTGAGACTGTGAATTTTCTCTCCTCGGAAAAAAGATGTTCTCTTATCAGATGTAACCCAGTATAAGAGAACATTTGCTGATTTTTTTTTAAATGCAAATCAATCAGTTCCAAAGATGTGGTTGCCCATAACACCAAAGCCACATGGTAAACTTGGGGTGGAAGAAAAAGAAACAAATCATCATTTTGTGAAAGTCTGCACATTTTCATTAGCTGTCGCTCAATGATCAACATCTTATGATGAGCACCTTCTGTGTGGAGTTTTACAAGGAGAACGGTAGGGAATTCCAAAGAAGAGATAACAGACATCACTATTCTTAATGAGCTCACTCTTTATTCAAAGGTATAGTGAACAAATATTGCACAGATCAAGAATTTTAACTTTACTTAGTTCTAATACAGTTGTGATAAGAAAGGAATCTCCCCCAGAATAAACAAAGAGGTATTAAGTAATTAAGTAAGTAATTAAGTACCTTAATTAAGGTACTGATTAAGATCTTACCATATTTACATACATTGTCTCGATTTACCAATGCTATAATGTAAGCAATCTATCTCCATTTTACAGACGAAGAAAATGAGGCTCAGAGACTAACAAAATTGCTACCTGTCACAAAGCTAATAAATGGTGGCATGAGATTTGGGAACCCATGGTGGTGGCATGGTTCCCAACTCAGGCTGTGTGAGTCCAAGGCTTCATATATTGAACCACCAAGAAAATATACTTGGAATTGAGGTTAAATTAACTTTGTTCCCTTTGGCCAGGACCAAAATCAGTGACAGGACCATAGCATCATCACAAGGGCATATTTAGAAATTTCTCCCAGCTATAGAAATATATTTTCACGTGATCTTGTCCAGCTAAAATTTAGTCAGACACTCCACCAAAACTGAGGTAATGCCAGGTGAATGAAAGTCCTATTTAGTTTGGAATTAACTTTGAAATATGCAAATATAATTTCTATTATGAATTCACTTTTGCAATGGTCAGAATTTTTCTGAAAACACTGATATTTTAAGAGAGTTTGAAAGAGTAACAGAAAAACCACAGGTGAATAAACTTTCAATAAAAACAGAGACAGGATTAAAATGCTTTACTATCTTTAGAAACAAAAATGAATTGACATTTTTCGAATTCATTTGTAAGCCCAGATTCACACCAAATACATTCAAAACTGGCTTCCTGCATGCCCAAGTGAGATGAGCTGTAAATAGAACTCAATACACACTAAGATACATCGCTGAAGACCTCAGAAGTCACTGGAAATACAAGCCCTGAGAACTAAATGCTCATCATCTGGAATCTGTTTTATTCCAAGACCCTCAGAAACCTATGTTATTACTTAACCAGGCAGCACAATAGTAATTTAAATGTGCAGTCATGTTATTTGATAAAATCCCAACTGAGTATTAAACTACATTGTGGTTCAATCAAATTACCACTGCTCTGTTGTTGAAACACACAGACACACACACACAGACACACACACACACACAGACAGATGTGAACATGCACGCACCATAGGGCTGTTTGATAATAGTGGCAAAAACAAATCATAAAACAGTAGCTTCAATACTAATACTCAAGTATATTGTTAATCATTCATCTGTAACATTCACCTGTAACAATTCTTCTTTGTAGACTTTACATCCCTGAATCAGTGGCTTTCAAACTGTTTCGACTATAACCTACAGCAAGAGATATATCTTAGATCATACCCCAGAATACACACATACACACAATGGGAACAAATTTCAGAAAATAATACTCTTCCTATATGCAACACAGTAATTTTCATTCTGTTTCATTTTTTTTTTTAATGCTGGATATAACTCAGGAATTTGATTTCATGACCAACTAATGGGTCATGGCCAACAAGTTGAAAAACACCATCCCAAAGTGTCTGATAGGTAAAAAATTTCTTGGTGAAATATAGAATGAGAATAAGAAAAAGAAAGGAGAATTTTACTCACTGATGAATTCCAAGTAGTGTTTAAAGAATGCAGAACCATGAGCCTTGCTAATTGTTACACTTCTCAATGGGCAAAGGGAAAAGATTTTTTTGGATTGGTGGCCGAGAAAGTATTTGAGATATTTGAGTTGGCCCTTGAATGATAAAGGAAAAATACCATGACATCCACTGGACAGATGGGAAAACTGAGGAAAAGGAGGATAAATGCTTCCTTTGCTTATTCCCTAAGTTCCCAGTAGAATCCTCACATGAACTGAATCCTTATTGCAGTGCCCAGGCAATGTTGTCGAGTTTTTCTATAACTAAAAGCAATGAGTCTTGTCTACTCATCTGCACACATAGCAGGCTCTATGAGCTTTTTTGGCAAAAGCATCACTAATGTCGACAACCACTGCAACATGGGGAAGGGCTAA
Organism: Procyon lotor; assembly: GCA_028646535.1. NCBI lineage: Eukaryota > Metazoa > Chordata > Mammalia > Carnivora > Procyonidae > Procyon > Procyon lotor. The sequence goes on from CM053613.1 coordinate 61,094,392, forward strand.
GGCTGGGCCAGGACCCCAGCCGAGATGCAGAGTCAAACTCAAGGAAAACACTTTCCAGAGTAGACTTCAAAGGCTTTATTAGAATACCTTTTCATTTGAAATGTTAAACATTGAGACTAATTAAAACTGAAAGGTAGACCTTTATTTCTGACCATTCCCTTTTTTGAAAGATTCATATAATACATATTTCAAACACACATGAAATAAAGAGAATGCTAAAATAAACCTCCATAAACCTATGAGCCAGAATCAACAATTTATCAAAATTTTGTCGCACTCTGATTAATGCTCTATGTTGTTGGTGGTGTGGAATTATTTTAAAGCAAATCCCAGATTTAATTTCGCCCCTACTTACTTAGCGTGCATCTCTAAAATGTATTTTTTCTTTATATAACCACAATGTCATTACTGTACTTAAAAATTTAATAAACCTGGTGTCCTCTAAAATACAGCTATAATCAAATCTACCAGACTGTCCCAAAGATTGTTTTGTATTAATTAGTTTCCTAAAATCAGGATCTAAACAGAGTCCACACACCACATTTGGTTAGCACATGTACTATGTTTTTAGGGTCTAGAGCAGCACTCCCCCTTCAATCCCAATCTTAATTTTATTAAATACATTTGACTTATAAAAGAAATCAGATAAATTTTCCTTTAAAATGTCCCACATTCAGATTTATCTGTTTACTTCCTCAAGGATCATTTAACTTACCCTCTAGCTCCATATTGCCCATGAAGCAGAATTTAATTTCAAATGCTTAACTGGATTCCAGTTTTGGCAAGAATATTTTATAAGTTGTGCTATTTATTTCTTTTATACCATGTCAGGAGGCACGCAATGTTAGGATACCCCACTGTCTGTGAAGCTATAATTGATCAGTGAATTCAGGTGGCGACAGCCTGATCCAGCCATTAGAAAATTATCACTATTTCATCTAACAGTTTGATTCACTGATGATTTTGTTTGAATCAATTACATAAGGTTTGGCAAAGTGGTGGTTTTCTAACTCTTTTCCCTATTTATAGGTACTTATGTCAAAAAACTTATGTCAAAAACTTTCTTCACAACTAAATTGTTCGGATACTTAGAAATATGTTTACTAAAGGAAGGGCAGGACAGATGCTTAGGTCTTTCTCTTTAATTGTCAATTTCCAGATTAATAATTTGGAAAACAATGAGTTTTTTGTTTTGTTTCATTAGAAACATATGGATTTTTGTATATTGAGTGTGTTTGAAATAACTGTAACTATAATTATTCTTGATAACCTCATTGTTGTGTCATTAGCCATGTTCCCTCACATTGGCTTCTGGGTCCAGTTAATAAGATTAGTCTTTAATGTCTTCCTTACTTACTGGTAACATGAGATGACCCATGTGCATCTTGGACATTTCTGGCCACATTTCTGGAATGGCCCCTTCTTCCAAAAAGCTCTGCTACCTTTTAGTGAAAAAGCCCTGATTCCTTTTAGTAAAAATGGTGCTAAGAGACCACAATTTAGGCATCAGGAGTGCTCATTGTTCTCCTCTTAGGTAGACAGAATTACATTTTTGGAAAAAATAATCATGAATTCCAATTCATATTTAACACTACAGGATTTTCAGATTTGATATTGGGCTGAAAATAGAGCTCCCAAGAATATTAACATGGGTATTTGCTTTATCTTATAACATCTTCCCAAGAATATTAACATAGCCATACCACCCTGAATGCGCCTGATCCCATCTAACATAGGTTATTTGTTGTATCTTACAAATCTGCAAATAGTTCCAAAATAATAACAATGTTACTACCAAAATACAACTATTGATTAAAATTCAAGATTTCTCTGCAGCTTTTGATTTTGGGATTCCACTATGAATGTCACTTGGAATATTTCTCTTCTCTGTTAACCATTTTCTTTAAAAACAGTAAAGAACACTTTCCACTTCTTAAAATTGCAAAGCTTATCACTAACAAAATTACAGCAATTACAAGTCTGGTCAACACTGGAGCCCAAATTATCAGAAAATGCTTCATTAATTCCCATTAAAGGAGAAACAGAGATATGACCTTGCCTCTAGCATCTGAGATATCAAAAGAACAAGTTTGAGCTGACCAGTTACTTATTCTATACATAGTGTAGTCTAATATTAACTTCTTCTTACTGTTCTTGCCTTTTCATAATCTATGTAGAGCACGGCAGAGCATTAATGAGAAAGTACACAGAGTACACACTCAGTAAGTATCTGAAGAAAAAAAGAATAAATACTAATGGTAAATCGGCACCTATAACAGAACAGATTTTTTTCAGTATATTTGTTTACTATAGAAAGCACTCTTACAAGTTTCATGTACACTCTGTCAACCTGTTTTTTGTCTTCACCATCCTAAAGTCTAAACAGTTTATAAAAAATATTTTGGTATGCCAATGATGTTTTGTATAATGGAGGAAAATACAGAAATGCCCCACATGCTAAAATTTCTTTCTAAGTGCCCCTAACGTATTTTCTGTTCCTTAATTTTTAAAGATTAGCTTTAAAGATAATCTTACCCCCTGCCCTAACTCCCACCTTTTATCCATCATCTATACCCCATCTGCATCTTCTCATAGATTCTCCTAATTTCCCACAAACCTATTATACCCAGGGAATAGAAATATTTTAGTTTTCTGTCTCTCTAGTCTGTATGATCATGTTGGGAACACTATGACTTTCTGCAATACTGGCATCTTGGCAGTTATGTGATGGAAGGACATCTTCTGCTTCAATGAATAAACAGTATGCTATATATTCTGACTGGGTTAAAGCAAAAATAGAAAGGTATATACAAGCCAAGTGATTATAACACTTTTTTAAAAAGTCCTCTGAAGAAAAACAGTGAAAATGGTAAGGCTGAGGGTTTAGCAGGGGGATGCTGGTAACTGATGATATGAAGTTCTGGAGGAGTAGGAATGAGCTGAGATAAAGGTTAGCCTTGAACAGGAGGAGCATCCCTCCCTGTGAGACTCAAGGAATGCGTAAACACAGGATAGGTATTTTCTACTGGGAGGGTGTTGAAAAGCTGGGGGGTTAGGAGTAGATGGTCTGTTTTCTCTGTGAACTGTATGAATCAAGGCCATTTACTAAGAATATCAGGATTGAAAAAGAGAAAAGAACCAAGCAGATAAAGAGCTAATGAGTTCCTGTTATGTTAGTCATTGTGATAGGTTATACATATACATCTACAGATCTAGATTTATACAATAAAATATGTTTATGTTATAGATATTATATGCATGTCTTATTATATATATATTTATTATTTCACCAAATGACTCATAAAAAAAATCAAGTTGATGTTAATATCCTGATTTTACAGAAGAGGAAAGTGTGATTTGGAGAAGTTTGATATCTGCCCAAAGTCACAAAGTGGTAGAGCCAGAATGTGAACTCACCCTACCTAACTCTAAACATAGAGTTTTCTCTTTCATGGAGAAATGAAAGAAAGGCAGCAAGTTAAAAGATCATAGAAGTATTAAGGAGGGAATGTATTGCATGGAGCACTTGGTGTGGTACATAAACAATGAATCTTGGAACACTGAAAAGATAAAATTAAATTTTAAAAAAAGCTAAAAAAAAAAAGAATGTCAATGATGGGTCTTGCCAAGATCAGAAGGAACCATGTATTAATAATAGCACAAAAGTACAGTCAGTAATCAGAAGGCAGCTGATCTCAATACCAGATCAGTCTGGTGTTGAGAGGTTTGCAGATAGATGAATAGAGTAGATGCTGCCAGGGCCTCATCCATATATTCCTGGTACTCACCTTTCCTGCGTATGCTGACTGCTTCTCAATGCAAGCAGCTAAGTGTTTCTGCCTGGGGCCATTCTCCAGCTTTCGAAGCAGGCTTGGCCCTCACACAAAAGGGAAGCAAGGAATTCTAGGGAAGAAGCTCTTCTGGAAGAACTCCCAGCCCTTGGCCCATGGATGATGGTGGATAAACACCTTACCTGCCTTGCCTCTGGTGGAAGGGCATTCTGAGACATGTTCATGGTCAGATTGAGCCCTCAATGCCCAACACTGGTAACCTGTTTCTTAGCACGCCCTGTGGGGAATCCTTCCCTTCTCTGTCTCACTGACCCATGGCTTTACACGTGCTTCCCAGAATCACCTCTTGAGTAAATGACTTGTGCTCAATCCCTCAGGAGCCACTTCTGGAGGGTCAAAACCCAAACAATGAAAAATGGGATAAAGAGTCAAGAAATTTAAAGTGTTGATGATATAGGAGTAATCCCAACTGCCAACCGGGTAAATCGAGAATAGAAGAGGACATGTAGAGAGTAAGAGACAGCAGAGAGGTCAAGAGGGTTGAGGTCTTTATAAGGAAGCACATGGGGGTATAGTGGGAGTGAGGAAATGGGGAAGGTGTAAGTAGATAAGAGAGCATTATACCTGGGTTTGAGATTTCACTGGTAGGATAGTTTGAGGGGGTAATAAGATCAAGGGTGAGGCTATGGGAATCCTCCCTCAGTGGAGCTTAGGTGAATGCTAATGAAACTGGAGGCCAGGAAGCTAACAGCTGGAGTTTCTGCAGTGTTTCCTTCGGGAATGTTGAAATCTGCTGGGAGGATGGCAGGGGCTGGAAAGAAGAGAAGAGTAGGCAGCTGTCTAGAGAGGAAGTGACCAGGATACAGGAAGACAGCCATGAGAAATCACATCGAAGACAAGAAAAGCTAAGTGGTGCAAATTTCAAAGGAGGGAGTTTGGAATAAAGATAATGCTGACATTGCTTCTTAATGGTTTCAAGGTACACTCACTGGGCTTCTCCATCATTTACCTGAGAGGAATAAAAGTAAGGGAATGTTCTGAGGGGAGAACTGGGTTTCACTGAAGGCCTGAAGGGTTTTTGTTTTGTTTTATTTTAACGATGGAAAAGAATTTTCAGTGTGCACACTGGGAAGAGCTGAAAGGGAAGTCAGCAAAAGGAAGATAAGTGTTGAAAGAAAGGGAGGATTCTTGCACTGGATGACATCATAAGAGAATTTATGACCCCAAAAGTTTCTGGGGGTAAGTAGGAGGGGGAAAGAGGGTAGGTGAGAATAACTGGGTAGAAGGCCAGGATGACAGCAGCAGAACCCTGTGTTCGAGAGCACATACTTTGGAGAGAGACCCCAGAGTTAGGTCCTAGATCAGCTACTGACTCTGGGATCTTGGTCATATTACTTAAACTGCTATGCCTCCATTCCCTTATCTTTATAATAGAAATAGTTATCTCATAGACTTATTTTGAGGATTAAATGTAAAATGCTTAGTTTCACTCCTGGCTCAGAGTCAGCACGTAATAAATGTTATAATTTTTTTTCTAATGAGAACTTTTAAGATTTACTCTTTGCAACTTTCAAACTTGCAATATAATATTATTATTGATAGTCACCACGCTATATATTATATGCCTATGACTCATTTATTTTATAACTAGAAGTCTGTATCTCTAGACCATCCTCACCCACCCCACAATCCCCCTCACCTCTGGCAACATCCAGTCTGTTCTCTATATCTATTCATTTTATTTGTTTTTTTTTTTTTAGATTCCACATATATATGAAATCATATAGTATTTGTCTTTCTCTGACTTATTTTACCCTCAAGGGGTAAAATGTAGCATTTGTTTATAGTCTTTATATAGACTATAGACTATAAACTATATAGTCTATATTGACTATATACTATATGCTATACACTATAGACTATATAGTCTATAGACTATAGACTAAAAACTTTATAGTTTATAGTTTATAAAACTATATAGTTTATAGTCTATATAGTCTATATTTGTTTTCCCCACAAACAAATAGCATTTGTTTATAGTCTTGCTATATGTTTATATATATTCTTCTTTATGGCTGAGTAATATTCCATTGTGTAAGCATACCAAATCTTTGCCATTCATTCACTGAGAGACACATGGGTAGGTTGTCACATCTCAGCTACAGAAAATAATGCTGCAATAAATGTAGCAGTGCATATATCTTTTGGAATTAGTGTTTTCATTTTCTTCAGATAAATACCTAGAAATGGAACTGCTGGATCATGTGGCAGTTTTATTTTTAATTTTCTGAGGACTCTCCATACTCTTTCCCATAGTGGCTGCACCAATTTATATCCCCACCAACTTCCCTTTTCTCCACATCTTTGCCAACACTTGTTATTTGTCTTTTTGATAAGAGTCATTCTGACAAGTGTGAGTTGATGTCTCATTGTGCTTTTGATTCGCATTTCCCTCATGATTAGTAATGTTGAACATCTTTTCTTGTGTCTGTTGGCCATTTTATGTCTTTTGTGGAGAAATGTCTGCCCATTTTTAAAGTTGGATTGTTTGTTTTCTTGTTATTGAGTTGTGAGTGTGTTTTTTTTAATATATTTTAGATATTAGTCCCTTCTCAGAGATTCAATTTGCAAATATTTTCTTCCATATAGTAGGTTGCCTTTTCATTTTGTTGACGGTTTCCTTTGCTGTGCAGAAGCTTTTTAGTTTGATGTAGTCCCATTTGTTTATTTTTGTTTTGTTATCCTTGCTTTTGGAGTCAGATCCAAAAAAATCATTGTCAAGATGGACACCATTGAGCTCACCACCTGTGTTTTCTTTCAGAAGTTTTACAGTCTCAGGTCTTATATTCAAGTCTTTAATCTATTTTGAGTTAATTTTTGTGCATGGTATATGGTATTAGCCATATATGCCTGGGTTTATTTCTGGGTTCTTCTGCTCTACTAATCTATATGTATGTGTTCATGCCAATTCCCACACTGTTTTGATCACTATAGCTTTGTAATGTAGTTGGAAATCAGGAGTGTTATACCTCTACCATGCTCTTCTTTCTCAAGATCACTTTGGCTATTCAGGATCTTTTGTGGTTCCATACAAATTTTAGGATCGTTTGTTCTATTTCTGTGAAAAATGCCATTGGAATTTTGATAAGGATTGCATTGAATCTGTAGATTTCCATGAGTAATATGAATATTTTAAAAGCTAAGTATGTTTTATTATAACTAGCTGCATGGTCTTGAACCAATCCTTTGGTACAAAAGATTTTAATACCATTTGACAGAGGATCTCAGGTATTGTGAGGATCCGTGGATTATACATCTGACAGGCAAAAATTGTACACACACAGCTATCAGCCTAATATTGATTCCTTTTCCTAGAAATTAAAAACTCTGCATCTAGATACATGCCAGCTTTTCTGCCATCAGGCCCAGGACGAGCGTGAGGCACAGGATATAAGTCACTCACACTCAGTGAGTGCCTGACTTGAGAATGAGTGCACCCCACATGGCTCTCTTGCCTCACTCTAGTCCTAACCCTGTCTGTCAGTATTTTCATTTAGACTAGATCAGTCATTCCAACTCCAGCATACTAGCTCACATCCAGACCCTGATCAAGCCAATCAAATTGACCGTTTTGCTACCATGTGGATGGCCTATGACTAATTGACAGAAACAAATGTTACATTTCTCAGAGTTTTTCACTGCAATTTATATATACTAACAGATTCCTATCTTATATGGCACATCCTTTAGCTGTTCTAAATTAAAGTACATATATCAAGATCAATGGCATCTTAATAAATCCAAACCTAGGTGAATTAATCAGCTCCTTTGTGAATTATGCTTCATGGACTCAGACTCAGATAATACATTCAGGTGTTGACACTTTTACTTATACAAATTAATAGCACTGGCAAAGAAAATATAAATTGAACATAATTCACACAGTTTACAATCATTATCACCTGCCACTATATATAACTTAGCTGTGCTTTTTGGCTACGACATAAACATTGAAGAGCTATTGCGACCTTATTCTTTACATCTTTTAGCCTTTATTTGAGGTTAATATGCACTTTTATTGCATGTGCTAGTCATTGTGCAGACTAGCTTTCTCATATGCTACTTTCTCATATGCTACTTCATTTAATCCTCCTCAAAGCCCCACCAGGTATTTCCACTTATTAAGATATTAAGAAACTGCTATTTAGCTCAGTGTTGAAGACACGGATTTATTTCCAGGCTATCTATGTTTGCTTCATATGGTCAGTATTTGCAATAACATAATGGGAAATGTTTCTATCTCTATCCATATTGACTTTCCTAGATGTACATTATGGTGATTAAAAGTCATTGACTTAAAAATGTGTAAAAGTTCAGATTATATAGAGAAGCGAAGAAAACCCCACTATATACCATACATCTGCTGTACTGGCCTCCTAGGCATCTATTCTCTCTTCTTTGTGTATGTCAACCCCCTATATATGCCCAGGGAGATCACTCCTCCTTCTGTGTCTGCTCTGGGTGGGACCCTTGATCATGGTACCTGCCCTCTTCTCCTGTCACCGAGTGGGTATGTGATCCAAGACGGACCAAGGAAATTCTCATTCCAGCCAGGTGGAACTGACTGTCCTCTGAGGGGATACCTTACAGACAAGATTTTCTACTTCCTACTCCCTGGAACCTCAGGACTGCCCTGATTCCTTCCCTTCCCAAGGTTTGGTTTTTCAGACTTTCTGTGCATTCTACAAACAATGTAGAATTTTAATAAATTGTATAAATTTATTAAATTTAATAAATTTAATAGATTTAAATTTTAAAAAATTATTTTGTTGGTTAAATTAACCAGAGTCTGTGTCTGTCACTTACAACCCAAAAATATATATGAATAAACACCATCTAATATGTGTTTGATTTATATGTATATATACATATGATTCCATTATGATTTATATGTAGTACTTCCAGGTTTTTTTATATTCCTATTTTTACATAGGTAAGATTCACTTACTTTGGTTCCTGTTGTACACATGGGTTGTTTCTGATGGTTTCCATTATTATTATGAACAATCCTATGATGGTTATTTTCATGCATATCACTTTTTCCATATTTTGGATTCTTTCCTCTGAGAGATTCCCAGAAGTGAAATTACTGAGTCAAAGGGGATAGATATTATTATGGCTCTTGAAAAATATTGCCAGAATGCTTTCTAAAAGGGCTCTGCCAATTTATAATGAATTCAAGGACCCATTTTTATCAAACTTCCGGTCAATGTCGACCATCAATGTCGTTTTGACATTTTTCAGCCAATGTTTTCTATATTTTCCTTGAAACAATGGAGCATATGATTCACATATTCTCTAGGAAAGATAATAATTTCTACTCAGGCATCCTGAAGCATTTCCTCAAAGAGTGGTATATTCTTTAACTCTTATATAAGTATCACATAATTTACCAATACAGAAATTACTCCAGTGTCAAAATGTAAGTCCAGTTGATGCTGTTTCCTTTGCTAATCTTGCTTGAATTTTAGTTATCTCTACAGAAAAACAGCAATTTCTTCCTAAGGAATGGACCATAGAGCAAGGAGCCAGTAGGAACCCGTTTTCTATGAGGGCTGATAACAAGTATATATTAATACAAAAAACTGAGGAGACAGCCCTTCTAACAATTTCTTTCAGTGTACCTAAGGATTTTTAAATAAGGCAAAGTAAAAGGGTTTATTTTCCTTTCCTCTTTTGAACTATTTCCATGCCAAGAATATACTTTAGCAATAACGACTATATGATAGGCCTTTGAACAAGACAGGCTGACTGCAAAAGACAAAATATATGTCCTGTAGAAACAGATCCAAGAAAATCCCCTAAAGAGACCCAGAATGACACCAAGTCAGATATACTGCCCAAGCTGCCGTTGTGCATACCCACAGAAGGGCAGAGTGCTTCTCCATGACTCCTGAGTTTGCCCTAGGCTCTCCTTTAGAGCTGACACTTTTCCTGTTCCACTTAAACTCTGACATAGGTATCTGAGGGAGTAAAAAAAAAAAAAGTTATAAGAACAGCTGCTGGGTTCAGCCAATCCCACAGCAAATTCTTCCTTTGCAAGGACTGTGTGCCAGGGAGTGAGTGCCAGGACCCAGAAGGGTCCTCGGACCCCATCAATGTGAGCACCTCTTTTTCCAGTCCACAGCCTTTGATCCTCATCAGACCCACCCATTCTGGTCCTTTGAATCTGTGAAAGCTTCCTAGTTCTTCCAAGCCAGTTCTGAGCCTTTCTTTTCTTTCTTTTTTAAAGATTTTATTTATTTATTTATTTATTTATTTATTTGACTAAAGGAAACATAGCTAGAGAGGGAACATAAGCAGGGGGAGTGAGAGAGGAAGTAGCAGGCTTCCCACCAAGCAGAGAGGCTGATACGGGGCTCGATCCCAGAACCCTAGGATCATGACCTGAGCCAAAGGCAAATGCTTAAGGACTAAGCTACCCAGGCCCGCCATTTCCGAGCCTTTCTCGCTCACAGAGTCCCATTCTGAGGAGGGGATTCTGGCTCTGTTGGGCCATGGAGAAAGGGTTCACTCTTACAACCCCCAGAATGAAAAGTCTGGCTGGCTTCTATCACACTTTTATATCCCTTAATAAGCCTAGAATCCTCCTGACTCTGGGATCCACACAATTCAGGATCAGTTAGGGAGTTTAGAATTTTTCTAGGCAGAAGGTGCCATTTAAGTAGGGACTTAATACAAAAGGAGTTCATGTTAGATATTTAACTGGTGAAAGGGTAGAGGATTTGTGAAGGAGTAGGAGGCCAGTTTGGAAGTACTGCAGTAGTCCAAATGCAGAATGAGATACAGGCTGAGTGAATTTAGAAAAGAGAGAAATGTCTTCTCCCCCTACCATCTGAGGTATGAGGCCACATACCATACTGAGATGTGGCACCAACACTTGCTTTAAATTCAGATCATCCTTTTACATTTTATGGCATACACTTCAAAAGTTTTTAATGCTTCCCCTTAACTCTAATTTCCTTAATAACCTTTTATAGATCTGTGAGTAATTAATGTTTTCATAAAAACTCCTCTTGGAAAAGACAAAGGAACTATGGAAACCTGAATAACTAACTGCTACAGTTCTCCAAAAACATAGCTCGAGCACAATGAAACTACACCATGGTCAACCGGACGAAGGACTCATTCAAAAGAAAAGGCTAAATGCATCTGTGCCATGTTATGCTCTCATGTGTTATGCTCTTTACGCTTCTATTCAAGGAGCTACTGACTCAATCACTTTTTGAAAATTCCAAAGGCCCAGAAAGCTGTAATTCTTTTGAGAAAAGCATTCTGATATATTATTAGGTCAAGGAATTCTCACTTTTGGTGAAGGAGTTAGTCTATTTGTAACAAATCCTGAATGCAAAAACAGGGTTCTGAAGTGTTGTTTTTTTTTTTTTTAAACCTCTCATCCATTTTTAAGTAACTTTCAAATTTTAGTGACATATTTTAAAATTAAAGATACTACATTCTAGAACAATAAGGGAAAGGCCAAACTATGAAGACTACCAAAAAATCAGTGGTTGCCAGGAGTTAGGAAAGAGAGAAGGATGAACAGGCAGCACACAGAGGATTTTTAGGATAGTGAAACCATTCTGCCTGACACTATAATGAGGGACATATGCCATTATATGTTTGTTAAAAGCCATAAAACATACAACACCAAGAGTGAACCCAAATAATGTAAACTATGGACCTTGGGTGATAATGAGATGTCAATGTAGGTTCATTAATTGTAACAAATTTACCATTCTGGTGGGGATGTTGATGGTAGGGAAGGCCACACATGTGTGGGGTCAGACAGTGTATGGGAAATTCCTGTACCTTCCCGTCAGTTTTGCAGTGACTCTAACAGTGCTCTAAAAAATAAAGTCTATTTAAAAGTCAATAATGGGGGCGCTTGGGTGGCTCAGTGGGTTAAAGCCTCTGCCTTCAGCTCAGGTCACGATATCAGGGTCCTGGGATCGAGCCCCACATAGGGCTCTCTGCTCAGTGGGGAGCCTGCTTCTTCCTCTCTCTCTGCCTGCCTCTCTGCCTACTTGTGATCTCTCTGTCAAATAAATAAATAAAATCTTTAAAAAAAGTCCATAACGATGATGATGATGATGCAGGATGTATCCTTATTAACTAACCTACAAAACTACTATATGGAAAACTTCTGAGGGGAAAGTCTCATCGATTTCCTAATTCCCAAAGGCCCAGATATATGTAAGTTACTATTTGAGTCATCTGGTACACAAAGCAAATTTGTTTCTATATCAGAAAAAATGTCCACAGCTTATATGATAAATTATTTTGAATGTTACCAGAACTTGGAAATACAGTAACTGAAAATTAAGGTAGATGAAAACAGCTGCCTCTATGTAAAGTATGTCTCTTTAAGGTCAAAGTGGGTAAAGATAAACAGCCAATCTGACAACCAAATAAAACTATAGAGCAACAGACACAAGTGTAAGCACTCTGAAAAGTGTTTCCAAAAGAGAAGAGAAAACAATCCTAGAAAATGGACATTTAAAAAAAAAGTGTGCTGAGAAGACAAATCATTTTCTACTAAAAACTTATGCTTCCTTTATTCATCTACTTAATAAAACCCTTACTTAAAAAAAACAGAAAATGAATATTTAAAATGTATCACTTTTTTTTTTTTTAATTAATTTTTATTAACATATAATGTATTATTTGCCCCAGGGTACATGTCTGTGAATCTTCGGGCTAAAATGTATCACTTTTAAATGCAACTTTTTCTTTAATGCAACATTTTTTTTAAATGCGACTTTTTCTCCACTATTTTAAAATATGAAAAATACCTTTCTTCCCATTAGACCATAAGACATAGCCGCCTCACTGAGCTGCAACACATTTATTTCTCACAAGTCTCTCATGGAAAATATGTCTGGAAAACACAGGGCATTTCGTTGTGCCTCTGTGATCCCTACACAGGCCCAGGCCCACAACACTGAATGAAGAAGAGTTAACATGTTGACATCTGTTTTAGGCTAAAAATGGAAATTGTGAAGTTGTTCTCTCTTCTTCCAAGAGTCCTCTGGAATGGATCAAGAAGCTTCAAAAGACTTGGCACCAAGGGAACTTCTAGGCAATGTCTACACAGCACAAAAAGAAATGGAGACTTGGCATCTTCCTAAAGAATCAGGGCTATGTTGACTACTGGCATAAAAGAGGGGCTGTGGCCAGTCTTGTGGGACCTGAAAGGCCAAGATCATTCACAGAGCTCCAGAGCTTTCCTTTCTATGGATCTAGATAGCAACTTTTCCTCCAACCCCAACAAGAACTGGTCTCCGTATGGCTAGACAATGACTAAACATTGAGGCTGGGCCAAGTGCTGTGCCAGGCACGGGATGGAGTCGGGGGGCGGGGAGGGGGGGGTGTGGGGAAAAATGGCTGAATCCCTCAGAGAAGCAAGGCAAAGTGATGCCTGGAGTCTGAATTTAGAAGCAACCTTCCAATTCTCCTCTCGTTGTTTTTCTTCACACCAAATCATCTTTATGCCTGTATAGCCCTTCCCTTCTTGAGGCTGAGTCAAGATGAACTAGCATTTGTGGGCAGCGCTGTTATTTGAGAACACTCCATTCTTTACAAGGGGTCTTTATATGTAAAGCAGAAGCATTTCTGTGTTGCCTTTCAGCTGGGGTGAGCGGGAAGAATTGACTTGTTTTTCCTCCAAAGTGTAAAGACCAAACCCAGAGACAACCAAAATGTTGGGTCTGTTTATCAGTTCCAAGTTGAAATAAAGCATAGTGTGGATACTCAGCGCTCTATCTTCCCCTGATTAAAGTGCTCCTGCCCTTTGAATTGCTACACAGGATACCGATCTGTATGGCTCACTCACTCGCACGGCTGTAATAAGTCACAACAGCTTGGCACCTCGCCCAACAAAACACAAACTCTCCTGAAGTCTTGAGCTTTCCCATGGCAACATCACAGTCATCAACACAGCAAACAATTGCTCGAATCCCCACTCCCGTTCCCCTTTCTAACAGCAAAGGATATCATTGCAGCCAGCCTCCTAGATCTGGGCTAATTATCATCCATGAAAGGAGATAGCATCCGAGATCAAGTTGCCTTCAGTGCCGAACTTAAAATGAGATCAAAGGCAGGAGAACTATGGGAGCACAGGGAAGTTTTACTGATGCTTTTGCTTTAAGAGAAAAGAGAGAGGCTGTATGTAAAGTATATTCCTTAAGGATTAATGTGCCTTGCTGCCCTGATTACCAAGTGGCTCTGGCTCACCAGCAACCTTCATACAAAACCCCCATTCACGTTAGCCCCGGGCTCTCTCCACAGCAGCTGGGGGGTGGGGGGATGCCATCTTAAAGCTGCAGCTCGGACACATTCCTGAAACTGCGAAATTGGAACTGTTTTCCAACCTCAGCTGCTTTCTCCAGCGAATGAGCATTCTGGTCCTATAGGAAGGCCTCCTAGCAGTAGAGAGGGGTGGCTGATTCCTACAGCAGATTAAAGCAGAGCCACTTCCTATATGATCACCTCCTTTCAGATTCAAATAACATCCTTGGGGGTGACAGTCTCTTCTCACAAAAAAGTGTCTGGGCTCCCACAAATCCCCCGCAAAGATAATCTCTCCTGTATTAATTTTATTTTCCGTCCAGGGATAGCCCATGAGCATTCAGGAGCAGAAAGAATATGGAACCCAAGGGATGAATGGTCTATGACTTATGGGTGGGGATCACTTTATTGGGGGGTGGGAGGGAGCAAGGAAGAGAGTCCTTGCTTCCTGTGGTTCTGAATGCTGATTGTTCCGCTCGGAATTATGGTGAAGCCTGCACATGCTCATGGAAGATTTCATAATTCTAGACTCAAACCTTATATGGTGCTATCGATTACATTGGGGACCCCCACCCCGGTACCTCAGAATAAGAATCAAAATTTCAGAGGAAGCTTCATATCAGCCCAGCTACAATGTAGAGGGTTAGTTCATGAAATAAAAGAATATAAAATACTAATGACAAAGTATGGAAGTAATTACACCAAGATATTTCAATGATATCCTAAACCAGGAGGCAAACAAAATGAAGTGATTTGCTAAACAGCATCAGAAATCTGAAATGTAACTGGAGTCTGTTTTACATACATATAGGCAACTGCTGTGTCATTCAAGACGCTCTGTGTTTAAACGCTAGCCCAAAGAATCTAGGCTAGTGACAATTTAAATAATTATGGTATTGCTATAAATTCCAATATCAACTTTTCACTTAGTACATACTCCATTATGTTTTAGTCCTTATTATCCAATCATTTCCAAACTCCACAGCCTATTAGGTTGTAATTTTTAGCAGCAAGAAACCTAACTATAGACATAAAGTATTGAGGCATGGATTGGAGGAGCTCTATCACTCCAGAATGTACTTTCCAAAATTAGTCCCATGGCTAATTCCTACATCTTTATGTCTCAGCTTACGTCTAAAGAAAATTGGGCTCTGTGATCAAAAATTACTTGCTACTATAGTATCTTTTGATAGTTTGCTTGTCTGCACTCTCTCTCCCTTTTAGAATCTAAAGTCCTTGAAGTCAGAGATCATGTACTGAACCCCGTGTCTTGGACACAATGACTATTGAGCAAATATTTGTTGAATGAATGAATCTTTCATTTATAAACAGTGAACAACACATGTGCTGCTTTCTATCCTGCGTACTCCTGTCCAAATGTAAAAATGCTGCAACATAAAGAGATAAAAGAGAACAAAAATAATCCGTTGGTTAAGTTCAGTAAAATACAGAGCCAAGGGAGAAAGAAATAGAACCAAGGGTCCCTGGTGGAGTTAGCTGGCAATGTCTTCATCAGTGTGTCTTGAAATTTCTGGATGAAGGTTTTTGGGTTTTCAGAGAGAATGAACTCCCACTGAAATGAGTAATCCATTGTGTCTGACATCATACTGAGATCTGGAATGCTATTGTATTTTACTGTGAAATGCTTGACAATGCGTTCACATTCAGAGGGCAAAGTTTCAAACTGCCCTTTGGTTTAACCCTATCGATGTGGTTTTGTAGAAAGACTCCATGACTGCAAGATTCAAGTTTATCGGACATTATTCTGCTCATAATTATGAGTGATTTGTTCTTGCCTACAACCATAGAATCTGTCCAAAGAGCTGCACTTGACCAAGTATCTAGATTACTGAGATGATCTGGAGGATGGGTGTTTGGGTGACAGTGTCTAAGCACTACTGAGCCCCTTCACTACACTTTCTCACTTCATCCTCACACCAGCCCTGTGAGGCAGGTTCTATCACATCACCATCCAATTGAGGGGGGAATGAAAGCCTTAGAAGGAAATAATTTCCCTCAATTTGTTCAGTTAATCAGTGGAAGAGCTTGAATTCCAATGCCCAAGGCCTTAAGTATGATGATATTTTACCTCCCAAATGGATGATTTTCAAGACTCTTAAATCCCCAAATTTCTAGGATGATAAATAGGGAGAACACTTGCTTTTTGCTCCTTTAAAAACTATTGTCACATGTAGAGCCAGGAAGTCATAACAAGGGTTCAGCTTGTGCAGTGATTATGTCAAAAAGGAAATTCTACCATAGATACATCAAGAACCTATATGCAAAGGAGATGTGCAAATCCAGGAGAAAATCGCCAAAACCACTATCGTGCCAGAAGTATAAAGGTGTTTTGTTTTTCTTTTAAAACATACCTAGAAACCAGGATGTGGAAAATCGGAGTCACTTAGAAGTGATAAAAAATATTGAAACAACCTTTTAGGGTTCATTTTGCATAAGAATTCATCAGGATGTCCACCATCTCATCAACCCCAATTTCCCCTTGGAAATGACTAGAGTATGTCAAATTCCACCCCCATGTGAACCTGATCTGAAACTGCCAGAAGCACAAAATCCCTGGAAAGAGCTTTTCAAGTTACCACACGGCTGCACCTGAGTTGAAAATTTTAGGACATGGACGAAAAACAAATATTCTAACTCTGTTCAAGAAACATAGCTTCTTGGATATGTTTTCTAAAAAGTGAATGCTTGAAGCAGGAGACACGTAAGTCTTTCTCCCTAATCCTTAAACTGGCAATATTATGAATCAGTAAATCTAAGACCCTTTCTCATATATAACAGAAAGCACTGACCTAAAGAGTCTTGACTCTGGTTTGACTCTTGGGTCTGCCAAAGTCAATCCAAACTAAGTCCCTAGCCCTTTCCCACATATGTGGGAAGAAAAAATATCTTCAGCTCTTTGGATCCAATAGAGTTGCTGTAAGAATCAAACAAGAAATTGCTTTATAAACTATTACTTGCTATGCAAATGCATGGAATGCTTATGACACACATTTTTCAATATATTTATGCAGATGAAGATGAGTATATTAACTATAGCCAGAAAAATAGCAATAAAGAGCCTAGGAAGCATGTAACAATAACAGTGGCTAACGTTTATGGAACTCCAACAATGTCTAGGCACTAGGCTAAGTACTTCATATGTATTATCTCATTTAATTATCACAATAACCCTTCATGAGTTATTACTCCATTTTATATATAAGGACACTGCAGCTCAGAGAGATCAGGTAATTTGTTCAAGAGTTCACAGCAAAAGGAAGGTTAGAAACTCACATCCAGGTCTAAAGAGCTCACTCCTCTATTACGTTTCACTATGTTTATTCCTGTTGGCTAGGAGTTTGAGAAATCATATAAGCCCACTTTTGGGATGCAAGAGAATGATAAATGAAACCAAAGAAGAAGCAGGAGACTGAGGAGAAATAGAAGAAGCTAGATGGTCACAACACACTTTAATTCTTCTTTAGGAAGCCATCAGAAATCCTTAGTATCTAAGATAGTTCTGCAAAGTGTCTTATAAAATCAAATTATGATTTCTGAAATATTTCTGACCTTTAGTTGGTCATCCCTGAGGTAGGAATGTACAACTTACAACATTCCTCCCATGGGGATTGCAGCAGTAGACAGCTAGAGACTGTGGAACTTGGGCAGGACTCTCATGGCTGAGCCAGCAAAGACATCTCTTCTTGATTTTCCAGGTACCAGGCTGGAGCTCAAAATGTAGTCTTACATGTAGAAATGGTGCTATAGGAAAATGCACGCCACCTTATAAACAGACTTTGGAATCCAACTTGCTTAAAGTAGGGAAACCATCTTTATGATATCTTGAGTTTCACTTGAGCTGGGCAATTGAAAGTTGTCTACATTTGCTTTTCTAAATGATTTTTCCCACATCCTTCTTATGCTTTTTATTAGGAAGCCTTTTTTCCCCCATTGGTATAGTATTTGATTTTAAGAACAAAGGTATCCTTCCTTGCCAGTGTAGTATTGTAGCCATCAAAGGAAGGCTCAGATACCAGATAAAGGCCTATGTAACTAGAATGAGGGAATGGCCTATATTTTCAACCAAGTTCATCATCTCACAAATGAAAAGTTCAAAGCAAAAGATAGGCTGTTTCAGGCCAAGTCCTCCAGGGTATTTTCTTTTTCAATTACCCAATGAGAATCCAGAAACATGGGGTTTTGTGCATGAGAAGTGATTGCTTCAACATTAGGACTTTAAAACATCACTGGATTCATCTTTAAAACTGATTTATTAGAGAATGCACTGACAATGGCAGGCCCCAAGAGCTCACCCCAGAAGATATACAATATGTGTTTCAAAATATAGTCACCCTTCAAGCTAAGTAGGCTGATTTGAACAAGAGTTGCTAAATTACACGCTAAAATGAATTTCCCTATAGGAGATCATCAGGGAGAGAGCTGAAAGTAATACTTGGGCTATCCACATTTGTTTTCATTGTAGTAAAACACATATAACATAAATTTACCATTTTAATAATTTTTAAGTGTTAGCTCTGTAGCATTAAGCGTGTTCATGCTTTTGTATAACTATCACCACCTTCAGTCCCCAGTCAGGCCATCTCCTTTTACTTATTACAAAAACTAGCCTTTGGGCGCTTCCCTATCAGGCGTTAATTTTACCTGTTGGCTACTATATTGTGGCACAGAAATAAATAGCTTTGTCTTACTGGAATTTGAACTAGATTTCCCTTTACTAAATATTATGCTGGTTCTATGAAGCTCTATCTCTTCTTTCATTGGGAGAGCAACTATATTCTTCATTTCCCCCTAAAAGTTACAGGGGTTGCATTGGACAAAGTAATAATTTTTTTAAAAAAGATTATTTGTTTTAGAGAGAGAGAAAGAGAGTGAGCCAGCACAAGCAGGAGGGGCCAAGGGAGAAGGAGAGAAAATCTCAAGCAGATTCCATGCTTACTGTGGAGCCCGATGTGGGGCTCAGACTCACAATCCTGAGATCTCGACCTGAGCGAAAACCAAGAGTCAGAAACTTACCCAAGTGCGCCACCCAGGTGCCCCCAAAGTAACAGTTTCTGAGATAGTAAGTGCTTGGATGTGCTAGCACTTTGCTGACATGAATCAACTCAGTAGGCGTTGCAACAACTAATCGTCGTTATTATCCCTATTTTACATGTGAGGGAAACTGAAATCCAGAGGCTAGATAAACGTCATGGTCCCACAGCTCACAAGGCACAGAGCTAGAATTCATAACCCAGCCCATCAGGCTCCTGAAAGCAACAATGGAACTCTCAGTGGTTCACAGGGCAGGTTTCCTGTAGCATCAGTGTCACTGGGGAAACTGTCACAAATGCAGATCTCCAGGTCCCACCCCGGACCTGCTGAATCACAGACTCAGGGTGGGGGCGGACAGCGCTCACTGGGCTAGCAAGCCTCCCAGTGGACTTGGGGGACTCACTAAAGTTTAAGAACCATTGCTCTAACCACTGCCTCATTGCATTTCCCTTTTTTCTCAAGCCTCTTTCCTCATCTGCCAAGTGCTACCCAAGCTCTGTGGCACCAAGTCTCTGTTTCATTGCCCCACCTAGGCCTAGCCTTTCAGAAATTGCTCCATTCTTCAAACTGACTTCTCTCCTTCCTCTTTCAAGTCTGTCTTCCTCCCAGGAAAGACTCCTCTCTCCTGCCACTGGTTTCTGCTACTGTTTAGTTGAAAAGCAATCCTAACAACTCCTATTAGGCTTTGGTGCATTCATTCATTCCCTAAATATTTACAGAGTCCCATCCTATCTTAGGTGTTTTTAGGAAGTGAGCTAGATGTTTGGGGCACATTCATGAATAAAAGGCAACAGAATATCTGGCCTCACACAGGCTCTCATACGTTCTGGAAAAGGCAGGTATTTGGGCCCTAGGCCAGAAATGTGGATTTTCAAGGTCTGAGCCTAGGACCCTTGGACCTGCATTTTATGAAACCAGGTGATTCTGTGGCCTGAATCAGGCCATCTGTATACCCTGAAAACATGCTCTGAAGTCCTCTGATTAGGAGCACACAGCAATTCACCCAGTTTGTCTATTTTTTTTTTTTTAATTTGCTTATTTTCCTCCCACAGTGGGGTCTTTGGGGGCAGGTGTGGCATACGAAAAGCAAAGGGAAAAACTTGATTGAGGCAAACCGAACCAGAACTTTATGAAGAAAAGACACTTCCCAAGGTCTTCTGTGGCCAGTTCTGCAGAGATGAGATCTTCCTCGGCTTTGCCTTGGCTGACGATCTTTAAAGATGAAAATGAATGCCATAGAAGGGCACAGAGTCAAAAATGACCTTGTACTGCCCCCCCCACCTTCGCCCCTGGCCAGGCTGCGGAGCTGATGGTTAGAGTCTGTGGCCTGCTAGGCCCCAACAAGGAGTCCTTCTGGACCATTTCAGAGATAACACTTTCAACGCTGTTAACTCCAAGTGGTAGTTTCAAATCATTTTTATGTCATCTTGCTATCCCCCTCTTTCCTAACAACAAGACCAGTTTGTTTAACATTTCCTCATACCACAGATTTTTTCCCGGGGCCTCACCCACTCCTGGACAATGACAGCATCCTCCCCGTGGGCTGGTGACCAGCGCCGTATCGGAGAGGCAGAGCGAGCATTCCATACAGTGGCGCTGTCACCGCCTTGTCTTTGTCTCAGCTCCTGCTGAGATAACCTAACACACCGGGAAACAGGGCAGCGGGCAGATGATTTCAACCTTTTTCTCCCTTTTCCAAGATGCCTCCCAAACTCCTGCCCCGTGTAACTACCGTTTCATTATTCTGTCTAGAAGATAACGGAGACTCATTTTGTACCCAGAACAAATATTTGGCACAGTGCAGTCCACAAGGGGAAGTTGCAGAAGGAGTGGCAGGGGAAGGCATGGCTCCATGCCCCCTGTCGGGATGTTGGGATGGCCCCCGACGTCCAGCCTAGAGGCCAGAGGACAAACGAAGCCGGCAGTGCGAGCTGGAAGCAGGTGTCACAGGGACCAGTGAGAGACTGGGCTCTTATTCATAATGGAAAGGACCAAACACGTGTCCTACTTAAAACAACAGGTGCCAATTTCAGAAGTTCTATCAGAGTACACAGGAGGCAGTACAAAGCTTTCAAAGTATACGGTATGGCGTTCCTCACCTATTTCAGCCCCCTGGGCCACCTTCCTCAGTCCTACCAGGTATGAATTATAAAAGATGTTCTCAACCAGACAGGTTTGGCCCCCCAGGGAAAACTGGTAACATCTGACCCTGGTCATGGCCTGTTTGTATAGAAGGTGCTGAATAAACATTTATTGAAAGGATATTGGGTGAAACGATACCAAGGGATGTTTTGTGGAAAACCGTCATCGTCCTTGTTACAAACTGCAAAGATCGGAAATGATATCCCCAAACACTCCTTAAGTAACCCACTATGATTTTTTATGTATTTATATATTGATGTGTGTTTCATCTATATATGTTTCATCTCTATATATGTTTATATGAATATATTCATGTTTCATCTAATTTAATTCACACTTACATTTTCATTCAGCCCCACTGCCTCTTGGGATTAGGTGTCCAATAAGCTTACTATGTATTATATAAAGTAGAACTACCTTTTATTTGTTCAAATGCTATCTGTTTCAAACTTTAAACTAGCCCTTGTACCTAGGATCTTGTGAATGGCTTCCACACTTCTAGTTCTTTCATATACCCTTTTAAGATTTTGCCTCTTGGAAATCAAAAAGTTTTAAGGCACCTGGGCGGCTCAGTTGGTTAAGCATCTGCTTTCAGCTCGGGTCATGATCCCACGGTCCTGGGATCGAGCCCCATATCGGGCTCCCTGCTCAGTAGGGAGTCTGCTTCTCTCTCTCCCTCTCCCCCTGCCCTCCCCTGTTGCTCTCTCTCACACAAATAAAGTCTTTAAAAAGTAATAAAAAAAAGTTGTAATGTTCTTGGTTTATCTTCATGTAGCATTCACTCACCTACTCTGACAGGTCGGAATGACTCACTCTCTTGCTTCCTGGTACCCAGGAGGCCCAAGAGAGAAGAGAGTAATCCGGCATGTCCCTAAGGACATCTGGCGCAAAGCCTCCCTGTCATCCCAAGCTAGGCTATGCATCTCATCCTAAGCATCAGCGCGTACTACGGGGCTGGCTCTGGGAAAATCTATGGTCCCGTTGATGCAAACTTCAGTTTCCTACAACCCAGCTTCAGAATTCTCTCCTCCCAATAGTCAGATCAGCCGCTATATATGTAGAAGACAGCCGAAAGCACCAGTGTTCCAGCACATGGACCCGGCCTGGCTCTCACCTGGGCCAGAGGAGGCCTTGAAAACAGAATGCAAGGATCTCCAGTTCCTTGAATTTCAGTTTGGGCGAGTGAGTCACTGGTTGCACACTCCTGCAATTTCCTCCCATGTAATATTCTAGAAGGATGAATTTGTTTGGGAAACAAGCAGCTCTTCCTGCCACTTCTTCTTCATCCCCTATCCTGTGGGACACAGGAAGTCACAGTACTTGTTCACTCATCCGAGGAGCAACCGGTATGGGCAAATCCCCGGGTGGGCACGGCAGGTACTCTGGCGACGAAGAGAACAAAACGGATTTCTGTTCTAAAGAGGATGAGGAGGCAAAACGGGCAGAAAATAGGTAAAGAAATAGAGGCAGTGCAAATTGTAAGGAGTATAAAGAAAACAGTAATAGGAGACAAACCTCTTTAGAAGAGGAGGTTAGTCGGGCTGTCATTTGAGTTGAGATGCAAAAATTAAGCTAGAGCCAGCCAGGTGACGAGTTAGGGAAGTAACACGAGGAAGGGCTCTGTGGAAAGAAGAATCTTGACTCGTCCAGGGAATCGTGTGCTCCACACAGGGCTGGGGCTGAATAGGCAGGGGCATGTGGCTTGAAAAGCAGAGCAGGACACAGCCTGTGCCAGACTCACAGACATGGAGGGGCTTGGATTTTAAACGCAACAGGAGGCCACATCAGTTTTAAGCAGGGGTGTGATGTGAACAACTTTACGTGGTAAGAAGGCAACCTCTGCAGCCCTATGTGGTATGTACTAAACCGGAGCTGGGTTAGGCAGCTGGGGCGTCCATTGAGGGGACAGGAGATACGACCCGGGCCAAGGTAGTGAACAGACAGGGGATTCAAGCTGAGTCTTGAGATGGAATTAAAAATGGGTTTCCAAGCCCCCTGCACCCCGCTGGGCGGTCACCATCATTTCCCAGGTGAGCCCTCAGCGTCTCGGCATTCTTGATCTTCCCAAGCCCTCTGGTTTTACTTGTCCTTCAGCTTCAGGCGTGCATTCCACACATATCCTTGAGTGTCCTATTCCTGCTTGTGTTCTGATATGGTGCCTGTGGAAAGGAGCAAATTGTTCCGTCCAGGTCACACAAGAAGTCAGCAGATGTACCACAGAATGGAAGGTGCGCCCGTGCAAATCTCTGCTCTCGTGCCTTCTAGAGCACCCAGAGTACATTAGTAGTTCTAAAACATCTGTGGTTCAGTGCCTTCAAAGCTCAAAGGCTGTGTTTCATATCCGACCCCCACAAATGTCCAAAATGTTTAAGCCAAGATGCTTTCAAAACTTTCCAAGACTTGGAGTTACCCTCAATTCTGTGTCTCCAAGTGTGGCCTAAGAATCTTCTATAGGAATCCCCAAACTCCAGAGCTCCTGAATTTCTGCAGGGGGAGCTCAGCAAATTAGCACACTCCCCCGGTGACTACTATATACAGTAATGTTTGAGAACCAAAGCCACAGAAGCTGCAAATATCTTCTCTCTTAATAAAAACAATGTGATGTGTTAACTTGATTAATGTAGAAAATTGTTAAGAGTTCAGAGTGGAAAAGAAATGTTTCCTGGGACCTTCTCTCTCTCTCTTTTTTTTTTCTCCAAGTGCTATGTGCTTCTCATGGACTGGTATATTATTCCATCCTCGATAGGAATGGCCCTAGATAGGTTTAAAAAAATACCCGTCGAGATCACAGAGCTAACAATGTTATGGCCAGAATTCAAACTCAGGCTTGCTTGTCTTCAAAGCATCTGCTCCTTCTTCCCCAGCCCTCGCCACCCTTGTGTCTTTAGAATGCTTTTCCTCTTAAATCCAGAGTCCACGACTGCCTGGAAATTGGTCACATTTGTTCATGTCTTCCAATGATTCGAGGGATCATATATCACCCATGCACACACCTCCTGCCTGATGGCGGCAAGAGAAAATTAGGAGGATTTATTTATTTCTTTGTTTGTTTATTTATTTATTTATTTATTTATTTATTTATAGAAATAAAATCCACAGAGCTCCAAACTGCCAGGTACCTCTAAAAATATACCACACTGCCCTCCACCAAAACATACCGCTGGCTCAGTTTGTATATTCTTTTTGGGGCTGGCGGTATGAGGGTCCCTACCCTGTCACTGGCGATTTCTCTAACGGTTTTACTCCAGGTGGGAAGACAAGAGAGAAGAGGCCACAGGCTTTCCAGCCTCGGGAAGTCAGGCACCTCCTTGGCAGGAAGCAGCTCCCTATTCAGTGCTGGGCTGAGGAAAATCAGGGCATTTTCCTGATGTGCTTGGGATTGACCGAGACAGAAACCCCAAAGCCCATGGGTCCTTCCTCTCCAGGCCCCTGTGCTGACAGGTGACTTAGCAAAATATTGCAACAGAAACGGCATCAGTAGGAAACTACCAGGCAGATATTGAAAGCACTTTTACATATTTAAATGGTAAACTCCTGATGATAAGTCAAAGGCTTCCGCACAAGTTGTGAATCCCAGATTGAGCTGTTCTTCCCACTTCCTACACATACTAGTGGTGGCCATAGCTCTGGCAAGAGAAGGGGGTGGGAAAGATGCTCTGGGAGTGACACGACTATACCTCCACTTGGATGGTTTAGTTTGGGTTAACTAGAGGTCATTTCTGGTGGCACCTCTGGCAAGGGCCAGTCAGATGCAGTCAGAATGATGAAAAGGCAGGTAAAACTGAGTGGTATCCATGCAGCAAATCCTATGATAAGGGCTTTCAGTCATTCACTGCTTAGGACCTTATGATAAGTGCTACCATTAGGACTGTTGAACAAGAGGACAAAACTGAGATTCAGGGGAGTCACACAACAGGCCCCAGGTAACACAGTGAGAAAGCCGGAGAGTTCTGACTCAAATCCAGGAGGGTCTGACTCCCAAACCTTAATTCTTAAGTAATGGACTTTACTTCCCTTAATTCTTAAGTAATGGACTTTACTTCCTCACTTAGCTATCAAAGATAGAGAAGTAATCATTTAAGACAGTTAACAGAAGAATGTAATCACTGGAGAGATTGTATTGTTACCATGTCTTTCAAAAAGCCTCCCCTTATTCTTGCAGATAAGGAAAATGACCCTCCCAGTTTCCTGCTGAAGTTGGTCAATGCAAGCCAACGTGAAACAATGGTTTGAGGTCCCTGTACTTACCCTAATCATGTGGGCCCCCTGACCCACAGCATTTGCTACATGAAAACAAAATACAAAACAAAATGTAAGACTCATGAGGGTGAGGATCTTTGTTTTACTCCCTGAGGTATCTTAAGTGCCTAGAACCATGCCTGGTATAGAGCTGACACTCAATAAATACATGTGAAATGAAAGGATGGCCTAATTTTAGAATAGTCAGTGGTATAACCTTCCTCAAAATCACAGTAGGGGAATGGTAACCTGGGCTACTGGCCAATGTTTATACATTAATATGTTCAGTAGCCTCCAAGATGGCCCCCAATGATACCTACTCTCTGGTGTTCATATACCCCTCCGACACTGTGTCAGGATTGGCCTATGTGGTCAACAGAGGATGGTGGAAGCAAAAGGTGTGTTGTTTCGGAGATTGGGTTGTGAAAGATTGTGGCTTCTGTATTGGTTCTCTCTCTTGGATCACTGTTTCTGGAGGAATCCAGCTGCTGTGACTTGAGAATACATAGGCAGCCTAAGGACAGGCCAAGGAGGCAAGGAAGTAAGACCTCTGCCCAATAGCCACCTGAACGCTGCCAACGACCATGCCAATGAACTCAGAAACAGACTGTCTATCCCCACTCAAGTCTTGAAGTGACTGCAGCACCAGCCAATGATGTGAGTGCAATCTCATGAGAGACCCTGAATTCCTGACCCTTCAAAACTGTGAGATAAGAAAAATTTACTGTTTTCAGTGTTACCTTTCTCGGTAATCTGTTAATTTTGTCATCTTATTAACATGGCAACTGGCACCTAACTTTTGAACAAAATCATAATAAGGATTTTTAAAGGAAATTCTAAGAGCTCAAGTCTGCAAATTCTTTCCCCTCCTGAAAGTTCTGAAAATATAAATATGTGTTCTTTCTTCTGATGCACTATGGCCCCTTTTCTTTGCTACTCGTGGAACAGTTATTCACCTATGTAACTACCGGAGGGCACAGATATAGCATTATCATTGTGTTTATTCTGAAAAAGGTCCAGGGTAGGGAATAGTATCAACCTCCCCCAAGGGAGGGAAGAAATATTCTTACAATTTTTTTTAGGGAAAAAAAATCTTCCAGTAGGAAGCAGACATGAAATTAATTTTGATTCTATTTAAATTTTTTAGGAACTTATATTCAATAGTGGAGGAAATATAACCCATAAAACAAAACAATTAGGCATGTTTTGGGTTGAATAAGCACCACGAAGTCAATGAGCAAGTAACAACTCATACACAGAAGGCTAGCCCTGAGACAGAACCAGCTGTGATTTTTCAGAATATGGCCAAACTCCTAGAGTGGTACCTCACTCAAAAAGTTGTGCAAGGAACATTCATCAGGAAGAATTACCAGCTCATCTATGAAGCTACAGGGAGCTTTCCCAGATGGCCCAGGGAGATAAGAGAAATGCAAACTAGGCATGATGACTTCACGGCATGATGCTTTCCATCAAATGGCTGTTGTAAGTTAGGATACATCTATGGAAGACCGGCAGCTCAACAAGGGGAATAAAATGGAATTAACTCCTTGTCATACTGATTGGCAAATGTCACCTGTCAATTAATGCCCCACCACAAAACTAACAATGAGGTACAGTCAAGGGTCTGATGACATACTGGGAGGCTGAGAGAAGGGAGTCATTATGAAAGGTACTACTTAGTGTATCACCACAGCCCCAAAGCAGTGCTGTTCAGCTGACTGAACAGTGGAACTTCTAGAATCTTAAATCACAAGAGGAAGATGTCAAAGTTCAAATCCTCCTTTTGAACATTTACGTTCTTGAACCTCCTGTAAGTCACCATCTCTTCAAACGGTTAATATGTGTTTTGTGGTACTGGCCTAAATTCCTCCCTGAGATAAAAGAAATAGACATATTTGTGGTGGTCTTCCTTTCACCCAATTTCTAAATACATCTCTGTATTTACAAGCCAATGAGACTTTGGGATATTATTTATGTTCTCTTAGTAGAACTAGGAAAGTCTCCAAAATGTAGAGCGCCCAGGAGATGTGTCTATAGAACACTTTTATCATAAACATAGAAGTCTTTTAGGGCATAAACAATTTCCTCAGCATACTGGGCTGCTTTTCTTCGAACTGTTCTGGTCAATCATGTAAACATCTGTAGCAGCCATTGTTACATCCTTGCGTGTTTGATGGGCATCTGTCAAAGTAAAACGACCTAGCAGTTCCATTTCTTCTCCCCCTCAAATTACCAGTATGACTGGACCATCAAATTAAGCAACTAAATGCCAAATTTTCTTTTTTTAGATCATGCATAGTTTTGAGTTAGATGAGTGGAAAAATAGTCCTGAAGTCTGAGCTTTTTTTTTTTTTTTTTTAATAACAACTTTTAAACTGCTCTTGGTAAATACGAGTAAAGAAAGTGAGCCCCAGTCCCAGCACATGTTTACAACTAAGTTAAAGGCTCTTAAAAATAGGGTGTTTGATGGTCCACTGCCAAAATATGAACTCTAGCAGCCTGGAGTGCACAGCTAATAATAAAGAGTCAGTGTTACTATGAAAATCCCCGAGACGGAGCTGCAATTCAGCTTTATCCTTTTCACCAAGGGGTTCTCCACAATGACATGGGAGACATAAATTTGGAGTTCAAGGTCAAGGTGGGAGGGGAGGAAGCCTCAAAATGGTGGGAGGTCATTGAAAAACAAAGTAACACATCGCTGGACTGTACTCAAAACTAAAGTGTAAAATAGAACAAAAAGAGTTCAGCTGCTGCTCCAGGACCTCTTGCCTTTGAGAAAAAAGGAAAATGCTTAGACAGCTAACAGAATAGGTAACAGAAGTCCAAGGCTAAGGAAATATGTTAGGCATGAAGAAAGCTACGTGTGCTTTCTCTTCAGATTCCTGAAACCAGAACGAACGGATACACAAAGAAAGGAAATACTTGAATCTCCTAGAACTCGTGGCTCTGTGTGGAGTGAAGAATTACACTGGGCTTAATTTCAGTGGATTCTTATTCCCACCACCAGAAACCTCACCATCACGTTCTTTGGCCCTTGAGCATCTGGAGAGCATGACAAACTATGGAATTTGTCCACAATGAAGATACATATATGATGTCACACAAAAACCTGCATTTAATTCAGAGAATTGACATACTCAAGATGTGGTATCACTGAGATTCTAGGGTAAAAGGAAGCTATTGATAAGAAGGTATTTCCCAGGAGAGCACAGAACTTGTCTTATTCGCTACTCTATTCCAGTACTTAAAATGGGGCTGGGATATCATACCTCAATACCTATTTGCTTTTTTTTTTTTTTTCCCAAAGGCAGCTACCACAGAATTTGATTCCCAAGAGAAAGTTCTGGTGATGTCACGTCTGGGGCATCATTTTCCCATTTCTACACTGTTTCTATCTCTGCTTCTACCAAAAATGGACTTCCTTCAGAATATCGATCACAAGTAATGGTCTCTCCAGAATTTCCACATCAGAGTGGCTTAGGGGCAATCTTGTTGCAAGTCAGGGAGGGAATGAAGCTAAGGTTGCACTACACTTTATAAAATACTGAAAAAAATAATTCAGTCACCTTCTCTGAGCTCTGAGAGAGAACAGAGGTTATATAGTGTCTTCAAGAAATGAACCAGTCTTCAAGACACTTACAACCTAAAGCTACAATTTATTTAAACGATTTAAACCTAACTTTATAAAATGGTGTCATCAGATCTTGATGTACTCCTTTATGTAAAGAGTTAACATTTTACCAGGAATCTCTATTCAAGATCCCCCAGATTTGGATTCCTGGACCTGAAGAATAAATTCTAGGGGGTTGTCAGCCATGTTGCCTTCTCTGCCCACAGCAGATAGCAATAATGAACCACCATGGCCCTCTTCCCACCAAGCTTGGATATCACTTCAGAACCCTCCTCACAGCCCCCCAGGTGGTTACTACAACCTCCCATGGCATGTAAGTCAAAACCTATTTGTCATTCTCAGACCCTACATGTTCAAGTGTGTTCCACCTCTTGAAAACCAGGAGGCTGGGAATGGTCTCAAAGAGTCATCTGTACCCCTTTGGCATTCATTCTCAATTTCATCTGCACCTCAGCGAGATAGCTCTGATCACTACTGACTTTCCAATGTCTTGTTGCACTTGGGCTTCCAAATCCCAGGCCTGGCTCATGTGCGAGCTGGAGTCTGATATTACCTGTATAGTGACCTTCTCCTAGATGCAGTAGGAAACTACACAAAACACACAGGTGGTGGCATCACTCAGTTTTGTTCAAATCATGACTCCACCACTTGCGGCTGAGTGACCAGGCCATGGGCCTTCCGCATCTGTCACATGGAAATAATATTATACCTGCTTCATCATGTGATTATGAGGACGCTTGAGCTCATATTCTAAAAACACTTAGAAGAGGGCCTGACATGTTCAACACTTAATGACTGTGATTTAAAAACAAAACAAAACAAACACTGAACCAAAAGGGTCTCTTGGAGATCAGTGTATGGGACATTTAGTCACAGAAATAGAAAGGACTGGGGTCCTTTAAAAATTCATGCAGTTTAATTGCAACAAATATTTACTTACAAGGTATCTGGCATTGTTGCAGGCCCTAGGAATACAAAGATAAATAAGGTATATTCCACTCTGAGGCAAAATCCCATCAGTACAAACTCCTACATTTTCTCCGGGTAATGAGAAAATACCCATCGGCGTGAAAAACAGATTCAACTTGGATCTGAATGGATTAAAAAATCACTTTTCAGCAAAGAGCTGCAGGTTTCTTCCTTAAGTACCATCTAAGATATTCAGTCCAAAATAAGCAAGAACACTGAGAAAAACTTAGACCAGTCTCAGTCATAGAGACAAATCTGCTTCTTTGATTCCAGATCAAGTTTCTATTCACAACAACCTTGTAGTCCTCTCTCCCCAGAACTGTGAGTTGGCTCACTAGATCCACAAGAAATATGGGGAGCAAAGTGTGGGCTTTTCATAAATTAAAAAAGGTTTCTTGCCTTGCTTTGCCTTGTATTCATTCTTACAAATTAATAAATTTTTAAAAAGAAAAAAAAAAGACTCCATTTTTTCAGCTTCTCTTACTCTAGATTTGATGTGCCCTGGGTGCCTGACATCCTCATTCCATTCATGATTGACATTCTTTCTAGGAGAGTCATTGCTTCAAATCCTGTGTGGGTATGCTTCTGGAAGCTCATCTTAGATGCAAATTCAGTGATGTATTTGGGGCTCAGTTCCTCAACTTTGCCAGCTGCGCACCCTGCACAGACAGGCTCAGGGGTCGGGAGAGTGTATCTCTGCCCACTAGTGGAGTGAGTGTAGGCCAGTGTGAGTCCCTTACCAGTCTCCAAAATAGGCATAATAATGTTCCAGAGAATAAACTGAGATGATGTGTGTGTCCATACTTTGTAAACTGCAAGGTTGTTATTCAAAAGTAAGATAACTTTTCCAAGTCTGTTTCCCATATAAAATTTTTAAAAAGCTACATTTGGAGGCACCTGGGTAGCTCAGTCATTAAGCAACTGCCTTCTGCTCAGGTCATGATCCCAGGGTCCTGGGATGGAGCCCTGCTCAGCGGGGAGCCTCCTTCTCCCTCTCCTACTTGCCCTGCTTGTGTTCCCTCTCTTGCTGTGTCTCTGTCAGATAAATAAAATCTTTAAAAAAATAAAAATAAAAAGGTACATTTGACTTATTTATGTTTTTAGAGGGGAGAGAGGCAGAGGGAAAGGGAGAGAGAGAACCCTAAGCAGGCTCCCCATGCAGTGCTGAGCCCAACACGGGGCTCCATCTCAGGACCCTGAGATCATAACCTGAGCCGAAATCAAGAATTGGATGCTTAACCATCTGAACCACCCAGACACCCCATACACTTACTTGCCTTATTTATAGCATAGAGTTTCTGTGCGGGCAATATGGGTTATGTACATGTAAGAGGGCATTATTATGGTTGCAAATACCAGTTATTGCTTTGGACTGCCCCCTAAGAACCTACTATGCCTCTACTTCCTTTTGGTTTTGATGCTAATTTCCTATTTGTTTGCTATTGCTGAGGGCCAATATTCTTCTTCTCCACAAAGCATACCTTTCCGGAGTTTCTATTGAATTCTCAAATCTCAATGACCCCTAACAGAATGATCATAATAGTTCCAAGGCACAGATGATGCTGACCTGACCACCTTCCTCCCTAAGGAGCATTGGGAGCCACACTGTGCACAGGCTGGCCAACATAGCACCCTGCCTGGCCAGGGCAGACCACGGCACAAGCAGCGAGCAGTCCAGGCACTGGCAAAGGAGCCCATCTCCTATTCTGAGGGTAGCTGTTTGTTTATGCTTATCACTTTCTACTTCCTCAAGTGTTTCCCAGATTTGCTTCCGTTTCATTAATCCAAATCAATCTCCAATCAGCCGCTCGAAGGAACAAAGAGCTGTGTACTGTATCACTAGTAAAATTTATCTCATTCCTTTGTTTTATGCTCTGTCCTCCACTGCCCGCCATTAAAATGTAAACTCCATCAAATAAGAACTTTCTCTCTCCTGTGTGGCCCAAAGGACTAGTGAAGGACCCAGTATATAGTGGTCACTGAGTATATGTAACTTCTACTCCAACATCCTTGCCCTCAAACCAATGTTGTCTACTGAGGAGATGCTGGGCTTTGGAATTTCAGTGGAAAAAATCCGAAATGATCATCACACTGTTGCATCTTTCAAATGGTTGTAGCACTGGAACCATGTTTTTAACCACATTAAGGCATATGTATACCTATACCTATAAATATTCTTTTGGATACACACACACACTTTACTGTGATTAAAAACTTGGTGTTTTATATATATAAAATCCATAATCAAACAGTGGGTGGGGACTTTGGCGGCACATCACATGTTCCTTGTT
Source organism: Procyon lotor (assembly GCA_028646535.1). NCBI lineage: Eukaryota > Metazoa > Chordata > Mammalia > Carnivora > Procyonidae > Procyon > Procyon lotor. The sequence goes on from CM053613.1 coordinate 61,126,854, forward strand.
CTCTCTTTCATACCTCCATTCCTCAAAGATTCATAAGACATCTCTAGTTGGGGGCACCTTGGTGGCTCAGTCAATTAAGCATCTGCCTTTGGCTCATGTCATGATCCCAGAGTCCCAGGATCGAGCCCCGCATCGAGCTCCCTACTCAGTGGTGTGCCTGCTTCTCCCTCTGCCCTTCACCCCATTCATGCTCACTCTCTCTTTCTGTCAAATAAATCAAATCATAAAAAAAGAAAGAAAGACATCTCTAGTTTCAAAGCTATTGATCTGACCATTCATTCAACATTTACTGGTGGATCCAAAATGCTCCAGGAACTGCTAAGGGCTAGGACACATGTAGCAAACAAGTCTGACAAGCTTCCTGGTCTCA
>CM053613.1:61127723-61165676 GCA_028646535.1 Procyon lotor
GGAAAATGAGTCTTGGAGAGGTTAAGTGACCAGCGCTGGGGTGACGCACTTAAAGAGGTGGGGCTGTCGTCCCTGCTAAGGTTTCCCAGATCTGATTCACTTAACCTTTGCTAAGTAACAAACCACCCCCAAAACTTCATGGCTGCAAACCACAGTATGATGTTTTCATGATTCTCCAGGTTGGCGGGATGGTTCCTCTGCCGACTTCCCCTGGGCTTACTCACTCATCGGGCTGCTTGGAGCTGGAGGACAGGCTGGCACGAGACGGCCTTCCCCTCGTGTTGGCAGCCGGTGCCGGTCCAGGAGAGGGGCACCTTGGTCCTTTGGGTATGGACACTCAGCCTCCAGCTGGCTATACCAGCTCCTTTATATGGCGGTCTCAGGGCTCCAAAAAGCTCCTTTTTTTTAACCACTTTCCTGAGGTATGACTGACATATAGAAAGCTGTACATATTCAATATACACAGCTCTATAAGTCTGGGGGTAACTGTACATCCCCAAAACTGTCACCATCAAGGCCATAACCATGCCTATCACTCCCTGATGTTTCCCCTGCCCTCTTTATTATTTTTTCTATTATTTGTGGTAAGAACACTTAACATAAGACTTTCCCTCTCAACAAATGTTAAGTCAAGGAGGGCTTCTTGGGGCACCTGGGTGGCTCAGTCAGTTAAGTGTCTGCCTTCAGCTCAGGTCATGATCCCACGGTCTTGGGATCGAGTCCCGCATCCAGCTCTTTGATTAGCAGGGAGCCTGCTTCTCCCCATGCCCGCCGCGCCCCCTGCTTGTGCTCAGTCTCTCTCTCTAGTTCTCTCTCTGACAAATAAATAAAATCTTAAAAAAAAAAAAAGGAGGACTTCTTAAAGGCCATCCTCACAAATAGCACAATGTCATTTCTGTCATATACTACTGGTTATGACAAGCCACAAGACCATTCAAGATTCAAGGGAGGGGAGGTGATAGCATCTAGTTTTTAATGGGAGGAGTGGTAAAGTCACATTAAAAAGGGGCATGTAGGATGGAATCGCTGTGATTGTTTAAAAGACAATCTAGTAGGCTCTTCTTCCCTCTACTACCTAAATGTTAATAAAAATTCCCAAATTGCCCCTGTTGTTTTACAGATTTATGAAAGGTCCTTAATAAGAGATACCTGGGTGGCACAGTCAGTTAGGTGTCTGACTCTTGGTTTCAGCTCAGTCGTGATCTCAGGGTAGTGGTCCCAGGGTAGCAAGATCGAGCCCCACCATGCACACTCTCCCTCTCTCTCAAATAAATAAATCAGTCTCGGGATGCCTGCGTGGCTCTGTCAGTTAAGCGTCTGCCTTTGGCTCAGGTCATGATCCCAGGGTCCTGGGATCTAGTTCCACATGGGGCTCCTTGCTCAGCAGGGAGCCTGCTTCTCCTTCTGCCTACCAACCCCCCCACTTGTGTGCTCTCTGACAAAGAAATAAATAAAATCTTCTAAATAAATAAAATCTTTTAAATAAATAAATAAATAATCTTTTTTTTTTTTTTTTTTTAAAGTCCCTAATGAAAGGACAATTCTTTATAACCTGGAATAGAAAACTTGGGTTCTAGTCCAACCTCTACTACTCTTTTAAATGAGCTTTAATTTTTTTCATCTGTGAGTAAAGAATTTGCTCTGTTTTCTCTCTACGGGTTTATGCTACTCTATAAATTGATAGAATGGTGTCCTATTTTCAGATCAGTATGAACTAACCCTCTTGGGGGCTGGGCAGGATGGAGAGGAGAGATGACTAGAAATGAGATGGTTGGTTTGTAACATACTCCCTTTCACTGCTGTGGGTACAGAATTTGGGAGGCAATGAGCAAAGGAATTACTCCTTCCCATGGTTGGTTAAAATCTTCCATGATCTGGGTGGTGCTCTGACCATTTCCATTTATTATAAGCTAAGCCAGCGTGGGTCCCTCAGCATTCTACCAAGGATTAGAGTACAAGTTCTTGCTCCACAGGCTTCTAGACGTGGTTAGCCATAACAATTCCTATGCAACACGCACTCACACCAGCTAAGCAGACAGTGGAGGTGAAAAGGCTCCGGAGCTCATCTCTTCCTGAGGGAAGTGCTTAGCCGGGAGCTCTCTCAGAAAGATATTATTGCCTCGTCTCTGGAAGATCAAGTTCCCAAGGAGAAAACTAATGTTTAATTTAGCACAAAGACAGTTCAGAATCTCTCTCTGGGGGACTGAGCCTGCAAACAGATCCACATGCAAAGAATGTAAGCGAGAAAAGGAACCTCTTTGGTGCAGTGGCTACAGGACTTGGGTGCAAACTTCACTCAACTATTGCCTCTGCCTGTTGTTTCTGTTAGGAGGACTGCTGCTCTTTCCTGTTTACTCTTATGTCTGTACCTTGGACTTTTTCAACACTTCTGTGAAACAACCAAATGGGATAATACCACTGGCACATGTGTTTGCTGTCTGAAATTACATGGTGCAGTGTGGCAGTCAAATGTGTAAGCCTTAGCTGGTTGGTCCACTGAGCTGAACAAAAACATCACCAAAAAAAACTTCATTTTTCAGCTGCTTAGCCAGAGAATGCTTTCATTTTTTACGTAATTGAGACTCCAGAGAGCTCCAGAAATGAGCAGTGCACATTCATTTAAGAATGGCAATCATCATTCCAAAGACATGGTACAGGTACATACTGTATTCAATTAAGCCACATCTTTGCACTCTGGTTACCTCAGCGTTAAGAGATTATACTGCTATCCAAAAGTCTCCTGGTAAGTTATTAGAAGTTGTAGCAAACTTCTGCCTGAAGTAAATTTTCTGAAAAGGAAAAAAAAAACAACACAAACGAAACCAAACCCAGACGTGTAATTAACTTTCCATTCAAATCCATCCGAACCACCTGAAGAGAACTTTGTCACGCAATGAGGAATTCAGGGTGTTGGGCTGCATATGGGCGACGGTTATCAGTGTTGCTGGGAAAAGTCCACAAATAAAACTCAGCCACATTTCTGACAGAAGAGAATTTTTAAAACGACAATGTTAATGATTCTCTATCAACATATGAACTGCCATGATGACTCAGGAAGCAAAGACACTGTTAAAACAATATAAAACAAAACAAACCCAACATGAGGTTGACTCTACATTTCCTAAGAATATTACACTTCAAGAGGAAGAGGGGGATTAAGTGTAAACGATGGGGGAATAAACACACTAACAAAAAAGTCTGACTACATTCTTTGCTCTGAGTTAGAACCAGTAAGTCCATCCTTGCCCAAACATCATCCACCCAACAAGACCATTCCTATTCTTATCCTGTCTTCTTCTTTCAGAGAAACATCATGCTTTTGATTAAGAATCATCCTCAACAAAACTTGCTTTGAAGCCTGGGCAACATTTCCCTCATGTTTCTTATGGCATCAACCTTTAGGTGGTACTGACAAAGAAGAGATTCTAAGCTAAGAACCACATTGAGGCGTGAAATTTTCCACATGCCCCAGGTCAGGGGTGGGAAGAGGACGAACTCCTCTTGCTGGTCATTTGCGGTTACAGTGAGTTAACTGATTCCTTAGTGACTTGAGCCAGGGATCTGGGTTTCAAAAGCATAATTTGAAATCTCCACGGGAGGGAACTTCTAACTCTTTGTGACTCTGTGATCAGATTCACTTAAGAATTATTCAGCGGTCTGAATTAATAATTTAGTTAAATGGGTAAATTTGGGCTAATCAGTTCTAATGATTCCAAACTCTCAATAGACCATTTAAATTTCTCACTTACCTACAATGCCTACATGGCACACTTGCTAGGCAACTGGATGGAGAGCCAGCCTCTATTCCAGAAGAAGTCAAATAAACACTCTAGTCAAGTTCTAGATCAGAGGTCCTAGAATCCCAGGAATGGAAGGGTTATTCATTGATCCTGTTCTCAAGAAGAATGCTATTAAACCTATGCCAGGGAAATGTAAATCTATCCCAGATGACATCTCCATATTAGACTATTTAGGGAAACCGGATAATATGCATTTATGGCTAACTATTGTGATTAATATCAAAGAGAAAAGCCCATGGCCCCACAAAACGTCTCTCATATATTCTGAAGATAGAATCCTGAGCCGGAAAAAAACATGCCTCTGACTCAGGCGGGTCAACTTTCACAGTAACAACAACAGCTAAATTGCACTGAGCCTCTACTAGGTAGCAGGCAATTACCTCATTTAATCAACAACCTGGAGTAGTTCTATTACTATCATTCCATTTTACAGCTGAGGAAACTGAGGCAGGAGAGTCTAGTTCACTTAACCAAGAAGACACAACTACTAAGTGGTAAAGTTGCGGTCTGAAACCCGGTAGTCTCACCCCCCTCTTAACTGCTATGCCGCCCTGTCTCCTTAAGCCAACTTTCACACCTCTATTTCCAACCCTATCCACACCCGTCCTAGCCGTAAATACGAAGAGGGCAGAGGCTATATCAAATTGCTCACCATGGATACATGAACTTTCATGGCATAGAATTACTGCACAACAATTCTTTACTGAATTAATAGCTAATTTCCAAACTCGATAAAGCACCCATGTTCACAATCTTGGTGTAAAATTTCAGGACCTTTATTAAAGTCATCAAAACCTGTGGAGAGCACGGTGCATGTAAATACTATTGTTTGCCCATTTTCATAGCCATTCCTTCAGCGATTTGGTAGGGCCCAACTCTCTCGCCTTCTTTAAGGCTGTGGAGAATAGGGGAACATCTCTTCTCATCCCCACCATAAGGAAATGGAACAGCTCTCAGTCCTTCATATCTGCCCCTTAGACACATGTTGAAAAGGGTCGAAGCTGGCAGCCATAGAGAGCCCATTCACTATGGTCAACATCCCAAGATGTGGCTTTTCTCATCTGCCATCTTTTCCATAGTGTACCTTCCCTGTGCCATGTGAACCTGGGCCAAATGGGAAAATGGTATCCCACTGAAGCTTAGGACAAGCAGAAGCTATGGAACACACCTGCATTAAAAAGCAAGCAAGTAAGCAAATCCCAAAGGCCATCTGGAATCACAGCCCCTCATAAGTTTCTGCTCACAATGTTTTTATTTTAATGAAATGACATTTGCCAAGTTCCTAAACAGGCAAACTCATTTGTTGGGAAGAGAAGTTTACACGTCAAGAGAAGACACTTTTGCCCACAGGGCAATTCTTCCTTGCACTGGAAGGCCTGGCGAGCCTGGCAAGAAGAGGTTCGTGTCCTCGGTTTGCTTCTTTTAGTTTCTCTTCTGTGTCTAGCGAGCGTGTTTTAAAACCGTCTCCTTTCCATGCCAAAGGCCATGTCATGCTGTATATAACTCACCGGGAAGAAGGGAAGTGTGTAAATAGCAAGGCATTAAGCAGCTCAAGGGACTTGAAGATAGGTAATACAGAACACTTAGGCAATATGCTCTGAGAAGAGGCTGCTGGAGGGGAAGCGTAATACTTGTCTTCAAGTGTATGAAGGATTATTATTGCTTCACAGATGCTGACTCCTCTGAGCCTTCCTTGTTCTACCATTTTCCTGGGTACTGACGTACTCTTGACAGAGCTCCAGTCCCTCTAGGAAGTGGATCAAGCTCACCTGTCCCCCTCACTACTCACACCCACCGCCGTCAGTCAGGCTCCACTCTGTCCCACACCTGACGTTGGATACTCATCTGCCGTCAGCTACCCCCTCCCACAATTCCCACGCTCCCTCCTCCCAGGCCCTGCTGCTGACCCGCACAAAGGCTCTCCCTGGGCCCAAGTCTGAAGCTCTCTCCTATCAACTCCTAACAGTCCTCACATTTTGAGCACCTCCTATGTGTCCGGTACTGTGCGGAATATTCTGGTAAAGAGCACTAGCTTTGTTTTCCAGATGAAGATAACGATGGCCATGAGGAATAAAGTTATTTCCCCAAGCTCATCAAGCTAGTAGGTGTGAGGTGGGATCTGAATACGGGTCAAAATATAAAATCTGTGCGCTAAACATTTACTATTTCTCTAAGCCTCGGTTTCCTTATTCGTGAAGTGGGGCAAGTATTGCTTACTTTGTTTTTTTAAGGCATTATATAAAATATAAAAGTGCCTGGTGCATTCTAGGGCTCAATGAGTACTTAGTCCTTTTTCCTTCTGATTTTTGACATCAGTTTTGGTCCACTCCACCTAGTTGGTACTTGTACTGTTCCTTTACCGATGTGGTCTCCATTTGCCCAGTGGACTGGTAAGCGATCAGGGACTATGTCTTTGGTTGTATTTCTTCCTATTCCCCCACAGAGCCTATCAGAGTGTGAGGGAAATTAGCATGAAAATGCAGAAGAAAGAATTTGGAATTGTTTTCATTAAACATGATCCAGCCTATGAACATATATAAGGGCCTGGATTAAAGAACAAGGAAGTCGCAGAATCCACTCGGGATAACTTCATTGCCATGCATGGCAGAACGGACGATTTTTTAAAATTTCCGTCTAGGCTTTTTGAGATTAAATAGCAGCGCTAAACACACACACACAACAACAACAATTAAAAACAAGAACAGCTAATCATAGCTGCTCTTTTAGTCATATTTAATTATTATGTCTTAGAACATCTGAAAACCCATGTTTGTCTCGGTAACTTATAAAAAAGGTTTACAGGCAGAGGGAAGCCACACGATATTAAACTAGAAGGTTTAGAACTCTTAAGGTTTGAAAAACATCACCTAACAAGGACATTATTTCAAAGAACACAGATGTCTTCTGTAAACAAACACTGACCCAAACAAGCAAGGCGTCTTGCCTGACATAACAGCCCTCGTTGTCAAAGCAAGCTTTCGGTCCATTTTTGATCAAGGATTGTACCAACTTCTCTCTCCACTTGAACTCTTTTGCCTTTGTGAGATCTTATAGTTATATTTACTTGAAAGAAGTAGTAGGAAGGTCCTGGAGAGATAAGAACTCTCCCTTTATTACTTTGTTCTGGAAAACAGAACAAAAATAGGTCGGTTCTTAAGGAAATGATGGCTGCATATATAAATAATGTAAACACTCCTATCACTGTCCTGGGGAGGATATTTATCATGTAGACAGCTAGAAACACCCCGATCTGGCCACTGAACTGTTTCTGTTCTCAAACCCCCCCCACTTACGCACTCAGACTGTGAACTGTCAATTGGAAACTTGATTATTATCAGTTAAAAATAACCAGGGAGCTCTGGCAATGATTTAACTTGTTTGACTTTCTTAAGCTAACAATTAACATTTTAGACTATTGTTGACAAAATATTTAACTTTCCCATGCCATTTGTGCAAACGACTTTTCTAATATTCCTTAGACGCTCGGGGGAAACACACCTTTCCCAAGTGTCCCAAGGTCCGGGCAGGGGCCTGTAAATGACATGTGCACAAAGACCCTAACCATTTTCACAACACTGCATGTTTTAACTAAGATTTCCTGGCACCTTCAGGAACACTTAAGCACACTGATAACTCAGTCTTATCTTGGCAGCACTAAATTTGAAACACCAATCCCTCTATTTACAATAAAAGCTATTTCACCATTTAAAACAGACAACTGAAAGCTTAAGTATACTTTTAATCCCTGGAAAAACTGGTATTATGATTCGTTGCTTAGTAGTTTATTATTAGCAATACTAGTAATAATGCCTTGCGTTTCTGTAGTGCTTTATTTTTCCCAACGCCTATGCAGAAACACACATTCATTTGCTTCTCTCAACAAGCTAGGACAGCAATACTGTTCTGTTTTACAAATGATTGCTAAGTAACTTGTCCTAGGTCACCCAGCTGGTTAGTGATCAAGAAGACACAGAATCGAGGAGGCAGACTCCCTGTCTGATCTGCTTTCTTTCCTCCACACTACATTAGAGAAAAGATAATCTCTAAAGCCAAAGATGACTTGGAACCACTTATCTATCCATCCTAGCAACACAGTCTATGCAATAGAAAAAAAGAGCTTGTCTCAGGCAAAAGGAAAAGATTAATAACGAACCGCAGAAGCTCTAAACCTTACTGTTCCATGGACCAGCAATTATTCAGTTTCACAGTTCATTCAAAGATTCAAATGTACTTCACCAGAAAATGATTTAGTGCCTAAAGCCTGCTCCAAGTGGTTAGAAATGCAGATCTGCTCAAAGCCCTATAATCCAGGCCCTCTGAAAGGCCCTGTTCCTGCAGTCTCTGCAGCAATGGGGCTTCCCCTGAACTTGCACTTGAGCTAAACGAAGAAATTGGCTGAGTAAGGGCTGCAGAATTAGGCTGTCAATGTGGAGAGCATTAGCACTGGCTTGGAGGTTATTCTTGCATTGTTCTGGAAACTTAGGCTATTGAAAAAACTCAGACTTTATATATTTCTTGCAGCACAATAGCCCTCAAGTCAACGCGATCCCACAGACCAGAAGTCCCTATCATTCACGTTCCAATATTACTCCATACTAGGCATTGTACTAGCAACTATGCAGCATACAGAGATTTTATCTGAGCATTCAGGGCATATTTGATTTTAGATGATCAATATTCTCTCTCTCTCTCTCTCTCCAAAAGGACCTTTACAGCCACTTATGGCATACAGATTAGCTCTTAAAATGCTCCCCTCAACACACCCAGACAGAAATAAGCCTGGTTATGCACACAGCAATAAAGTTAAGAAAGAATTCTGCCATTCATTCTGCACAAAGGCCCCTTTAAATTAATAGTGTCTCTGAAAATAAGAGGAGCCCTCGTGAAGCGGGACCTGCGGATCTAATGTGCTGGATGAATCACTCCCCGGTGCCCAGGCCTCCCTTCAAACACAATGTTATCGGGTTAATACAGTACTTGCATCACCATCTCTGAGTACCATGCTGAGTAACAAAGCTCCAAATTTAGAAGCTAAAATGGAGAAGGGAATTTCCAATAACCAAAAGGGGGGGGGTGGTGGTGGTGGATCAAACTTTGCAAAGCCACATGTTTTCAGTGAAAAGCAACCATCAGAAATAAACTGTTCTTTTTAGTCCTAACTCAGAGGGCACCTCTCATCATCCCTGGGCTCGGAGAGGGGTCTCCTCCAAGGCAATGTTTCAGAAGGTGGCTGGTGGTTAGGAGGCAGGAATCAGATTCTCTCTGGACCAGGAGTGGTACCCCACCGCCACCTCTGGCTTCTGCAGCAGTAAGCCCTCAGTCGGGAAAGGCAGGACCCCCCCTCCTCTCACTTCCTCCCAGTTTGGATAGTGCTACCTTAAAGTCACAGTAAACACTGAGGTTGGTTGGTTTCATTTTGTATCCCAAAGTCGCCCCTCCTCCCGCCCCCAAAGAGGCAGCCTCATTTTACTTCCAGGTTGGAGAAAAGCAAAAATCAGAAGAACACAGCCATAAGCAGACATGCCACCTTCCTGGCAGAGGCCGAGGTGCAAGGGCCACCTCCAGTCTTGGCACCCGGGACATAGATCGGTCTTCTCCACTGAAAAAGGCTGGGCATCTTTCCCCTGTATCATCCCCAGAAACACTTACCAGGAGACTGCAAAGTGCACAAAGCGGTATTATTGGGAGACTTGCAGACAGATTATAAATTTACTAGGGACAATCAAGGCATTTAGATACTTCTGGCTGCAGATGCCAGTGACACAAACATACAGACAAACCTCATTCTTTTCTCCCTTCCAGTGATTCCTGCCCCTCCCCCCCACCCCCAGGCCCCAGGCTGCCATTCACCTCAGCAGCTCCCTTTCACAAAACAAACTCCCACTGCTCTCCTAGGGAATTCCAGGGAGGGGTGGGAATGGAACAGGTGGTAGGGAAGGGAAATTAGGCCTTGAAGCTCTAATAGGACCCCGCAGGTCAACTGCGTGCAAGGATGAGACAGCAAACACTGGGCAGTTGAACTGTTACCAGTTGTTTTTCATCCATAGCTCCTGCCAGGAAGTTGCAGTTCTAGGCAACCCAAGCAAACGTGTGTGTGGTGGGGCAGAAGACCACTAACCTAGCTCCCAGAACGTCTAGAAACTTCACCACCACACACCGGAGCTAGGGATAAGGGCGAGCCACAAAGAAGCATCCTAATCCTATAGGCTAGGCTGGGGTTTTAGCGGTGGTGGGGGTGGGGTGTCCTCTCCCCAGAGCTGCTTTTCAGGTTCCTTTGGAAAAGCAGTTGGACGCACTGCCCTCCTCTCCTTTGGGCTTTTGGAGTACTTTTAGACTCGCATGGCCATTTCCTGTTGCTGACTTTCCTTAGGGCTGGCTTGGGCAAGCCAGAGCGGTGCTGTGAGCCAACACAGTACATAAAGGGCCCCGCAGCCTTCAGCAATGGTGGCGGCCTGCGGGGCTGCGGGGCAGGGCTCCACCTTCTACCCAGAGGCCACCGGCCCGGCAGCTCCAGAGGAAGCCGGCACACGGCAGGCGGTCACCTGACCAGGACTGGCACCGAGAACCAATGATTCAAGGGATACTCCCTCTGGGATGGGGTGTGTCTGTGCCTCTGAGGAAGAACTCCCAGCCAGGAGCCTCGTCAGAACTTTCAGGTTTGATGTCCTGTCACCAGGAGTGGCTGAAGACAAGGTATTTCCTGTGATGATAGCGTGTAAACGGCCCCTTCGGGGCCTGCCCACTGCCCTGAACACTGTCAAGCAGGCACCACAGGGACAAGAAGCTGGGGGCGGCAGGGGCGTCCATGGGAAATCAGGGAGTGAACCTCTCAGAACCATTCCCTCACTAGCCTCGGGGATGTTTCCCCCACATTTCGCTTTTGACCGAGGGGACACTCATGGAACTTCTCTGTGAGAGATTGCCACTTACGGTCTCTTAACCCAAGGAGGGGCCACTTCAAAGGGGGAAGGGGAAATGGGAAAAGCAGGAAAAGACTTTGGGGGAGGTCAGGTGGACTGATAAAGGCATTCAGGCTGAAGAATGGCTTGTGGGCCTAATCAGAGCTGGCTAGCCAGAGCAGGAGATCTGTGAGGATGGGGCCTTCCTCAGTGGCTCACTCAGATCTTGCCAGCCTGTAGCCACCTCTTGACTCCAGAGAGCCTCTGGGAAGCTCGGGCTTTCTACTGCCTCAGAGACACCCTAAGAGTGTAGGAAGGCCCATGAATGAGCACCAGCAGAACTTGATGAGTAAGAGTATGAAACTGCACAGACTGCCTACCCGACGGCCTGGGAGGTAGCCAGGTAACACCTTAGCCCTTTCCCTTGCTGTCCACTCCCCCTCGGGCCAAGGCGAGCTCTACCTTCACAAAAGGCCACAGCCAGAATCATGAGAAAACCAGGTGCCTTACCGCAATCAGGGCTGAGTTCCTCTGGTCTCCAGGGGTTGAAGCTTGTGACTGCTGCTCCGCGTCGATCCCACCACCGCCACCATTATTGCTACTGTTGAGCAGGTGCTGCTGGTGGTGATGGTGATAGTCTGGTGGGGGCGGTGGGGCTGCTGTCGCCGCTGCTTGAGAGGCTGCAGGAGGGGCAGCAGGGGGCGGTGGAGGGGCCGCCGTGGTGGCCGCAGTGGCAGTGGCCTTGGCGTGCTTGCCAGCCTTCCTTGCCCCCTGGCCATGCTGTACCAGGCTCAGGAGCTGCAAGGTGCTCTCTCTTTCCCGGTCTGAGCTCTCAGCCCGACCTCGTTCATAGCGTCCTTCACAGCTCAGGTGGTGTTGGCGGCAGACGGCGATCCGAGCCCGGAGGCGCTCCACGATAGCACTGTGCACTCTCGGGGTGACTGAGCCCCCTCCAAGGAGCCCCGCCCCAGGGGCCCCCCCTAGCCCTCCTGTGGGGGCCTGTGGGGGCGCTGTGTCCCCCATCTTACTGGACACAATGCTGCCTCTGGGATGATGAGGTGGAAGGAGGCTACTGCTGGCTATTGCAGGCAAGTCTGTTTTTGACAATGTGAGCTCAGTGTTCAGGGCCACATGAATAGAGGTCTTCAGAGGTTGGGGGGAGCCGTGGAGAAGGTGTGGGGGAGGGGAGTTAGTAAAAAGACGGTGAGGAGACAGAACAGAAACCAGTCGCAGAGGATTAGTTGGAAACAAACCCTTATCAACTTACTCTAATTGCATTTGACAGCTCTTGAGAAGTTGGACAGAGTTGGTGGGGTTTTCTTCCCCAACCCCCCCTGCCCCACAACGCTGACAAGAGCCCCTAGGTACTTTGTAAACACACCATCTGGGGGTTAGAGCAAGAATTCAGGGATTGTCAAGCCAGAGACAGAAGCAGACAGCAAAGGGAATTGAGAGGGGTATTAATAGAGAGCTAGACTCCCCCTCACCTAGTTGTTTCAGAAAATTTTTTTATGGGGATGTTTCTGCAAAGAAACACATCTCTACCACGTCTATGTCACCTGCAGCCTTTACTTTCCCTCAGGTTAGGAAAAAAAGTGCTGTTTCAGAAAATTTTATAAGTCAATGTTCAGAATGTACAAAAATCAAGAGAGGCTGTCTTTTGGCTTTTAATTTTTCCTCCCTGTCCCTTGGCTCCGGTGTTTTCTCCTCTTTGGGGTACTGTAGGATGTTGTCTTCTCCCAAAAGAGGGAGATAGCTTTTCAATTGTTAACAATGTCAGTAACTGGACCTTTGGACCATGCTCTTTTCTTCAACTAATCCAATCACCGGTAAAATCCTCATTGCCTCTAAGGTTTCCTAGCCTTAAATGAAAGCAGTCTGAAGTCGCTAGCCACTGAGAGAGATCCTTCAACACATTTTTTTTTTCTTTCCCGCTTACGCTTCCTCACCCCCGGCTCTATTCTAACACAGTATCAAGAGAGACAAACTCTTCCGAGAGTAATTTACAAACGATGGTCAAACTTACAAACTTCCAGCAAATTGCACCGAGTCATGTCCAGCCACTTTTCTGTCCACTTTTGTACATTCCATCCCCGGCCAGTGGATCTGAGGGTCTGGACTCGCAATAAGCAATGTGGTTCTATCTCTTGTATTGCTCCGTTTTATAGATGGAAAAAAAAAAAAAGTAGCTTGTATTTTCCTTTCTCTTTCCCGTCTGTTGTTAGCCGCTTTGCTGACACTGGCTCCACTGCCCGGAGTCACGGCGATACACAGGCTTTCATTGTGCTCCGATAGGAGAGGGAGAGAAAGAGAGAGAGTGAGACAGAGAGGGAGAAAGAGAGAGCCAGCAAGCTGCAGATGGGGGCGGGGGGAGGGGGCGGGCGGGAGAGCCGATCCGCGGCTCCCTGGTGGAAGGCTGGTGCCACTGCACGAGTGAGTAATTGCAGCCAGGCACCCGAGAAAGGGGAACGCAGAGGGCCTCCCAGTGGCCGAAGATGTAAATCCCAAAGCCTGCGCGTCTCGCGTCTCCGTGAGGCTCCCTTAGCCTGACTTGGCCAAGTGGGGAAGGCTGGGGAAATTCCCCAACCTCTACAAAACTACTTCACCAGCTCTAAATGTTGAAGAAATTCCCGGCCAGGGAATGTATTTTCCCTTTCAGACCTACATTACGCCCCCTGAGGATATCATTTTCATTTTTCAATATGTTGTAAATGACACCACTGAGCACCCTAGCGAGAGCTGGGTGAGCACGGAGGAAATGTTTATTAGTATAATAAGGAAGACGGGTGAGGATGTGCGTGTTGGGAGGGGGAGGAGGACTTGCTTAGTCTAAGCCAATCCTGTAATACCTCCAAGAAATGAGTAGTGAATAGACCCACCAATCTGACCGTGAGAGAAGACAAGTGAGAAAACATGGTCAATTACAGAGGAAATCACATTGCTAGCCCCCCGGAAAGGGCAGGCCGGGTCTACCTGCCTGCTTGTTTTGTGTATCTTTGGGTAAGTCCACCTGGGTGATTACAAGCAAATCAGCAGGGGTAAATAAAAGATTTTATGACCATGAAATCACCAGTCCCAGTTCTAGAAAAGAAAATAAAGGTTTTTCTTTGAGAATACAAGGTTACCTATGACAGACAACTGCAAAACCCATGGCTACCTGGTTTACATACATAAAGAGGAAAATCAGTATGTAGCAGTTAAGTTTCAAGAAGTTTAATAACACAAACCAAATACCACATGACACAGACTCTTGTCCCTTCATCTTCATGTGATCCTGACTTAAAGGTCTTAAACAGTAGATTGGATTCTGCTTGTCATCATCAGTTATGGAGAATAAATGCATGTGAGCACAATATTGGGATCATCAGGACCATAACTGTGCTGTGTGTCCTAACTCAGAAGTTATTTGGATTTGAGGTCTCAAGCAATGGGACTTCATCAATCTAAACTAATTCTCCCACCTCAATGACGTGGTCCTTCTCCAAACTGACCTATGGATAGAAATGAATGGGTAAAGTCAATGGAAACATTTTTAAGACTGGATTTATTTACAGTTTAGTTCCCAATAGGCTGGCCTGCTTTAGCCCATTTTATTTTCACAAATTCTGGAGTATTTGTTTGGAATTGGGGACAAATATACTCTGATGGAATGTAACTTTTTTTTACTTTTCATTGGGACTTTTATCTGCCCTTTCCAAGGCTAAGTCCCTCACTACTCCTGTGGGGAAAGGCAGAAATATATTTTTGATAGGTATGCAAATTTGATGGGGAACTCTCTCAGGAAGTGTCATTAAAAATCGAAGGAGTTTTGAACATAAGTTGTACTTATTAGACATTATCTTGTATTACTATGGATGCTTTATATTCAGCAATATACTTGATAAAAGAGAAAATGTAACATTTAAATTTAAAACACTTTTCACTGAACAGTGACTCCATAGCATTGATTTTCATTAGTAACTCAGAATCCTCAAATATGCTGTTCCTTTCTGAATAAACTTTGATTTCCATGCTAGACAGGGACATACCTTAAAAACATGTCAAGCAGGAATTTAATACATTTTCATACTATATTCAGTGGTGTAAGTCACTTTTTTTAGAGTGTCTTTTGTATACATTTTTCCTTTACAGCCAATTAAATTCAAGCTGAAATCATTATCATCCACATCCTCATTTCCATTCACATCAGCTATTGTTTATTTAATCACTTTCAGGCACAGCACTTCAGGTAGATCTCCCTTAATCCAGTCTTGAAAGATAAGTATTATTACCCTCATTTAGAAATGAGGAAACTGAGGCTCACTGCAATTAAACTCCTTGTTCCAGTTCAGGTGACTAGAAAGTAACAGCTCAGGACTCTACCTCAACACTGATACCAAACCTATGCTGTCTTAACCACTGGGCTTGCTGCCTGAATATAGGAAAGCTGCAATTACACTCTAATCAGCTTGCATAGTCTAAGCCAATCCTGTAATACCTCCAAGAAATGAGTAGTGAATAGACCCACCCATCTGACCATGAGAGAAGACAAGTGAGAAAACATGGTCAATTACATCCAACTGCCAATAAAATAAACATTTATTTTGTTCCTTGTTTCCCTCCCCTCCTTTTAACCCTAGAGTTTCTGTGTAGCCATATGAATTCTTTCAAGCATTACTTTCCTTTTACTTGTCCATTTCTGTCTCATCATCCTAACCATGGCTACCTAACACTAAAGCACCTAAAACCACAGTAATAAATGCCAAGATCTAAATTGTTCACAGAATGAGAGATTTTAAATTTACAAAGTATTTCTTAGTGTTATGGCGAATCAATGATATTGATGGTCATGATGATGATAAAATAACACAGCATGTCATAATACCTGTAAAGGTTAATTCCGTTTTTTCAACATTTCAATTTTCTTATGGACTACCTGCTTTTGGCCCCCCAGTCCATGCTCATTTTCATTTCCTAACAGCTTTTCTCTCTGCCATTCTTTTGGTGTTACCTTATACCTAAAATTCTTCTTATATTCTTCAAACACCCACTTATGAAGTTTGCTTGGTTGCAGTTACCGCAGACATCAGCAAAACTACTTTTACATTTCCTGTTCAACAGTCAGAATGGTGTTCCAAGGGGAAAAATACTTCATGCCAACAAGATACCTGACCTAGGAACTGGGTCAGCTGCTATCATTAGTGCCTTAAGTTTTACAAATTAAATGCATGATATTTAAAACAATACATAAATTTTAAAAACTCTCCAGGTGGAAGGAACTCTCACTCTTCAGTATTCTCAAGGTTGTTTATAGTGTCACACACATATGAGAAGTGATGCTCCCAGGGGCATTAGAGATACTTTACAGATCACTCGCTTTCATTTTCCGTGGACTTCCTTTTTACAAGTCATTCATAATCCTTCACCCTTCCAACTCGACTATTACTTTTCCTCCAATTCTGCCTTGCTTCTTTTTGGGCACTGTCACTTCATCTTCAACTCTCAACTATGGCTTCATTTTAGTTAAGGATTATTTCCATATGCCAGAGAAATAAGAATAGAGATATGTGACTGAAATTTCTACTTCACACTTTTCAAAAAAGTATGTACTCCTCACGTGAAATATCAGCATCAGTATTCTCAGATCTTTGTGAGCTTTTCCACATGTTTTGTTTACAATAGAAATAGAGATAATTTCAGAAAATTGAAGCAAATACTAAGTAATCTCTATATAAGGACTTAATAAAGTGTAACTTTTTGTGTATGCCCATACACTGAACTATGCATGAACCGCATAATAACTGAAGACAGGTTCAGTCAACACTTGAGGTCAGAAACAAGTATCTAAAATTGCACCGAAAAATAGATCCTACTATGACACTATCTTTAAGAATTAAAGATAAAGGGGCGCCTGGGTGGCCCAGTGGGTTAAAGCCTCTGCCTGCTCCTGGGATGGAGCCCCACATTGGGCTCTGCTCGACAGGGAGCCTGCTTCCTCCTCTCTCTGCCTCCTTGTGATCTCTCTCCGTCAAAGAAATAAATTAAAAATCTTAAAAAAAAAAAAAAAGAATTAAAGATAAAGAATAGACAGGGTCCATTTGGTCATTAGGAAACCATTTCACTTTATTATATTATGGGAAAATTTAGATGTGCAAAGCAATGCAGATGCCAAAGTATGCTTTTAAACTATTTTTGGCTGAATTTGTCTCTCTGAGGTCTTCGGATCCTAACATAAATACATTTATGGAAAAGGTTATGGATAAAAATAAATAAAATACATCTCAATCATTAACATGTAGACAAATCAAATAAAAATTAGAAAGAATATTGTGAAGCATGAAAATACATATCATGAAATTATTCCTGAAGGTGAAGGTTGAAAGACTCCGAAGGCCTGAGATCTACTTCTAAAGCAACCTTATAAAAGGAGAAAAGCACTCCTCTTTGGAGTAGGTAAACTACAGTCTTGATTTTGACACAAGGGGATTGAACTGAATGAAACATTAGGTTTCTTCCATGGCCCACTGATTTAGGTAATGACAGTAGTAAAGAATATATCAGTGCATATCATTTAATACTCTGAAAGGATAATAAACACATCTGGGCAGGGATTCAATAATAAATACACATAATGTTAGTCTGAATTCATTTTTAAAATACAGTATTTATCTACTAAGCTGACAGGACAGGAACAGTTCATTTGCTTGATAATCATCTGTTATAAAGGCATTGTTTTATAACTTTAAAATCCTCTTACTTAAAAATTATTAGGCTAATGTTTTCTATGTACAGCAGATAAAACTTTTATTTGACTGTAGAGTGCCATTTCATGGAAATTAAGATGAATATATGTTTTAAACAAGATATTTGCCATGAAAATACACATAAAATATATAAATATGTCACATGATACAGAGAAACAAGACTCATGATCTTCACATTTACAGGAATTTATAAAATCTTCTCTGAAGGAAATGTGTTACAATTCAGTCAAACTTCTCATCTTGAAAGTAATCCGCCCAATTTAGATATTCTTGAAGTTGACCATATTTCTGTGTATACAATAAAAAAGCTAGTTATTTTACTCAAAGCAAAGAAGATAAGGTAGGCCTTTTCAATCTATAGATACAAACAGGAACACGTTCACTTCTCATTTCAGGGTAATCATGAACAAAAACCTTATAAACAGGGACACAATTTCAAATAAGCATTTCTAACTCGTAAAGTATTGGAAAGAGATCAAACTGAACATAATTATTAATCTCATAATGTTCCTATAAAATATATTTTTCTATTATCATATTTATAGAAGTATGGTAACTTCAATAACTTATTCAACAATATTTTGTTGAACATATAACATATATTGAATACTTTCTAATGACTGTCTAGGTATTAAAAGAATTGCTTTCCCTGTCCCTAAGGAAACCAGAGTTCAGTGGTGATACACCAATAACAAATGCCATAAAGAACTATATAGACATTGTATGAAGGTTCAGAAGAGTAGCCATGGTTAGTTGAGGTGATCAGGAAAGAGAAGTGCTTAAAACTGTCATGGGAGAAAGGATTTGGTTGGCAAAGATATGGTGGGAGGAAGGCAACAGTCCATACAAGAGTGAAAAGACAAGAAAGTATGGGGTTTGACTATAATTTGAGGTTTTGGGGGGGAATAGAGAGAGATGAGACTGAACCAAAGAGGTTGTGGTCACAGAATAAAAAGTATGAAATGCTAAGTGAAGGAGTTTAGCAATAATGTGACAGACAATGTGAAACTGCTAAAGTGTTAAGGCAGAGATTAACATGATCGGGGTGTATTTTAAGAAAAAAGGTAAAACATCATTCTAGAATAGTTTGGCATCTAGTTATGAATCTACTGTAATAAATTCTAAATTCGAGTGACAGCCAATGAAGATGAAGAGTCAAGACCAGGGTAGGACAAGGTAAGAAAAGAGTCAGGATGATTTGGAAATTCCACAGATGCTTTAGAAAGTTCAAACTGCTGAAGAGATTAACTGACCTAATAGTTTCTTTACTCTATTTATGAACTCTGGTTCTATTCCCAGTGAAGAAGAGAGGATCCTGATGACCCTGACTTTTGTGATGATAGGAATCTATGGAAAGGTATAGGGGGAGTGTGTTTTCCTTCTAGACAGGCCATGAAACTTTTTTCCCTTCAAAGATCTCTGACTGGATCACTTTCTCTGGAAAGAATGAAGAAAAAAGAACAGGAGGGGAAATAACCTTTGAATTACTTAGGGATTCTTTTGACGGAGTACTTAGACAGGTTCTACTAGATAGAACTAAAGTACTCTAGAATTAGAAAGCTAGACCTTTAAAGTTTGATTGTTTTTATGCTTTTTATATTATCTTTCTTTAATTCTTTTTTCTCTTATTAAATTTTTTCTGGAAAATTATAATCTATCCCAGCTATACGAAGAAAAGGAAGGAAACCTCTCCTTGCTTTCATTACTAGTAACAGTTAACATTAATTGATCACTTACTAATCGCTAGGTCCCATATTAAATGCTTAAAATGTGTTGATCATTTAATTTCCACAATCAAAACTCTATTATTGTTGTTTTAATTCCTATTTTACTGAAGAGACGATTTAGAATTAGAGAAATAAAGTAACTTGCCTCCAAATTCTACTCCTAGAAAATATTTAAATCCATGCTATTAACCATTATAGTATGCTATTTCTGAGATTTAAAGAGGGGTGAGGCAGGGTGCAGTGTTAGTAAGAAAAAAGAAAGCCCTCCAAAGGAAAAGTGAAACTCAGAAGGCAGTTCGTATTTCCTGGTCATTACCTCCACCTAAAGATTCTGGTTCCGTCATTCTTTTTTACTAAAAATCTGGAGAGTTTGGATCTTATCGTGTTAACCCCTTCGAGTGCCAGGATGGACCTACTGATTAAAACAGTTGGAACTGTGGAAACAAGTGTGAGAAAAGAGGTCAGAACATAAAAGAAGGAGTTTGGAGTCTTCTGCTCAGAAACAGCAGTTAGACTTGAAGAAAGGAATGGGTTTCCCAAGGCAGAAAGCTCCAAAGAGGCTGAGAAGGGAAGCTAGAGTGACATTTACTTTTAAGCAGCAGCCCTCAATCTTCAATTTGCCTAAGAATCACCTAATTTGTTAAATACTGTGTGTTTAACACCCCCAAGGATTCTCATTCAATAGGACTACAGTGAGCCCAGGAACTACACAATTTCCACAAACTTCTGGGTGATTCTGACATAGGTACTTAGGGCCATAATTTGAGAAACATCAGTTTAAGAAGTGAAAGAAAAAGAAAAAGAAAAAAAAGTTTTAAAGAGGAAAAGAAAAAGAGACCATATAAAAATAGTTTCAGGAAGGGGTGGGATATCAAATCATTATTTAGAATTATTTCTTATGTAACAATCTTTATGTAATACATTTAAAATTTACATACAATTGTAAAACTGAGACTTGATCGTTTTATTGACCTATTCTCTCCACTTCCTTCTGTTCCTGTATTCACCACCCCATCCCAACAACCCTATCTTCAACTTCTCTGGAAATCCCATCATCACATTCACTTTCTTCTTAACAAGAAACACTTGTTAGAATTTTGCCAGTGGCCTATGATAGTGTGTTCTTTCAGTCTAATTTAGAATGAGAGTTATTTTTATTATGTTTATTATAGGTTTTTGTTTATTTTAATTTTCTTATCACTCTTTCCTTTCTTACACTCAAGTAGCTCCTTTGCTTTAATGTCATCCTAGGTTAAAAACAGATCATCCTAGCTCAACTGTTAGGAGGAGGAACAAGAAGAATGAAGTCAGTCCAGTTGGCAGGTCTTTGGGAAGAAATGCTGAGATATCCTGAGACAGGATAGAGAAAGAGACAAGAAGAGAAACACTTGGAGGAAGGGGCAGGTAAGGAAAAAGCAAAGTGTGTAGTACAAGCTGGAGGAAAGCCAGGACCAGATAGTTTGTGTGAGGTCAAAGAAGGGTTTGACATAATAATAAGGAAGTAAGAGCAAAAAGAGCGACGGACGGGGCTACTGGAGCAGCACTGAGCCCTGGCATTCAGAAGGGTTAGGGTAGCTATGACCATGAGCCTGCAGCCAAAGAAGGAGGCATGCGTCACAAGCACGTGGGATGCTGTCACACAGGGACACTCACACTCTCTGAGGGGGAGGTGGGGTGATGCTGAGAAATGTCAGAGGACTTGATACGTTCTGAAGTTTAATCATAGCACAGAAAGCTGTATATGGGTTTACAGTGGCTCTAAACTTTAGTTTCTAGGACATCTTTTGAGAAAATCCATAGACAAATATTTTTAAAGCAGGAGGGATCCCAAAAAGAAAATGAAGCTCTTTGTTATTGCATGTGGAAAAAAAAAGGTGCATGTTGTCCTAAACATGCATGAACTTGAAACACCTTAATTGCCCAGTGCTGTGTGTTGTTCTTGAAGCATAATAGAACACTTGGCTTTTTCCTCCTAATATTATTATTTTTCTTATTCCAGGTCCTTTCTGTTAGAAACCCTGTTAAGCTTTCTCTAAGGTACATGATCTAGAAGTGCTTTTAGTTTTTCTCTGCAAGAAGTTTAATGTTCTTCCCAATATATACCATTTTTATATAATATGTATGGTACGTGCACAGTGATTTTTCTATATCTAGTACACAAATCTTTAAAAAATGGTGTCCCAGTAGGTTTTTCAACTCCACTAGAGGGTTGGCAACCCTTAAATGCACCAATAAATGCAGCTAAGAATTTCATATCATCATGGAAAATGAAGACGGGACTTACTGGATAAGTAATGGCTCCCCCCTAAGGCAAATAGAAAAGCACAGAGGAGGACAGGGAGGAAAGCACTGGGAGAGAAGTCGAAGCAAAGTAAAAGATAAAAAGCTGAGGAGAGTAAAATGAGAGAAAGACTACGGAAAGGTCCAGATGGGGGGATGGGGGATGCAGAGAGATCACCAGGTGGAGTTTGTGGCGGGAGGATAATTGTCAGAGGGAAACCAGTTCTGATGTCACTGTCCAGACTGGGAAACCTCTGCGGTACGTGACATGTCCTGACAAGTTCCTGTTGTTTGTTCTCTTTTTCTTTCCCTTTGCTTAAAATTTATTCACTAAGCTCTCTTCTTTTTTATCTTCCTCTTTTACAAATTTCCCTATGATTTAAATAACCCAGGCAACAGATCTTAAGTCAGCCTTTTTCTTTTTAAGATTAAATACTGTTGATCTGAGTTGCCTGCAAATCTACTATATGTTTTCTCTCATACATTCACATAACTAGACTTGTTTTAGAAGATTGCAATCATATTAGCATTCTTTCCAAGTACCATAAGCAATTCTAAAAGCTCTGTGAGCAGACCAGAGCTTATGAGCTGCCAGCAGATCTTCGGGAATCCAGTGCACTCTTCAAAACCCCCACTTTATCCCTGATATCAAATTTAGTGATCAACAGGATTGGGGGGAATCAAAATCAGTGCCGTGGCCTGAAACCTCTGCATTCCCCTTGATCTTCAGTTACAGTGCTCACTGCTCAGCCCATGTCCTCAAGATGAGGATGTGGGTGGTATTAGAACTGGCAGCCGAGATCCTTTCCTCAGATTGGCACCAGGTGCTTCTTCACTCTCGGGTCACAAGAACTGTTCTAAAGAATAGGAAGCAGACAAGCAGAGGTGAGTCCTACACTTTGTCAAAGAAAATAAGGGGACTAAATATATATGTAAGGAACACCATTTATATAAAAGTGAAAGGACAGAGGTCCTTCATTACAGGACAGCATTATTGCTGATTTCAATTTATCTGATGAGCTGAAGGAATGCTTAGAACATCAGGGCACCTGTTCAGGGTTGGACAATGATAAGCATGAAAGGAATGGGTGGAAGAAGAGAAAATACAAAGACGGGGGGAAAAGGAGAGATTCTCTTTTAAAATTCACTGTCTTCTAGTCATTTGTATCCTTTTGCTGGTAATAATTAGGCTCCAGAATCTAGGAATGAGATGATTCTTCTATATTCACCTTACCTCCTTAATCCAGCCACTTTCTTTTGACTGACTAAAAATTCTTTCCACTGTTTCTTTAACCTGCTCGTCTTCAATTTCTTCTGTCTTTGCAATGGAGCAACATTCCTGGTACAGCTTAAACTTAAAATGTTTCAGTTTATGATAAATTCTGGTACGATCAGCACAAATTCTGCCAACAGTAAACACCTAAATGAAGGAATAAACATTATTATCTGACATATGAAGTAAAAAAATACAGTAATGATTACACAGCCTTTCTGGCTGTATATTAGCAAAATCTAATAATGCATTATTAATTTTTAAAATGTTTATACAATGATTCCTTTACCTTCTCTCATTGTATAACTTAGATAAGAAAAACTGAGCATCTGTTATGTTTCAAGTATTGGGCTAAGCACTGGAAAGATGTACTACCTGTATTAGGGGAGCTTGCAGTCTTGGGAGAAAAAGAAATGATTACAGAACAATGTGTCAAATGCTGGGCAAGAGATTCCATCAAGGTAGAGAGGAAGGACAATTAACCTGATCTAGAGATGAGAAGAGTCGTTGAGTAGGTAACGCCTGAACTAAGTCTTTGAAGACAGCTAGCCAAGTTTGAGAAGGACAAAAATGGCTTTTAACATAGAAGGATGGGCATACCTGAAAGCAGGAAAAGCATTCCATCAATTGTATGTACATAGTTACCGAGTTTAAGTGCCTGGATTGCAATTTTTTTCTAGCTTATAAGCAACATGTAAAACTGAAACAAACTCTTATGGTTACAAGAGTTTTAAGTACATGGTTATACTCAGTATCGACAGTTTTTAACTAAATAACATTTTCCAAAAAATTTTGTCAAGTACAAAATAACTTTGTGTTTAGTCATATTTGTTTCCTTAGTCACTCTGATATGATTATAATGCATTAATACTTTATTGTTAGCAAACTATGAGAATTTCAATTTCTGTGTTTATATGGACTTCCAGGATTCTATGATTAAGAATACTCTTCTTGTGAAATCAACCAACCAGAACATTCCTCTTTCAGAATGTTTTGCAAATGTACTGTTATATACACTGATAACTAAAATAGGAAAGCTAAAAACATTACAACTAAACACGTTATAACACAATCAATCTTCTTCTCATGGTGTAACCTGAGGAAATAGACAAACTCGTTGTTAAATTATGTATTTGTCTCTGTGCCTAAATTCACTAATGGGTTATGCTTTCATGAGTTCAGTACAAGTCGTATAGTTATAGTTTTGATCTATGTGACTTGTACTCTCTCCGACAATCTGCAAAGAACTCTATTGCTTTTCTGAAGCCACACAGCAAGGGTTCACAGAGGTAATGATTTCAATAAATAATCTGAGTATATTGGCAAAAAGATAGTAATAAAATGAAGATTGTATTGGCAAAACTGAATAAAAGTTACATATGATCAGTAATAGGTTTGATGTATAATCTTGTGAAGATGGTATTTGGGACATCTTACAATCTTTCTTAAAAATCCTCAAAAGTTGAAGAAAATCATGCTCAGATTTCTGTTCAAGTTCTATGAAAACCTTTCTGTTCTTTAGTTGATTAGAAATAATTAGGTATTATTGTACATTGAGTTTACTCCTAGTAAACTTCCCATTTCAACATTATCATCAAACGAGTCATATCAACTCTAACAATTCCTTTGCCAATACCTCCTTTTTTACTTTGGGTGAAAAGGTACCACAACAGTTGCAGTGGCCACTAGGGGTACCCTCTGTCTCTCCATTTCTGTCATCAAAGTAGATTGTTTGGGGGAAGTCTCCTATGGTTGTTCTGGATAAAGTATAGCAGAAGAATAATATAAGTTTTAAAAAACTTTCTACCACACTTTATTTTATATTTCCACAAAACTGAGGAATTTATCTCTGTAAAATTTTTAAGTTGGGGCAAGAGGGAAGGAGAGGTATTTAAAAATCCTTATTTAAATTTTTGTTTACATGTATGAAACAAAAACACCCATTGAAAATATTTAACATTACAGTTTACTTCTTTCCATTTGTAATTCCTACCTTCATGGCAGCTACTTACACTTATGTAGATCAATACACCCAAAATTACCTTTAGAATACTCTCATACTATTTTTCCCCAAAATGGGATCACACTTTAAAAGCCTAAACCATTGTTAGTTAAGTATTCACAGAAAAGGGTAAATGCTTCAGTGAACTTCATGATTGTGTTATCTGCTTTTGGATAACTTTGCCTAGTATAAACTTATGGACACTGAATATGTATAGTTTTATAATTCTGGCTATATGTAGTTATCCAGTATTCTAAGAACATATATCACAATCTTTCTCTCTCTAGGAATCTTACCGTCCACAAAACTGCTAGTTTCAATGCAACCATGACAGAACTGCATTTTATCATTTGATTTAAAAATATTTTGCTACTTTGAGAGCTATCAGCTAGCACTTTAAGGTAGATTTTAATTGTATACCTTTAGACAGAGAATAATAATTTTCTAATATATTTGTTAACTTTGATGTTCTTCCATTGTGCGACTGGTATACTAATGTTCTTTGCTTTTATTTTGTGAGATCTCTTTTATTTTTTAGATATTTGAATAACTAATTTATACAGAATCTTTACTCTTTCACAGAATTATCAGAACTCCAGAAATAGTTTTCTAACTCACTTCCCTTTCCAGTACTAGTTTTAGACAGCAAAGACAGTGAATGTATAGCACTATTTTGACCTACACAATAGAACACAATCTTTAAAGTATTAATCACTTTTATTAGGGGTCTATGTGTCTTAACTCATAAAAAAATCAAAGATCAGTTTTTAAACAATGAGGAGATTTGCATATTAACTATGTTGAAAAAAGAAATGTGTTCTTATAGTAACTTGCCAAATGATACATTAAAGACTAATTTTGAATTCATTATCCCCATATAAGCTTTCTAAGTGATTCTTGCAGATTGTTTAGAGGAATCTGGTCAATTATTGCCACTAGTACTAAGGAATCATACTACCCAATGTAGTAGAAGGATTTAGATTAATAATCTATTTCTAGCTTAATAACTGACTCGTATTATGTAGAGGCAACTCTAAGAGCCCCCCCAAACACACACACCCTTCATGGATATACAGACTCACCAGAAGAAGCACTCAATATTAGTATTTTTGCATTTATAAATTCAATACTTTTATAAAGATTAAAAAATAAATAGAAGTAGACTACACCTGCACTTCTCTCTTCACACTGTACTGCTTTATCAAATACTTTTCTTCAAATTTTCCAATAATTTTCTTCAATTTTCTCTTCATTCAAAATTAATAGCACCTTAAGTATGTGTTGATTATCTAGATTTTTGACACACTTCTGATATATTCTAGGTTAAAACATCATTTTCTTTTTATTTTCATATTAAGATGACAGGCATCTTCAATTATTTGCCTCGAGTGTCAATTTGGTAATTACCTGCCATAAAATTTTCCACTTGGGTTAAATTCTCCTTTGGACTCAAAGAGGACTTTTGCTTCCCTTGCCCCAGTTATATTCCTTTTCATCCTCATCCTATATCCTTCTCCCCTCCCCACAGTTTGGGTGATATGTACTTACACAAAGCTTAGTATCTGAATTAGGAGTGAATTTGCCATAGACATATGCAAGACATATTTTTCTCATTTAAAAAGTATAACCTCCAGGGGCGCCTGAGTGGCTCAGTGGGTTAAAGCCTCTGCCTTCGGCTCAGGTCATGATCTCAGGGGCCTGGGATCGAGGCCCACGTTGGGCTCTCTGCTCAGAAGGGAGCCTGCTTCCCCTTCTCTCTCTGCCTGCCTCTCTGCCTGGTTGTGATCTCTCTCCTCTGTGTCAAATAAATAAATAAAATCTTTAAAAAAAATAAAAAGTATACCCTCTTTCCTTGTACTCTTTCCCTTCTCCTAGTGCTTTTTCCATTTGTTAAAACAACAGGGTTATTTGTGCAAGCTATGTATTGAAAATTTCTAAACACTAAAAACTAAAATGAGAGGAAAAATACCTGTTTATCATGTGACATGAAGTCATCTGTTTCCATAGTCCTGGTGTTGTACAACTTTCCTGATAAATGCACCGAATATCTGCAGTGGCGATGCAAGCCACAGGCCTGGCAGGAACAGTTTTCAGGATTCTTCAAATGGATACTTACATTAGAATAATTTTCCACCCGCTCCTGAAAACAATTGAAAAATGTAATGAAGCTTTACAAGACTGGAAAAGACCACAACAAAATAAAGCATAAAAAGAATCCAACCAAATTAAAACCCATATTTGGAATCACAATAATGGGATAAGACATAAGAGCAAAACACGCTGTTCTTTCTTACTTTAACACAGAGCACACAGTAGATATTTGACAAGATATTTTTAAATAAAAAAATAATTTCGGCTGTTAAATGAAAAGAAACCAAATTAGTTTCCTACTTTTGAGTTACTATTAAGTAGAGTTCTTCATAGATTTTAATTTACTTCTCTTCCCTCCTCTCTAGTTAGCATAAATGAGGTATTATAATTAAAAACAGAAAAAAAAGAGCCACAAAAATTCAGGATACTGTAATGAAAAGATGGAATTCATCTAGGTTAGTCAAAAACTGAGAAAAACCAGATCACATTCAGTCTCTATGGTATAAATTATATCCTATCTCCCATAAAATATTTCAGAAATGATTTGATCAACCTATGTCTACTTACTAAAGGACTATGAAAATCAACAAGTTGGAACTAGAGCACTGCTAGGTGGCCAGCACTGATATGGACAGTCTAATAGCTGAATTAGCAATGAATAAGCAAACTGAGAAAATATTTGGCATTCATAAATAAGCTTTATCAAGCTGTGCAATTACTTCTGGTGGCATATTTTTGCTCACACTCTAGGACTGTGCTAGATACTACTGTCATAATTGTAGTGTAGATTAGATTTTACCATAATATTTGAACTATATACAGTGAGTATATTAGCAGGGTTACTAATCCACATTTGTAATCTCTATCAGCCTGATAGTAATTAAATATTCAGTATACCAATAGTTTCCTTTTTAACACTGTATGATTCACAACCACATTGCATTTTGTCTACTTTTATTATTTCTCATATTTCATGGCAGTTTGTGACATATGTCACTTACAGATGACATTCAGAGTGAATAGGTGACTAAACTATTTTCCCCTCTCGTTTCTGTGGTACTTATAGAAGCACATCCAAGATGAAAGCTCTATCAGCTTAGCTCTGTGAATGACTACAATATGCAGAACACTCTTGTAGATTTACACCGGACATAAAATATAACTGAAAAATAAGCTTTGTTGGGTTAAGCTATTAAGATTTTTTTGTTGATCTGTCATATTATTTATTTTTTGCAGCATAACTTAGCTAATTCTGACCAAGATTATATTGAATTATCTATGTCTCTAAATTTTTAAGCTAATATTTTCTTGTATCTTGCAGTTATTATTTCAATATTGGGTAGTCCAAATTCAACATAATATACTAGATATAGTTAAGCATAATAGCAGAGTGGCATGGGCTTTGGAATCAGAGAAATACTAGGAACTTATGATTTCTGGGTTTAAATATTGGCTTAGTTAATTAATAGCTGTGAAACCTTGTGTTAGGAGTCACAGTTTTCTCAACTCTAAAACAAAGGAAAGAATAGTGCCTTCCTCATGGGGTTACTCTGAAAATCAAATAAGATACTTTGCATTGCATAAAAATTACTTGGCAAAGTAAAGTGATTAATAAATATGTTATTTTTCTGTTAAATAAAATACTATTTATACAGTGTTCTAAGAATTGTGCTATGTATTGTACCTTCCAGATTAAGTAAATATTTCCCTTTAAAGCAGGTAAATATTTTCTGTATCTGAGGAAGAGAGTGGAGTTTAGAAAGGTTAAAAGCCACCCACAGTCAAAAATATATATGTGGTGGCCCTAAACTCAGCCATCCTCCAAATTGAAGTCTTCTAACTATTTCTGTAATCCCATAACTGTCCCTTAAGCCTAAACCATCTGTGGCTAATTTATCGGGTAATTCAAGACTGAACAGGCCTTGGATGAAGCCAAATCTCCTGACATAAATGAGGTAGAGTAGCTAATGATTTAAGTGCTAGAAGGATTGTTATGAACTTGAACTTCCATTACCTTGCCTTTTTTTTTCTCTTGCTAATCATTCGAAGATAGAATATTAGAAGTAGGAAGATTAAGAAAAAAACCCTTAAAAATCACATAAGACAGCCTCTACTATTAGAGATCATGAAATAAAAATCTATGAGATAACATGGAATACAATAAATCTTATAAATTAAAAAGATGCTTCCCTGAAGTTGGTAGAATTACAAAATCTTAATTACAAATAATTACAAAACCTTGAGGTTGAGAAGGATGTCAAAGACAACCTACGCTAGTGTTTCCCAAATTATGTTATGGAAATCAATTATTCTAGGAGGTGATAAAAGGTAGCTCATGAAAAGGATCCTCATAGGAAAACACAAATTTGGAAAGTATTGTATTCTACATCACTTTGAAAATTTACAGTATAAATTCACACATTAATGTTCCTTGAAAAGTCCTCCAGTTAAGTTTAAGTTAAACCCACTGTTTCTCAAACTTCTTTAGCAATGGAACTCTTTTTTGAAACAGTAATTAATATCCTGTGACATAAACTCTTCGTTTTAATAGATGGGCTAAGCTCTAAAGATGTTCTAAAGTTATTCATCACTTAGAACTACTTAACTACTGGATACATATAATAAATGTTGTAATAATTAAAAAATAGGAGCCGTTAGAAAAGGTGAGAAACAAGCTGATTATTTAACAAAGAAAAAATGCCGGTAATTTAGAAGATTATACAGTTAGTATTCAGTTAATATTCAGTTTAATAACTGGATATTGAAATCCTGACAGGTCTGCCACTCCCAACCCCCCAACTAGAGGTGCAAAACCAATTTAAACTATATACCTTATACTGCTCTTTCCAACGACTTCTAGAAGCTAAACTCTCTAGACGAGGCTGAACAAAGCGGTTATCCAAATAATGCAGAGATGTCAACATATCTTGTGCATATGATTTTTGTCTGGTGCCATCTGTCCAAAGGAACAACAACAATAACAACAACAACATCATCAACAACAACAACAAAATCACTTAGCTCTTTGGAAATATCTATCTATCTAAGCCTCCACACCAATGAATTATCCAGCCTCAAATACCAATAGTGCCAAGGTTGAGAAAGATTATTAGGAAATATTTAAGTAGTTGAATACTTAAGGATTTCTTCCCATAGTTGTAGAAAGATACTTGGTTAATTGGTTAGAAGCATTTGAAATTTTTTAAAAAATTAACGAAGTAAAGAAAAAAAATTCCATCAGAGCATTTGGGAAAGGAAAAAACCACAGAGGCCTTCTACTTGTTCCTTGAATATATCAAACTTATCCTTTTCTTTTCTTTTAATCCCAGTAAAATTAACATATAGTGTTATATTAGTTTCATGCGTACAATATAGTAATTCAACAGTTCTATGCACTGCTTAGTGCACATCACAGTAAGTATACTTTTAATTCCCTTCACCTGTTTCACTTATCCCCCCACCAACTTCCTCTCTGGTAACCACCTGTTCTCTATACCTAAGAGTCTATTTGTTTGTTCCTTTTCTCTTTGTTCATTTGTTTTGTTTCTTAAATTCCATATGTAAGTGAGATCATACAGTATTTGTCTTTCTCTGACTGACTGACTTCACTGTTGTTACAAATGGCAAGATTTCATTCTTTTTTATGGCTGGGTAATATTCCATTGGATATATATGCCACTTCTTCTTTATCCATTCATCTATCACACCAAACTTACTTTTACCTAAGGGTCTTTGCACTTACTGTGCTCCCAGATAGATCTATGCATTACTTTTCAGCTGATTCATTCATTTAAAAGTCACCTCTTGAGAGACCTTCTTTGACCAATCTAACAGATACCTTCCTTTCCTTTATCACTTTGGGTCTCCTTAACCTATTTTATTTTATTTATTTTATTTAGTTATTTTATTTTTCAAGAACTAGTCACTAGTTGAAATTATGTTATATATTTATTTATTAATGGTCTGTCTCTCTCATTAGACTTTAAGCAACATGAGGGCAGGTATCTTGTATGTCACAGTCATTGCATATCCTCAGTCCTCAAATAAATGCCCTTAGGCACTCAATAAATATTTGTTCAATAAACTGTGAACAAAATCTCAGGCAATTAGGTATATATTCAACACAACATATTTATAGTCTTTATTAACTTCCAGATTCTGTGCTAGATGCAAGGGATAATATCCCTTGTATATCTAAGGTATGGTTCTTCTTGTACTCTTAGGAGGGAGGGAAGAAAAAATCCATTTTCGATACAGTATGAAAAGTGTATACACAGCAGTACCACCAGAATACTGAGAGCACAAATGAGGGTGTAAAAATATTACTTGAGTGGGTGATGGTAGCTTTCACAGTGAAAACAATTTTACATTCATTTTAAAGAGGGAAAAGCATGAGCAAAGACACAAAAGCAAAAAACAGCATAAAACTTTTGGTGAAATTCAATGGGCTTAGAGAGTCTGGGACAACACATAGCTACTAAACTACTCTGCTATTTTCAGTCTATGTCCTACATCCTCATATTCACTGTGAATTTTCTAAGGGCAGGGAACATGACATATTTGTTTTGCACTTTCCACATATCATAAATAATAAACAGTAACAAGTTTTTAATGTGAATGGGCTTCTAGTGTAGCTGATCCTAGAGGGAACAATTGGAGGGCCTTAAGAATGGGTCGCTTGGTTTTCCTTAAGTATTTATATTGTTATATTATATTATATTATATTATATTATATTATATTAATAGTAGGGTGTTTAAAAATTAGAAAAAGAAAAAAAACTCTAATCATTCCATTTGTATTAACTTACCATACAATGTTCCCAGAAAAGATTCATCTAAAGCATTGATCAGAAGAGCCTTCACAACTCTTTCAAAGTGAGTATAGTGGTCACTAAAAGAATCTGAAATTAATTTTAAATACATATTAGAATATAGTAGATAATACAAGTCCCTGAATAAAATGAGTTCCTTTCTCTAAGAAATTAATA
Organism: Procyon lotor; assembly: GCA_028646535.1. Taxonomy (NCBI): domain Eukaryota; kingdom Metazoa; phylum Chordata; class Mammalia; order Carnivora; family Procyonidae; genus Procyon; species Procyon lotor. The sequence continues at coordinate 61,159,527 of CM053613.1, forward strand.
CTATAAGTAGGAGAAGTCACTTCCTTATCCTAACTTTATAGCTGCCTCAGTGACTTGTCTTGGTCACTGAGCAAATCTCCATTTTCCAGATTTACTTGCTTCTAATCCAAAAGTTCAAGTTGTTATTTCAAATAATCTTCACATTCCAAACTTATAAAGGGAAAGCTATTCAGAAAATATTAAGAGATATGTTGCAAAAAAAAAAACCCCTCAATTCATTCCCTGACTTAAGTTTAATTATCAACCTAACAATTAGAGTGAGAGAGCAAGAGAGAAAACGAGAAAACTTTTTTTTTTTTAAAGATTTTATTTATTTGACAGAGAGAAACACAGCGAGAGAGGGAACACAAACAGAGGGAATGGTATCAGGAGAAGCAGGCTTCCTGCAGAGCAGAGAGCCCAATGCGGGGCTCGATCCCAGGACCCTGGGATCTGACCTGCGCCAAAGGCAGATGCTCAACGACAGCCACCCAGGCGCCCCGAGAGAAAACTTTTATAGGTAGATTGTTCAATACGCACCTGAAACTCCTGTCTTTCCTTTTCTCTGAAACATGATACATATGAAATTGCTCAATAAATTACTACCCTACCCAAAACCCTAATGACTGTAAAAACTTCATTTCCCTGTTGCTCCAGATTTAGGATTTGCCATATCAGTTTAGAAAAGTTGTCTTCTCTTTCTCATACCAAATATATAAGCCTATCTTCCCACTAATCCAATGTAGTCCAAGGAATCATCTGTTGTGATGGTTCATGCAATAGTAAGAGAGAAAATCCCTACTATTTCCCATTGTTCTTGGGTCAAGGTTTACTATGGCTGTAGAAATATTATTTACCAAATACAACCTCTTCCTTGATCCAAAAGGTCACCACAGAACATTTGCCCTGGCCTGGGCACCTATAAGAATAATAAGGGCAGTCTGAGCATTTCAGGAAAAGTGGATGATGCTTAGTGAGAAACTTAAGCAAAATAAGACCTATGTTAGCATTTATGAGTGAATTTTGACCTTGCTTTCACTGAAATAAAACAAAGATGAGCTTTAACATGAAATGTTTTTACTTATATTTTAGCTACTAAAAGAGCTGTATAACTCTGTAGGTTTCAGGAAAAATACTTAGTATGCAATCTTTTTTAAGAAAATATGTTATTAGGGGCACCTGGGTGGCTCAGTGGGTTAAAGCCTGAGACTTTGGCTCAGGTCATGATCTCAGGGTCCTGGGATCGCATCGGGCTCTCTGCTCAGCAGGGAGCCTGCTTCCTCCTCCTCTCTCTGCCTGCCTCTCTGCCTATTTGTAATCTCTCTCTGTCAAATAAATAAAATCTTTTTTAAAAATATGTTATTATAGTACTAATGTGGCCAAAATAAAGCAGTAATAAAGTTAAATGACAGTAGCCAATAGCAGATGATTTGTACCTTAGCCTTTAGACTTTAGAGTGCCTATGATCAATAGTAAATTACAAAAAAACTGATCACAGCCATTTATGAGTATTCTTTAAAAAATCAGTAGAATGTAATAAGAAAATAAAATAATACTTCAATAGCATTCAATTTTGAATTATATTTTCATCAACCTCTGGATATAATATAGTATTGGTACGTCATTTAATTTGTGAGTGTTAAACTGCATTTAAGCTCTATCCAGCACTTCCCAAACTATATTAAGGAAAAAATGTTCTGGGAATATTAATGGGCATGTTGAGGGAAGTAAAACATGAAATTCTTCCCCTGTGATCCTAAGTTTAACTATCAAATAAATTGAAATAGAATTTTTTATGCCACTCATTTTATCAGTCTTTGAATGTGCTGATGTTCAACCTTACTCACCTGCTATAGAGTTTGGGAACTGTTGTTCTATTTTAAAGATCTTGACAGTGTTTCTTTAGAATTGGGAGTAAAAGGGCAGAGGATCAGAATCATCTGGAAAATTTTTGCCTAACCACAGAATCTCTCTCCTACCAATGCATATCAGAATCTCCTTCAAAAGAGTCGGGAAGGCCTTAGTTTCACTAAGCTTGAGTGGATAAATGGGTGGTGGAGTAATTAAGCTCCTGGCATCTCAGATTGAAAAAAATATTTTATTTAGCAAGTATATGCCAGGCATTGTTTCATGTACTTACATGAATTGCTTTATTTCTCAATACAAAACTATGAGATACTGTCAATACCCTCATTATTTTTAGCTAAGAAAATAAATACAAAGAAGGATGAAATATTTCCCCAAGATCATATAGCTAGTAAGTGTTGGAACCAGAGCTGGAACCCAAACAGTGTGACTCCAGATTTCATGCTACTGTCCCCTAAGTAGATGTTGTTCTTCATGGTAGTTAGGTTTGATAATATAGTTCAGAACATGGAATTTTACACTTGGGTGGGAAATTGGAGAAAATAATTCCAGTCTCTCATTTCATTTTGTATTTTATATTTTATTTTTTAAGAGAGGGGTAAGTGAGGGAGAAGGAGAAGGGGGGGGAGAGAGAGAGAGAGAGAGAGAGAGAGAGAGAGAATCTTAGGCAAACTCCACACTCAACACTGAGCACGATGTGGGACTTGATCTAACAACCCTGAGATCATGACCTGAATCGAAATCAAGAGTCAGAAACTTAACTGACCGAGCCATTCAGGTGCCCCTCAAATCCCTCATTTTATAATTTTTAAAAATGACCCAATGATGAAAGAACTTACTCAAGGTCACACAACTAGCTAGAGGAAGAATCAGTATTAGAGCCAGACCTCCTCCAGAGCTTTTTTCAGTGCTTAAATCCTTATATTGGATGAGCTTCTATGGAACGTCCTAGGAATATCACTTAAAATTTTCTCCTATGATTATAAATATTGCAAAAGAACACAGGAGAAAATCAACAATATTTGTGTTTATGCATAACTTGACTTTTCCGAGGTAGTCAATTTCCCCATACTCAATCAAAGGGTAGTTTAGACATTCTGTTGATTTTCCATGCATCTTTTATTATATATGCTAAGATTTTGTTTCAGCGCTATGTACCTTTAACGATCTTAATGTATCTTTCCTAATGATCTTAATGCATACTTGTCATTTTCATGCCAGTACTACCCTGCTTTACTTACTGAAATGTTATGATAACTTTTTACATCTGGTGGGACAAGTCCTTCTGATTTACTGTTTGCTGTCTATTTATTCTCATACATTTTTTCCCCAAGTGAACTTTAGCACTGTTTTGAGAAGTTGGATCAAAAAGTTAATTTCACAGGCTCTGGGGTGACTCAGTAAGTTACGTGTCAGACTCTTGATTTTGGCTCAGGTCGTGATCTCAGTGTTGTGAGACTGAGCCAAGCATTGGACTCTGGGCTGGGCATGGAGACTGCTTAAGATTTTCTCTCTCCCTCTCCCTGTGGCAACCCCCCTTCCCTCAAAAAAGTTAACTTCAGAAGAAATAATTTCTAGTACTATTTATTGCTTTCCAGAAACATGCTGTGTCTCATTCATTCATGTTTTCTTTGCTATTTCACAGTAAAGTTTATTCTTGTACCTATAAAGTCATGCTTTTCTTCCTAAGATTAGGCCTAGGAACTTCATTTTGTTTGCTACTATAAATGGACTTGTCCTTCATCCTATCTTCTAAATAATTATTGATAGCATACAAGAAAACTATTTTACATATTCATTGTGAATCTGGTCATCTTTTGCATCTGGAGATCTTTTGCAAATTCCCAATAGTCAGATTCTCTTATATATGTGAAGAAAATGAACTTCTATCACATCACAAAGCTGGATAGAGGGAGATACTGTTCAGGAACTCCTGGGCAGTGACTCTGCTTTCTTCCCCAACCCTGAGAAGGGTGTGGTCTTGCTTGTGCTAAGTTTATTTCAAGAACAAAGAGAATGTTTGTAAATACTCTCTTAGTTAGAAGCACACAGTGTTGGAGTACTTTCTTTTGAAATGCAAGTATGAGCCTAGTGTAAGAAAGCAGAGACAGCAAGAAATTGGGTTCTTTTTCTACTTAACAGGAAAAAAAAAGAAGATAATAAAACTATGGAAATGTTTGCTGCATCTGCTTCTGTTCTCAATCTATTCATATGCTTTCTCTTAACTTTGTATCCCTGGTTAAATGAGTCGGAAACTTAAAGCTTGTGCGTATGCATATATGTACACACACACACACACACACACACACACACATACATACAAGCTATATTACATATATAAAATCGTATTATGTTCAAATAATGCCTTTTCCTTTTAAATAGTTAATAGTTTTTACTTTTTTCATTATATTGTTCAAAATATTTAGAACAAAGTAGAAAATTTTTGTCTTATTCTTTTTTAAAAAAAATTATTTTATTTTAGAGAAAGAAAAAGAAGGGGAGAGAGTGTGTTCATGAGTCAGGGGAGGGGCAGAGGGAGAGCATCTTCAAGCTGACTCCTTGCTGAACAAGGAGACCAAGACAGGGCTCCACACAGGGGTTGATCGCATGACCCATGAGATCATGACCTGAGTTGAAACCAAGAGTCAGACATTCAACTGATTGAGCCACCCCAGGCATCCCTGTCTTATTCATTAAAGAGAATATCTCCATTGCTTCATTAGCAGTATATATTGTTTTAAACATTGTCACATAAAGGACAAATATATTACTAATTTTTCAAGACTTGTTATTTTTGTTTTTAAACTAGATATGGGCATTGAATTTTATCAAATGCTTTTTTACAATCTATTAAAGTTATGACATGATTTTTTATCTTTTGACATATTAATGGAAACAATATATTAAACCATTTTTTAAAAAGATTTTATTTATTTGAGAGAGACAGAGTGAGTGTGAGTGGGGGAGGGAAAGAGGGGGAGAGAGGGGGGGGGATATCTCAGGCAGACTCTATGCTGAGCGCGAGCCTGACACAGGGCTCAGTCTCCAAACCCTGAGATCATGACCTGAGCTGAAATTAAGAGTTGGCTGCCTAACTGACTGAGCCAGCCAGCCAGGCACCCCTGTATTAAACCATTTTTATAATTCTAAAAAAGATGACTAGATAACTTTTTCTTCATTCTTGTAATTAGAAAAATATTTCCTTCATATGTTTATTTGCAAATCTATTTTCAGCAACTTATTAGGATGTGAGCCTCCTTAACTTGCATAAATGCGTGTGTCCAGCAACTCAACAATATTTTCTTCTATCACACCTCTGAATTCACACGTTTTTCTATGTTCCAAAAATATGCTGTCTCTTAGCACATTCAAATCTTCTTTTACATTTCCCACTAAAGATTTAGAACGTTCTTCCTTTAAATTTCCATTGTTCTGTATTTTCCCCTCAGAAATTTGTGAAACAGAATCATTTCTATTTCTTTATGTATTATCTTCTCCTTTGGAACTGTTTTCATTTTCTCTATGCTGGAAAAACTTCTTAAGTTTAACCTATGTATCACTGATGATATGTGTGATGTATCACTGATGACTGATTTTCTGACTGTTAATTCTGTTGTTTACATCTTTCAGTATAGATTTTATTTCTGACTTTATATTTTTAATTTTCCTAGCAACTTATCCTACTCTTAGGTTGCTCTATTTCCCCTCAAGTTGTTCTGTCCTTACAACTTCCTATTTCCTTTTCACAGATTGTAAAGCAAATGCTTTATACAATTTTCTTCTGTTTCCTTTAATGAAATACTTTTCATAGGCATTTTCTTCCTGAGTCTCCAGGGCAATGTTACCTTTCTCTTGTGCCATAATATGATTTCATTGGCACTTTTTACTCATCCTACAAAAAAAAAGGGAAATTTTTAGAATTTAATATTTAATGTAAATGGTTGCAAGACTGTTAGGCACACTCTGTGTTATGTTGATAGAATTATTCTCTTTAATTTCTAGGTGGAGACTAAGTTAATGTTTGCTTTTAGTCTAATTTCCAGTATTCTAGCAAGTATTCTAGCCTAGCAAGGCACTAGTAGACTGAGATGTACTCTTCTGTCTATACTTGCTTCTCTCTCACTTTGAACATATGATAGAGTACTGGGAAAAAAATATAATCTTCAGTATCCACAAATCTGAAGGTTATTCCTATCTATCTGTGTATAATATTATTAGCATGTGAACATAATAGGTCTGGAATACAGTGGACCACTGCTAGTCTGTCCCTCTACTTTTTATCATATCTTTTCTGGGAGCTGCAGT
>CM053613.1:61166176-61192827 GCA_028646535.1 Procyon lotor
TGAAATATAGCCTAATGAAAATGTTCAATAAGATGAAAAATTATGACTTAGGCTTTGGAGAAACCTGTGCTGGAAATAAAAGTTTGGCAATTTTTGTCCACAGACTGGGCTAAAGTTATGGGGGAAGAGACTGCCTCTAACACAAGCATGGGAGTATGAGGATGACCTTTAGAAACATTAATATTTACATGGCAAGTGGAAAAAGAGGAAAGCAGTATTACAAAGGGGAAGACAAGATAGAATGATACCATGGAGGTGAAAAAGAGAACTTTAGTGACCAACTGTTGGTGGCAAAGCACATAACAATACCACATTAACATAAGAACTGAAAAGCATTTTGGCAACTAGGAAGTAATTATTAACTTTTATGAGAAAAATTTCACTGGACTGATGGGTGTAAAAGCCCAAGAATGCTTTGTAGAGGTAATGGGAAACTGGAACAAAGGATACAATTTTGAATAGCGGTTAATGAAACATACAACTCAAGGGAGAAAAGGCATGAATACGGTTACAAGTTGAGAAAAGACAACTTGTAAGGATAAGGAGGGAAGAAGTTGAAATTATGAACACACAAGGTAAAATGTATTGCATAAAACGAGATTCATCTCTCTCTGAGGCAGAGATGCTCAATAGTAGAAGCAAGCACAGAGCTCCGTGGTATCTACCCAAATGAGTTGAAAACTTGTATCCATAGAAAATCTGCACACAAATATTTATAGAAGCTTTATTCATAATTGCTAAAACTTGGAAGCAACCAACATGTCCTTCAGCAGGTGAATGAATAAACAATTGTGGTACATCCATACATTGAAATTTTATTCAGTGATAAAAAGAAATAATCTCTCATGCCACATTAAGACATGGAGGAAACTTAAATGCATGTCTTAAGTGAAAAGATTTAGTATGAAAGGGTACATGCTGTGTAATTCCAACTATAAAACATTCTATCAAAGACAAACTGGAGACATTAAAAAAAGATCAGTGGTTGCTGAGTTCAGTGGAAGGTGGGAAAAATGAATAGAACACAGGAGATTTTAAGGACAGTGAAACTACTCTGTATGATATTGTAATGGTGGATCATTATATATTTGTCAAAACCCATAGAATGTATAACACAAAGAGTGAGCCCTGAGATAAAATAGAACTATAGTTAATAATACTGTATCAATATGGCTCATCAGTCTTACCATATGTACCAAACTAATGCAAAATGTTAATTATAGGGAAACTGTGTAAGAGGGGTTATGTAGGAACTCTCTGTACTTTCTAATCTTCAGTAAACCTAAAATTGTCCCTTAAAAAAACAAAAGTAAGCATAGAGATGTAGGATAGAGAGGCAATGATGAACTTTAATATTCATTAATTAGCAGGAATAGGCATGAGTAGGTATCACTGAGAAAATATTTTCTCACATTTTGATATTATATCCAGAATGATGGGATATGTCCTAATTGAGTTTCCCTAAAATTTCTGTGTCCAGGTGGCAGGTGAACAAATGATGTAAAGAAAGCAGTCATTGACTTTTGAAATATAGATGCTTATCACTGGCATCTCTATAACTGATAAATTTCTTGAAATTTAATTCATACCTTAATCTACTATTTTATTATAAATCATGAGATTGACATTCAACCACGTTACACATAATTTTAGAAACTTGACCATTTAAAAAACTAGAAAGAATCCATTCCTGGAGAAAAAATTAAAAAAATGTATTCACCCGATAGCCTGTTTCTACCAGAGTTGTAAAACATCATAAAAACAATCTTTGAATTGATGCACAGTTATAGTGATTAGAAAAATAATACATATTTTAAGATACCCTAAACTGTCAGGGTCTTAAAGTGTGGTCTGTAGACACCTATAAGTCCCCAAGTTCATTCAAGGGGATCTATGAGGTCAAAATAATAACACTAAGATAATCATGCTGTTCTTACCATGTTGACATTTTCAATGATAGTATAAAAAGTAACTATGGGTAAGGCAGCTGGCTAACATGAATCATGGCAGTAGCACCAAACCCTAGTAATCACTATAGTCACCACTGCTATACATTCAGTAAAAAGCTACTTTCACTAAGAATGTCCTTGATGAAGTAGTAAAAACTATTAATTTTATTAAGTCTCCAACATATATCTTTTTAGTATTCAATGGGATGAAATGGGAAATATACATAAAGCACCTCAGCTGCATCACAGTATGATCAATCTTACTTAGAGGAAAAACTAAGTTGGGAGCTGACAAAGCCTCATTTATCATGACACACCATGTTTACTTGAAAGAACAACCGACAGGGGCAACTGCCTCAGTTGGTAGAGCATGCAACTTTTTTTTTTTTAATTATTTATTTTAGAGAGAAAGAGAGAGCAGGAACAGGAGGGAGAGAGAATTTGAAGTGGACTCTGTGCTGAAGGTTCAATGTAGGGCTCAATCTCGGGACCCTGAGATCACTAACTGAGCTGATGAGAAACCAAGACTCAGGATGCTTAACCAACTATGCACACCCAGGCACACAAGCATGTGACTCATGATCTCAGGGTTGTGAGGTCAAGCCCCACGCTGGATGCAGAGTTTACTTACTTACATAAATAGCAAGGAAAGAAAGAAGGAAGGAAGGGAGGGAGGGAAAGAAAGAATAACTGACAAACAATGGATATTCAGGCGTTCATCAATTTTCTCAAAATAGAAGAAAGGGAACTTGTGATTTTAAGAACCCACAGTATCTGTTGCCAAAGTTTAAAAACAAACAGATTTTTAAGTAGAAATTAGAATTTTAGAAAACTTGTATCTGCTACTACTGTGAGCTTGACAGCTTGCCCACACCTAAAAAAGTTTTTGATGAGATTGGGGGTAATATTAACGAATGTGATTCTGAAAATATTATATAAAGAAATGTGTCAACATTTGGAAGATCTACATAACCCAGTGAACCAATATTTTCCAAATGACTAATGCATGATGTTACAAAGTCATGTATGGGTAAAAGATCCATTCAAACTGCAAGACAAATTAATGGAATGCAATGGAACTAAGTACTAAAAACTCACTTGTATGGTTTCCTATTCCATACTGCAACTAACTTTAAGAGATAATCACTTGTTGAATTGTGGTGTAGTGACAAATAAGAATATCCACATTATTTTGAAGATACTTTTAGAATCTTTTTCCCCTTTTCCAGCTACCTGTGTGAAACAAAACTGTTCTCATCTATTTCAACCGAAACATCAAAATACACTGAATGCAAAAGCAGGTATCAGAACCTAGCTGCCTTCTATTAAGCTATATATTAAATACAATTATTAAAATGTAAAACAATGCCATTCTTATTTTTTAATAATTATTTTTAATAAAAATGTTATTTTATGTTAACATGTAACAAGATTAATGTTAGTTTAAGTCTTAGTTAATAAATATATTTTAAATTTCTCTGTTTCTTATTTCTACAGTGGTAAATGTTGATAGATAAAACCCACAAAAAACAAAAGCTCTTTGGGGTCCTCAATAACTTTTAAGTATAAAAGTTTCCTAAAACTACGAAAATAGACTATTCTTAGAGTGACAAAATTACCTAAAAATAAACTATAGTTCCTAATCAGTGACTTAGAACATGATAGTAAAAGGCTGATTTGATACTCGATATAATGTCATGATCAGAGCAAGTCATAAAACATTTTCTTGGTATTAACTTACAAAGAGAATTCTGTTTTACTAATTTCAGTTGTGATGTAGTCAATTTTTCTCCTCGCTGGCTTTTATTCTCTTCATCACCCTCCTCATCTTGAACTACAAAGTCATCAATAATATAATCATCTCCATCTTCATCATATTCATAATCATCCTCCTCATCATCATCATTTTCATCACTGCTTGGGCAGGATTCCTTTTCAGAGTCCTAATTAAATTAAAACATATCTTTCAGTAAATCTGTACCTTTAAATTATCAGTATGGATATGAAATTAAAAGATTAAATCTGAAACCAAAACAATGATCCATGGAAATTAACTTCATATTGTAAGGTTAAAAAAAAGGCTTGTCATATTAAATGTTGAACTTTTTGGATTAGAAAGAAGATAATATACCTTGGTAAATAATATTAAATGTTTAAAGTGGACATTAAGATTATAAGTTAAAAAAAGGAAAGACCATATTAAACAGTCTTTCAATTTTAAAAGAGTGAGAAACTGAGGCTCATGGTAAAACAATGTATTAGATACAACAGTGCAATCAAACATGTTTAGGGATACTTGATTGAAAACTAAATTCAAGAATTTAGAACAGACTCAACACTTTTTTATAAAAATTAAATACTTTAAGGAAAAATTTAAAAACAGTAACAAAACCAATAAAATAAAACACACCTCAAAATCTCTACTACTATTGCGTCTCTGACGAGATCTTTGTTTTGAGAGTTCTTTCAGTTTCTGGAGTTGTTCTCGCTTTCTTGCAGCTAAAGTTTTTTCAGGATTTTTTTGCTCCATCTCAACTGAGGAACATTCATCTTCAACCACTCTACGTGGACGTTTAACACCTACTTTTCTAACTAGGATATCACTATCATCACTCTCGTCACTGTCATACATAACAGAGGAGATCCTTTTTCTCTTCCCTCGCTTGATGTGTTCTTCTTCTAAGTCCTCTTCTATTATTTGTCCAGTGTGTTTGTTGAGATCATCGTCCTCTTGACTTGAAGGCTTTTCATGATCTGGTAAGTCAATACTTCTATGTTTGTTTTTGTTCTTTTCTTCTTCATACGTTGAACTGTTGCCAGTGTTCATAAGATGCTCACAGTTACTACCTTCACTTTCAACATTAATTAATCTAAGTTCTCTTTCATTTTCTAGCTTTTTATTACTATCAAACCCCTTGTTACCATCAAGATCTTCATCACTGTCAAGCTCTTCATCACTGTCAAGCTCTTCGTCGCTGTCAAACTCTTCATCACTGTCAAGCTCTTCGTCACTGTCAAGCTCTTCGTCACTATCAAATAACTGTGAGATACTACTTCTTTTAGTCCGCCTCCAATCAACTCGAGATTTCTGCTCACGCTCTTGAGTTTTAGAATTTTTCCTTGTTTCGTGTCTTCTAACATGTACCATTTTCACTTAAGCTTCTACAAAATAAAGTTATTAGGAATATAATAATGATAACCAGATTACAACAATGAATGCATTAATGGTACAAACTATATTTATTTGGTGTTATAAAATGGTTCACAAAGGTAAAAATCACATAAAATATCTGAGTAAAGATGGCAGAATAGTTATTCAACAAATAGTTCATTGAACATCTATGAAATAATTGTATGAACACCTATTCTGAATTATGCTATATTTTGTGCTGAAAGGGATACATAGAAAAATAATGGTCCTATTCTCCAGATTATTATTATTCATGGGTAGAACATATAAGCATATATTAAGAAAAATAGTACAAAATAAGAGATAAATATAACTGCAATAAAATTATAAAGATGCAGGAAGAACAGTATAGCAAGTGCTTCACTGAAGATTTTTATTGAACAGATATGATCTGATAGACTTCTAAAGGGCTGGCTATATTTCGACAAAAAGAATGACAGAAAAAAGGATTTCAGGCAGGTAAAAATGGTAAGGTGAACTCTGGCACTGAGAGAGAACATGGTATGTTAAGTGTGACCAAAAAGGTGTGAAGAAAGGCTTTATGCTGGAAAAAGAGACAAGTATAGAAAAATAGGGTGGGATTACCAGAATCATTCATCCTTAGGCAAAGGATCTTGAACAGAGAAACAATATGAATTGTAACACAAAAGATCTATCAATTTATATGAAGAAAGTTATAAAGTAGTAGCTGACAAAAAATAGCATTGCAAAATTAAGAGATTACCTATCCACTAAGATTGTAGCTTCTACACACTTCCGTAAAATGGTAGTGCCTTTAAATCACTCAAAGTTAAAGATATAATCCAACAGAAAACTTACTAACAATCCAAAATTGGGAGAAAAAATACAGTTTCATGATGAAGTGGAGTATGATATTCAGAAGGAAAACAAATACTGTAAGTTTCTGATTCAGAAAAGGTTGATTGACCTCCATTAAAATTATTACAAGTACATAATAAGGAACAATTAGAGACAAGTAAGATAACCAGAAGAACAGTAACATGTATGTACTTCTGTAGTTGCTAAGGAATATAGAAATATGACCAGAATGTAATGAGACTGACCTCATAATATATGTATAAGAACTTATATATTCTATTGAGTGCTATCTCCTTCAAATAAATCACCTTATGAGGCTAATTATTCCAATATTTGGACCATGGCACAGAATATTCTTGGGCATTTTCTATAAAACACAGTATCAAAAAATACATAAAAATATGAAAATAACCCCACTCCATTTTTTTTTATCCCAAAGAATGGTTTACATACCTATTTTATTGACTTGTCTTAGTTAAGGGACTGTTAGCAGCTTCCAGAAGTGAAATCCAATTTCAAAAGATGATTATTAATTACCATTACGGATATTTTTAAAATGTGCTGTAATTCTGAAGGTAATCCAAAAATAAAATGCCAAAACTTTTTGAGCAATAGCAGTATCACTGAGTCAAGTTTATAGCTTTCCAAGATGATTCCTTTTTTGGGTGGGTGAGAGTGGGGAATATACCATTCATTTGACTGTACAAATTCTGTTATGTTTAAAAGCAATATGACAGTTTCTACAATGGTAACACCTCATATAAAACCAGAATAATGGTTGCTAAGATTATATACAAGAAATTTTCTTTATAGTATAGGCTGAAGTGTGACCTTATGACAATAACTGCTAGGAGATATACTAAGCACTGTAACAGCAATCTAATAAATCCTAGTCAACAGACAAAATATTCTGTTACCTGAAATTACACTTGGACTGCATATTACAGAAGGCTTATATTAAAATCAGCAAAGATGAGAATTGCGGTTAAAATTACCTTTAAAAAAAATCTCTGTATTACTCTTTTAAAGTATGTTCTTTATGTATCATACTGCTTCACAGTCCACCCAGTTTCTTCTCCAGGTTTTAAACAGATTACTGTTGTTTTGTTTTGTTTTGTCTTGTTTCATTTTTTAAAAAAACTAATCACCAGATAAACTAGGCAGTTTATATTGTGAAGCCATATAGTACAAGTAAGTAGTTTTTGAGCACAAACAGTTAAATTTGCACAAACTGTGCATGTGCATTACACTGTAATGTTTTCCTAATGAGTCTGTCTGAATTGGGAGAAATAATGAAAAAACATTTATGAAAACAAATGACAAATATGGCTTCAGTAGATACACTAAAGCAAGTGTGAACATTAGGAACATTAAATGAAAGATGATTTTATTAGCACTCAAAAGCAGTTTCATGTACACTAGATGACTATCTCACAAAGTTATACCATGTCAAAAAACATATTTATCCTATCAATAGTTGACTCCTGTAACAATGGTAGAATGAGTAAGAATGTGACACTATAAAAATATCTATCACTGCAAACAGTTAAGGATTAAAAAATCCTATATGTACAGAATTTTTTACTGATTTTCATATTTGTTTTTAAATTCTCACACTGATCTTAGAAGGAAGATACTATCTACCTTCATTTATAAATATCAAAGCCAAGGACATAGAGTTTAAATGACTTACCGAAGATCACACAGCTTGTTAGTGACAGAGCAGGGATTAGAAACCAGGTCTCCTGATTCCCCGTCCAGTCCTACACAATTACTGCTGCCAATATTATATTTATACAAGGTAGTCAAAATTATGCCCTTTAAAAAGTCATTATTTTATCTCTCATTCATGCTAAATTTGAGTTACATAAAATAATCATCAAAATAGTTTAGAGTTTACAAACGTGCTGTTAAAAAAATTATGTAACAATTTTAGTGTAAATGAGTTGAGCCAGACATTTCTGGAAATCGTCCATCCAATAGGCAAGAAAAGAATGTGCAAAAGAAATGAAAATTTGAGACTTCCCTTTACCATCTTATTGATGAACTGATCACAAAATTCAAGCATTCCCCATTGAGTTCAAAAGTAAAAATTTCAAAAAAGGCAGTCTCTGGCGAGAGAAAAAAAAAATTTTTATTTGGGAACTGCAGTACTAAAAATTTGAAAAAGCAAATTTTGTTTAAATAAAATAAATCACGTTTCATTTCTCCAACTGCCAAATTTCCAGTTCTCTCTTCATATTTCAAAACTGCTATTTTATCAATAACATCAAAAATTCTGTCATTGAAAACGAGGATAATTTAAATGTGGTTGACTCCTCTTTTAAAACTGTGAATACTTTTACTATGTTAGCTGGGGAGGGAAGGATGATGACAGAGGGAAAAGGTGAGTGAACCTGAGGAGAGAAATGAGATGGTGAAGCTAGGTTGATGAACAAGCCATCTCTTGGTCTTTGGAATTCACTCAAAAAAAGAATCCATGCAATGGATGTAATTTCTTTATATGCTGAGTATACACTCAACTTCTTGAAATGAGAATTTAATCAGGCTTCTTTAATGATACCTTACCTTTAGGCAAAGAGAAAAACAAAGAGACTCCAAAGAGAAAGCATTAAATAAATGAAGAAGATCAATACTATCATTCTTTGTGTTTCATAGTTAATATCACATAGAAGGCACATACATAGCTATGCTGTCTGCCAGAGAATATAAAAGAATCCATACTACTCTCTCACCCACAGGAACTCTACAACTAAAAGATACTTCGATGATGCTACTTGAATTTCTCATCAGAATATCCTTCAGTCCAGACTTTGAGGTTAACTCACCCTAAAGAAAAGGTTCATTCTAAGAATCATTTGCCCTATCAGGTGACAGTTTACATTTTTAAGGTTTGAAGGGCAGTGGAACCCCAGCCATTACTTGAAATTCCACCAGAGGAGGTGCATTCTTTTTTGTAAAACAACACCCCTTCCTGAAGTTTCTTTTTATATGATCGTTTGGAGAGGAAATCTTAATTGATCAAAGAAATGGATATTGAATGTACACACTATGCCAGTACAAGCTAAGAGCTGTGGCGGTACTAGAAGAAATCAACAACATGGTCTCTGCTCCCAAGGAGCTCACAATCTGATTAAATTACTAGGGAGCAAAACAAGCCAGCATAATACATGACTTAAGGGCTACGGTGTATGATTCTGATTAAGTTCTTTCCACATTGCTATGAATAAATTTATCACAGTTCTTCCATTGCTGGAAAACAGGGCAGCACAACATGACAGAAATAGGAAATGGTAAGATAACATAAAGAGTGGAAAGCCAATTTGCCCCACTTAGAATCACGAACCAAGCTCCACAATTTCGCAGAGTGCATGTTGCCAGCTTGGCTTCCCGGACTACAGTATTCATTAAAATCTTTAACACTGAAGGTGGTTCTCTAAATCCAGCAGGGTTGAGTGGCAAAGGAAGGATCCTCTTGGGAATTAACACCAGTCATTTTCCTGATTACAAACCTGGCTCTTTGGCGGGACGCAGGTACTCAGCGCAGCACGTCCGCCAGTCAGCTACTCTGCCTCCGGGAAAGAGGGGCACCGTAGCTAGGAAACCGGACCCTTAGAGCTTCACAATGACGTGCGAGGGACGACACAAACCCCCAGGGCCCAGAGGAGCTCTGCATCCAGAAAACCAACAAGGGTCTGGAAAGGCCAGAAACCCGCGAAACCACTACTCGAGCTCCCCCCAACAGCCCTGCCCACTTCCCCGCGGCGGAGGAAACTGGCACCCCGCCCACTGCAGCTCAGCCCAGGCGGCGGGCGAGTGGAGAACGACGTTGAGGGCTGTCGTCCCGCCCACCCCGAGTGCCCGCGGGAATTTTTTCGTTCCCGCCAGCCGGGAGGCGCGGCTTCCCCCGCTCGGTTATTAAACCATTAGCAGCCTGAGCGAGAGCGAGTCCCCGCCCCGAGCTGCCCCCGCACCGCCCCGCGCCCTCACCTTTCAAAGCTCCTCCGCCTCTGCCTCCGCCTTTGCCTCCGCCCCAGGTACCCACTCCAGACAAGCGGAGCTCCTCCTCCTTCCGGGGACCAGGGGAAGTCCCGCCTCTGGGAGGGGCAAGGGGCGGAGCCGGCAGCGGGAGGGGGCATCTTCCGGGAGCGTGTGCTGGGGGAGGAGCGGTCGCCGCGCGTTAGTCAGGGAGCGGTGCGGGTCCTGGTTCCAATTGAGGTGGGGAGAGGGGCCCGGCGGGCTGTGAGGGGCCGGGAGGACTGTCCAAGCTAAGCCCAGCGCGGGGAATTGTGGCTTGCGGTGGAAGGGGTGGGCTTCTGGGGAAGAAAACAAACCTAACCGTTCCCTTGGGGAAGGGTCTAGTCCCCGACTCCCTGGTTCTTCCGCTCTCTGCAGTAACTTTGGGGTGTGGCAGGGGCTAGTGACGGGCGTTTACCCTGGATCAGGGCGTGAAGGAGGTTTGTGGTCACGATGGGGTTATAGTCTTTAACGGGGCCACTGGGGGAATAAAACAAATGTTTGTAATCCGGATTATCCGCGTTGGCTTGGGGCCTCCTCTACTGCCCATCTAAGTTAAAGGCCTGTTCCCTCAAACTTCCTCCCCTCTCATCATTCTCTGCCGTCCCTTTGCCGGCCAAGCACATCCGGGGACGGGGTCAGGGCCACCAGGTTCCTGGTAAGGTTAAAAGACTGAGTGTGTAGGACTGTTAAAGTGAGTCTGTGTGAAAGAAGGAAGGATTTTGTAGATTGCTTCAGAGTGAGTGTGGGGTGAGGCCCTGAGTCCCAGAGCCTCAGCATGTCAGGGAAACGGAAGCGGGTGGTGTTAACTATTAAAGATAAGCTTGATATAATAAAAAAACTTGAAGACGGAGGTTCTTCCAAACAACTGGCAGTGATTTATGGAATTGGTGAGACAACAGTTCGGGATATAAGAAAAAATAAAGAAAAGATTATAACTTATGCAAGCAGTTCTGATTCCACAAGTCTTCTGGCCAAGAGGAAATCTATGAAACCATCCATGTATGAGGAACTGGACAAAGCAATGCTAGAATGGTTCAACCAGCAAAGGGCAAAAGGGAATCCCATATCTGGACCAATTTGTGCAAAAAGGGCAGAGTTCTTCTTTTATGCTTTGGGAATGGATGGTGATTTTAACCCCTCTGCTGGTTGGTTAACTCGTTTTAAGCAGCGGCACAGCATTAGAGAGATTAACATTAGAAATGAAAGATTAAATGGAGATGAGACTGCTGTGGAAGATTTTTGTAACAACTTCCGAGACTTTATTGAACGAGAGAATTTACAGCCTGAACAGATCTACAATGCAGATGAAACTGGACTCTTTTGGAAATGCCTACCTTCCAGGACTTCTGTGATCAAAGGTAAATGCACTATCTCTGGGCACAAGTCGATAGAAGAAAGAGTCACTATCATGTGTTGTGCCAATGCAACAGGTTTACACAAACTGAAACTTTGTGTTGTGGGGAAAGCAAAGAAACCTCGCTCCTTCAAGTCAACTGACACCTCAAACCTGCCAGTCTCTTATTTCAGCCAAAAAGGTGCATGGATGGATCTTTCCATTTTCCGACAGTGGTTTGATAAGATCTTTGTGCCACAGGTTCGAGAATACTTAAGATCAAAAGGCCTACAGGAAAAGGCTGTGCTCTTGTTGGATAATTCACCAACACATCCAAATGAAAATGTCCTCAGGTCAGATGATGGCCAAATATTTGCTAAATATTTACCACCTAATGTGGCTTCATTGATACAGCCCTCGGAGCAGGGAGTCATAGCAACAATGAAGAGAAATTATCGTGCAGGTCTTCTTCAGAACAACTTGGAAGAAGGTAATGACCTGAAATCATTCTGGAAGAAACTAACTCTGCTAGATGCACTTTATGAAATAGCAATGGCATGGAATTTAGTAAAACCAGTTACCATTAGCAGAGCATGGAAGAAGATTCTTCCTACCATAGAGGAGAAAGAAGTCTTGGACTTTGATGAAGAAGATGTTTCTGTGGCTACTGTGGCCACCATTTTACAACATACTAAAGGACTGGAAAATGTGACTACTGAGAACATTGAAAAATGGCTTGAAGTGGACAGTACTGAGCCAGGCTATGAAGTGTTAACTGACAGCGAAATCATCAGAAGAGCACAAGGCCAGACAGACGAATCTAGTGAAAATGAGGAGGAGGAAATAGAACTGATTCCAGAGAAACATATTAATCATGCAGCTGCTCTCCAATGGACTGAAAATTTATTGGATTATCTAGAACAACAAGGTGATATGATTCTGCCTGATAAACTGGTGATACGTAAACTTCGAGCCACCATCAGAAATAAACAGAAGATGACAACCTCAAGTCAATAATGGCATTTCATTGTTACATTGTTTTGGTAATTGTGTTTATAACTCTTAACCTCTGCAGTGTGGCTTAGTTTTCTTTGTGTTCTCATTCTCAGTCACAGCCCTATGAAATGTAGATACAAAAATGTATCTGAAGTGGTTCAAGGATTATGTGTTTTGCATCATCTCTCTTTGGGCAGATAATTGGAAGCTGATTCTGTATAGATATAAATTACATATACACATGCATTCATTTTTGTAGATCTGCAATTATCCCTTCTATTACAGTGGCATTCCCTGAAGTTTCTAAAAAAAAAAAAAAAAATTAACAGATAACAGTGAACAGATTGAGCACTTTCCTGAAATCTGTTGTTTGGTTTATGAGGGCGCCACAGTAATCTTTTCTTGTGTTAACATCTTAAATGGTTATGTTTTGTGTATCTGTATACACCGACAATGAGAATTATCTATATTTTAGATTTCAGGGTGATCTGCAATAATTAAAAGTGAAGTCCAATAATGAGGAAACTGATCTATGAATTATAAAAATAACTTAGAAATCATACTTCTGTTCTCTTACATTTGTTTAGGTGGCAGGAGGGGAAGTTTTTTCTGGAAGTAAATATATAGGAAGTGATTACTAAATTAGTAAGAAAACTATTTGAAAGCTGATATATAAAAGATTCTGATCTATTCATCTGTAGAAAACTGCAAGTTGAAAATTTGGGGAACTTTAGGTTATTTATACAAGGGGAATAAATAAGATTGTTTTAATTGGGTCTTATATTATGAATTGGGTAATTATTTATTCATAATTATAGTACAGGTTTTGTAATGTTACATGTGATAATATGAACTCCTACCTTATATGTGGGGAAGAATCTTGGGAATTCAAAGTTATGTTTTTTTTACTGTGTACTTGGAAATGTCTATAGTTTGAAAAAGTTTATCATACCTTCTCCATTTATTTGATATGAAAAGAATAAAATTATTTTTAACAAGCCATAGGTTGTGAGCTGTTTTATGAAGAAAGCAGAAATAATTATGGAAAGTGCCCGTTTCTAAGGGATTTCATTATTTACTCTGACACTTGGAAAAGGTATTCTTCTAGAATCCATTTAAGTCAGAATTTTTATAAATTTGCTTAGTAAATTTAATATGTTTATTCAAGACATAGAAAAGATTTTACCTATGTGAATATTGATTTAATTGATAATTTAAAAGCAGTGTGGATCTCCCTATTATTTCATGTTTTGGCCCTTAAAAAAATGCTGTCAGTCATTTTTTTAAAGGTTTAACTTTTTCATTGAGATATTTTGCATTTTATATTTATAGTGCCTTTCTTAGAATTCTAAGACTTCAAAGAGACTTTTAGCTTTCCCTAATTTCTGTTATCTTCATGATGTATGTCCAGATTTTTAAGACTTCTGTGATAAGAACTGTTTAAAAATTATTGCATGAATTGCCTCAGTGCACAGATGAAAAAGCCTCAAATTAACATACATATTGAATCAGATGATTATACGTCCTGCTCTAAATTCAATTATATATAAAAGAATTTTTCATTTTTTAAATATGAGAATGTATAAAAGCTTCTTGGAATTTCTGTCTGGATTTGCTCAATTTTTAAAATCAATCTTGTCAGTGAAATTCAGCTGTATCATTGCCACCTAGTGATAAAATTAACATTACTGTTAAGCTGTGTGGTTTCAAATATTAATATCTAGTAAAAGGTTCACTGTCTGTGGCCTTGAGTGTGAATCTTGTGACTTTTTCTCTTGCCTGTGAGAGACTGTAAAAAGTTCACTGTCTGTGGCCTTGAGTGTGAATCTTGTAACTTTTTCTCTTACCTGTGAGAGACTGCTCTTGTTTTTTGGATTTATAGCTATTTGCTCTTTTCTAAAAGCTGCCGATACTGGTAGGCTATAGTTCTGTTTTGGACACTTTTATCCTTAAGCATAAGTATAAAAGCTGCCAGTTACTGAATGCCATGTTATGTTCTAAGCAATATACTTATATAATCCTCAAATTATGGTGGAAATACTGATGCTCATCTTAATTGCTGAAGGTCACTTGAGTACAGGTAAGAAGTTAAACCCAGATGTTTGATCTATGCTTGTATTATCCAACCTAAGCTAATCTTTTAACCTTTTCCAATCTTCAAAATTTATTTCCTGCCATCAGCCCCCCTCCCCCCAACCTGTCACGGATGTCTGACTTGACTTCTCTGTACACTTGTGGCAGCAACTGCCCTTTCCTTTACGCTTTTATGAGGTTAGTCTTCCTCTTTCATTACTCTGTAGTTGATTTCTGTTTATCCCCAACCTAATAGCATTTGAAACTTGGATCATCTGTCTTTTGATTTCTGGTTAGCCATGCTCAGTGAGGAAAACAATTTAAAACCCACCATTGGGAAAATAAACAGTTCATGCAGACATTTCTCTTCAGTTTATGAGACAATCTCAAAGAGATTTGAGGGATTGGCACAGTATTGTACCAACAAGAAGTCTTGCTAGACCAAAGATATTGAAAACTGCTACTATCAAAACCACGTGAGTATGTGTACACTTAGATCCATATAGATCAAAAGGGAAAAAAACCCAAATGAGTGATATGGGGAAGAGAAGGAAGGATAGGTTGAAATACAAGAAGAGTTGGTTATAGAGAAGAAAAAAGGAACATGTGGGCTGCAGTGAGGTTAATTTTGTAATGACGTGTGTTTCACCCTCATAGTCCCAGGCTTACTGGTATGTGCTGCTCATTCATAGATGGTCCCTGAAATCTCTGTTTTTCTTCTTTCTTACAGAATGCTTAGAAGTCAGTGCCAAGTTAAATGTCATTTGATCAGTACTTGGGAATGGTTAGTGGATGGTGACAAGCTATTTGGGTACTACACCTGTCCCAAAGTCATAAATCCTTTGTTCCCAATTCCTGTTCCCTTATGTCCCACCAGAGGGTGTGTTTGGCTTTGGATTTCTCTCTTAAGAAATTAGTCACAGGAGCGCCCGCGTAGCTTGGTTGGTTGAGCATCTGCCTTCGACTCAGGGTCATGATCCCGGGGTCCTGGGATCTAGCCCTGCATCAGGCTCCCTGCTCAGTAGAGAGCCTACTTTTCCCTCTGCCCCTACCTCCCGACCCCCACTCATGATATTTCTTGCTCTAACACTCTCTTTCAAATAAATAAAATTAAAAAAAAAAAATAGCCACAGACAGTTTTCTCACCAGATATGCCAGGTTTCCCCATTGATGAGCCTCAGCTCTCAGAAAACCCACCTGTACATTACGATGTTTCTTTAAACCCATACTCTTAGTAACCAAGAATTCTGTGAGAGTAGGTTTACCTGCAGGGATTGATTCAGGAAATTAGGAACTTACTTGTGATGAGAGATTTGGACTCTTTGGTGATGGATGACGAGGGAAGTGAGAATTCTTTAGCAGGTTTAAATTGAGTGAATCAAAAATTGGTTGGTACTTACGATATGCATAAGACTACTGGGGATGGTGTGTTTAAGAAAATAAAAAGAGGAAGAGTGGTTCTTGTCCTTAAGGATCTTGAAATTAAGGTGGAAAAATGACATTTGGGAAAAAAAAATCACGTTCAATTGTAAACTATAATACAGCCAACACAATGTGATAGGGACTATGCAAGGAAACCATTATGATTTATTTTGCTTATTCCTTCGCTGGCTTGTACTTTGTATACCATTTACATTTTAAGCTTTTCTTTATTTTTGTTTTTTGCATGCTTAGGACCCCAAGTCTACCTCCAGTCACTGTTCTCAGAAGTCTAAATTTGTATCTTCAGTTGAGAATCAGGATTTACGTTTGGAAGGGAAATTAAAATTGTTTTTCTTCCCCTCTGTAGTAGACTCTCCATTGAGCATTCTGATGTCAGAGCTACCAGGGTGGGTGAAGGAGTTGCAATAATTTTTTTTAATTGAATGTCATATTAAGCTTATCTTCCTTGGTCTAAAATAGCAAAATAGATAATTACCTATTTTCTTATCTCTGTTCTTTCTTAGTTGGCCTTTTCTGATATACATACATGCCTTTGCCTCTGACCATTCCTTCCCACAGGCAGCCATAGCGATTTCTCTTTTTGGTACCCTTGTTACTACTCAAGTACTAAAATTTAGTTTATCATGTTCCAATCCCTAACCTCCTTAAAAGACCATCTTTTGTACTCTTTACACGAACTATATTCCTTAGAAATGTACTCTGTTTCTCACATTTTAGGCAGCTGGCAACTTCACACAATAATTAGTCTTGTGCAATTAGAAGTTGGGTGTGAAAGAATGCCCAGGGGGTACTGGTTGCTGGGGATACCTAATCATAAACTAGGGTCTGTAAGATCTTAGAGTTTATAAGACTTGTAATATATTGTGAAGTGATTTTTGTGATCTGTGTCTCTTAATACTGGATTATAAGATCAAGGCTCAGTGCTGTGCAGAGTAGTAGACATTCAACAAATGTGTACTCAGCAAACACTAATTGTAGACTTCGTCTGTGTAAGACATGTCTTAGGCAATGTATGGGATACATGGATAGGACTATCTGCTTCGAGAGATTTAGAACAGAGACATAGAAAAAGGAGTGAATTGTTAAAATGCTGATGGAATGCAAAGAAAACACTAATTCTGATAGGAGTTACATAAAGTAGTGTAATCTGATAGGATGAGAGGACGAGTGGAGTCATAACAATTGAGTTGGTCTTGAAAACTAATGGGAATTTTCAGTTCAGTTTTGTCTTCAGTGGACATTGTTAATTGTGCCTTCCTCATGCAGCTGAGATTGCCTGAAAGACTATGGTCTCTGCTTATACAGCACACATTGTGGGAAGTACAGAAACATCTGCCAAAGTTTGATCAGAGCCATCGGTAGTGAGAATAGGGAATAGACATTATAACTAGCCAGATGGGGAACTCCGATCAAGCTTGTTTTCTAAGTTTGGATGCTTCCCATTCCTCCTGACTTTACCAGCTACCAGGGGTGTTGTTCTATTAATTACCCCAAGGTCTGCCCCTTCTTGAACATGGGCATAATTTTCTCTTGTGCCTTGCCTGAAAAGTGGCAGTTATGTGCCTAGATTCTTAAATTGGGCCTCATGTTGATTATATCTGGACTTATGCTTCCAGCTTTCACCACTTCATTATATGGAACACAATTTTCTCCTACACAACTTATGACTCTCCAAAAGTTTATCTTCTTGTTTTTAGGATGACTATATTTGCTTTTAAAATTTTATGTTTTTTTTCCTATAATGTATGTGATTGATATAAGATGAGAATAAAGCATCTAATGTCTCCATTTATCCTGATAACAGAAATCTTAGCAGGGTGATCTTGGGTGAGTCTCTAAGTCTCTCTGAATCTCACCTCTAAAATGGGAATAATAATAGAGATTAAGAGGAATAAATAAAATAATGTACAACACTTTGTGAGTGAATGCTAGTTTTTACATTATTAATAGGAAAAGTTAAAGGACCGGAGGCATTAAAGATGAAGAAGAGAGTGGGAGAGTATGGTAACTGAAAGAATAGGAGTTTGTGGTTGAAGGGAAGGATAACAGAGGTCAAGATTTGCAACTTTAGGTATCACAGTATGTTGAGGCAATGTATACAATCAGTCTCTGGCATTCCTCCTTCAATGCACTACATGGTTTCTCTTATTATTGTATGATATGGGGACTAACCCTTTATCATTTATTCATTTGTTCATTTATTCATTCATCTCAAATATTTATCTACCTATGAATATTTACCTACTTCATAACCAAAAAATTTAAATAATCATCCCCTAAATTCCTCTTGCAGATTTGTGTAATCATGAACTTGAAATTAAATCCTTATGTATTTTGTATGTTAGAAAAATGACTCATTTTAGGCTGCTATACCACCACTTCATTGATCAGTGAGAGATGATGAAAAGAGATGCTCAGCAATACTGATGATTTTTAATGCGTAGCATTCAAATTGGTTTTAAAAACTAGATTTATTTTGAGGTTATCATTTAGAAACAACATTTATTCATTGGTTTATATAAATATATGGTACAAAAACTCTTGTTGATACACAGTTAAGATATTTATGTATAATACATATTGTATATTACCTAGAGATGATTTGATGGCTTTAACACAGAAAACAAAGTCAAATACAAATGAAAGTAGTTAAAGAAAAACGTTTAATAATGATTATATTCTAAAAGTATTAAAATATCCAATATAGGAGTTTTATTTTAACTGAATTTTCATAAATCCCTCCCAATATAATGGATGCTTTCTTGAATTGCAAAGATGCCTGATCTTTAATAAGTTCTTTTAACATTTTTACAGATAGATGCCTTAACATCAATCACATACTCTGTAGTTTGACAGAGTTGCCTTGTAATCAAGCTATTGTCATCATTCTTGCTTAAATAGCTGGAATATATGAATTAGCCTAATTAGGATAGAATTAGGTTAAACCTGATTTGGGTTGACAAAAAGCCCTGCAGGTATTCTAAAAACAAAATTAATTCAGGGATTCAACATCCTTATTGTTAGTTCATAACAATATACATAGTTACATAGCATTTTATTTAAGATTTTATTTATTTATTTATTTATTTATTTGACAGAGAGAGATCACAGGTAGGCAGAGAAGCAGGCAGAGAGAGAGGGGGAAGCAGGCTCCCTGCTGAGCAGAGAGCCCGATGCGGGGCTCGATCCCAGGACCCTGAGATCATGACCTGAGCCGCAGGCAGAGGCTTTAACCCTCTGAGCCACCCAGGCACCCCTACATAGCATTTTTAAAAGCATACACAAAAGCTTCAGAATAAAAGTAGACACTCATGACATTTATTTTCTGTTTACCAGATTAGGGCACCTTTTCCTAATCTGTAGCATTTAATAGCATTTTAAAAAATGCACTAACGGAAAAAAATCCAAGCATGAATGACTGATAAATTCTATCATCTAATGAAATAAAATTTATTAAAGATGACTGGTGGTGCCCCTTTGTCCACATCTGTTCAACACAAAATGTTTAGGTTGGAGAAGAATGTGGTTTGTGGGAGCCAATGAAAAGCCAAGAAAAGGCTATCAACCAGTAATTAATGAAGTGTACATTAACAACATAATAGTGAATATTTACAGAAAACTTACATATGCCAGAAACTGCTCTAAGTACTAAGAATTTAGCAAGAGACAGCTATATATTGTTCTTAGCCCACAAGTAGGTAGAGAGGCAGGCAGAGAGAGGGGGGGAAACAGGCTCCCCGCTGAGCAGAGAGCCCGAGGCAGGGCTTGATCCCAGGACCCTAAGACCATGACCTGAGCTGAAGGCAGAGGCTTTAACCCACTGAGCCACCCAGGCACCCCTAGAGCTAAAATTTTGATTGACTGGCAGATCACTAAGCTGTTAGTGGTTCAGTCACTATACTGGTTGTTGGATAAGATGCCATTTTCAGTCGTGAGGTTCCATGATTCACTCACATTGAAGGGTTGTAGGGAGAGCATTGATCAAATTACCAAACAGGAATAAAAATACTTATTCAGAAGCTTTCATTTACATGTTCAGTGAATATTTACTAAATGCTTACTACATATCAGACACTATATTTAATCCTTAGGGCTCTAGCTTTTACAATAAGTATGGTGAGTTTTGGAATATAAGTCTTTACTTTGACTTCTCTAGTTTCAAAGAAGCACATTTTGCCATCAAAATATACCCAATTATATAATCTCCAAAAAAAAAATAAGGGAAATCCAGAAAGAATTAGACAACAAACATAATGAGACAGATAATATGCCCTATGCCAACATAGATTGCAATTTATGTGGTTAACAGTCTTCTATAATAAATTTCCTAACAAACGTAATTCCCTGAAACATATTTTTAAGTTCAATTTTACAAAGAAAATTTTGGATTTGTTATCAAACAATTTCATTATCAGCATTTTTTTTGGCCATTTTTAAGAAACAGATCTAGAGGCCAACCTCAAATTGTGATGGCATAAATAAGCATTGCTTAGTATTTTATGACAACTCATGTAAATAGTTACCAAACCCTCTCTTTTATCTAATTAACAACATGTAATGGTTTGTTGTGAGACTTATATTCTTAAAACATATGTGATAATAGATTTCCATTGGAATTTCTAATTCAAGTGCTAAGATACACATCTTCTGACTCCTGTTAAAATTTTCGGTCAAGGTGCATTAAAGAATTTATAGTTGAGGCTTATGATTCTCTTGCTCACTGGAGTGAAGGGGAGGAATAAGGAATATCACCCCCTTCATTTATTGGCTGTAGATGAAAACCAGAAATCAATAGAAAGGACTAAGCCATGAGTTGTTTTACAACCCACATATATATTCATTCATTCATCCCATTTATTTGACAAAGATTTAAAAAGTATATGCATAAGGCTAATTGGGATAGCCCTTGTCAAGGAATTCAGAGTCATAACTACATTTTCAATATTAAGATCATGTTCACTAGCGTTTTCCACATCCCACAATAGGATCTTGGACCCCATAGTTAATGAAAAGGTCTTGTTAAAATCTCTTAAAATGTTGTAAGTATATTATTAGACGACTAGGCCATCTAGAGGTGTGCACTTTATTCAGTTTCCTTTGAAACTAACAATGGTATAATAGCGCTCCAGTTGATTTCACACAATTACTTTGATTAGCCATTAAAATGTATTACAGTTCGCTTCCCGCCCCCGCCCCCGCCCAGGGGCCCCCCAGGGGCCCCCCAGCACCTCTACGGGACACTTCTTCGATAGCAGCTCTCATG
Source organism: Procyon lotor (assembly GCA_028646535.1). Classification (NCBI taxonomy): domain Eukaryota; kingdom Metazoa; phylum Chordata; class Mammalia; order Carnivora; family Procyonidae; genus Procyon; species Procyon lotor. Next base: position 61,187,263 of record CM053613.1, read on the forward strand.
GGGAGTGGGGAGCTTGGCTCCCAGCAGGGAGGGGCCTCGTGGCCCTCAGCTCCTGCCTCGCCTGCCCCACCCCGCCAGTCCCACCCCGCTGTCAGCCTGACAGCGGCAGCCCACGGTGGCCTGGAGGCTTCTGCTGCCCAGGCAAGGAACATTATGAGCGCGAGCTTCCACGGGGGTACTGCTCAAGCCTATGTGCTCATGGTCAAGGAGAAGGGCAACCACTGAGCATATTGCTTCACCAAGAAAAAGGATTGTCGGCATGTAGAACATGTAAGCAGGCATTTTACCGCAATGTGGTGTCAGAAGATTGACGCAGGCACAAGCTGGAATGTTGTTTTTTGGGAAAACTGGAATCTCTCAGAGACTATAAGGCTAACTGCAAGGATTCTGGCCAACCAGAAAATCCACCCAGAGAAAGCTCCTTCAGAGAAATTGTTAGCTATGAAGGAGTTTGCATCACATCTGGATAAATCAGACAATGAGAAGAATGGCTAGTGGTAGGGTTTAATGATTTTCTGTCCATATCGCAGGGCTCCTTCCCAGTTCTGCACGTACAAGCAGACACCCATGGCCTGGTACATCACATTCAACATGTACACATTGCTGTCCTCAAACAATTAAAAATAGAGCTACTCTATGACCCTGCAATTGCACTAATGGGTATTTATCCCAAAGATACAGATGTAGTGAGAAGTAGGGCCATATGTACCCCAATGTTCATAGCAGCATTGACTACAGTAGCCAAACTGTGGAAAGAGCTGAGATGCCCTTCAATAGATGAATGCTTAAAGAGTATGTGGTCCATAATACACAATGGAATATTACGCCTCCATCAGAAAGGATGAATACCCACTTTTGTATCAACATGAACAGGACTGGAAGAGATTATGCTAAGTGCAATAAGTCAAGCAGAGAAAGTCAATTATCATACAGTTTCACTTGTGGAGCTTAAGGAGTAACATGAAAGATATTAGGAGAAGGAAAGGAAAAATGAATTGCGGTAAATTGGAGGGGGAGACGAAGCATGAGAGACTGGACTCTGAGAAAAAACTGAGGGTTTTGGAGGAGAGGTGGTGGGGTGATGGGTTAGCCTGGTGGTGGGTATTAAGGAGGGCATGTATTGCATGGAGCAATGAGTGTGGTGCATAAACAATGATCTTGGAAAACTGAAAAAAATAAAATAAAATAAAATCACCGGAATGAAAACACTTGCCCTTAAACCTTACACGTAACTTACCTGGAAGTTGGTCTTAATCTTTAATCTTAATTACAAAATAATTTTTGAATTTTTTCGCCCTAAGAGGTATGGCATGGTTTCATACATTATCATATACTTTGGATAGATTGAATTTTAAAAATGTGATTCTTGGGGCGCCTGGGTGGCTCAGTCCTTAAGCGTCTGCCTTTTGCTCAGGTCATGATCCCAGGGTCCTGGGATGGCTCCTGTTTGGTGGGGAGCTTGCTTCTCCTTATCCTTCTGTCTGCTGCTCTGCCTACTTGTGCTCTCTCTCTCTCTGTCAAATAAATCAATAAAATCTTTTTAAAAATATGATTTTTCTCCTTTATTCTTATTTTAAGGTTCTTAAGAAATGTGAATGATGAAAGAGAATTAGAAAAATAATGATAAAAAAAGTCTAAAATGTAACATAGTTACTCATTGTTTTAATTAATAGATCTTATTTTTAGAGGAGTTTTAGGTTTATAGAAAAATTATGCAGAATGTACAGAGAGTTCTCAAAAGCCTTTTTCTCTATTGCACCCCTTCCTTGAAATTTATCCAATTATTAATAGCTCCTTTTAGTGGGGCACATTTGTTATAATTAGTGAACTGATAATGATATATTAGTATGAACTAAGGTCCACAGTTTATTAGGGTTCACTCTTTGTGTTGTATCTTTCTAAGTGTTTTGACAAATGCATGGTGCATTTTGACAATTTTGACAATGCACCATGTATTGACCATCACGGTGTCATATGGAATTGTTTTATTGCTCCCCAAATCTGGTGTTCCATCCCTCTCTTGCTCTCTCTCTTTTTGAAGATTTATTTATTTTAGGAGGAAGAGGGGCAGAGGAAAAGGATCTCAAGCATACTCCTCACTGAGCATGGAACCTGGCTAGGGGATTGAAGCAGGGCTCACCCACGAGGCTCACCCATGAGGTTCACCCATGGGGCTCCATCTCAATGCCCCTGAGATGACCTGAGCCAAAATCAAGAGTCTTACATTCAACCGACTGAGCCACCCAGGTGCCCCTGGTGTTCCAATCTCTTAATCACTCCCTCTTTTCCTTGTTCTCTGTGAACCCTTGGCACCCACTAATCTTTTTACTCTATCATTTAGCCTTTTCAAAAATGTCATATAGTTGGAATCATATACTGTAGCATTTGCAGACTGGCTTATTTACTTAGCAATATGCAGCTAACGTTCCTCCATGTCTTTCCATGGCTTGATCACTCATTTCTTCTTCTTCCTTTTTTTTTTTTTTAAGATTTTATTTATTCATTTTAAAGAGAGACAGAGACAGCACAAGCAAGGGGAGAAGCAGAAGGAGAGGGAGAAACAGACTCCCCACTGAGCTGGGAGCTCAACTGGAGCTCAATCTCAGGACCCTGAGATCATGACCTGAGGCAAAGGCAGACTCTTAACCATCTGAGCCACCCAGGTGCCCAGATAGCTCATTTCTTCTTATGATTGAACAGTGTTCCATTGTATGGATATACCTCAGTTTGTACATTCCCCTATTAAAGGACATCTTGCTTCCTTTAAATTTGGGGCAATTATGAATAAAGTTGCTATTAACATTTGTACACAGGATTTTGTGTGGACCTAACATTTCAATTCATTTAGGTAAATATCTGGGAGTACAACTGCTGAATCATATGGTAAGACTATGGTTAGCTTTGTAAGAAACTGTCAAACTGTTTTCCAAAGTGGCTATACCATTTTGCAATCTATTAGCCATAAGAGTTCCTGTTGCTCTACACCCTCAGTGTTTTAGATTTAGCCATTCTAATAGGTATGCAGTAGTCTCATTTTTTTAATTTGCAATTCCCTAATATTTGATGTTGAGCATCTTTTCATATGCTTATTTTTCATCTATATATTTTACTTGGTGTGATATATGTTTAGATGTTTTGCTCATTTTTTAATTGGGCTATTTGTTTTCTTATTGTTGGGTTTTAAGAGTTCTTGATATATTTCGTATACAAGTCTTATCAGATTTGTGTTTCATAACTGTTTTCTGTGGCTTTTCATTTCTTAACAATGTCTTTTTCAGAGCTGAACTTTTTAATTTTAATGAAGTCTAAATGACTAATGCTTGCTTTCATGGATCGCACTTTTGGGGTTGTTTCTAAAAAAGCCTTCACCAAACCCAAAGGCACTTAGATTTCCTACTGTATTATCTTCTAGAAGTTTTATAGTTTTGTATTTTACATTTAGGCCTATAAAAGATTTTGTGTTGATTTCTGCATAGGGTGTGAGTCCCATGTCTAGATTTATTTTTTGCATGTCTGTCTAGTAGATCCAGCATCATTTGTTGAAGAGTGTCCTGTGTGTATTTGTCTCTGCTCCTTTGTCTAAGGTCAGTTGACGATATTTGTGCAGGTCTATTTCTGGGTTCACCATGTTATTTCATTACTCTATTCGTCTGTTCTTTTACCAATCCCACAGTTTTGATAACTACAGCTTTATAGTAAACCATGTGATGTTAATTCTTTTAATGTTCTTCAACTTCTGGATTATGCTGGCTCTTCTGATACTTCTGCCTCTCATATAAACTGTAGAATTAACTTGTCACCATCCACAAAATAACTTGCTGGGATATTGATTGAGATTGCATTGAATCTATTTTTTTTTTCATTGAATCTATTGTTCAAGTTCCGGAGAACTGAAATTTTGATGATAGTGAATCATCTTCCTATTCTTGAACATTGAATATCCTTCCATTTACTCAGAACTTTTTTGATTTTTGTCATCCGAGTTTTCCAGTTTTCCTCATATAGATTTTGTACCTGTTTTGCTGGGCTTATATTTAAATATTTAATTGTTGGGGTTAGTCCTAATGTACATGGTGCTGTGTTTCTAATTTCAAATTTCAGTTATTCACTGCTGGTGTATAGGAAAGAAATTGGTTTTTGTATATTAACCTTGTATACTGCAACCTTCTAGCATCATTTGCTAGTTAGTTCCAAGAATTTTTTTGTCAGTTCTTTCAGATTTTGTGTATAAGTAATCATGTCACTTGTGAGCAAAGCCCGTTTTATTTCTTCATACCCAAACTGTATGTTTTACTTCATTCTTCCTTTATCGTGTTGGTGAGAAAGGAGTGGTGAGAAAGACACAGTTACTTTTTAAAGAGAAAACATTTTATTAGTTCGTGAATGTGATAGTGGAATTAGGCAATGTAGCTCCATACTAGATTAAAATATAAACGTTCAATCAGTAGGTAGCCAAGCCTCTTTTAGAAACATTTTAGAGAAAACCAATTTAAATTCACTCTATAAACAATAACTTTTGACTGATATAGTAGATCAAAATGACATTTTTTTCTTTTCTATTTAAGTCAATGTCCATAAACCATATACATCAATTGAATAGGGGGGATCCTTCTTTTATCAAGTACAGAGCCTCCAGAGGAAAAGAAAGAAAGAGAAAAAAAAAGCAAGAAGGAAGGAAGGAAGGAAGGAAGGAAGGAAGGAAGAGAAAGAAAGGAAGAAAGGAAGAAAGGAAGAAAGGAAGAAAGGAAGAAAGGAAGAAAGGAAGAAAGGAAGAAAGGAAGAAAGAAAGAAAGAAAGAAAGAAAGAAAGAAAGAAAGAAAGAAAATTCCATAAACTCCCCCTTTCCACACACACGGGAACATATAAAACATGTAAGATATTTTCCTATTTTTTTAATTCAGTTCGAAAATAACTAAAAAAATCAAACATTTAGTGAATATTATGGAAAGAAATAGAAGGAGAAAGGAGAACCAAAGGAAAGGGAAAAGAAAAAAAATTTTGATCATAGTTATGGACTACCCAGATTCCACTGCTGTATTAATATTTTTTTAATGAAAAAACAGAAGAGATGAAGAATAGAAATAGAAAAGATGGCATACCAACCTGTTCACAAAACGAATGCACACACACATTTATTTGACATTGAGGTTTCAATCATATTATGACACAAGTTAATGGGGGAGACAATTACAGTGACACACAGAATCACTAGAGGGGAGGCATACATTTGGAGCAACAGAGGAAGAGGGAAATAATAAACATCTGGAAGGTAAATCACACACACACACACACACACACACACACACACACACACACACACCTTGAAGCTCCATACAAAAGACAAACGCAGGTGCCCCTGGGTGGCTCAGTCCTTAAGTGTTTGCCTTTGGCTCAGGTCATGATCCCAGAGTCCTGGATCGAGCCCCACATCGGGCTCCTTGCTTGGCAGGAAGCCTGTTTCTCCCGCTACCATTCCCTCTGCTTGTGTTCCCTCTCTCGCTATGTTTCTCTTTGTCAAATAAATAAAATCTTTAAAAAAAAAATAAAAAAAAGACAAATGCATAT
>CM053613.1:61192927-61232958 GCA_028646535.1 Procyon lotor
TAATTTTTTGACAAAGAAAACACTAGCCCAGGGGTGCCTGGGTGGCTCAGTCGTTAAGCGTCTGCCTTCGGCTCGGGTCATGATCTCGGGGTCCTGGGATCGAGCCCTGCATCGGGCTCTCTGCTCAGCAGGGAGCCTGCTTCTCCCGCTACCATTCCCTTTGCTTGTGTTCCCTCTCTCGCTGTGTTTCTCTCTGTCAAATAAATAAAATCTTTAAAAAAAAAAAAAAAGAAAAAAAAAAAAAAAAAAAAACACAAGCCCAATGGAGAAAGTTGTGTGTGTGTGTGTGTGTGTGTGTAGTTTAAAGACATTTTAAATGGAGCAACATCACCATCTTGTGGTGTTTCAGAATAATGATTCTAAAAAAAATAAAAAAAAAAGAATAATGATTCTGCTTTTTAATGACTGAGTTTACATAGTTCTAGTTAAATATAGCTAACTTGATTATTCATGAGAATGGGGAAAGTAATTACACAGCAAATTGAATCTATAACACCTCAACACATTCAATTTTTTCTTTAAAGCAAAACTACTTTAATGGAAGAGTAACATCAGTAACTGGTAGGTTGCTTACTGCTTGACAGTTGGTTGCTCCCTGGTTGCCTTCACTTTACCAGCTGCAGAATGAGCACCAAGAAATGATCCATTTACATACATTTGTATCTAACTTTTCTTAAATTTATTGCAGACATGTTTCTTTTTGTATAAGTACTCTTGCTACTTTCTGGCACTCTACAATGTAATAAAACAAGGACCACTACCAGCCCCCTGCCCCCCTACTCCTCAACCACCCCAATGCTTGCTTTGCTAAAGTCCTTTCTCGAAGAGGACTGGAACCTTTTCAGCTATGTATAAAATGGGATAAAGGCTGTAAAAATGCATGCTTAGAATGTAAATATATTGTCTGTTCTATATTTAACATTTTTCATTACTGATACGATTCTTTAGCATGCGAGATTTTATTTTTAGTCAATCTACTAACATTCACTCAACTGGCTCTGGTGTGTCCAAACTGTGTAACTAAAACATAAAAGTAGAGACTATGAGAGACAGTTCCTATTCATCAGATGCTTACCGTCTAATCCGGGATGTGGACATATACACAAAAACCACATTTAAAAAAAACAAGGTTAACCCCCCCCCAAAAAAACCAAGGTATCATGATCCCATGGTCCCCAGATCAAGGCCCCACTCAGCAGGGAGTCTGCTTCTCTGTCTGCCCCTCCCTCTGGCTCTGCTCTTTCTTGCTAACTTTCTCTCTCAAATAAATAAAACCTTTGAAAGAAAATTAAAAATAAATTTAAAAAATAAAGTAACACATAAATAATTTTGAAATGTCACATCGCATTTTGCAGCTTACCCCCTCCCCCATCTTTTGCCTTATTCAGCTGATCTGATAAACTCAGCTGAGGAAGGATTTGCTAGGCACTTAAGATTTCCATAATCCTTAGTGACATGAAAGATAAAAGTAAAAGATATTGGGAAAAAAATTCAAGGCTTTTATAATCTAGTTGGAATGATTTAAAAAAATGTCTTAGAGAATGTATATGCCCACAGCTACATGTAATATACTGAAGTTTGAATGGAAAGAATGGGAGTTTTGGGGTTTTATCAGGTTCCTCATTCACATTTTAAATACATTTTTTTTTTTCAAGATTTTACCTATTCATTTGACAGAGAGAGAGAGAGAGAGATCACAAGTAGGCAGAAAGGCAGGCAGAGAGAGAGAGGGAAGAAGGCTCCCTGCCACACAGAGAGCCGGATGTGGGCTTGATCCCAGGACCCTGGGATCATGACCCGAACTGAAGGCAGAGGCTTTAACCCACTGAGCCACTCAGGCACCCCTTAAATACATTCTGAAATATGAAGATAAGATAAAGAAAATTCAGAAACTACTGAAGGAAAAAATTCATAACACCACTTCATTAGTCCAAGTGTTTAGTATTTTAGTGTTTAATAGTTTTTTTTCCCCCACCTCAGGGTTTAGAATCCTTAAAAACCATTGTGTAGGAGACTGGCTGAAGAGCAGAAGATCATATGTAGAAATTAAAGCAGGGCAACTAAGATCTTTACTCTTTCTCTCTCTCTCTCTCTTTTTTCCCCCAAAAGTCAAATTAGAAAATACTTACAAATGAATCTGATGAAAAGGCTCAAGTCTTTCTTAAAGAAAACTACAAAATAAGGAGAGGAACATAAAATAAATCTTGATTAAGTGTACATTCTCGGGTGCAAAGTCATAATACTGTAAAGAAGTAAATTCTCATGTTAACCTACAAATAGAATACAAATGATCATTCAAACTCCAGCTTTCCAAAGTGGCTCTAAAGTTAATTTCAATAATTAAGTATAAAGAAGAGCTAACATTTTTTTCTCAAAAAAAAAAAAAAAAGAAATGAAATGGGCAAAGCAAATACACAATTAAAATTAAAATTGCCCGATGTTGGCAGAGGAAGAGAAAGACAGATCAATGAGATGAGAAAGTCCAGAAACAGACAAGTTATGTAGTATAAGAATTTTGTATATGATGAGAGTATTATTGCACATTAGCGAGGAAAAAATGAATTTGACAAACACTTTTTTGCGGTGATAACTGACCCAACATTTAAAAGAAATAAATTTAGATTCTTACCCCATTCTATGCATCATCCAATTTCCAGATAGATCAACATTTTAGCTATTAAAAATTGAAATAATAAGATTACTGGAAAAAATAAATGAATAATTATATAACCTGAGAATGGTAGACTTCTCTAAATGTGACCTCAAAGATAGAAACCAGCGAACAAAATTTGGTTGATTTTATTTACTAATTATTAATATTAGTTGAATGAATAAACATAAAAAAATCTGTGAACTTTTTGGAAAGAGAAATGAATGGTGAAAAATTACAAAAGGTATAGGAGGCCCACTTATTCTAATGTCTTTCATGCAAGAAATCTTTTCTCTGCCACAAGGAGGCAGGCCAGAAGCTACACATGCAGAAGCAGGGTGACTCCATGGGATTGACAGAGGACACCTGTTAATGTTGGAATTCCTTTTACTTATTCCAGTCTTCAGTAATGTTCAGATGCAGAACCTGGTTTGTGCTGTGATAAAGAGAATTAATCAAAACCTATATCCATGCACATAAGGAGAAGAGAGAGCCGTAACTCTACCTGAGCCTCTCCAGAAAGTCTTATGTAATTGACATGGGCACCAGCGGTTTTAGAAGCTGCTCTTATGATTCTAATGTACAGCCAGATGGAGAATTGCAGCATTTCGAGGCTGGTGTGAGGGAGGTGGTGCAGCAGCTCTGATGTGATTCTATGGGCACCTCATTGTTGGCCGCAGAGCCAGCGGTGTCCAGGGGTCCTTGGAATGAAGTATAATTGCAGTCCAGACTTAAGAAAGCACTAGCCAGGCATTGACAAGAGTGCAAATGATATGCTTCCTGGAGGGTATTCCAGGGAGAGGGGACCCAAGACCTTGCTATTATGATCATGGTCTTTCAGGTTGCCTAACAATTCCTGTGAAGAACCGTTTTCAGAAAGACATATTTAAGTTCTGGGGGTCTGAAGTCACATGAAATATTCATGACTATACCTGATAGCAATTAAAGATACTGCCAATATTTGTGATGTATACCTGAGTAAGAAAGATAAGAAAGTCTGAGAACCTCCCCAGATAAAAGGATAATAAAAGAGACTTAGAACAATAAAACATGGAGATAATGGAGTGGAAAACAAGTTGCTGTAAAGACTACCACTGAGACAATTGATGAAATTTGAATATAGAAAGTGGAATACATAATAGTGTTGTATTAATGTTAAATGTCTTCATTTTGATTAATCGCATTCTGGTTCTGAAAGAGAACTTCCTTATTCTTAGGACTGAAACATGCAAGCATTCAGGAGTAAAGATGCATAATGTCTCGTTCAAATTGTTTAAGTAAAAGGCACATACATATAATGTGTAGAGAGAGAATAAAAAACAAATGGGGCAAAATGTGGCAATTGATGCATTTAGATAATTGGTATATAGGGATGCATTTTCTTATTCTGATAACTTTTCTGTAAGTTTGAAAGTGTATTTTAAAAAAGTTACCAAAGAAAAGAAGACAATAAAAAATAAAAAAAAACAAGCCCAAAAAGAAGAGACTTAAAAGGGTTTGATATATTATGAGAGAAACCAGGTAGGGCTGGCATGTGTGGAGGGGCCACAGGACAGCACACACTGAGGTTAGATGCCACTGTCACTGGCCACGATTCGGAGTTTGCATTTAATTCTAACTGGAAGTCACTATAGAGTTCTGAGTAGGGATGTAACAAGGTACATTTTACAGTTAATTCCAGTGTACGTGCTTCTGATTGGAGCTGCTGAGGCTGCATGTCAGTCTCTGAATAACTCAATCACTGTATCTATAGGAAGGAGGAAAAGGAAGAGCAATGAGCCCTTAGCAGCAGAGGGGGGATGGAGGTAAAAACCCTATGGGGACCCTGTGGGACAGCCAGAACAACAGCTGTCACTGGGCACACTGTCTCATGCCCTGACTGCCCAGCATACCTCGGATCCTGACCCCCACTGCCTGCCTTCATTTCACTCTCCCAGCTCTAGAAACGTTCTAGTCACATGACAAATGATCCCACATCCAACACCCAGAGCGACAGCAAGCACTTACACCATCTCTAAAGGAGACAGCCTCTCTGGTTTCTCTATCCTGTTCCATGGCCAGCATCTTCAGGTGACATTAATTTCACCAAGTTGGGTTTGAATATGGTGCTTCTTGATCCTGCAGTTGAAAGCTAAATGACAAAGTACATACTGGAAGGGAAATGGAAAGTTCTTCAGGGACTTAGATATAGAGTCTCCTCCTCCCCCAGAATGAATGGCTGTGCCTGCACCCGCAGTAACAGGGACTCCCTTCCAGCAGCCCCAGCAACCCCCTCCCCACCAGCGACTGGGTGATGGCAGCTGGCATTGTTGGACGACCTTCAGCTTGTTGGCAATTATACTCAGGTTGTTGGGTGCTTACATCCTTTCTATTTAGACTCCATATCCTAAGCTTCTCATGATTGCCTCTTAAGGCTATAGAGAGTCAGGATCCCTCCCTTGGGGGACAAGGACCTGTGGTATGTCCTGGATATTCGGACTTCTCTCTCTGAAATGATGAGAGAATGCAGATTACATGGCTCTTAGTTCCAATCCTTGATTTTCTGTTTTGTTTTGTTTTTTCCCAGTAAGTCCAGTTTTTTATAACCTTACACATGACCCTAGAATTTGTCCTTATCCAACTTTAACTATAATAAAAAGAAAATTCCTGTTTTATAGAACTGCAGTGATGTTGCCCTTTGATGACACAGGCACTACATCTGCTGAGCAGGTATATCAAGGATCTATCTCCCTGCTTCCTTAGTGAGCTGATTTTGTCCATGGTCAGACCTACTTTTTCGGCTTCTGAGTGCCAGGAGAATGTGCCTGGTCTGTCTACATCCACGGCAGCTCCTGAGAGTGAGGCAGATGAGAGAATTCCTGTCTGGAGGTACAGAGACCCCTCTCTGTTTTGTCACCCAACATATGGTCTCCTTCTTGTATCTGAACCAACGTGAGTTCACTCCTTGGTGAATCAGAAACTGTACCCGGTTAGGTTGTCTCACAAAGAAAACTTTTATTTGAAGCAAATAAGGAGATCAGGGAGAATGGCTTCCAAAGCTGTGATGCAGAGAGAGAAAGAGAGAGAGAATGGGTTCCTTTTGTTTAGGGTTAGGATGAACATTTAGATGGGCAGCCTTGTCATCCTGTGTAGAGGTGGGCATAAGGTCATGCATGAGTCTTAAGGAAACATGCCTGTACATACACTGTATATTATGTAAATAAGCAGAGGCTCCTCCCTGGGGCGAGAGTTTAGTATTATAATGAGGTAAAGGTAATTGTAGGTCATCCCAGAGGTCACCCCATGGTCCATCTGTGCACCTGGGAGTCAGGTTTAGCTCAAAGGGGCCCCTGGGAGATTTATCAGAGCAGTTACCAGCATCTGGTGGGCATGGGGGTAGGGTAGGGGTTGAGGTGGGGGGTGGTTTCAGATTTCTTTTGTCTGAGTCAAGGGGAAAGCCAGAAAGAAGAGCCAGAAAGAGAGAAGGGGAAAAGGTAAGCCAAAGGTTAGTGAGTATAAGCAGCTGGGCAGTAAGGCCAGGTCTTGGGATCCAGCTGGTGACATTCTGATCACAGAACCTGAGCTCTCGAAAGGAAACAAATCCCATGTACTTTGGGTACGCCCATTCCACCCTTTCTTCTTCCAGCTAGAGTTGGGCATGTGACCCTAAAAACCAGGGCTGTCAGACTCCTCAGAACTCCTTTTCAGAGGTCTTGGGGAAGATCTTCTTCAACAGCTGTAGCTGTTAGGCTATAGGCTTGAGGCCTGGGGTTCTTGGGGACCCCCATGCCCGCTACGTGGAGAAAGTCTGAGGGATAGTATTTGTGCACTTTATCTAGCTGTGCCTCAAGCCAGTATTAATTCTAGATTTTTCAGCTGAGTGACCTAGAAACAAAACTGAACCAAACAAAACCCCTTTCATTGCTTAAGCAACAGTCTGTTATTTGCCTGCAAGTGTCCTGCCTAATTACACTAGGACATCACTGCTTTAGCTGAAAACTTTGTTGGCAAGTTTAGAGGAGACTGGGAATTGCTTTAGAAGTTGAACAATTACAGGACCTTTTTGGCCAGGTTTGGATTTTCCCTGGCAGTTAAAGTCCTTAACATCCAATCAGTTTGCCAGTGGATGAGATTCTGAGGAGCCTCATTAGTTTGTAACAAAGGCCAGAAATCTTGCTGAGTCATGATCCTAGGATCTGGACTCCTCCTTTGAAGTGTCTATCTCTTAGCAACAGGAAATAGGCACTCCCCACAGCCGAAAGACCTCCCTTGAATACTTTTATTTTTGTCCCTGTCTTTAAAACAATGAACAGGAGGTGGGAGACATGTAGATTGCCTTCAGCAAATGCATTTATATTTTTTATTAAAAATTAAAGGAAAGGATATTTTTCCTGTACCTATCCCTATCAGAAAAATAATTAATTAAAAAGTTGGAGCATAGTAAATAATCTTTTCAGTTTATCTACATTGTTCTTGCTGTTTGTTCTAAAAGCCAAAATTTTATATTTGAAATGTCTATGATTTTTTTTTTTAAAGATTTTATTTAGGGCACCTGGGTGGCTCAGTTGGTTAAGCGACTGCCTTCAGCTCAGGTCATGATCCCGGAGTCCTGGGATCAAGTCCCATATCAGGCTCCCAGCTCTGCGGGGGGCCTGCTTCTCCCTCTGACCTCCCCTCTCATGTTCTCTCTCTCTCTCAAATAAATAAATAAAAATCTTAAAAAAAAAAAAAAAGATTTTATTTATTTATTTATTTGACAGACAGAGAGAGAGATCACAAGTATGCAGAGAGGCAGGCAGAGAGAGAGGGGGAAACAGGCTCTCTGCTGAACAGAGAGCCCGATGTGGGGCTCAATCCCAGGACCCTGAGATCATGACCTGAGTCGAAAGCAGAGGCTTTAACCCACTGAGCCACCCAGGTGCCCTGAAATGTCTATGATTTTAAAAAAGTCCTTGATTCTGATTAAAATTCTCTAATTAGGCATTATAATTTCTTTTACTTTTATGAACCATGATGTTATTATTATATAGCCTTTTTCCTTTGAGTTCTGAAGAGCCTTTTAAAAATATTTCATTTCTGGGGAAGTGTATGAATGGATTGTATGTAGAAATATAAAGATTGTTGTTCATATTGAAGCGGGAGAGTGAGGTTCTTGTCTCACGGAGTTGAAGAAAGACTCTCTCCGACAAAGGAGAGTGAGTAAAGCAATAGAGTCTTATTAAGCCAGAATACAGAAAAAAGCTCTCAGGAGTGAAAGGAGTCCCGACAGGGTTGCCAATGAGGGCTTATAGGCTGGTCATTTATTGAGAACCGACCAGAAAGCTTATGGCCTTGAGTTTCCTGTGCCATCTTGTTTTGAGCATGGACTATTGATAACACTCTTAATGACTTAATTCTTTGAGATTTGGCCATTTTCTATGATATATTGTAGCAGTCAAAGAAAAATACGCCTGACCATCAGAGGCTAGGTGGTCTGTTTCCTTATCTCTTGTTCATGCTGGCTTAATGGCTTCTGCCTGCTAGGTATAGTCTCAGAGCCCAGCCATGGGCCCCCTATCTCTTCCTGCGTATACCTTAACCCTTTCCTTACTCAATATGATTTAATACTTACTTTTTATTTTTTAGTTCTATTTTTTAAGATTTTATTTATTTTAGAGAGAGAGAGCGAGAGCACACACACATAAGCATTGTGGGGGAGGGTCAAGGGTGGGGGAGAAAATCTTAAGCAGATTCCCCACTGAGTGTGGAGCTGGACAGGCGGCTCAATCCTATGACCCTGAGCCAAAATCAAGAATCAAACACTTAACTGATTGAGCCACCCAGACGCGACAGATTTAATACTAATTTTTTAAAGGTTAAACAGTATGAACTTCATTAGAAAGGAAAAACAGGTCAATAGTTTAAATAAGAGGGATCAGCTATAGATAAACTATTGAGAAGTAAATGGATTTATTCACAGATGGTTTCATATTAAGTAAATTGTAACATATTTACTAAAATCATTTTTAGAATTGTTTTCTTTGCTAGTTGGTTTTGAGTCAACTTCGTAGCTCTTATGATTTCCAGTTAGTAGCAAAACCTACTTTAGGAGCAAGACAGAGCTTGCCTTAAGTAATCCTCAAATAGAAAACTCTAATATTCGCCCCTCCCCCCTTTTGAATCTCTTTCACCAGAAGGAGAGCCGTTTCTCCTCTCTCTCTTTTAAAGTATTTTATTTATTTATTTGAGAGAGAGTGAGCGAGATAGAGAGAGAAAGAGCAAGAGAGAGAGAGTTAGATAGCAGAAGCCAGGCAGGGTGGGGGTGGAGAGGCAGAAGGAGAGGGAGAAGGAGAGGGAGAGGCAGGCTCCCCACTAAGCACGGAGCCCGACACAGGATTTGATCTTAGGACCCCGAGATCACAGCCTGAGCTGAAGGCAGATGCGTAACTGACTGAGTCACCCAGGCGTCCCTCATTTAGGGGCTCACCTGCCAGGTCAGGCCCGCCGAAGATAATTTCTCCTGTCTTAAGATTTTGAACCTTTATTTTATGTACATAATCCTTCACAGCGGCACCTAGATTAGTGTTTGCTTGAATAACTGGGAGAAAGTTTGCAGGCACTGGGGCAGCGTGGGGCTGGGTCTTGAGAACCGTCTCAGAATTCTGCCTGAATTTACAGCAGTGGAACGTACCATGATTCGATTTCCTAAAAATCCGTTTAAAAAATATGACTCCCAATCCAAAATGAGAGGTTAGTGGGAAGCCTTCATAGCTATTTTAAGAGGGAGCTAAACCCCCGTAGTTCAGATTTCAGCAAAGTAATGCCTCTCTCTGTGTGGACTTCACCCCAGTGTCTTTCCCATCAATGTGCGACACCTGCTGTCCCCTCTCCAGCAAGGCGCCCCCTGTAGGACCGCCTGCTGGTGCTGTTTCTCCCGCCTCACACGAGCTGCACCTGGGGTGTTTATGAAAGCAAATCTCCGGGACCTGTAAGCACAGCCCTAGCTTGGAGCAGGGGAGGGTCCTCACTCGTGTTTTTCTAGCCTCACATATGGCTTTGTCCTCCCAGGAAAATGCCAGTCATTCCAAGGTAGCAGCACCCTCGTCAGCCCCTTTCTATCATCTCCACGCCCTCCGGTTCAGAGGCAGAAATGCAGTCCCGAAGGGCCAGCTGTACTCCGAATCAATTCCCTTTATCTCTCCGGAGGCTAAGCTGCAGAAACTCTCCTTGTGTTCTGCCAGCTACTTAATCTCTTTGCCTCGTTTCAAGCTTCAATATATTCTTTTGAAAAAGAATCTTACCCAAAACCTCCCCGAAGCCAGCTGGCAGCAGCAGCTCCGCTTCCCGGCGTCCAGTGCTCTCATGAATGTTCATATCGTTGTCTCCAGTCATTAAGAAAGTGTTCAGTCATGTGCCATACCCTATTTAAGAACACAGGGAAGTGTGTGAATTCGCCATATTTCTAGTTAGCTGTCATCCCTCCGTGGGATCACCTCATGCCCAGAGATTCATTCCTTTCAGAGTCAAGTTTATTAGTTATTACTGCCTTTTTTTTAAATGGGTCTTCTGCCTCCGTGGTGAGTTAGGGACTGCTGTGTACTTCAGCGGTTCCCTTGATCCTCCCCCCAACCCCCTGCATGGCCCCAGCTATTTTTCCCTGAGTCACCAGATCTCAAGTCTATGAAGTGTGCCTCAACCAGCCAGGAGGAGTGGTCTTGTGGGAGGGTTCTAGTCCCAGATGTTCTGGGTTCAAATACCAGCTCTTCTGCCTACTAACGCAAGTCATCTAATATTTCTGTGCTTTTAAGAGGTGCTGTTAGTGTGACTGGCCGGTGATACGTGCTTCGTGTGTTAGGTGTTATATCGAGCCCCTCCCCCTCCTGCGTTGAGGGATAAGCCAGTTGGTACACTTCTTTCCTTTGCCTCAAGAACGGGCGGAGCTGGGTCAGGGGGTGAGGTTTCTTTTACTTTCAAAATATATCCGGAATCCAGCCACTTTTCCCCATCCGCACCCCCATCCGCTCTGGTCCAAGCCTTCACACATGCCTTACCTGGACGTCCTTACATCTTGGTTCAAATGTCTCCTCCGCAAAGAGATTCACCTTGGCGTTCTCCTCTCTCACTCCTCGACTCCCTTGCCTGGTGCTGCTTTTCGTTTTCCCGTAATTTCTACACATTCTCTATTTCGCTACACGTTGTATATTTAGTAGGACCCCTCGTTTCCGTTTCCCCGGGCTAGGGTCGAAGCTCCACGCCGGCAGGTGGGTGCTGGCCTGTTCTGGGCCGTCTCCCCAGCGCGTGGACGAGCAGCACCCAAGGCAGAGAAGGGGCTCCGCAGCGTTGGCTGAATTCAAGAACGAATAGAGGTTTTGCTGCGGGAAGACAGTGACAGAAAGATGGCTGTGATGGCAGTTTGAAAGCTGCTGTAACACGAAAAGCGATGTGGAATCGGAAATGAGAACAGCGTGAGTCAGAGAGACAGAATGCTGCAGAATGTGTCAGCAGAGCGCCGTCTGAACCTCCCGGGTTCACGTTCATCTTTGCAGGCATATGTAGATATAGCCGCTGCCATCTAGTGCCCGCCCCTGCCTGATCACAGGTGCTGAGTACATGCATCCTGAGCGACTCACGGTCAGCTCTGTCATTGTCAAAACTCAGGTGTGTGTGAGGGAATCTTAACGTCTGAGGAGAGGGAAGAGGCTGGGACTGAGGGTCGATCGGAATTACAGTTTTCACCCAAGAGGGCTCAGCGGGCAGATCTCCCGTGGGCTTTGAATTCCTACAGACATGGATCTGATTCCAGTGCTGTCATTTTTGTAGCTGTGGGGCCGTGGTTACTGTGTTTGAGACCTCAAACCTTCAACGTCCTCTGCTGCAAAGTAGGGAGAAGTGATACCTGGCTTAGGAATATTATCCCAAAAATAAATAATTTGGTGGAAGTATGTGTTTAATAAATATTAGATATCGTTGATTTTGTTGTTGTTGTTGTTGTTGAATATACATGGAGAACTTAGGCTTGATTTAGATTTATATTAGCCTTTATTTCCACTGTGGGCTGAATTATTTCCCCTGAAATTCATATATTGAATTATTAATCCTCAGTGTGACTGTATTTGGAGACAGGGCCTAAGAGGGGGTAAATAAGGTTAAATAAAGTCTTAAGGATGGAGCTCTGACCTGATGGGACTCATGAGAGGAAACACCAGAGAGTCTGCTCTCACTTGCCCTCGGTCACGTGTAGACAAAGAGAAAAGGTAGCCACAGCAAGTTAGGAGGAAACTCCTCACCCCCCACCCCCGACCTTAAACCAAATAAGGTGGTAACATTGATCCTGAACTTCCCAGCCTCCAGAACTGTGAGAAATAAATTTCTGTTGTTTAAGGCACCCACTCTGTTGCATTCTGTAATAGCTGACCGAGCCGATGAAAACAATATTCACAGATTGAAATTTAGGTAAACCTTCAGCTTGTAGTCAGCATGTGGGATAACACTGGGTGGTTCCAAATCCTGGAGACAGATATTTTTCAAGGTGTGTGTATCATACAGACTCTTCCAAGTGGATAGAAATTTCAGAAAGAGCTCTTACTCCTGCAGAAAACTGGACTGCTGCTTGGGATTTGCAGTGGAAGAACCAGCAATGAGAAGAGAGCCCAACTCTCCATATTCAGAATTGCTCTAGATCACAGATGTTAGGAGAGGGCAAAAGTGTTGGAAATACTTCTTTCTTAGTTCGTGTCTTGTTGATGAAACAGATAGTACTGAGCCTACAGATAAAGGGCACTAGTGTTCAAAGCTGAGTGGGGCCAAGGAAGGTGAGGGCTGATGAATCATCTTTGTCTACTAAGTGTTCAGCCCCAATAGGACTTACAGAGGTTTTAAAGGCAAAATGTGGTACCACCACATTAAAATGTGGATTGTCTTATAATTATAGGCATAAAAGATATTTACATTCCAAAAAAAATATATTTATATTCCTACTTCATCTATAGTTGATAGAACTGACAGCGATTGTTTAGCTATGTCTAATGGACTAAATTCTCTAAGATAACATTGAGGGATTTGTAAAGCTCTTTTATGATTACTCTCTGGGCAGTCCTATAAAATGATTGTCTTTTACCCAAGGTTTAGGTCTAGGTTGTGGTCCTCAATGTGCAGTCTTTATTTTTACCATCAGTGTATTGATTGTTTAGCATTGATAATATTTTCTGCAGCTCAAGAGATTTATCCTCCTAATTGGATATTGTTATTTCCCTTGCTTGGGTAGCCAGAATATCTGAATTTGCCCCAATTAGCATTGACTTCTTTGGGTTGATAAAGAGCCCTACAAGCTAAGTCATGATATGCATAAACAGTAAACTTAGTTTCCTCAGGAGTCAATATTTTTCCATTTGGTTTATGACAATTTAGAAAGCTCCACAAAACCTTTCCCAGAAATAATCCTGAAAAGTCTTCAAAGCATAAAACACACACACGTAAAACATATTTACTACAATATGGAGATTCACTTAAAACCATTTTAGTCAATATCCTTTCATGTAGGAGGTTTAAACTCTCCAACTATATTCAATAGATATAGTTTAGTGAAAGCAAGTATTGGCCATATTTCAAAGCACTGTTGAACAAAGCAAAGTCTTTGGCTTTGGGAGCCCATGGATTAATGAGGGGAGAGATACAAGTTTGATAGCAATTATAACACAGTGTGAAATCTGCTAAGGGAGAGAGAGATTAACGGAGTGCTACAGAAAGGAAGAGGAGAGACATTTAACTCAACATAATCGAGAATGTCATAGAAGTTTTCTTAAATATATTATACCTAAGATGACCATTGAAAGGTAAATGGAAATTATCCAGATGGGTAGGGAAATGCTGGAAGAAGAGTAAGACCTTACAGGCAGAAAGAGCAGCATGATCAAAGGTCAGAAAAAGCAGGGTGTATTTGGGGAAACTGTATGTTATGAGGGTAGAGTATTGCAGGTGATGAGGCTGAGGCCAGACCATGGAGAATCTCACATCTTAGGATGTTTGGGTGAAGAGACACCATGTATTTTAAAAAGTGGAGTGTTGTGATTATTTTGTACTTTAAAAATGTCTTATTCTCCTGAGGAATAATAATAGTATCTACCTATCTTTTCTTGTTTAATCCTCATTATAATTTGTGTCTAGACGAGTATTTGTAATATATTGGATTCTACTAAAAAGTTAGTGGTTTTGATAGAGCTACCCTAAGACCCAGCCATTGCACAAAGGATACAAACATGGTGATCTGAAGGGGCACATGCACATCAATGTTTATAGCAGCAATGTCCACAATAGCCAAACTACGCAAAGAGCCCAGATATCCATCAACAGATGATTAGATAAAGAAGATATGATCTATCTATCTATCTATCTATCTATCTATCTATCTATCTATCTACCTATCTATCTATATATCTATCTATATCTACACACAGTGGAATATTACTCAGCCATCGAAAAGAATGAAATCTTACCATTTGCAATGACATGGATGGAGCTGGAATGTATTATGTTAAGAAAATAAATCATACAGAGAAAGACAAATACCATATAATTTCACTCAAATGTGGAATTTAAGAAACAAAACAAATGAACATAGGAGAAGGGAAGGAAAAATAAAATAAAATGAAAATCGAGAGGGACACACATGTTAAGAGACTCTGAACTCTAGGAAGCAAACTGAGGGTTGCTGGAGGTGGGTGGGTGGAAGGATCAAGTAACTGGGTGATGAGGCCGAAGGAGGGCACGTGATGTAATGAGCACTGGGTGTTATATGTAACTGATGAATCTGAATTTTACCTCTGAAACAAACAAACAAACAAACAAACAAACAAACAAACAGATAGTGGTTTTGTGCTATCTATCCCCTTATTTACCCTTCTTAAATTTTATTCACAGTTGATTTTCAGTTATTCGTGGTAACTAACAATGACAGGGCAGATGTTGTGATAACTTATATAACTTTATCCATTTATTAGCCTGAATTTTACCAGTTAAGTCGGAACATGTTCAAAGAAATTATGTGGCTTGCTGAGAACTGAAATCAGCACTCTTCCTTGTCCACATTGAACAACACTGGAGTAGACATTGTTGAACAACACTGGAACAGACGTTGTTTCTTATCATTATGTTAATTGGTGCTGGGACCAGGCAAAAATAACTTAGCTGTTTATTTCAAGAAATGCTTGCTCATGGAAGAAAATCCATCACAGGAAAAGAAAAGAGAATCAATGAAACAGCTTGCTCATCAAGACTTGTTTCAAGACCTCTGCCCTCTGTCTCTACCAATCCAACCTGATTTTAATAATAACAAAAAAAAGTCTGCTCAATCTTAACCAGTTTCCAAGTAGTTTCCAAACTCACGTTAAAACTACCCAGCCACAACTCTAAAACTCTGTAAATACTCTGTCCTAATTTCTCATTTTGAGACATTATTAAGAACGAGGTAGTGTTCTGCCCTTACCGGCCCACAGATTTTTCTAGTGTTTTTACTGGGAGAATGGACAGTTACTATTCTGTTGTAAATTAGTTTGACATTCTACTGTTGGAATAGAATTTCCTCCATGGTATTCTGATGAAGGTACTGTGGCGACATTGCCTGACAGTGTCTAAAGGCTTGGTGAGAGCTGCTGGGTAGATAAGACATAAATTTATGAAGTCATTTACTTTTTTGCAGACACAATTTTATCACATGATGAGCAGTGAGAGCTGGTAGCCGTGTGGAGATGCTGAGTGGCGGTGAGAGTACGGGAGTTTCCTCTTTGCTGCTAAAGTGGGCACTTCTTTCCCTGAACTGTGCTAAATGCTAGTATATTTCTGAAAAAGAGCAGAAGAAACGTTTACCCAAGGCTGTTCCATACTTCTCTATGACTCCTCATTACTATCACAATAAAGTCCAAAATATGCTTCTGATGCCTTTAAAACCTGACCTCTTTACTCCTCCATTTATCTTTGACATCCCTCGGCTGCCCCCCTGGCCCCCGCCCCCCATAATCTTCTATCCACACAGATTCATTTTGCAAACATACTAGGTACTTGGTTGTCTCTGGGCTTCTACACAGGCTGTTTCATTCCACATTTAACTGGATAATATCCTCACACTTCTTTCCTATTTCAGGTCGGTTATTGCTTCCTCTGGGGATCATTTTATGAACATTTAACACTATCCCAGTGCCCCTCCTATCTAATCTCTTGGGGCGTTCTGTGGTCGTGCTGGTAGAGGACTCATTAAATCATTGTATTATAGTTAGACTTCACTTGGCTGTCCCTTACCCCCTCCAGTAAGCTCCTGGGATAGAGATTATATATTATTTTTTTCTATGTGCTTCCCATTTAGCGTATGGCCTGCATAATAGATGAATAATAAATATTTGTTAATTAAATGAATAAACACTTGTGTGGCTGCCTCTAGAGACCTGAAATCCCCTCTTTTCTCATCCCCCGGTATCTGTGCTGGTCTTCAGATTGTTTCCTCCTATGGGACACTATGCCGGATCTGTTAGTTTTAAGAATTTATATCACGTGTTGATTTTGCTTCCATGAAACACATTTTTTTTCCTTCATTGATTTTATGTGTCACAGGGTTGCTTGCATTCTAGCTGGTTATAGGTCTTGAACTAGGAATTAAATAGCAAATATTAAAGCTGCAAACACTGAGAACTATTTATTTCATGTGCCCTCCCTCATTTAATTCTTGTACTCTTGCCGCATATAATCAATAAGATTACACATTGGAATCACTTCCTCTTGAATACGCAAACTTGTTTTTTGTTTGCTTTTGTTTTTAATTCTAGTTCTTGGCGTACAAAATTACCCTGGCCATCTTGCTTCATGACATCAGCGCATAAGTCCCTTTGGTCTTTAGTGTTGTGCCTTCTTCCCACGGAGCCCTCACCCTACCTTACTTCCACCCAAGGGGTTACTTACCATGGAATGACTGGGGCTGCCTGAATTTCTCCAAGACCTCAATGCTGTTGAGGCCAGTTCCTCGAAGTTTCTTAAGCGTCAGCGAATGTGTGTAAGAACCGAACACAAGGCAGTGAGGGGACCTGAGCAGACCTGCGTGTTACGGGGCAGGATCAATACCTAAGGTGCCAGTCATCTTGGGATGACTGCATGAAGCAGTGCAGTCCTGAGGAGCAAGTCCAAGTGTTGGGGTTTGAGGAACACCAAGAAGTCCACTTGCTCCAAAATACCTTGTTCATCAGCTGTCACAATTTCTAATGACCAGTGTTTGAAAACCATGTTTTATTTTATTTATTATTAAATTCAATTAACTAGTGTATAGTACATAATTAATTTTCGAGGTAGTGTTCAAAGATTCATTAGTTGCATATGACACCCTGTGCTCATCAGATCACGACCATCTTTTAAAGATGACGCAACTTCGTATTAATGGTACCTACTGTAATTTCAGTGGAACTGACTTTATTTGTTTTTAAAGGTTTTATTTATTTATTTGACAGAGGGAGATCACAAGTAGGCAGAGAGGCAGACAGAGAGGGAGGAGGAAGCAGGCTCCCTGCTTAGCAAAGAGCTCAATGCGGGGCTCGATCCCAGGACCCTGAGATCACGACCTGAGCCGAAGGCAGAGGCTTTAACCCACTGAGCCACCGAGGCGCCCCTGTGGAATTGACTTTAGAAAGGTGAAGGGGAGTCTGGATGTCAGATCCAGCTCTGAGGATTCGAACCATAGAGCAGACCTCTGGAGAGGAGACATATGTTCAAAGACAGAATTCAGATACTTTGACGCAGGTATACTCCTGCGTCAGTGGAGTCAGTGGAGCCAATTTATATTGGCTCCCAGTCCCAATCCCCATTCAGGACCCTAGACCCCTCCTCTTCCCTCCACTGTCTATAGGAGATTCTCTATAAATTTCTCTGTCAGTTAAAAAGAAGAAAAAAATAAATTTCTCTGGCAGTTTCTTTTCTATCAGTTCTGTCATTTCTTTGTCTCCTTGGTTGCCTGGCTTAGAAATCCTCATCTCCACTGTGTCCAAGGCTATAGCTGATGTGTCTGCTGATTGCTTCCTGCATCCTGGGGACTCTGACTTATATACTATTTATGCTGTTAGCTCTATGATAGATTGTGCATCAGCACAGCTAAGGCAAGGCTCTAATATCTGATAAGGCTTTACAAACAGCTGTGGGATAAACAAGGGAATTGGCAACCCAGAGAGCAACTTACAATTGCTAAAATGTGGCCACTTGCACAACTTCCAGACTCCATTTCATCCTTGCTGGTTACTGTGTTAAACCTTACCTGTGCCTATCACAAGGTCTATCAAAAGGTTTCTCTCCTTTAGGGCACTCAGAATACATACGGTTTTAACCCTCTCTCGGGCAGATAAAACCATGACACTAGTTCTGGTCAATGGCTTGTGAATGAAGGCAGGATAAGGGAAGTATCACGCAGAATTTATTTTGCAAGCCTTTGCCTGTATAAACAATTTGATTTAAAAACATATTACAAAATTCATGGGGTCATGTAAGGTATTCATCAATGAAAATTTAGAATAATGGTTATAGAAGTAGATAGATATTTGATTATTGCCCAATAGGTGCAAATGAAGATTTTTTTGTAGTGTTCAGACACCATGTCTTTTATTTTTCTGTCCAAAAATTATCTTCGTTTTTTTTATTATTATCAAATGCACCATTTTTTGGCTAATATCCTATCTCCCACTGGGAGAAAAGGGTGGCAACACTGTTATTACTTACAATGCTCTGACTCTTTGCAAGCTGTTTGTATTGAAACAATAGAGACTTTCTTGTCTCTGTGGTTCTCTGGTTCCAGGTGTTTATGTCCTCACTCCTGAGGCTGCATTACTCATCCTGTGGTTCCTGAATACTGGCTTCCCACGATTCTCTCAAAGATTTTTACTAGTTTTCTTTTTTCTTTCTTATTTATTTATTTTTATTTTTATTTATTTATTTGACAGAGAGAGAGAGAGAGATATCAGAAGTAGGCAGAGAGGCAGGCAGGGACAGAGGGGGAAGCAGGCTCCCTGCTGAGCAGAAAGCCCGATGTGGGGCTCGATCCCAGGACCCTGAGATCATGACCTGAGTCGAAGGCAGAGACTTTAATCCACTGAGCCACCCAGGCAACACTCTTTTTTTTTTTTTTTTTAAGTGATGGTGAGCACACATGCAAGTCTTCCCCGTGAGGGAAGGAAAATGTGAATAATCATTCATTTTTGGTTATGTTAAGTGTGCTGTTTAGTTCACTTAATCTTCCACCCATGTCTTCTCTTAAATTCCTTAGGCTGTAATCTCTGCTTTCCTAAAATGTGATCTCTTTCAATGTTGACCACATCCCTGAATTTCACACACTGACCACATCAGGCAGCATGGGTGAGGGGCTCATGGGCAGAGTGAGAAGAGCAGTCTCATTCACACAAGGAACATCTGGTCCCTCATCGGGCATGTTTAAGACAGAGCCGGAAGAAGGGGTTAGCACCACAACAATTGGAGGCAAGAGAAGACATCGGCTGGAAGAGCCCATCGGTGTTGGAGAGTGATGATTTAAACATTTGCCCTTGATGGAGAGAGGCAATCCCCACAACTTACCAAGCTTCTCTGTCATGTAATGCTGAGCCTTCAAGAGGGGCGACATCTGCTCTGCATGTCAGCAGGGGGTGGGGAGGGAGAGTGGTGTCCACAGAATAAAGGATTCCTGCTGCCCCCCTTGGGTGCTATAGACTGGAGGCAGTGTTGCAAATTATATACGGACACATGAGAGCTGAAATAGGGGCTCAACATGGTTTCAGCCCAAGGGATGGTGGGGGACAGATGGTAGTTCAGAGCAAGGGACTTCTTTTGTGTCCGGTGTGAGTGAGAATCACCCAAAACGAACCTGTCCATACCATTCTGGTGGCTCAACCCCGTGTGATTCCATAAAGAAGAACCATGCAGCTGGCAGGAACAATCAGGCTAATCTTGAGTGATAGGGTGAAAGCAGGTGGCTTGCTGATCCATGAGGGGCAGGCAAGTAGGGTGAGAGAGAAATAAACTATTTCTGTGTAAAGTCTCTAAGGTTTTTGGTCACCACAGGAAAACCTAGTCTACCCTGACTAATGCAGATCCTATACACTCGCTCTTCAGCCACGAGCCCGGCTCCCTACTTAATAGTTCTCGCATTATAAGGCTGCATTGGAAACTGCATGAGTAAATACACATATAGCACTTAGAAAGGTAGATGTGAGCTATCATTTGCAGTCACAACTAATTTTGTAGCGAGATATTTTTCAAAGGTACATATTTCACATAGGTCAGTCCCCAACTGTAGTCGAGGGCTCTTTCATGTGACTGGATCAAGACCTGCCCTTTGTGTTCTCTTTCCTAGTTCTATACCTGATTTTTCTACAGTGATAGACGATGGGAACTTTTACTCCTACTTGAGAGAAAATTCCACCCTTTACTCTCAAGAGAACAAGCTACCCCTCTGGTCCAAATAGGACCACAGTAATTTAACATGCAGGATGTATATTGAAATCTGATTCACCAGTTTTGGGGTCCAAAGTGAGCTTCCCAACTCTTCATAATAACAACTATAAACGTTAGCTGAATGGTTACTGTTTGCCAGGCAGGCAACCTTCGAAGTGCTTTACATGTGTTCACTCATCTGTCATCCTTATGCAACCCAATCCCGCGAGCACTGTAGTTCATGCTATGGACTGCAGGCTGATTACTTTGTCCATAGTCATGGAGCCACTCAGTGTTTGACCCACAATTTCAGTGTGGGCAGTCTGGCAGTCGAGGCTCTTAACGACTTTACACTGTTTCTGCTTATTCTGATAATAAGCTAACTTGAGGCATTTACCTCACTTGCTTTTTTTTGTTTTTGTTTTTAATAGTCGTGCTTCTAGAAAGAGTTGAAGGTCAGAGATGAGGTCTGTGCTGTCATCCTGTAGTCTTCTGGATCTCAGGATCAGACTTTAGAATTCTCAAGAACACACACACACACACACACACACACACACACACATTTCCTCAAGTGCATTGGGTGAACTTTTGCCAACAGGTAGTCCCAAGTCTTCATTGATTGAGGCAGGAGGTATTTATCGAGTGTCCACTATGTGCCAAACACTGTGTCGGGCATAAGGACAGTGAACAAGAGGAACAAGCTCTGAAGGAGTTTCGAGTCTCAGGAACACTTTACAGCATTCTAATACGTTTTCACGACTCGTACTATCCAGGTTTCAGGACACCTTGCCACAACTGAGAATCTTTGTACATTATCAGCATTCTGTCCATGTCTTTTTGTTTGTTGTAAATCATTTGGTATGAAGTATAGGTTTCAAGTTAAATTCTGCCAGTGGAACTGATGAGGGGTGGAGAATAACCCCAATGGCAGAGAAGAGGGACTTGTAGGCTGGAGTGGGCTTGTGGAAAGGACTTTGTGTGATATGTACCAACCACAGCACAAGGTAAGAGGAGGAGGGCAGAGC
The DNA here is from genome assembly GCA_028646535.1 of Procyon lotor. Lineage (NCBI taxonomy): Eukaryota > Metazoa > Chordata > Mammalia > Carnivora > Procyonidae > Procyon > Procyon lotor. Next base: position 61,214,003 of record CM053613.1, read on the forward strand.
CTCCTCTCTCATTTGGCAGAGTGCCAGCGTGAGAGCATAACTAACAAAAAATCAACACAATCCCCAAAGCAACACATGAGGGTTTAATCCTGAGAAAACTTCCTCTGGGTCATTCATTTCAGCCATTGAGTCTCAGAGCCTGGCATCAAATTTCAGCCAGAGACTGGCATGGGTGCTTCTGCAAACCGTCCTGGAGAACCCATGAATTTCAGCATTGGTGGGGCAGGGCTCTTGGTCACCTGAAGTGGAGAACTCTTGGAGTTCATTTGATGTCCTCTCAGTATCTGAAGGACAAGAACTCATAGAAGATACTGTGGACCACTATTTTTATTTCCCCCTTCAAATCACAAATATTTACTAAGCCTTATCTACCAGGCACTATACTAGACAGGGCCCATAGAACAACAAATAAAATGTAGACACTTTTTTTTTTTTTTTTAAATGTAGACACTTTTTATAGAGCACCAGTCTCTTGGGGTTATGAGATTGAGTCCTGCATCAGGCTCTGGGCTCAGTGGGGAGTCTACCTGACGATTCTCCCTTTCTCTCTGCCCCCCTCACTTGTGCACACATGCTCTCTCTCTCAAATAAAATAAATATATCTTAAAAAATGGTGTCAGAGGAGGGTACCTCTTCTTAAGAGGGAAGTTGGAGTACAGATGGAGAACAGAACTCTTGAAGTCTTCAGATGGGGCTAAATTATATTTTAACATCATCTTATTTCCAAATTATGCCTCTTAGCTGATGTAGCCTTGAGAAGAGTGACCATCAAATATGATCATATATCCTCTTGATTGATGATCACAAAACAGACAGGGTCTCTGTCTTTTAACTTTCTTTGTCATTGCATTCCATTCCACACCCTGCTTGCTACTGGTAATGTTAGCATGCTTCTGATTTAAGCACTATTGACTTCATCTGACCTCTGCACTGAAAATAGATCTTTGGTCAAAAGAAGGTAATGTGAAATGGGGCCCTCATTTGATCCTTATCTGTTGGTATAACTGGTGTCTATTTATTTCCAAGTGTTTTGTATGACCAGCCTATTTTAAGGACTGACTCTTAAATATGCTTCAAGGAAAGTAAAACTTCACAATTTAAAAAAATCAGAGAAATTAAAAAAAAAAAAGGATAAGGTTGTAAAGGGGTAGGGGTTGAGTGACTAAATGAATTCAAATGATTCTCTTTACCAGAATAAGGGAAGCTTTTCCTTCCTAAAATTAACTTGGTTGGGGATGTGGAAGCATTTGTTTGTTAAAAATTAGCCTTTCGTGAATGGAGTAGGTGAGACGTGGAGTTCTAGTAACTTGGAGTTAATAGAACTATGGGCAGAACTGATGGCAGGGGAGATTCTGGAAACGGAGATGAGCTAGAGCGGTTCACACTTTGTGAGAAAGAATATGGAGTCAAGTGGAGCAAACTGGCTAAGAGGAGGAAGACTCTAGAGCCAGACAGAAAGGTATTAAATTTCTGGCTCTATTTTTTAATCCCAGTTATGTGTGCCAAGTTACTTTACTTATTTAAGATTGGTTATATAAAAATATGTCAATACTCAGTAACATTTCTTGAGGTAGGATAGTCATTCTTGTTGCATTAGATTGTGTGATGATTCAAGAAATAATGAATCATGTCTGCCACATAGTCAGTGCTTAATGAAGATTAGCCCTTTACTCTTTACAATGTTGACCATCATCAATGTTGCTAAGTGAACATAGACTTCCTAGTGCTCAGGCTAAGAGAGGAGTAGGAACAAATACTTCACATAAATATGCCAGGAGGGTGAGCCAAAGAAGAAGCATGTCTGTGTTTTTGCCCAGGGATTCTGGGAGACAGGAACTCTTTCTTCCTAGACTAGATCTTGAAAGAATGTGAGGCTACCATTGTGACAGCCAGCTTATTGCCATCAGGAAAAATCCTAGAATTTCTAGGAATAGCCCTGAGGAGTAGAAGGTATGATGAAAGAAAAATCAAGAGATAGATTCTCACTCGAGATATTATTCAATCTGTGAGTCCAGTCATACCTAAAGATGCCACTCCCCTTGGATTTCCTAATTCTTGAGTGTAAACATTTTGTTTTAGCCTCTTCGAGTTTTCTGATACTTGCAACATGAGTCTATACATATAAAAAAAAGAAGTCACATCTTTTAATTTTGAATAAAAAGAAGAATATTCTCTCCCCTCTTTTCCTGTTTTGGATGCAGATAGGATAGGATACCTGGAGCTGGATTAGCTAGCTGTCAGCCATGAAGCAAGGGGTGAGGGGAAAGTGAAGAGGAAACACCAGCATCTCTTTTCTGATATTATGGAGTCATAGAAATAATACCAATCTCACTGTTTGTATTAGTTTGCTAGGGCTGCCATACAAAGTAGCATGGACTGGATGGCTTAAATAAAATAAGTTTATTTTCTCACAATCCTGGAGGCTAGAAGGCCAAGATCAAGGTGCTGACAGGGTCCATTTCTTTCAAGGCCTCTGCCCTTGCCTTGTAGATGGTCATCCTCTCTGTGTGTCTTCACATGGCCTTCCCTCTGTATGCATATATGTGCTAAGCTCCTCTTGTTAATAACCAGTCATGTTGGATTGGGGCCCACCTTAATGGCCTCATCTCAACTTAAAGACATTCTCTCCAAATCCAGTCACGTTCTAACGTACTGGGGCATTATGACTTCAGCATATTAAATTTTGGGAGAAAACACTTTAATTGCAGATAAGCAACATCCACAATTGTCATCATATTTGGGATTATTTTATGAATATTTTAGCAGCTAAATGAGATGACTACACATGACTGGAAGAAGCTCATTCTAGTTTCTTTTCCTGCAAATATTTCTTTTTCTACCTTTTATTTCTGCAAATTATTTCTTTGGGCTTATTAAGAGGCAGGCTATCACCTCATGGTTTGATAAAACTCACAATCTCGAGAGAAAGGCATTTACAAAAAGAAGCTGTTTTGCTTCTGAGTTCAGGAATGCAGATTATGTTTCTCCTTCATTTTTTTTTTTTTGAAAGAATGATTTTCCAGAACTCCACATCATAAATTTAGGGCTTTAGTGGGTTAGAGAGACCACAGGAGGAGAAAATATTATCTTAAAAATATTTTATTTATTTATTCGAGAAATAAATAAAGGAGGGAGTTGGGGCAGAAGGAGAGGGAATCATAGGCAGACTCTAAGCTGAGTGCGGGTCAGCGTGGGACTAAATCTCATGACCCTGAGATCATGATCTGATCTGAAACCAAGGGTCAGATGCTTAACTGACTGAGCCACTCAGGCACCCCAGGAGAAATTTTTTTAAAAAAAGCAACCTAGACTAGGCTTCATTTGAATAAAATGAAGTGCCCTTCATAAGGGCAAGATCCCTGTCTTACAGCTGAAACTGACCAAGAGAATTAATTACAGCTTCTGCCAATACCAGGGCACTTCCTAGCTCCTGGATGCCAGAAAAATCCACTCCCCCGCCACCATACCATTCTGCTCAATCCTGGTCTCTGATTTGGTTACTGCAAAGGTAGCGGTTTTCAAGTATACAGTGGACACATTGCCTTTTTGGTAACTTAGAGAGCACCTGAACAGATATGTCTCATTGTCTCAAGGGGTTGAAAACTTCTGCAAAGGGGAATCTAGGTCTGTCAGGTGAAAAGAAATATATCTCCAAGTGCTGAACAGAAAATCCAGGGTATAAAATATCATCCATGACTTGTTTTCTAATAGTTTCATTAAAAAACAAAACAAAACAAAACACCAAAAAACCCCAAAAAGAACGAAAACATAGTATACGAAAACTGTTCATTCAGATACAATAAAGCTTCAGTGAATTTTCTTCTTCCAGGATTTTAATATAAAGCTTGATTATCTCTGCATGGGTGGGGCACCTATGTCTTTTTAATGGAACTTTTAGCTTGAGCAGGAACTCCAGGGAAGAGTGCTGACCTAGAACCGAACACACACAGCTTTCTCAGCTGCTGCATTTTCTCCAACAGGGGGCGCTTGGAGCTCACACATCAATAGCACCGCCAGCAACGTTTAAGATATCCATTTTCATTGCCATGGTGATTCTTAATTAACACATCGCATCAGGTTTTCATTGACACCCGTAAAATGAGGTGACTGTGACCTTGGTTAATAAAATGTGTAATCATTCTGGAAATATCGAGAGTTAGAAACTTGTTAGATATTTCTTCCTCGTGATTAAACTGGCTTGTGATCAATAAAAACAGAATCTAAATTGCAGATTATTGGAGCTCCATCTGGGGGTAAGAATTTTATTTCTTCTTAAAAATAAAGTTGAATATATGTTTGTGATGGTTTAAGGATAAGAAAATAACAGACTAAGTAACATTTTATTTTATCATATGAAGAGTATTAAATTGCTTGATACTTCTCATCAAATAAACACATTTAAGACACAGGGGAAAATAATTTTATAATCTTGTCGATATTTCAAAAATTCTGCCTTTTAAATTTCAGAGTCCAGATCAAGAAGCAAAATGAGAAAAAGAAATTTTCTTCTATTTACAAGTTACAACCTACAATTTACCACTAGAGGGCAATCTTCGCTTTGTTATCTTTCAAAAGCCTCGCCCAGCAAGGGCTGCCTTTCAAATGGGAATATCACCCTTAGGGTCTGTGAATTGTTTTAAGAATAATCAGAAGCACCCCACAATACTGGGCAGAGTTTTCTCCCGCTAACGCTCCTGTTGATTGTGATGTAAAGTCCTTGACTGAATCAAATGTAAGCGGAAGGATTCAGCAAATCCAGATTGCTTTAACAACTGTCCATAAAATGTACTTCATCACTATCAACGTTTCTATTCTCATAAAATAGATAAAGCACATGATTAATAAACTTGATGCTTTTCTCATGCTTTTACTTTTATAGAAGCAATTTTGCATATCGATCACTCTGATACCATATTTTTGTGTGAGATTTCATAGCACAAAGCCAAATAGTTCATTGGTTTCTTTTTATTTTTTTATTTTTCAGAATGATAAATAAATAATCGGCCTTATAAAAATCCCCATCATTGCACTGATTTTATGGAGCTGGTCTAGCATATCCCCAACTCTGAGGTTTTATGTTTGGTTTCTCTGTAGAGTACGTGGTAGATTGTATTATTTGGAAATATTTATTCCACCTTTCTCAGAATGTGAAGAAAATACTTTCCTACTTTGTTATGCTAAACTTGGTCAGTGGGATGTGAGAAGTAACTGTGCCCCTTTCAAGCAAAGGCCTTAAGTGTGATTTAAGACCTCTTGTCCTTCCTTTCTGTCCTAAGGATGTATGTGTTACGTTACATAAAATGCTTGCCTCTTCAGCCGGGGTCCCTGACGGTGAAGAAAGAAGACAGGTGACACAGAGCCTTGCTAACATGTAGCTTGGGCAAGCAATGGGTTTGTGGTTCATAGCTACTGGAGTTTTGGGGTTGTTTTTGGTGCAACCAGTGGGCTAATATAAGAACTGATATGAGGAGTAGGTTGTTGTATGAAAATAAAAATTGTTGGCAATTCCTTCAGGATAAAGCTGTGAGGGGTTGAAAAAGTGGCAGATAGTCTTCCCGAGGAACTTATGGCTTTGGCTGGAGAGACATTTAAATGGAATATTACTAGCTTGCTTTATTTGTTATTAGCTGCATTCGGTATTTTAAAAATGAAACGAATCCATAACATAACTGGCCTGTTTTCAGGATGAGGAGAAAGAGAAAACAGAAAGCCTGAAATTCTGAGATTTCAGGGTTGAAAAATGGGACTGTTTTTAATCTCCGCCTGACAAAAGATAAAATTGAGAAATACATTGAGCCCAAACCACTGATTAAGATGTAGACTGAAAAGAAATTATTGTGACCACAATTCCTAAAGGCATAATTCTGAGCTAGCTTGACAACCCCATGGTGTCCTGAAGTCTAGAGAAAAATATACATCCACCAAAGAATTGTGAGGCAGGCTCCTGGCACACAAGAATGGGATGAAATAAATAAAGAGCTAACAAAATCTTTGAAAGAGTTATACTGCTCAAAGCACTGTCATCCTCAATTAAAAGCGATCATGACATTCTGAAACAATTTGGGCAAGCAGCTCACACGGCTGCCCATTCCCCAAGGATGGCAGAATCTCCATTGTCCTCCCAGGATGCAACCACCAAGAGTGACGAGAAAAACCAAAAGATGTCCTGGAGGGTGGAGTCGAGAGCCATGGAGAATGAACGACCAGGGAGCTTCCTACAGACCACAGAACTGGGGCCCCCTCAGGAACATTCCCTACCCTAGGATAGGAGGCCTCCTAATGTTTGTCCAGCAGAATTTCAAAATTGCTGTGTACCAGTAATTGCTGAGGGCTTCTCTTCCTTCCTCTTTACTAATGGGGGGCATTTATTGCCATCATTCCGTCCCCATTCCACTATTTTACATGGCATGTTTGAATTACTTTATACCTGACTTAGAGACTGTCGTGAGATCTTCAAGTGGGCACCTGACACCGTGATGGGAAGAGACGTTCCAGGTGCCTTTCTTGGAAGCGGGTGAGTGATTCTGAATGAGAAAGGAAGGAAAGTGTATACCCACAGGAGGTGGTCTGTGATAGATGGTATTACTGTTTTCCAATATTGATTTCCCTCTCCTCTTGGGGGCAGGGTGTATATTCCTGTCCCGCCTGGTGTTGGGCTGCTCTGTGTGACTGTTTCTGACCAACGGGATATGAGCCAAAGAGTCACACACTCTATTTGAAGAGGAGCTTGAAATGTGATTGCCTCTCATTCTTAGTCTCTGCCATGAAAATTAACATCCCCCATGGAGGGGCTTAGCCTTTACTTGAGGTCCTTGAATGAAAGGACATGCAGAGCAGAGCTAAGCAGCCCTCTCTACTCCAAAATGCAGACATGTGAGAGAGAATAAATGCTTGCTGTTGCAAGTCACTGGGATTTTGGATCGTTGGCTTCACAGCAAGCTGACTGATAGAGGACATGGGATCTCGTCTGAGATTCCCTTTGCAGTTTTGTTCAAAGGAGATAGTACACATACATATATTAATTTGGTTATTTAAAAAAACAATTATTTTAACTACAGCCTTGCAAAAAAATCTCAGCTTATATGCCAAATACAATGAAATGTGTTTTTTCTTATTATAATGAAGCAGACACCTGCTGACATTGTAACCTCCCACACAGTGTATTTCCAGTTGAAAAGCATTTCATAAAAGAGTAAAAAAAGGTCACTGAGTAACTTTAGGAGGACTCTATGATACATCTGTCGTGAAATAATGAGTTAGATCAAACCATTTGTAACGGAGTCCCTTAAATGTGAACCGGACACTTTGAAAAACTACATATGAATTATTGACATACAGTGTAGTACTGAGAAATGTCTATTCCTAGTTCTCGGTTCAGCACTCAGCTAGTGAGTCTCAGTTAGTGTGTCACACTAGCACGGAGAATCACTTAGGAGTACATCCCGTGTGAAATGCTAGTTGTGAAGTAACAACATTCGCTAACGGTGTTCTTTTACGAATCAGAGTGCCTCCAGGATTATCCCTGTAATAACCATAGGTTTGCTTTAATCAAAATAAACTCTCCTGTCTGAGAATCATGGATGGAGTTAGACTGAAGCACCCTGGTTACAGCACAGAATCTCAGGCCGATTTGTTTGTGTTTCAGGCCACAATATCAGCTGCTCTTGGGAACAGGATCCACACAGGAACCTCATCTGTTGCATCAATGTGTAGTAGGGGCAATGTTGAAATCTCTCTCTCTCTCTTTTAAAGATTTTATTTATTTATTTGACACAGAGAGAGAGAGAGATCACAAGCAGGCAGGGAGGCAGGCACAGAGAGAGGGGGAAGCAGGCTCCCTGCCGAGCAGAGAGACTGATGCGGGGCTCGATCCCAGGACACCGAGATCATGACCTGAGCTGAAGGCAGAGGCTTAACCCTCCGAGCCACCCAGGTGCCCCATCACTGGAACCTCTTAAAAATGCTGTGAGACCTGATGTGGCTTCAAATGGAGACAAACCAAAGATCAGAGGTGCAGAGCCAATAAGCAGCTCTTGAACATGTTTCCCACCCTAGTTTTTCTATTTGCATTAATACAAGCTGCCTTCTAAAATGCAAAAACCCACCAGGAAGGAAGAGTAGACATTTAAAGTTTCTAATGCTGTAGGGAATAATTCTCTGAGAATTCAGAGTCCGGTAAGGGGATCTTGCTGGAGCTGGAAGTGTTAAGGTATACAGGAGACTTGGGTGAGGCAACCAAAAGAGCAGTGCACAACAATGGTCACGAGTCATGTGCCATTTCTGAACTGACATGTGCCATTCCTGACCATGTGCTATTTCTGACCAGCACATAGGTATGACTGAAAGGACACGTAATGCTCATGGTGCTCAAGGACAGTTAGGGCTTTGGAGATCTTCTGCCAATCTAATTTTCCTGCCTTACAGCCTGTCATTCTCCTGTACTAAATCCCACATAGCACAGGGTCAGTCCCCCAGGTGGGTAGCCCTTGATGGGACTTCTTCTTGGATTGTTTTTTTGTACTGTCAGCCATAAATACTCACTGATCCTTTAATGTCTGTTTCAAATGTCTCTGCATCTCTGACACCTGATTGATTCCCTTGACAGATGACGCTCCTCCCTCTTTCCCACTTTGTTCTCACTCTCCTGGTACTTCTCACACTGTCCTGTCATTATTTGTTTAGGTACTACAGATATATTGAACACAATGTTCAAGGCTTATTTATCTTTGTAGCCTAATCCCCTTACCTGAGCATCTTACACATAACGGGCATTCAATAAAAGCTTGCCCTCGGGATGGAGAGAAGAGGAGAGAGGAAATCAGAAAAGTTATATAGATGCAAAATGGCAGCAGAGAGCTTTCCAAACAAACTTCATCCATTGTGGAGCTTTCCCTAGGGTGACAGCTGGTCCAAGTGCCCCTAGGGATCATTTTGCTTGCAGATTTTGGTCCCTGACAGGAGCCCTAGATGGATTTTAGTCCTGCAGGGCAGTCTCCCTCCTAACAGAGGCTGTGGCTGGCAGTGGCTAGGTGTGGTGGAGAGGGCATGTGGCTGCTTGGAGTCCTGCCTTTTTACCCACAAAGATGTTGATTACTTTGGATCAGAAAAGCTCCCTTTTCCTGACGTTTGCATGCCAAGTTGGCTGCAGAAGCATTATGGACATTTCCCAGACTTCTTTCTGCTCAAAGCTACACTTTCTTTTTTATGCTACATTTCCTTTGCTTTGATCTGCTTGCGGTCACCCCCACTTTGGTTTGTAAAGCAGCATTGTTTGGGGACCCTGCCGTCATGCCTCCTCTGAGCACATCCTGCGTGGCGATGTGGGTGGCAGAAGGCCTTACTCTTGTGTCAGCTACCTAGTTTTGTTGTTGGGCTATAAAAGCACCATTATTTCTTTCCTTAATGGGGAGTGTATGTTTGTAGGTGGAGAGGGGGAAAGAGAGAGCAAGTCAGATGGAGGAGGAGAAGGGGAGGCAGAAGGAGGAAGTATTCTCTGCTGAACAAGGTTAAGAATAGTATTTTGTTTAGGCTTGCATTAGACTGTGAAGTTGGTTGGCAAAATGCTTCTCTGCCTTTTCAGGAATTTTCAGCCTCTAGCTGGTACTTCTTACCTATTGTGCATGCTGCTCGTTCGCTTTCCATGATGTTTTACCTCACTATATAGTGCCAGCACTAGTAATGATTGCTGCCATTTATTGAATACCTACTTGGGCAAATACCGCAGGTATCTTATGTCTAATTATTGTGAACGTATCATGCTAAAGGACCAGTACCATTTTTAATGCTCTCTAGATGACAAAGCTGAGAGTCATAAGGTTGACATGATTTGCTTAGTTACCTATCTAGGAAAAAGCAGAACGTAGATTTGGGATTCCAACTCAGGCTCTCTAATTCCAAGACCCGTATCTTTCCTCTAGAGTGCTTTGTCTCTTTTTTCTGTTTCTCTCCATATCCACTTACCTCTGCCCTCTTTCTTCTTCCACAGGCTGGAGAGTAATGGGTAACTCAGAAGCTCTAATCTCAGAGCTTTTGTTACTTAAGATAGGTACTAACCCTTTCAGAGGGCATAACACCTCTGAACATAACATTCAAATGACCTTTTTTCTTCCCCCCAAAGGTTTTGAAGGAAAGACGGTTCTTGGAAATTCACTCAGCAGGCACAGGTACTTTACTGGACAGTATTCTTCTGTTCTCAGGGTCTTTACACTATAGGTCTCCATCCCCTGAATTCTTCGTAATGGCACCCAGAAGCCAGGTGGGATTCTGTCCCTGGTGAGGTTCTCAGTCACGACTTGCTTCTGCTCAGACTTGACATCACAGTGAACTCTCATTCAAGTCTACTTTTAGGAACAAAGAATCAAGGAATCTTGTATTTGAAGGGATTTTTAAAGAAGTCTAATCCAATGATTCTTAATCTGGGGCATGCGTCAAAATCATTGTTCAAGCTTCCCAGGCCCAGTACTGTGGGTTCCTTTTTTTGTAGGTCTTAGGTGGTGGCTTGGTTCAACAAGTGATTCTGAAGGGTAGTCAGGTGGAGAACCATGAATTTAATTTTCTTCTCATGATATATGAATACTTTCTCGCTTGATTTGATTTTCTATTTCTTCATCTTTGTGTCCCTGGGAAATATGCAGAAAGCAGAACATGAAGATTATTTTCTACTCAGTTCCATAGAGAAAATCAGTGACTAGGGTATTGAATCAGGAATGACTAAGTCTTCAGGCTTTTTATTGGAATAGCGCACAGCGTTAATTTTTTAATGTATTTTCTTTCAAAGAGATATTTCATCTCTTCCTGTGCCTCTTCCTAGGTATTAATTATGAGAACATAGATGTTCCTGGAAAATTGGATCCAGGATTTCATAAATGATATAGCTTTTTAATTTGGAATAAATTTCAGAAAAAAGGGACGCAGAAGAACAGAGATCTTGGTTTAAGCTCTTGCTGTTAAAAACTATGAGCTTTGAGTGAATCAGGCTATGGCTCTGACACTCCATTTCCTCTCGTGTAGTTTGACCAATTGACTCTGACAACCCTGGCAATTCTAGGACCTCAGACTCACAGTAGTCTCCATTTAAAAGAATAGCTATGTTCTCTCATATTGTTTTCTGTGTTGCTGAATTTGTCTTTTAAAATATTCTAAAATAGCAGCATGTTGGTGGTGCAGTCTGGTAAGTGACTGACTTAGTTTTGGCTCAGGTCCTGATCTCAGTGTCGTGAGATCGAGTTGTGAGTGGGGCTCTGTGCTCGGCAAGGAGTCTGCTTGAGGTTCTCTTCCTCTCCCTCTGCCCCTCCTGCGTGTGCTCTCTCTGAAATCAATCAATATTTAAAAATATAAAAAGATTCCAAGATATTTGAGAGGCACTGCTGTTTTATTGACCTCCCCACCCCCAATCCAATTAGTATTGAACACATGTAAGAAGAAAATAAATACAAGGAATCACAGACTTTTAGAGTTGGAAACCACTTTAGAAATCACTGATTTTGCCCATTTAATTATACTCCTGAGGAAGTGCAGGCCAAGAGCTCATCACTGTTCACCCGGGCAGCCAGTAGTAGAATGAGGGCTATAGCCAGGTTTGTTTATTTCCAGGGCAAATGTATTTTCTCTGCCATACATCTTTGGTTGGCTGATTAGAAGGCACAGATTAACACCATTAACTCCAACAACACTGGCCACATCTTAGTGATTCGTTATGGATTTCTCCAAATGGTCTACACAGTGGAGTAATTTGATGATTTTTATATTACAGTTTATTTTTGCTTTTATCAGTGAATACCTCAAAATACCTTGGAGATGTTACCAAGATGGTCTTAAAACCAACATATGTCATCATTATTAAGGATAAAGGAACATGCTGGTACCATTGCTCTATTTTTAAAGGACAGAGGACAGAATTTAGAAAAGGCAAAGCACTTCAAAGTCATAAGGGTCTATTGTAAATCAGAGTAGAAAAAACAGCTTTACCTTCTGCATTCAGCATTATACACTTTGCCTGGGCTGAGGGAATAGCTTGTCTTTCTTGAAGTGAAGAAATGATGTGATTAACATTTTCCTTGCTTAAAGTTAAAAATAGAAAGTGTTGACTTCAGTCATCAATTAGCTGTTGGGTCTGGAGGTAAGGCGACATGGATTCAGCAAGGCCAGCTCAGCTTATTTTCAACCAAATACCACTAGGTAAGCACCATTCTCTGCCCCCTATGTTCTGGGCTGTCCCTTAACTGCTGGACTAGTCTACTCTCAGATTATTTTAACCTTGTATTTTTTTTTTTTTTTAAATTGTTAGCTTTGGTCTATAAATAGATTCCGGAGAATCTAAAGTTCTAGTAATAATGACTGGTCATTGTTTTTCTCCTGAGGAATTAAACCATTTTATGGCTGCTATTCAAATTACTTAAAGTTATTGTTCCTGAAATTTGTCCTCATATGCTATGGGGCGTTAGTGCTCCCTGTTTAATTCATATATTCTGCTGCTGTTACTTTATGTCCTTGGTTCTCAGCTAGGGACTCGTTTGCCTCCCAAGGGACCTTTGGAAATATCTGGAGACATTTTTGGTTTTCACAGGTGGTGGCAGGGGAGTGTGTATCACAGAGATCAAAGATATTGCTATAAATCCTGTGAGACACTGCACAGCCCCTCACAAAAAAGAATTTGTCCAAAAGGTTAATAGTGCTGAGGTTGAGTAACCTTGCTTCATAATAAAGATTCACATTAAAGATATTATGTTATCCATACAGATAGAAATCATTACTGTTAATTTCAGTCTACACCTATTCATCTCCATGGCATAATGAGTGTCTGGTACTGTGTTAATCCTGCTTGTCACGATCCCTTAATTTGTCAAGGTTATGAGCTGATGTTTTGTTCTCAAAAGAATACACGGACTCCTGAACAGATCTGTTCTTGTCAAAAGAAAAATGAATATGAAGGAATTTATCAGAATTTACAATTCTTGGAACCCTTTCTGAGGGAGGTTTTCAGCATTTAGGTTCTAGTAAAAAGTAATTCCACAAACTAGTTGTCATCAAAGCTTAGTAAATGGTCTCCTCACCCCTGATCTCTGAAGCAGGCTCGAGGTAATGTGCCGACTCATTCCTTCAGTCATTGCTGCGGCCCAGACTTCAATGTTAATTCTATTTTTAGTTATTGTTTGTAGCGATTATTAATGGAGAAATGAGAGAAAAAAATTTTAAGTCTAAAATTTAGTCAGTGGCCCTCTTGGCTGCAATTCCCAGTGCACTGTGATTCTGCCTTTAAATGTAATTTCAAAACAGCTGTAATAGCAAATTAGTTTCTTTCTATTAGTTAAATGATTATACACCAATCAGAACCAAATACACACACTATTAAGTTTATAATTATATTTGAGAATTTCACAGCCCACTTCATCTTCCTTTAGGACTCCTCGAGTACTCTCTGACTCACATTTCTTCTTGAAGGGAGTATTTCACCAAGTGTTTAAACATGGTTATCTTGGTTCAGAATATTTAAAGTCAGGCTCAAAGGTGAATCGGATGGTCGATAAGTTTTCAAGGTCTTCATTACTCAGACCCTAGTCAGATTCCAGTTTAACAGTGAGTGAAATTTACTGTTGATAGCAATTTTCTGGTGAAGGTGCAGAGACTTGGCTATCTCTATCCATTCTGAGTGGACAGGGTTTTTGACTCCGTGCTATCTCCTTGTCATAACAAAGACCAAATAATAAATGAGTCGGCCATGACGTAGTGGCCAGGTTTAGAGGAAATCCTCGCAAGGTTACTCAGATGCTATAAAGCAGTTGGATTCTGTTACCTTTCCTGGGAATCAAACTGTGGCAAAGGGAACATTTATTTCTTTAGATAGATTTGTTTCTCTTCATGGAACTTGATTTCTATAGCTTTCACATTATAATTCTTTTACAATGCAACTTGCTATTGCATAAATTCAATTATATTTGTACAATGAATATTTATTAGGAGCTTGCCATGCTCTTCGATTTGTAACAATTCTGTACAGTAGAAGCTTGAAGGATAGCATGGTGAGTAAGACAGTCAGGGAGAAAGCACTGTGGCATGGTGGGGACAAATTCAGACAGACCCGTGTTCAGAGCCGAGCTCTGGACTTACCTAATACATGATCTCAGAAGGTTGCTTGACTTCTCCAAGCCCGGGTTTCCTTATTTATTGGGTGGGAAGCTACGTAGTCTAGTGGTCAACTAGAGCAGAGATTCTAAAGTCAGACAGCACACATTCACTTACCCTGACCCACCAATTGTGAAATATTAGGCAAGTGTCTTAACCATGCCAGGCTCTACTTTCACCATTGAAAAATAGAACTGAATGTTAAGATGTTTTAAAAACTCTTAGCATAGGGGCGCCTGGGGGTGGGGGGCTCAGTCCGTTAAGCAACTGACTCTTGGTTTCGGTTCAGATCGTGATCTCAGGGTTGTGAGATTGAGCCCCACTTTGGGCCCCTCGCTCAGTGGGGAGTCTGCTTGAGATTCTTTCCTCCTCTATCCCCCTACCCTCCCACCTGCTCTGCTGCCCCCCACTGCTCACGCACTTTGTCAAATAAGTAAAGGAAATCTTTAAAAATAAAAACTCTTAGCATAATTTATAGCCCACAGAAGGTGGTCAGTGGATGAGAGGGGCCATCATCACTATCATGATCATTAGAAAGTATATATTCTATCACTTGACGTATTTTAATCAGACTGGTTGCTTTTAGGTTAGTGTCTATACATTCAGATGCTATTGCTTTGATTTAGATGAGCTCTTTTGTGATTCCATGAGTAATTTTCTAGTGGTAGAATTTCAGAATTGTGGCAACTTGGCAGAAGATAGTTTCAGGCAAGAGCACCTTCACACCATGTGGGCAATTGCCTCTTCTGGGTATGCATGAAGCTGATGCCGGAGAATCCTAATTAACTTCCTGGTCTCCAGGTTAAACTATTCTGCTTTTCTTAAAACTTTTTCAAAATTACAGTTGCTCCTTTTTGAATCACCTCCAAATTCTACACATTTTCCCTGAAGTAATGCGTAGCCCAGAAATGCGGCATGAACTCTCTTCTATTACTGCTTCTCTTGTTAATGCTCCCCAAGGATACCGCCCTGCCCCTCTCCTTAACAGTACCATTCCTGATACTTGTTTAGATTGAGGTCGTCTATGTCTGTGACTCTCCCTTTGTAGCTCTATCATGTCAATTGTTTCTAAATTTTTGCACTTTGTCTCTCATTTCAAAAAGCACCTTTGCGCTAGTTGAAAGTCATTATTTTTATTTCTGACTCCTGTTGCCAGGGTCGTTTGGAAATCTAATTTTATCTTCTTAGGGTGAGTGACTCACCCTCCTCTTCCACCCCTGGTGGTCATGTCATCTGTAGATATAATGAGGACCTCTTAAAGAAAAAAAGAAAACAAAGACCTCTTTCTTCCCAAGATAAGTGATGGAAGAGGGTGTTAAATGACTTTACAGCCAGGATGATCTTCTGTAAGAATGCTGACTGCAAGAATTCTGAAAGAGGGGTGCCTGGGTGGCTCAGTCATTAAGTGTCTGCCTTTGGTTTAGGTCAGGATCCAAGGGTCCTGGGATCGAGCCCCTTGTTGGGGTCCCTTCTCAGCAGGAAAGCCTGCTTCTCCCTTTCCTACTTCCCCTGCTTGTATTTCCTTTCTTACTGTCTCTCTCTGTCAAATAAATAAATAAATAAGTAAAATCTTAAAAAAAAATTCTGAAAGAATACATAACTAGAACAATTTTAGCAATACAATGATTTATTTAAATCAACTGAAACAAAGGAAAATATCAAAATCAATTAAAACAAACAAAAAATATTCTTTTTTATTTTGACTTCTGAGGATCACCTAAGTACTTAAAGTTAGGAAGTTTATTTTTACCAACTGAGTACTGAACATTTCAAGTGGGGCTATTATAGGGATATTTTTGGTGACATACCAGATCATTTAAAATACCTCACCTGGGGTGCCTAAGTGGCTTAGTGGGTTAAAGCCTCTGCCTTCAACTCAGGTCATGATCTCAGGGTTCTGGGATAGAGCCCCATAGGAGCCTGCTCCACCCCCCTCTCTGCCTGCCTCTCTACGTACTTGTGATTTCTCTGTCAAATAAATAAATACAATCTTTAAAAAAAAAAACACCTCATTTAACCTGTAGCTTCTACCATGTGAACCACAGCAGAGAACTAGGATTTCTTCAGATGGTCCTGACCAGAGTGCTAGGGGTCAGATCACATGCATTTTATTCTTGAAATTTCAAAGACTGGTGGTGACCCACACCCACGCTGTATTTCTTTTTCCTTTTCACATCTTGTATTAGCCTTATCTTGTATTTTCTGTATTTTGATGTTTTGAGGTCTGGGGTCTTATTGACCCTGGAAGGACTGCTACTTCTAAGGTTAGCAAATTTTTGGAGGTAGTAAACACTTGCCTGTGAGCATGCTTTTCAAATGCAAACCAAGCAATCTAGAACCCATACCCTAACCACCTCTTTAGCTCTCCCATTCTGAGCCACCATAGGCCTACCCTAAACCCTGAGGGGGCCAGATATCAGATATCATCATCCTGGTAGGGACAGTCCCTGCGCCCCACATATTGCTGGAATTATTCAAATTAGCCAAAACTAAGGCTGTTAACCCTGCCTTGCCTGTTTTTTTTTTTGTTTGTTTGTTTTTGTTTTTGTTTTTCTGGTGGAAAGCACAATAAAGGTGCTTGCCCACAGTGTCTCCCTTTTCCCTCTGTCTCCTGACTGACCCTGGTGCTTCTCCGTGTGTCCTTGCGTGATGAGGTGTGCCCTTTCTTCTTGGAAACTGAGAGCAATAAACTTTCTCTTGAGTGGCAATTGCCCCTGATCTGATAGCTTTACCATACTTAAATAATAATACTTACCACAATACATACTTCTAAAAAGTTTGGCCTTCTAATTGCCTAATCATAATAGGTGTTGGAGCAATCTAGAATTGAAGGAAGGTTCTAGAGCCACCTATGTTGGTGGTATTATGGGATGTCACTTCTTCTTGGTTGAATAAATGGCCTCTGTCCAGTATAGAGAATGTGTAAGCAGAGCCAAACTTGAACTGATTTGGCAAAAAGGAAAATGATCTTTTGCCTGTTTTTTAAATCTTTTTATTGTACTTTTTTTTTTTAACTTTCATCTCTCATCTGTTTATAGATGAGGGATTAAAGTGAAAGCTTATAACTTCACATTTCAGAGCCATTTGATCCCATTGTGTGCTGCCCTTGGCTGTCCAGAATCTTCATTCCCCTTTCGATATTATGAAGGATAATTAAAGCCAACATAAAACAAACAGTGCTGAGTGCTCTGTTTCTTATTTTGAACTCTGCAACAAACCCTAAAATGTAACTTTTGTTAGCAGCTTGTGACAGAACAAACAGACATTTATGGAGGTCACAGAACTTGTGCCAAATCACCTAACCAATAACTAATAGAAGCTGGATTCAGGTTAAGTATGCCTTTTCAGTGCTAGCTTAAAGAGCACAAGCTAATGTATGGATGTCAGGTCCTTTTGTGCTATGAACTCAGTGATATTCGCCTGTGGAGAATTCATTAATTCTTTTTTTTTTTTTTTTGTTTTGAAAGCACATGGCTTATGTTTCAAATTACACATCACAGACATAATTGTATTAGAGATAGGTGTACATATATCATCAATTCAATTAGCTTGTGGGCTATATGGGAACAGCAACTGTTCCTCATCTTTGTATTCATCACAGTACTTAGCCCAGGGCCTTGAGCTTATTAAGTATACAATAAATATTTGTTGAATTGATGTGAATTGAGG
This sequence comes from Procyon lotor, assembly GCA_028646535.1. Classification (NCBI taxonomy): domain Eukaryota; kingdom Metazoa; phylum Chordata; class Mammalia; order Carnivora; family Procyonidae; genus Procyon; species Procyon lotor. The sequence continues at coordinate 61,231,793 of CM053613.1, forward strand.
ATCAAATGCATTAATGCATGTTAAATCTGTTTGTAAGGCTCTAGCCGCGTGAAAGACAATATGATTATTTGAGTCATGGTGCGTAGAGAAGGAATAAAGTGTGTGTGTGAGTATTTGTGTGTGTGTGTATGTGAGGGGTGGGGTGACCCATTCCAGAGACTTTCAAATCTTTTTGAAAGTGAAATAAAGTCATCATAAGAGGAATCGTGGAATTTTAATTTAAAATTGAAATTTATTAGTCTTTTCTAAATTTCTACTGACAATATTTTAGAAGATAAAGGGAAAATAATGAAATCTTATAGCAACATTGAAGGTGAAAACTCACAGAAAAAAAAAAGCCAAAATCTGAAGGAAAGTTACCTGAAGAGAATAACTGTGCTTTTCTTAGTTAGCTAGATTCAATTACAAATAAGAGAACAATAGTGACTAAAACATAAGGACACTTATTATTTACTTAACAAATAGCTTGAAGTTAGGTGTTCCCTGTATACTTCAATTGCCTAAAATCAACACCAAGAAATCAGGCTCTTTCATCTCTTTTTACTTCTATTCTCAATGTGTTGGCCTTTTATCCTTGGGTTTTCATCTCATTGTCCCAGGGTAGCTGCCGCAGCTCCAGATAATGCATTCCAACATGACAGTATCTCAAGCAGAAAAGAAGAGGGGAGGGACGAGCATAAACTGTTTCCTTACATGCTTCTCTTTTATTAGGGGGAAACATCACCCCAAGCCCCAGGGAACGAGCCTTCTGTAGACTTCCCTTTACATCTTTACTTGGAACTGGGTCACATTCATTTTCAAAAGCAAATAGAATCACTGTAGCCAATAATAAGTCTAGGGATAAGCACACTTTTGCACACATGTACACATGCATGCATGCACAATCATGGTTTTTTTTTTTTAACAATGAAGAATGAGAAAATAGCTGTTGTATAAATAGCCAGTAGTGCCTCTCATCAAACTGGATTGAGAGAAGAATTTTTCCTGTTGAGTGCTTTGCCTCATAAAACATGGCAGCCCTATCTATCTGGAAGAACGTTAGAAGATACTTCTTCCCCACCTTGACATCTGGGCAGAGATTCTGGACCAATCCCCACCAGAAAACTAAGCAAATCCCCTCTATTCTTAAGGTTTGATATTTGATTAATATGTCATTATTATTATTA
>CM053613.1:61233458-61248713 GCA_028646535.1 Procyon lotor
CCTCCCCCCAGGGTCTCTCTTCCCATCGCTTTAAATTCACTTTTTCCACACGTCCTACCTCCTGAAAGTGGTCGATTTTCTGCTCCTGGAATTGGTGTTCTTATTCTCTTCTCTCTGCTGTTGTGTTTGCAGGCTTTTAGAGTGGTTTCCTCCTCTTTAGCTGGGCTTCTGATTCCCAGGGCTCTCTGTGCCTCCTACACCTCTGCCATCTTGCCTCCCTCCCTCCCCCCTTCTTTTAACTTTTAAAAGCGTTCTAATCAGCTGTCTTGCAGAATGTCCCTTTCATCTAATCATTTCCCTCACAGTGTTGATTAACTTGTTCGTCTATCCTCTGTCTCTCCTGGAAACTGAATGTTAGGTACAGAGTTTTTATAAGCTGCAGCTTAAGCATTTTGACAAGAGTGCATGGTAAGTGGTAATCTATACTTCATAGTCCATCCCATTCTGAGGCATATCAGATTATTGGTGATAAGTCTGATCACTTAGTAGTTAAGGTGCTGACTCCTGGAAGTCTCAGTTATAAAGTATATTTTCCCTTTCTAGTTTTAAATAATCTATAATATAATATATTGGAATTTGTGAATATCTTGTTTATTAATACTTTATCAATGCTTTTTGTATGCACTGATAACCCTTGCCCAAGTCAAATATTTCACTGGACCTGGAAAATGGTGATTTTTCTCCTTCTGTTATCCCTCTATTTTGCCTGGTGTGTGACCTAAGATAAACCAATGAATGGCATAGAAGAGCAGACACATCTTTTTCAGGTTTAGGCAGCTTTTGTGGTGGTTATGAAAAAAATACCAGAGCTTTTCAGAGAAGAACCACAAGGAAAAGGAGTGACACACACAGAGAGATGTCTACACACACGCATACACACACGGACTGACTATATGACTAGCCCAGGGAAAGCTCTTGAGAAAGGGCTAGCAAACTGAGAGACCCTGTTTCATATTGGATTCATAACTCCCTTGTTTTGTTTTGTTTGTTTGTTTTGGCTCTTTTGTCATTTTATCGTTTTATTAACCACTTTTCTTTTTTCTTCACCTTCATGTTCTTTTTTTCTGGAGATGTTATATTTATAATTAGCCTACATTTTTCTTCCTTATGTAAATTCTTAGAAGTGTTAGAAGGTGTAGCGAAAGTATGATTTGGAAAACTGTAAGAATCAAAATCTCCAAGATCGTGGAAATATATGGCACAATCAAACAGGGTCACAAGAGAAGTTTGCTAAAGATGTGGGCGATATTAAAATAATCCACAAGGATACTGCACTAGCCTCGACTATGACAAGTTACCCTAGAATCAAGAGAGAGCAATTGTATAGAGAAGGGCACCTGAAGAAGCAATAACAGATGGAGGAACACAACTGCCAGACTTAATCCCTGTGGGGAAGGAGCTGGTGAATACATACTTGACTTCATTCTCCTCTATACTCTGAGCTACTAAAGTAGAAGTTCAATGAAGGGAGAAACTTTGTCTCATTTACTTGTATGCATGAATAATAGCAATAGTGCCAGGCGTCAAGGAGGTATATATATATTTAGTGAACAAATGATTAAATGAGTGAGTGAGTGAATGGAACAACAGATAAATGAAATAGATTCAGAGAACTTATATTAATTTCCTCAGTTGGTCTCTTGAAAATCAAAAAGCAAATTTCACTTTCTTTGCTTTACTAATGCATATCAATGCCATGAGATCTCATTATTTTATTTTTAGCAAAATGATCAATGAGAACATTGTACCAGAGGTTCCTCATTGGGAATTTTGAGTTGAACACATTATTTAGCAAATGCTAATATGGGAACTTGAGGATATTTAGTGAACATGCTGAAGTCAACACATTAATGCAATTGAAACCAATACTGAAGCAACTATCTATTAACCTCAGTGTTGTGGGGTCTAAAAATGCTTTTACCCACTATTGGGTTTTGTAACCTGTAAAATAAATCAAAACATAACAACAGTTAACCTTGAAAACCTTTTGATTACCTCTCAGAGGTTAATTTTCTTGAAGACAGTATAGCGTGGTAGAAAAATCCTGTGTTTTAATTAAGCAAAACTCTACCAAACCCTTGCTCTGCTGCTTATTGTTTAGATAACATGAGATTATTTAAAATTTTCTCATTGATTTATCCAGGATAATCTCACTTGTCTTGTTGCATTGTGTCAAAAATCAAACGAGAAAATGTATTTGAAGCATCTTGCTCATGGTCTATATCTTATACGTGCAAGGTCACTGGTTTTGTGGAGAGTTTGCTAATTTTATATCTCCTTTTTCTCTTTGATTCTGTAAGCCTTTGGAAAATTCTTCATGGTATTATATAGTTGATCTACTTAAAATTAATTTCAATAAGGTTTATCAAAAAGGGAAGAAAAAAGGCATGTTTTGACATAATTTTGTTCTCTCTTTTCATTTAATATTTGAAACTAAGATCTAGAAATAGTCTTCATTCTGAGATGGTAATAGCCACAAAATCAAATTTATAAGTGAAAATAAGGGTAAATAAGTTATCTGAGTTTGTAGAAATCTTCATTCCTATGTTTTAATAAATGGCAGTATTGAGCAGAAGTCCTAGAATTCCTAGAATTCTCATGTATAGAATTTAAATATTTCTGCATCATTATATTTTATTTTTTTGCCTAAAAAGGGAAATTAGCCAATTTTGAAATATTTTTTCTTAGTAGTAGAGCTGTCATTCAATAACATTGTTTTGTGATGTACAATAAAATGATAATCTCTGTTTTGGGTTTTATTCTTTTTGTAAAAGATCAGATCTAAGTTTGGAAGAATTAACCACTCATTGAAGGGTATGTTATTTCTTTGTGGACTCTGGGGCACCATTACATTTTTTGCAAGACATAACAGATAAGTGAGACTCTGAAAGAAAAGTGTACTTTATATCAACAGATACTTTATTAAAAAATGATTTATTGCCGTCAGTTTTCAGAAGATAATGCTTTTAACTTCTTTATACATAAACTAAATTTATTTTAAACACACACACACACACACACACAGAGTTAACCTCTTTTTATTAATCTTGTCTATAAAAATTGTTTGGAAACTTTTCTATTCTCAACTTTAAAGTAGTGTGGTTTATCCTATGGATTGAAGCCACGCTCCCTTAAGAATTTAGCTGTGCCCAGACATGTCTATAATTCTATAACCTCATGGGATGTTCTCCAAGCAACAGGGACTGAGGAATCCTTCGTGAAAATCTATCATAAGGGTAGAAAAGTTCACTTTCATAAGCTTGGTCCAAGGATAAAACTAGGGTCTGTCCCGAAAGGCTAAGAGCTTAAGGAAAGGGAATGGGAATGGGGATGAGGCAAACACAGATGATTTTGGGAACCCAAGGAGAGCAAAAGTCCTGCTGTCTCATGGGGAAGCAATGCTTTCCCTGAGAGGGTGAGCTGTAGGTCATTGTTATTAAGGGCTTCTATGATGTTAGCTCAGCTAGCGTTCTGCAAATTACTGTTGATCCTCCTTAACTTGTGGAGTTGTAAGCTTCTGCTTCTTCTTCTTTTTAAAAGATTTTATTTATTAGAGAGAGAGAGAGAACTCACAAGCAGGGGGAGCAGCACACAGAGGGAGAGGGAGAAGCAGGCTCCCCGCTAAGCAAGGAGCCAGGTGCAAGACTAGATCCCAGGACCCTGGGATCATGACCTGCACCACGGGCAGATGCTTAACTGACTGAGACACCCAGGCATCCCATGTTGTAAGTTTCTAATGAGAGAGAAGTCTTTTCCCTGCTTGGGCAGTTCTGAGCCCACAGGTAGCAGTAACTGATGATGCTGTGGAGGCAGAATCCATAGCCAGCAGCCCTAGTTAATCATTGGGTGGATGGAGAAGGAAACAGAGAAGCACCAATGATGATTCTCTTTGAAACAAGAAAGACTTACCACTTTTTCTGTTTTATATATGCCTATTATTTAAAAGCAATGAGATATGAGCCATTTACATATTGTGGTATCACTTGATGTAAATACTTTGAATTTTTGAAGGTTAACCTACGTTTTTTGAGGAATACTTAAAAAATTTGCTTACTAATATTAAGAAAACTAAACAAACAAACCTTAGCTTCAGTGAAATAAAATATTTGTTGGAGCTATGAAAACATGTAGCAAGCAGATTGGAACTCTGAGTAATCCCAAGGTGTTGAGAAAAACACATGACTTATTGCAAATATTGCTTCAATTCACACATTCTAGTCTCCTCAGACTGATCAATCAGCTTATCAACTTCCTATCACCCACTTTACAACCTCAGAGAAAGATCATTTCCCCAGAAACAATGGAAAAGAGTGTTTGTAAATGTCTATACATCTATATATTACAGATATAGATTGCTGTCTAACCTCTTGAGAAGTGCTTACTGGAAAAATCTTTTCAGAAAGCAGGTCATTCCCATTTTTAAGTTGTTGGAAGAACATTGTACCTAGGTTTCAAATCTCACAAAATATATTTCCCTTGCTACACGGCTAGTACTTTGTTTTTCAATGTTTCCGTGAGGCTGTTAGAGTCTGACATAAGATGCATGTGAAATGTTCAGATGTTTGGCAGATATAATGTAACTATCATGATTGAAACCAACCAAGAAACTCATTTTTCAGGCCTCTTCAGTCCCCTATATGAAACATTTTGACCTACACCATCAATTTAGAATTATACAGCTTCACGCTGAATTTCACAAAGGGTTACCAAGTTCATGAGGAGGTCCAGAAAGAATTCTTTGCAATTTTCCTTTGCTAGAAATAAAGTTCACATGTATCTTCTCTGGTTATGTTTTTCTAGACTATCAGAATTAAAGGGAAAACTTTTGTGGGCTAACATGTTCCACAAAACAAATATTTGTTGAATGAATGAATGAATGAGCTAATAAGAAATAGTGGATTTACTGTGTAGCTAATGAAGGAGCTTTAGTAATCTCATATGGTGAGTGATTTTGAAAATTTTTTTTTTGATTTTGAAAAATTTGCAAAAAATGTACTAAGAGCAACCAGTTAAAATACAACTTCTGTCTTTCTGATTTTCCCACTGTCACCCTCATGCCAGTGACACTGAAGTGGCCATGGGCACTTTTGGAATCTAAGAGGAAATGGAATTGCAGACACATTTAGTTTGGGTTTGGTGGGATAATTATGTGGTTTGCAGTCACTTTTCAGTATAGATAAATTATTGCAAGATGTCACTGTAAGAATAGCTTCCATTATACTATTATCCCCTGTGCCAATTTAACCAGTATTATGTTAGGAAAAATGCAGTGCTAGAGATCTCATGGTGATGTGAGATTTCCTACAGTACCTGACACCAGGAGCGTGTGAGTAGCAGAGAAGCCAAAAAATTTGAAAAGTAGAAGATAGAACCTACTGTGGGAGAGTTTTTCCAAAATCCATAAACTCTTAAGTATTCAAATCTCATCGGTACCTGGTCAATATTACTCTTTTTAGCAGTATATTTGATTATGGGATATATAATATAACTGTATCATAGATTTCAAATTTTAAATGGGACTGTTATAAAATGGAATTTGTTAGAATTCATAAAGGCACAAACAGCATTCTTATAAATAGTAAGTGTATCTGAGTACAGGAAAGATATCTCCCAAATCTGACAACTTCTTTAAAGGTCACAAGACTATCAATAATGAATTATGATGCTGAAAGAAACTTTCAAAAACGATTAATAATAAAACAAAAGTGTAATCAATCAGGCTAGAGGAAAGATTTATCTTTTCATTCTTTCTATAGAAAATGTTACAAAATTGGGGTGCCTGAGTGGCTCAGTGGGCTCTGCCTTCAGCTCAGGTCATGATCTCAGGGTCCTGAGATTGAGCCCTGCGTGGGGCTCTCTGCTCAGCGGGGAGGCTGCTTCCCCCTCTCTCTCTGCCTGCCTCTCTGCCTACTTGTGATCTCAATTGCTCTGTCAAATAAATAAATAAAATCTTTAAAAAAAGAAAATATTACAAAATCATTATTCTTAATGAGTTAATCAGAGTACATAGCAGCTATGTAGGAAAAATGTGCTCCAGAGTTGCATCTTGTGGTTAATTAATAAAAATGTTATTTTGTTTTCTCTTATTTTGTAATGTCTATAGTATTTGTCAGTTTTTCAGGTATCTGTAATTTGTTGGGTTTCATTTCTCATTCTGAATAAGTGGTAGCTTTTAACCTAATTTTGTATTTTTTTATTAAGGACGTTACCCAAATTCAATAAGCTTCAGGTCCCCAAGATCTGATACGCCCCTGTAGATACAAATTATCATAAAGTTTTTACAAGTGAACTTTTTATAGGGGTATAATTTGCACACAATAAAATGCTTCCATTTTATGTGTAGAGCTTGATGATGTTTGAAAAATGTACACACCTATTTAGCCAACCCCACAATCAAGATACAGAATATTTTATTCACTTGAAAAGTGCTCCTGTGTCCCTTTTCAGTCAATACCTACTCCTCACTCCCAGCTCTAGGCAAGTGCTGATCTGCTTTCTACCATTACAGATAAGACTCGTCTTTCCTAAAGTTTCATATAAATTGAATCATATAGTATGTACCCCTTTGTGTCTGGCTTTTGGTCAGCATAACATTTTTGATATTCAGCTAGTATTATAAGAACCAGTCATTAATTTTTTTTTTAATTTTATTTATTTATTTGACAGACAGAGAGAGATCACCAGTAGGCAAAGAGGCAGGGAGAGATGGGGGGGAAACAGGCTCCCTGCTGGGCAGAGAGCCCAATGTGGGGCTCGATCCCAGGACCCTGAGATCATGACCCGAGCCGAAGGCAGAGGCTTTACCTCATTGAGCCACCCAGGGACTCCAGAACCAATCATTAATTCTTTTTTATTGCTAAGTAGTATTCCTGGACGAACATTTGGGTTACGCCCATTTTTTTTGTCTATTATGAACCAAGCGCTATTCATTTACATGTTTTTACATGGACATATATTTTTATTTCTTCTGAGTAAATAACTGGAAGTGGAATTGCTAGCTCATATGGTCAGTATATACATACAAAATTTTAACTTTTAATTATTTTATGGCACTCGTGAAGATCTAGGTCAAATTTTCTTTTATTCATTCAACAAATATTTATTGAATGCACAGTGTAGGATATCAGGGAATCAGAGATGAATATAATTCCAAATCTTACCCTAAAGCACATCGAAGAAAATGCAAAAGTTTTAAAGAAAGAATGTCTCAGGATTGGTAGTCAGAAATGGCATAAGCTGGGTTTTAGAGAAGATATTGGGTGAGGACACAGCCGTTAGAGGAATTTCCACGTGCATGGTATATGGATATACCACATAGCCTGGTAAATCTGGAAAACTGGAAAAGTACGGCATATTGGGGAAACTGTGGTACTTAGACCAGGGAAAAGTATTACGTAAAGATAGAGAAGAAAGCTGGGCAGGTGAAGGAAGACCCTCAGTGCTGTGGAAAAATTTTGTTTTTTTCTCTGTGAGAACTTATCTCACCCCAGATGCAGCTAATCACCTTTCTCCTGTGATTGCCTCATATTTGGAGCATAGTTCTCTTGAACAGACTGCATGATCTTTCTGTATCTATTTCCTCCATGATACTGTAAATTCTTAGATAGTGTCTTTGCTATCTTTAGTGTGTAACACAATGCATGGCATGCATTTAGGGTATTAGCAAATTAGTCTTTATGCATGCATGAATGAACAAATAAGAATTAATAAAATGACCTACATTCTCTGCCACTGAACAGGTTCAGAAAAAAAATTCTTTACCAAAGATGTGTGAAACATCTTTTGTGAAGACACTTTAGAAATACGTATTTATTTCTTCACTGAAGCTGGGTCATGCATATAATCTTACGAGCGTGATTTAGTAATTTCAATTGTCTTCAAGATCAATACTGATTTCATGGCCTCACTGACTTTGGAATGATTCGCATGGATGGCTGGAATAGTTGAAATAAATGGAAAGATGGTGAAGCAGTTTCCTTAATTTTATGGTAAAATTGGTCTTAAAATTCTAATACTGAAAAAAATGTTGCTGAAGAGAAGCTAGAAATCTTTACATATTGTAAGCTATGCACTCTCTTGGTCTTAAATTGATGGTGTGTTTTCTAATTTGTTTTTATTTGTGCCAGACCTCATGAAATTCTATTATCATTATGATCTTCATTTATGCAGGTTTAGACAGGCCAAGAGTCTACCTTTATTTACCAAAAAGTATATGTTTTGGCAATTTGTTTTAATATCAAATAGTATTTATTTCATTGCTTGTTCACTTTGGTAATGGCAAAATAAGTACAGAATAGGAGAGGAAAACAGTCTGAAATTAAGGAAATCAGTTTAGAAAAATAGAATGAGAACAGAACCAATTAAGGAGATTAAGGAGGGCACGTATTGCAAGGAGCACTGGGTGTTACATGCAAACAATGAATCATGGAACACTGCTTCAAAAGCTAATGATGTACTGTGTGGTGACTAACAAACATCATTTAAAAAAAGATTTGAGATGTTCTAAATTATTATTGAATTAAAATTGGAGCAATCATATAATTAGTCAGCTAAATCAAAATACTTTTGAGAATGAAATGGGCACAGCAAATAATTATGCCAGGACAATAGGTAGTATGTGAACTGTTCCCCAGGCAAAGAGAGAAGGATGGTCCCCTAGTTAAAGTAATCTCTCCAAATCTTTTTGTTTCCTATAGTTATCACATCTTTTTCTTAAAAGATTTTATTTATTTATTTGAGAGAGAGGGAGAGATAGTGAGAGAGAGAGATAGAGAGCATGGATGGAGGGAGAGAGGGAGAAACAAGATCCCTGCTGAGCAAGGAGTCAGACATAGGGTTCAAACCTAGGACCCTGGAATCATGACCTGAGCTGAAGACGGACACTTAACTGCCTGAGCCACCCAAGTGACCCTGTTATCACTTCTTATCACTGCCATAAAAAGTGCTAATTACTAGGTCTAGGATTATCTATAGCCCTTTAACTTTTTTTTAAGCTCCTCACAGATACTTTTCTTAACCTGACAGCCAACAAAGTCCAACAGGGGATAAGTTACTTTTTAAATTGTTGTGGAAGCATTAAAAAAGGTACTGACCTCGGGATAGTGACATGAAAGCCAGGATGAGTCAGTGGGTGGCTGAGAGTATTTCCATCAAATTATACCCTCTTTGAGTCAGAAGGAAAAACATTTCAATCTTTCAGGTGTGGAAGAATTCATTCTCTAATTTTTCATCCTACAAACAGTGACTGTGAGCCAGAGGTACTCTGTGGGTTGCTGGGAAGACAATGGTGAACCAGATACAGTCACTGATCCTAAAGGACTAAGAATGAAGATGAACAACAAGGTAAATATTAGTGAGCATAACTTTTTGTATGTGATTGTGAGGATGGTTCTTGGAAGAAGTTCAAAAGATAGATGTAATCGTGAAGCGTAGCTGAGTTAAGTGTGGGGGAATTCCAAAGGATGATTTGAAAAAACAATGCCTCTTTAGATGCAATGTTCATCTTTCCTAATTTCCAAGCATCAGTTGGTAAACTTTTTGATATTCCTTAGTGTTTTTCTGCAGTTTGAACTCAATTTGCAATCTTGATGTCACTTTTGAAGTATTTAAAAAATAAGTCTTAGAATCTCTTTTTAAAAAGCAATTTGAGTTTTATTGATCTGCAGAGCTTGAGTTTAGAATGCACAGATAGGCACTTAAATGCATTTTGGTAATAAATGTTTCAATATTAGACGGCATGAGAGTTGTTAAAGAGAAAACTGAGTTTTAGAATAAATCTGTTGTGAGATTAAGAAGGCAATTGTGATATTTTAGGTTTGTATATTTGGTGAGAATGCAATTTTTTTGTGTTGTTCTTTTACCTTGTTCACTTTTGTACAAAAAATCAAGCATATTGAATATTCATTCAACACACACTTATAGAAAATGACTACTTTTGGTGGATGAGGAGGATATGAGTATAAATAAGACAAAAGCCTCCTTCTAGTTTGTATTCTATTGAAGGAGAGGTATATGCAAACAAATAAATGCTGTATAGCATTTTACTGGCCAGTATAATGATTAAAAGGAGGGGATCTAGTGTCTTTAAATCCCATGTTAGAGTATTAGCCTGCTGAGCCGTGTAACCCTGGATAATTTATTTAACTTCCTCTCGCTTCATTTATCTCTAGACTGTGTGTTTTACTAGTATCTACTTCATGGGGTGATTGGGAACGTTAAATGATTCATGAAGTGCTTAGCCCAATACCTGGTGTTCTAAAGTGCTTGGAGAATGCTAGGGATTATGGTGTCATCACTGTGCACAGTTAGGCTTCATAGGAGGGAGTGTCCAGATGTACCTGAAAGGTGGCTTTAAGAAATTGCTCACGAAGGTGCCCCAGTAGGTTAAGCCTCTGCCTTCAGCTCTGGTCATGAGCCCAGGGTCCTGGGATCGAGCCCCACATTAGGCTCCCTGCTCAGTGAGGAGGCCACTTTTCTCCCTCTCTTACTCCTCCTGTTTGTGCTCTCTCTATGTCAAATAAATAAATAAAATCTTTAAACCAAATAAAAATAAATTGCTCACAAAAAAGGAGGGGGTAATTTTTAACGTCCTGAATTTACTGGTAATCACCATTGCTTTTAGGGCCAAATATTTGTGAAATAGCTTGATGACAGTATTAGGCATTCTTTTTGGAGATTCTGTAACATTAAACTGTCAAGGAAGCCATCTCTGATCTGTTTTCATGGGTGTGGTTACACTGCTTTTCCTGCAGTAACCTCTCTCTAGGTGGACTCTATTCTTAAGGGTCCCAGTGACTCCTCACCAATAAGTGGATAGGGACGCAAACTTTGCCCTTCCTTGGAAAAAAGCACACAAATGGAGAAAGGGGAGCAAGGAGATTTGAGACATCTTATTATGAGCAAGGGTGAAATTTTAGAATGTGCAGGACATTGGTCTGTTTGAGCTCTGATTCATTTGCTGCCATTTTGATTGGACTCCTGCAAACTTTATTTCTCAGGTTCCTTTGGCCCAGAAGCAATGGTATAGATGGATAAATGAACAGGCAATTATAGAATAGAGTAATACCCACTACTCTAGGGATAAATACATGATGGAAGGAAGGGAAAGTTTTGGCTTCCCTCTTGCATTCTCTCTTTGCCTCTCTGACAGTGATTACACTTTCTATATGTTTTCAGCTTCCTCTAATCAGCCTTTTCCTCTCAATTCTCAGCTCCAGACAGAATCCAGCTTCCACCAGTGGCCAAGCTTTGGAGTTTCAATAACTGCACCGCCTTCCTTTTTCCCTCTAGCCCTAGTGGCCACTAGGATGTCAAGCTGCTCCTTCCACTTGCTGATCTTGGCTGCCTCACCCTCCCCAAGCTGCTTCTGCACTTGGAAAATCTTCGTAATTAGTTTCTGTTATTAAATTCTTTGCGTGGAATCATGTGGTGTGGTAATTTATTTGTTTGTGTGTTGGCTGGGCGATGACTAACACAGAGGGCAAACAGTGACTGCTGTATTATTCCTGCCAGTCCTTGACTGAGAGTTTCTGTGGCTGATCAGAATATCTACAAGGAAAAATTAACCTGGTGGAGTAATTTAAAAAATATCACTCAGAATATTCATCAGTTGGCAAAGTGTTTAGGAGTCTTAATTTGTCACTCTCATAAGTGTTACTGATGAAATGGTACAGTTTCTGGATAAGCATTGTTTATAATATTTAGCTACTTTTAAAGCAATTAGGGAAGCAAGACAATGTTCTATGCTTTCAATGTTACCTGAAGCATCCTAGCCTTTGGGGTATTTCTAAGGCTGTCTTCACATAGGTGAATGACTTTGAATAAGTTATTTCATAACACTGCTTTCTTTTTGTTTGTTTTTGTTTTATGAGATGATGGGGCAAAAAGGTAACTTGTTCTTTTTTATTTCCCTTGGTGACTAGCATAGTGTTTCAGAAATAATAGGATCTCAAGATTTTTGTTAGATTGAAGTGAAGACCATCCGTGTGTTGGACAAGGGCTGGCCTCTTGCTTTCTTTTACCTGTTTCTTTCTTTGCAAGGTGGGAGAGAAGTCAGGTAGGAGTGAAGCTAAACAGATTAGGTAGTAGGGAAGGAAAAACTCAATCTATTTGTGGTGTTGTCCCATTTTGATTTCATTCAAATACATGCCATTGCTACTTTTCTTAAACTAGCTACACTAGCCATTGAATAATTCGTCCTTGCGGGTAGCTTTATCTATTCAATTTATTCCTCCAGGGTCTTAGACGCCAAATGCCTGTGTATACTTTTTTTTTTTAAAGATTTTAAAAAATATTTTATTTATTTGTTTGATGAAGGGGCTGGGGAGAGAACAAGAAGGGGGAGCAGCAGAGGGAGAGGGAGAAGCAGGCTCCACGCTGAGCAAGGAGCCTGATGAGGGTCTTGATCCTAGGACCCTGGGATCATAACTTGAGTCAGAGGCAGATGCTTAACCGAGTGAGCCATCCAGGCGTCCCACCTGTAAATACTTTTGCCTCTCTCATTTCTATATTATGCTCTGCTCACATGTTTACTTTTTATTCTCGAAACACTCCTTTCCTTTAGGAGAGGGCTTCTCCTTTATTCAGCACGAGTCGTTAATGTAAGATTCCCAGGTGGGGTAAGGGAGTAAGTGTTTTTCTTCTTAGTTTGCTCCTGCTTGAGAAAGACTTTCAGAGTCAGGCCTGGGTGTGTTGTTTCTGTTCACGGCCCGTTGTGGGTGGTTCTGTCCTGGGCTCGCAGTGGGTCTGATTTGAAGAGGTGGGAGCCTGGCTCTCAGTCAATGCTGGAAGGCAGCTCTCAGGGCTCAGCCAGGCTCCGGCCTTCGGGGCCGCCCTGGAGTTGGACCTCACAGTTTCTGTAGGAGCCCAGAAGTCCAACCTTGGGGATGTCATCAGGTTTTCTTTTAAATTTTGCTGCAGAGTTAAACACTAATGTGCTCCCGATCTTTCAGAATCTTCAGTTTTTACTCTACTGATGGTTCTCCAAGGACACTGTCTGGTGTGGCAGATTCACCATTACGTTGTAGGTTTATAATTTTTTTATAATTATAAAATAATATAGTTTTTTAATATTATGAAATAATATAGTTTTAATATATTTTTATAATATAAATTATATAAATTAATATATATAAATTATAAAAATATTTTTATAACTATAAAATAATATAATTTTTATAATTATAAAATAATATAGTTTTTAATATATTTTATAATATAAATTATATATAAACTTATATATATAAATTATAAAAATATATTTTATAATTATAAAATAATATGATTTTTTATAATTATAAAATATAGTTTTTAATATATTTTTATAATATAAAAATAATATATAATTATAAAATAATAAATCCATAAAAATTTATGGATTTATAAAATCCATAAATATGGATTCATGAAATCATATGGATTTTATTCTCGAAATCCATATGATTTCATTTTCTTTGATTCCACCTAGGCAGGTCCCTCATTTTCCTCAAATGCCATATCCTATATAACATCTTCTCAAATGTTTCATGACAAGAATTAGGTTTTTTTTTTCTGTTATTTGTAATCTCTCTTAAGTACTTATTACACTTTCAGTACTAAGAATTTCAGTGTATCTGATTTCCTATTAGATTGTGAGCATCTTGGGTATAGGGGGCATTTTTATTCATCATATTTATCTTCAATACCTAGCACCTGGCCTGTTACATGTTCAATGAATAAATATTGAATTCCTGTTACATTTTGTCTTATCTTATGTTTGATAATTTATATCTCTATCTCATTTACTAGACTGTGAGCTTTCTGAGGGAGGGGACCAGGAAAAGTGACTATTTCCTTTTATTCCGTTCTGGCGTTCAGAAAGACTAAAGTCACAGAACTGTACTGATGTTGTTTTTAATTATATAAATAGAATAATCTGGAAATATACAAAATAAAATGAAGGCTGATATTTGCATAAGCTTAAAACCAGACAACACTGTGAAGTTTATTTAGAGGTTATTAATCATTTCAGCACCAAGCATGTATATATAACATAATTCTGAATTGTTGAGTCTTAGGAAAAGCTTGCATAAGCATCCATATTCATTGATTATATATGTATACAATTTTATAGGATATTATATGAGTCAGAATTTTGGAAGAAAACATATTGCTTATTCAAACTGGGCAATTTAAACACAGTTTAACAAAGGGACTACTTAAAAAGTTGTAAGTAATCATTGTTAAAGAAACCAACAAGGGAGAGTGTAATGCTTAGACCTAGTAATTGCAGGGAGCTGTTACTAAGGAAGAAAAGTTGATACCACAATGTGGAGAGAGAGTTATGTGTGGAGCATCTCCTGAGAGGAACAACGAGCTTTGGTGGAACCTCAGCTAATGAGGGCTATGTGGCAGGGAGTGAATTAAGGAGGAAATATCTTGACTTCATTCTCCTTCTGCTCTCTGATCTGCCAGTACCTCCCATTGGGTGAACACAACTGAAAGCTAGAAGGCACGAAGACCATCTGATGTAACTTTCCAGGTCACAGAATGTGGTGACAAATGAGGGTAGTTATGAGATAGCCAGTATAGGGACTGATTCTGGGGCTAGATCCTAGAAGAGTGTCATTAGCTATGTTCTTATTCCCAGAATAGACAGGTGCTTAAGTGAGAACATAAGATAGCTTTTTCCTTGGACAACCGAAGTACTAATTATCACAGGTTTTCATATATTCTAGTCTCCCAGTGAGTCATACTTGAGTATGAAATTAATTCCCAAGATTTCTGAGACCCAACTCATTATATAAATGAACCCATAATCCTCAAAATATCAACTGTCACCAATTAGTCAGAGTTAGCTCATAGAATGCAACCAGTTTGCTATTTCTGATTTATATTATAAGTTTGGTGAATAATTAGAAAAGGGCTAGAATGATCAGGAATTGGAAATAGAGGTAGACCTTGATGACTTCCTCCATCCTTGTGGTTCAGAAGTGTGTGTGTTGGCTTTCCATGATAGTTTTTCCTTGCCACTAGCTTTGGTTTGTATGAGGGTTTGGGGAATTAAACCCTTTATATTCTACCTTTGCTTTCTCTTTTTAACTCCAACTCTAACTTATTCTGAGATAATTTATTTTCTATCCCTTTAATCATTTTCCCTGCTCTTCTTTGGACTATTTCCAGTTTCTCCACCATTCTTTCAAATATAGCTTAACTATTACAAAGGGCTATTCTGGGAAATCATTACTTAAAGGAAAATTGTGAAAGCATTTAAAAGTT
>CM053613.1:61248813-61261226 GCA_028646535.1 Procyon lotor
TTCCATGTGGGAAGAGTTTATGCTACTGTTTTATTGCATGAAGAAATTTAACAAGCTACCAAAGTATTTTATATTGTAAGAAATGTTCAGTTGCTTTAATGCTTTATTCCATTTTTAAGTCAATGCTCTAGGATTTTGATGGATTCCTGTTTTACACTGAGGAGAAGTTGTGGGGAAAGGGGAACCCTCTTACACTGCTCGTGGGAATGCAAATTGGTGCTGCCACTTTGGAAAACAGTCTGGAGGTTCCTCAAAAAATTAAAAATAGAGCTACCCTATGACTCAACAATTGCACTACTGGGTATTTACCCCAAAGATACAGATATAGTTAAGACAAGGGCCCCAATGTTCATAGCAGCAGTGTCCACAAATGCCAAAATGTGGAAAGAGCCAAGATACCCTTCAAAAGATGAACGGATAAAGATGTGGTCCATATACACAATGTAATATTACTCAGCCATCAGAAAGGATGAATACCCAACTTTTACATCAAATTGGATGGGACTGAGGAGATTATGCTAAGTGAAATAAGTCAAACAGAGAAAGTCAATTATCATATGGTTTCACTTATTTGTGAAACATAAAGAATAGCATGGAGGACATTAGGAGAAGGGAAAAATGAATGGGGAGAAATTGGAGTGGCAGATGAACCATGAGAGACTATGGACTCTGGGAAACAAATGGAGAGTTTTAGAAGGGAGGGGGGTGAGGGATGGGTGAGCCTGGTGATGGGTATTAGGGAGGGCATGGATTGCAAGGAGCACTGGGTGTTATATGCAAACAGTGAATCATGGAACAATACATCAAAAACTAGTAATGTATTTGTATAGTGACTAACAACATGATTTAAAAAAAAAGTCAATGTTAAAAGGTAGAATATTATTATCCCTTTCTACTGATTAAGATATTGACTTAGATTTTATTATTTTTATTTATTATTTTTATTCAAGTATAATTAACGTACAGCATTATATTAGTTTCAGGTGTACAATATAGTGATTCAACAATTCTATATGTTTCTTGGTGCTCATCACAAAAGTGTACTCTTAATCCCTTTATCCCTTTCACCCCCACCAACCTCCCCTCCAGCAAACACCAGTTTGATCTCTGAATTTAAGAGTCTGTGTTTTGGCTTGTCTTTTTTTGGTTTGTTCGTTTGTTTTGTTTCTTAAATTTCACATGAATGAAATCATATGGTATGTCTTTCTCTGAATGACATTTCACTTAGGATTATACTCTGTAGATCCATCCATGTTGCTGCAAATGACAAGATTTCATTCTTTTTATGGCTGAGTTATATTGCTTTGTGTGTATATATATGTACCATTTCTTCTTTATCCATTTATCTATGGATGGATACTCAAGAAGTTTCTTCCACATCTTGGCTATTGTGAATAATGCTGCTATAAACATAGGGGTGCATTTATCTTCTCCAATTAGTGTTTTTATTTTCTTTGGGTAAATACACAGTACTATAATTACTGGATCATATACTATTTCTGTTTTTAATTTTTTGGGGGAATCTCCATGTTGTTTTCCACAGTGTCTGAACCAATTTACATTCCTACCAATGGTGCACACATTTCTTTTTCTCCACATGCTTGCCAAGACTCGTTATTTCTTGTATTAATTGTTTTAGCCATTCTGACAGGCGTAAAGTGATATCTCATTGTGGCTTTAATTTGCATTTCTCTGATGATTAGCTGGGTTTAGCATTTTTCATGTGACTGTTACCCAGCTGTATGTAAGTCTTCTTTGGAAAAATGTCTATTCAGTGCCTTTCACCATTGTTAAATTGGATTGTTGTATTTTTTGTGTTGAGTTGTATATGTTCTTTAAACATTTTGGACATTAACTGCTAATCAGATGTATAATTTGTAAATATCTTCTCCCATTCAGTAAATTGCTTTTTTGTTTTGCTGATGGTTCCTTTGCTATACAAAAGCTTTTTACTTTGGTCTAGTCCCAACTGTTTAATTTTGCTTTTGTTTCCTTGTCAAAGGAGACATAGCTAGAGAAATGTTTCTATGGCTGATGTCAAAGAAATTACTTCTTATGTTTTCTTTGAGGATATTTATGGTTTCAGGTATCAAACTTAGGCCTTTAATCCACTTTGAGTTTATTGCTGGATATAGTGTTAGTAGTGGTTCAATTTCATTCTTTTGCCTATAGCCCTCCAGTTTTCCCAACACCATTTGTTGAAGAGACTATCTTTTCTCCATTTTATATTGTTGCCTCCTTTGTCATAGATTAATTGATCATAAAAGCATGGGTTTATTTATGGACTCTGTTCCATTGATCTATGTGTCTATTTTTGTGCCAGTATCACACTGTTTTGATTAATACAGCTTTGTGGTGCATCTTGAAATATGGGATTGTGATACCTCCGGCTTTCTTTTTCTTTTTTTAATATTGCATTGGCTATTTGGGGTTTTTATGGTTCCATACAAATTTTAGTATTATTTGTTCTAGTTCTGTGAAAAACAGAATTTTGATAAGGATTACATTAAATCTGTAAATTGTTTTTGGTAATATGGATATTTTAATGACATTTGTTCTTTCAATCCATGAGCATGAAATGCCTTTCCATTTGTTTGTGTCATCTTCAGTTTCTTTCATCAATGCTTTATAGTTTTCAGAGTACAGGTCTTTTACCTCCTTGGTTAAGTTTATTCCTAGGTATTTTATTCTTTTTGGTGCAATTGTAAATGGGACCATTTTCTTAATTTCTTTCTGCTGCTTCATTATTGGTGTATAGAAATGGAGTAGATTTCTGTACATTGGTTTTGCATACTGTGACTTTACTGAATATATCAGTTCTAACTTTTTTTTTTAGTGGAGTATAGGGTTTTCTATATATAGTATCATATCATCTGAAAAGAGTGAAAATTTTACTTTTTCCTTACCAATTTGAATGCCTTTCATTCCTTTCTCTTGTCTGACTGCTGTGGCTAGACTTCCAGCACTATGTTGAATAAAAGTGGTGAGAGTGGACATCCTTGTTTTGTTCCTGACCTTAGGGGAAAAGTTCTCAGTTTTTCACCATTGAGTATAATGTTGGCTGTGGGTTTTTCATATGTGGCCTTTATTATGTTGAGGTATGTTTACTTTAAACCTACTTTGTTGAGAGTTTTTATCATGAAGGGATGTTGTACTCTGTCAAATGCTTTTTCTGCATCTACTGATCATATTTTTATCATTTCTCTTGTTGAAATGATGTATCATATTGATTGATTTGCAAATATTGAACTACACTTGCATCCTAAGAATAAATCCCACTTGATGGTGGTGAATTTTTTGATGTATTATTGGATTCAGTTTGCTGGTAATTTGTTGAGGATTTTTGCATCTATGTTGATCAGAAATATTGGTCTGTTACTCTTTTTCTATAGTGCTTTTGTCTACTTTTGGTATCAGAGTAATGGTGGCCTCATAGAATGAATTTGGAAGTTTTCATTCCTCTTCTATTTTTTTGGAATAGTTTGAGAAGAACAAGTATTAACTCTTCTTTAAATGTTTGGTAGAATTCACCTGTAAAGCTGTCTGGTACTGGACTTTTGTTTTTTGGGACTTTTTGATTCCTGATTTATTTTATTGCTGGTAATCAAGTCTGTTCAAATTTTCTATTTCTTTCCTGATTCAGTTTTGGGAGATTCTACATTTCTAGGAATTGATCCATTTTTTCTAGGTTGTCCAATTTGGTGGCATGTAATTTTGTATAATATTTTTTTTAAAATATTTTATTTATTTATTTGACAGATAGAGATCACAAGTAAGCAAAGAGGCAGGCAGAGAGAGAGGAGGAAGCAGGCTCCCTGCCCAGGAGAGAGCCTGATGTGGGGCTTGATCCCAGGACCCTGAGATCATGACCTGAGCTGAAGGGAGAGACTTTAACCCACTGAGCCACCCAGGTGCCCCAATTTTGTATAATATTTTCTTACAATTATTTGTATTTCTGTGGTGTTGGTAGTTATTTTTCCTCTTTCATTTCTGATTTTGTTTATTTGAGTCTCCCTTCCTTCCTTCCTTCCTTCCTTTCTTCCTTCCTTCCTTCATGAATCAGATTGGAGATTTATCAATTTTGTTGATCTTATCAAGGAAAAAGCTTTGGTTTCATTTATCTGTCCTATTGCTTTTTAGTTTCTATATCATTTATTTCTTCTCTAATCATATTATCTCCTTTCTACTGGTTTTGGGTTTTGATTGTTGTTTTTCTTCTAGTTCCTTTAGGTGTAATGATAAGTTGTTTATTTGAGTTTCTTTTTTTTTTTTTTGCTTCTTGAGGTACACCTGTTTTGCTATAAACTCCTTTTAGAACCACTTTTGCTGTGTCCCAAAGATTTTGGACCATTGTACTTTCATTTTCGTTTGTTTCCAGGTATTTTTTGATTTTTTATTTGATTTCTTGGTAAACCCATTCATTGTTTAGTAGCATGTTATTTAACTTCCATGTAAAGTTTCCATGAAAGACTTTCCATGAAAGTCTTCTCAGATTTTTTTCTTGTGATTGATTTCTAGTTTCATGGTGTTGTCCTGAGAAAAGATGCGTGGTATAATATTGATCTTTTTAAATTTGCCAAGACTTGTTTTGTGGCCTAATATGTGACTTATTCTGGAGAATGTTTCATGTGTACTTGAAAAGAATATGTATTCCACTGTTTTTGTAGGTAAAGTGTTCTGAATATAACTGTTAACTCTTTTTGTCTCAATGTGTCATTTAAAGCCATTTTTTTCCTTGTTGATATTCTGTCCAGATGATCTATTCATTGATGTAAGTGGGGTCATAACATCCCTTACGATTATTGTATTACTGTCAATTTCTGTCTTTACGTCTGTTAATAGTTGCTTTATATAGTTAGGTGCTCTTATGTTGGGTGCATAAATATTTACAATTATGTCATATCTTCTTGTTTTCTTTTTTTTATCATTAAGTAGTGTCCTTCTTTTGTTTCTTGTTACAGACTTGGTTTTAAAGTCTGTTTTGTTTGATATAAGTATTACTACCCTAGCTTTCTTTTCACTTGCATTTACATGATAAATGCTTTTACATCCCCTTATTTTCAATTTGCAGGGGACTTTAAGTCTGAAGTGAGTCTTTGCTGTATTTAGATGGGTTTTGCTTTTATATCCATTCAATTAGTCTATGTCTTTTCATGGTAGCATTTAATCCATTTAAATTCAAAGTCATTATTGATAGGTATGTACTTCTTACCATTTTGCAATTTGTTTTACAATTGTTTTTGTAGTTCTTTTTTGTTCCTTTCTTCTTTTTTGCTCTCTTATCTGTGGTTTAGTGGCTTTTTTTAGTGATATGTTTGAATTCCTTTCTTATTTTTTTGCATATCTATTATAGGTTTTTGATTTGTGGTTGCTATTATTTAATTATGCCTATAGCATTTCATATTAAGTTGATGGTCACTCAGGTTTGAAGTCATTCTTTAAAGCCTTACATTTTTATTTCCTCATGTTTCATGTATATATATCATACTTTATATCCTTTTATTTTGTGGATTCCTTGACTGATTTTTGTAGATTAATTGATTTTACTGTTTATGTGCTTTAACCTTCATACTGGTTTTAGGAGTGATTATCTTAAAAAAAAAAAAGAAGTGATTATCTAAAACTTTTATTATGTTTGTATTTATCTGCTCATTTTTTTTCCTTTCTAATGTTCTTACTACTGACTATGGCCTCCTCCTCCCCCCCCCCCGTTCCCATTCAATGAATTCCCTTTAACATTTCTTGTAAGGCTAGTTTAGTGGCAGTGGTCTCTTCTAACTTTTGTTTTTCTGGGAAACTCTTTATCTCTCTTTCTATTTTGAATGATATTCCTGTTGGGTGGGATATTCTTAGTTGCAGGTTTTTTTTCCCTTCTGCTCTTTGAATATGTCATATTATTCCCTCTGGCTTGCAAAATTTCTGCTGAAAATTCAGCTGATAGACTTATGGGGTTTCCCTCATATGTTGTTGTTATTATTATTATTATTATTTTTGCTTCTCTTTTGCTGTCTTTACAACTCTCTTTTTTTTTTTTATCACTATTTTTCATCCTTTTTGTTGTTGGTGTGGACCTCTTTGGGTTTATTTTTTGGAGGGTTTTCTGTGCTTCCTGGATCTGGATATCAGTTTCATCATAATAGGGGGTTTTCAATAATTATATCTTTTAATAAATTTTCTGCCTCCTTTTCTGACTCTTCTTTTTCTGAAATTGCTATAATACAAATTATTATGCTTGATGACGTCACTGAGTTCCCTTAACCTACTCTCATTTTTTATTATTCTTTTTTCATTTTTATTTTTTATTATTATTATTTTTATTATTTATTTTTATTCTTTTTTTGCTTTTCAGCTTGGTTGCTTTCCAATACTTTGTCTTCCAGTTCAGTGATCTGTTCTTCTACCTCTTCTGGTGTACTATTGATTAGCTCTAGTGTGTTGTTATTTCAGATATTGAGTTCTTCATCTCTGATTGGTTCTTTTTTATATTTTCTATCTCTTTGTTGAAGATCTCACTGAGATCCTCCACCCTTCTCTCCAGTTTACTGAGTACATTTACTATGATTGCTTTGAATTCATTATCAGGCATATTGCTTATCTCTTGTTTCATTTAGTTCTTTTGCTGTTGTTTTGTCCTGTTCTTTCATTTGGGATATGTTCCCTTGTCTCACCTTTTTGTCTAACACTCTGTGTTTGTTTCTATGTATTAAGAAAGTCATGATCTTAAAAATAGAGCCTTATGAGGAGGAGGTGCTGTGGTTCCCTGTAGTGCAATGCCCCTTGTCCAGCAAACCTAGGGCTTCAGGGCTGTCTCCTATATGGGTTGCATATGGTGGATCCACATTTACCTTCAGTTCAGTCAGGTGCAGTGGCCCAGTTTGCCTCTTGTGGGTAGGGTTTGGAGCCTGTGCTTTCAAGGGGCCAATCCAGGAGTGCCTTGGGTTTATAGTTGGGTATTGTATACAGTTAGGCTGGATGCCTGCCCTCAGCCAGTTTTCCAGGGCTGTGATCACTCTGAATTGCAGGGTGGTTTCTCTGACTTTTTTTTATTGGTGGGCAGGACCAGCAGTCACACCAGCTATCTGCCCCCGTCCATCTGTTGAAGCTGCAGTAGCACCAAACTGCAGGGCGCACTCCTTGCCTTGTCTCCTGAGAAGTTTTTGTTGGTGGGAGAGGCTGGTAGTCAGATCAGATGTCTTCCTTTAAATCATCTGCTGGGCCTGCGTTTAAGGGATATGTGGGGTTATCTTCTGTCCCCAAGGCGGGAGTTGCTTTGGGGTGGAACTGTTTCCTTTGGGCGTACTTGCAGAATGTGATATGTTGGGAGCACTTTTGGAGGGACTCCTGCCAAATAGGGTAGATTGGATAGGGCATACATATAGGAGAATGTGGAGGTAGTGTGTGCAGTGTTAGCAAGGTAGGTGGAGAGTGTTTATGCTTGCTCCTACAAGTGTCTGACTATCTAGGCTAGGGGTGGGGGGAGAGAAATGGCATTCATCAGCTCTTTTGTTCTTGGAGGAGTTCTAAAGAACCATGCCCCTTCAGCACATGTTCTGAGATTCCTGTATATCTTATGTGCTTTTCAAACTGCTGCTTCTATGCTGTTTCTCAGCAGGATTGTTTTTTGTGCTGGGTCTTTAAGGTCTGGAATCCAGTTTCCCATCAGATTCCTGAGTCTGGGGTACTTGGTGTGAGTCTTCATGCTTGTGGTATCCCTCTTGTTTGTGGTTAGTCTTGCCAGGAGTTTGGTTTCTGACTGCATCTGTGCCCCTCTTACCCATTCCAAACTAGCCTCCTGTCTGTGATTGACTATGGAAAGTTTGTTCTGCTAGTTTCAGGTTGTTTTCTGAGTTAGTTTCACTTATGTGGCTGTTAAGAAGAAGGTGTCTTCTTGGGATGAGTTTAGCTTAGGACCCTCCTACTCTGCCATCTTTTTGGACGTCTCTCCTGACTTAGATTTTAATCCAACTTGGCATGGCCTTAAAGCCTTGTTTTCCACCTCATGGTGCTATAGGTAATATTTTAGCAAGAAATTAATGTATAAGAAAAGTTCTACATTTGAATGTACTTTTGTATGTTTTATAGGTCAAATTTTTGACAATTCATTTGCAAATTTGTGAGTTTAGGATGTTCAATAACCAAAGAAAATAATCTTCAAAATCATTACTTGATTTGTTGATTCAATGGTATTTAATACATCCCTGCAGAGAAGCAGAGGTTATTTTTTAATGAGAAAGGCTTGAATAATTTTTGATATCTAAGAGTAACATGATCTAGATAGAGGATGGAAAAGGTCTAATTTTGCATAGGCAAGTTGATAAGATTTATTTAATGGTTGACATACACATTTGCATATATTTTATCCCAATTTTCCCCTCAAATGTAGTTAAGTCTACTTGTAATATCCCTGACACAGGTAGCTTGACATGAAGGGTATCTCATTTCTGCATTTGGACAAACTAGGTTTTAATTGGATATCATGTTCTGCCTTCTAACTGTGGAGTAGTACAGGATTCATAATGTTTCTTTTTTTACATGTCAACTTCTCTTTTTTCTTAGTTTTCAATATTGTATATAATTCTCTGTTTAATTAAATGTAGTTGATAGGTCAGCTTAAAAATTCTGACTTGTTCTAGGTCAGTCTGATTGTCAACAGCAGTAGAAGTTCTGACAATTAGCAATGAGTGGTTACTGAATGCCTGACATCTTGCCAAGAACTTTTTATACATTATTTCAATGTATAAAATGTTCAAATTAGTTCAAATATTGAACTAATTTTTATAGTCTGCAAAAGGTGTTTACTGCCTTAAACGAGATCTTATATAAATTTGAAATTAATTCATTTTTGAATGTTAGTTGTATATCTAATGATATGTAATATTTTTATTCTTACTCAAAGATATTTTCTAATTTTCTATTTTCCTTGTGAATCAATTTTTTTAGTTATATATGGATCTTTCTATTTCCATAACTTTTTTTTCAAAGTTCATTATATCTGATAATACAAACTTATTTTGGTTAAAATTTAACTTGCATATATTTTCTATTTTTTGCTTAAAATTTTTCTGCTTTCTTAAATTTTCAGTTTCTATTTCTTCAACTAGAATATGACTAAAAATTCTTTAAATGCAGTAATCTTTGTCTTTTAATTGAAGTGATTAATGTATTAATACTGCTAATACATATGGATTTTTATAAAGTCTTGTTTTGTCCTATTTCTTCTTTTTCTCTTTTTTCCTTTTTATTGGGGAGGGAGAAAGGCAATTTTTCTTTTCTTTTCTTTTTTTTCTCAATTCACTTATCCATTGCTTTCATAGTTATTTTTCCTTTATTTCTTTATTTCTTTACTTATTGGCAACTTGTGAAGTAAACCAAGATATTTACCTTTTCTAATCAAAGCTTCGAGAAACTGAAAATACCAACATAGATCACTACTTTCTCAATATATATACCATAAATATATCCAATATATATGTCAAATTTTTTAGGTTGATTTTATTTCCCCTTCCTACCTCACAAATTAGACATTATTACTACTTTTATATGATCGTGTTAGTTTGGGTTTACCTATGAATTTATCAAATCTTTGTACTTTATTTCTTATATTCCAGACCCATACTTTGAATTATTTTCTTTCTACTTGAATAATATCCTTTAGAATTTCTTTTAGCGAAGCCTGTTGTAGATAAATTCATTTAGTTTTGTTTGTGTGAAAATGTCTTCATTTTTCTTCATTCTTGAAAAATAGTTTAGCTTGGCATAGAATTCCTGATGGAGAGTTATCTTCTCTTAGCACATGAAAGATAGATATATTTTTCTAACTACCAGCTTCTATTGCTAATGTTGTGAAGTCAGGATATCTTGAGTAGAGTTCCTCCCATGGATGTTGGGACATGGTGGTCCCTGTTTACTTGGGCTGGTGGGACAGCAACAGGTGGGTTTTCAGTTTCCTATGGCTAAAGGGCACTGGGACAAACCACTCTGCAAAGCACTTTCTTGGAATTGCATAGCCTTAGGGTTTTAGGAAACTCCATTCACCAATGTAGCTGCTTCTTCACTCCATCCAAGGCACACCTGTTGCTTCAGCATCATGCTCTGAGCCCTGTGTTGTTAGTTTTCAGGTTCTCTTCCAGACCAGGGCAGAGAAAATCCCATACCAAGCTTTACTATGACTCAGAGAGTATGAGGCCCTACTGCATTTTTCACGCCCAATCTGCCTTCTGACCCCACACACTCAGGAAAGTCTGAGGGTTCAGAGAGGGTATTTCCAATTCAAGCTGCCAGTATTTTAAAATGCTGAAATCCAGTGCTGTTTCTAAAAATTAGAAGGAGGCTTCAGAAAGGCCTTATGATTTGTGGACCTGCTTGCCAGCAGATAGCTGCTAATTTGAATAAAGTATCAAATTCCTTCATAGTGCTATTGTCAGTGAGCACTGGTATATCTTCCCTGATTTCCATTTGGAATGCACAGTTGCTGTTGTTTTGTGGTGTGTGTGTGTGTGTGTGTGAAAGACACACACAGATTATTCTACAGAAGTATATTTTCTCTGTTTCCAAAGTTTTATTATACTGGCATATAAAACCTTTTGATGTCCCTCTTTAAGGTAACGTAAAAATTATGTTAATATCTGTACAATATTTGCTGTGAGGCAGTGTAAAAAATGGGGTTTACGACCATTCAGAACCAGCTTTTTTTATTTGAATCTGTCTTTTATTAGTTGAGTGACATTAGGCAAGTTTCATTTACCACATGTCCTCATTTGTAAGATAGAAATAACAATAAACTACTTCCCAGAGTCTTTGTGAAGATTAAAAGAACAGACTTCCAATTTCTGGTTCTGCGTGTAAGGAGCTTAAAAGTCACCATTATGTCTAGACAACAAGTAAAAAAGCTGCACCGACTTAAAAATCAACTGTTATTGGATCTATGAAAGCATTGAGGACAGAGGGCAAAGCATGACTCCTAAGATTAGAGACACCAGCAGACAAATAGGGAGTCATAGCTTACTTGAGCAGAAACCTCCACCGAGTCAGCACTGGGGTAGAAAAACCTGAACTACAACTGACAATTGATGGGGCTCAGTGAGGAGAAGTCTGTGAGTTAAAACATCAGGGGACCCAGTAATAAGAGGGACCCTGCAATTTTGTGAGATTTATATCCAGGTGTTCAACCAGGTTCCCCTAGTAAGTATCAGAGAAAAATCCCCTTGTGCTTCCAGCAGGGGGAGGGAAAAAGCAATTATTTTGAAATACACCAAGCACCTTGCTCTTAACAAGGCCTGACCTCAGGGGATGCTAGTTAACTAGAGCCTGACTTGCTGCAGAGTTATCAGAGCCTAATTGACTAGGGGAAAGGAAATACCCAACTTAAGCCCACTCTAGCCATCCTCTTCTAGGGAAGGTGGATGGAGGAAATAAAACTAAAAACACCTGTAAAGGTTACAGTGTAAAGACATAGGCTCACTAATCACTGAGAACTAATCACAGGATTATAGGACACTTTACCTCCCATAGCTTGCCACCACTTTATGAAAAGCTTATTTACAACAGGTCCTTTTGCCCAATACATCATGTCTGACTACCAAGAAAAATTTATCAGATATATCAAAAGGCAGAAAACACAGTTTGAGGAGTCAGAATAGAGCAAGCATCAAAACCAGAAGTGGCAAAAAGTTAGACTGAGACTTTAAAATAACTATTATTAATATGCTAAGGATTGTAATAGATAAAGTAGACAGTGTGCAAGAATATGTAAGTGGAGAGATATAAATCCAAAGGAACAAAAACACACACAAAATGCTGCAGATCAAAAACACTGTAACAGAAATGAATGCCTTTGATAGGTTAATTAGTAGATGGAGCACAGCTGAGGAAGGAATCTGTGCTTGAGGATATCACAATAGAAACCTCCAAAGCCTTACCTGCAGAGGAACAAAGATAAGAATTACATCCAGCATCCCTCAGAAACCATGCTGAGCACAAAAAGAGAGGACCAAAATAATTAAAGTGTTGAGAGAAAATAACCACCAACCTGGAATTCTCTACTCTGTGAAATCATCCTTGAAAAGTGAAGGAGAAATAAAGACTTTCTCAGACAAATAAAAATTGAGTGACTTTATTGCCAGTGGATATGTCTTGCAAGATATGCTAAAAGAAATACTTTAGAGAGAAGGAAAGTATTGTAGGCCAGAAACCTAGATTGATGTAAGTAAAAAGAACACTGAAGAAGGAATAAAGGTAAAATAAAAACTTCTGTTTTTCTTACTCATAATTGATGTAACAGATAAACGTTTATTCAGTAATAGTTGCAACAGTGTATTTGATTATGTATGCCTGTGTATATATCCCATGTATCATATGTATGCTTATGTACTCTCATAGATCAGTGAAATAGGGGTGCCTGAGTGGCTCAGTGG
>CM053613.1:61261726-61297192 GCA_028646535.1 Procyon lotor
CTTTCTTTCTTTCTTTCTTTCTTTCTTTCTTTCTTTCTTTCTTTCTTTCTTTCTTTCTTTCTTTCTTTCTTTCTTTCTTTCTTCCTTCCTTCCTTCCTTCCTTCCTTCTTTCTTTTTCTTTCTTTCTCTCTCTCTCTCTCTCTCTCTTTCTTTCTTTCCTTTCTCTCTCTCTCTCTCTTTCTTTCTTTTTAAGATTTTATTTATTTATTTGACAGAGAAAAAGAGATCACAAGTAGGCAGAGAGGCAGGAAGAGGGAGAGGAGGAAGCAGGCTCCCCGCTGAGCAGAGAGCTCCATGCAGGGCTGGATCGAGCTCAATCCCAGGACCCTGATATCATGACCTGAGTGGAAGGTAGAGGCTCAACCCACTGAGCCACCCAGGTGCCCCTCACCATTTTCAAATAGAATTGTTCTGTCGTTATTGAGTTATGGGAGTTCTTTATATATTTTGGATATCAATCCCTCATCCAATAATGTGATTTCTAAAAATTTTCTTCCATTCTGTAGGTTGCCTTTTCATTTTGTTGAAGTTCATTTTGCTGTGCAAAAGCTTTTAAGTTTGATGCAGTACCACTGGTTGATTTTTTGCTTTTGTTGTTTGTGATTTTGATGTCCTGCTAAAAAATCATTGCTAAGACCAATATTGATAAACTTCTTTGCTATGTATTCTTCAAAGAGTTTTATGATATAAAATCTTATGTTTAAATTTTTGATCTATTTTGAGTTAATTTTCGTGAGTGTTGTAAGATAGGGGTCCACTTTTTTTTCCCTTTTTTAAAAAGATTTTATTTACTTATTTGACAGAGAGAGAGAGCGCACAAGTAGGGAGAGGGAAGAGGAAGAAGCAAGCTTCCCCCTGAGCAGGGAGCCCAATGCAGGCTCAATCCCAGGACCCTGGGATCATGACCTGAGCCAAAGGCAGTTGCTTAACCAATTGAACCACCCAGGCACTCCTATATGGGGTCCACTTTCATTGTTCTGCATGTGTTTAGGTTTTCTGAGTACCATTAGGTTTTCTTTTTCCTATTTGGTATGCTTGGTTCCCTTGTTGAATATTAGTTGACTGTATGTAATTCTGGGCTCTCCATTCTGTTCTACTGGTCTATCAGTCAATTTTTGTGCCAGTACTATACTATTTTTATTTCTATAGCTTTGTAGTATAGTTTGAATCAGTGGTGTGATATCTCTGACTTTGTTCTTTTTCCTCAGGGTTGTTTTGGCTCTCAGGAGTCTCTTGTGGTTGCATACAAATTTTAAGAGTAGTGATAGTGAGCCATCTTGCCTTCTTCCTGATCTTGGAGAAAATTTTTTCAATTTTTCTCCATTGAGTATAATGTTAGTATTGAGTATAATGTTAGTTGTTGGTTTGTTGTGTATGACTTTTATTGTATTGGGGTATATTTCTCCTATACCCAATCTGTTGAGGGTTTTTATCATGAAAGTATGTTGTATTTTGTCAAATGTTTGTTCTGCCATCTATTGAGATGGTCATGTGATTTTTATCTTTCATTTTATTAATGTGACTTAATATATTTATTGATTTGCCTAAGTTGCACCATCTTTGCATCCTAGGGATAAATCTCACTTGATTATGGTGTATAATCCTATTAATGTGTTCTCAAACTCAGTTTGCTAATATTTTGTTGAGAATTTTTGTGCTTATATTCATCAAAGATATTGGTATAATTTTATTGTTGTGTCTTTATTTGGCTTTTGTATCAGCATGATGCTGGTCTTGTAGAATGAGTTTGGAAGTATTTCCTCCTCCTCAATTTTTTTGGAAGAGTTTCAGAAGAATTGATTTTAATTCTCCTTTTTTTTTTAAAATTTATTTGACAGAGAGAGATCACAAGTAGGCAGAGAGGCAGGCAGAGAGAGAGAGGGAAGCAGGCTCCCTGCTGAGCAGAGAGCCCGATGCAGAGCTCAATCCCAGGACCCTGATATCATGACCTGAGTGAAAGGTAGAGACTTAACCCACTGAGCCACCCGGGCCCCCTTAATTCTCCTTTTAATGTTGGGGAGAATACATACTGAAGCCATCTGGCCCTGGGGTTTTCTGTACTGGGAGGTTTTTGGTTACTGATTCAGTATCTTTATTCATTATTGATCTGCTCAGATTTTCCATTTCCTCCTGTTTCAGTCTTGGTAGAGTGTATATTTTGAGGAACTTATCTATTTATTCTAGATCATCTAATTTATTGGCACACAGTTGTTCATAGTAGTCTTTTATGATACTATGTATTGCCATAGTATCTAGTATTAGTTATAATAAATCCTTTTTTATTTCTAATTTTACTTGTTTGAGTCTTTCTTTTTCTTAGTCTAGCTGGAGTTTTTTTTTTTTTAATATTTTATTTATTTATTTAACAGAGAGAGAGAGAGAGAACACAAGTAGGCAGAGAGGCAGGCAGAGAGAGACGGGGGGAAGCAGGGCAGAGAGCCCAATGTGGGGCTCGATCCCAGGACGCTGGGATCATGACTTGAGCCGAAGGCAGAGGCTTAACCCACTGAACCACCCAGGCGCCCCTGGAGTTTTGTTCATCTTTTGTTTATCTTCTCAAAGAAGAGTTCTTAATTTCCTGGATCCTATTGTTTTTTTCTGGTTGCTCATTTATTTCTGCTTTGATCTTGATTATTTCCTTCTGTTATCTGGGAGCTTAATTTGTTCTTTTTCTAGTACTTTGAGATGTAAAGTTAGGTTGTTTATTTGGGATCTTTCTGATTTCTTAATATATATTTATTATATATTTATAATATATACTTAATACTTTTTTCTCTGAAATGCTACTATATCCCTTAAGTTTGGTATATTTTTCTTTTCATTATTTTGAGATAACTTTTTATTTCTCTTTTGATATGTTCTTTGATCCATTGGTTGTTCAAAATTTGTCATGTAGATTCCACATATCTATAGATTTTCTAGCTTTTCTCTTGTTGTTGATGTTTAATACCACTGTGGCCAGAAAAAAATAGTTATGATTTCAATCTTCTGAAACTTGCTAAGATTTGTTTTTGTTTTGTGTTTTGTCATATCATCTGTCCTGCAATATGTTGCAGATATATTGGATGTATATAAATTTACAGTTGTTATATCTTCT
This sequence comes from Procyon lotor, assembly GCA_028646535.1. NCBI lineage: Eukaryota > Metazoa > Chordata > Mammalia > Carnivora > Procyonidae > Procyon > Procyon lotor. The sequence goes on from CM053613.1 coordinate 61,264,824, forward strand.
TGGTGTATTGACCCTTTTATCATTATATAATGACCTTTTTTGTTTCTTATTGCCACTTTTGGCTTGAAGTTTATTTTGTCTAAGTATGGTTATTCCTGCTTTCTTTTGATTTTCATTTGCATGAAATATCTTCTATCCCTTTACTTTGAGCTTATGGATGTCTTTAAAGTGAAGTGGGGCTCTGGTAGGCAGCATATAGTTGGATTTTTTTTTTTTTAATCCATCCAACCACCCTGCCTTTTTATTGGTGAGATCAATCCATTTACACTTAGAGCTGTTAGTGATATGTAAGGACTTGCTGCTGCCATTTAATCTTTTAACTTCTGTTTATCTCTTCATTGTTTCTTTTTCCTTCTTTTCTGCTTACCTTTGTAAGTTTGTGGTTTTCCATGGTGATTTGCTCAATTTCCCTTTTCTTATGTTTTGTGATTCTGCTCTAGATTTTTGGTTTTTGGTTACTAGGAAGCCTACATGAAACATCTCATAGATAAAATAGTCTGTTTTATGGTGATAGCAATTTATCACTCATATAATAGGTGATAAAATTTATATCTTATCATGTTATATCTTTATATAATTTTGATGCCATGAATTTGTTAACAAGTTGTTATACAGATAGTCCCTGACTTGTGATGATTTGACTGGTGATTTTTTGACCCAAGGTATTGTGAAAGCTATAAGCATTTACTAGAAACTGCACTTCAATTTTTACACACACACACACACACACACACACACACACACACACACACCTCACTTCTTTATCCATTCATCAGTCAAAGGACATGTGGACTGTTCCATTATTTGGCCACTGTGGATAATGCTGCTATAAACATTGGGGGGAAGGTATCCATTCGAATTAGTAGTTTTGTATTCTTTGGGTAAATACCTAATAGTGCAATTGCTGGATCGAAGGGTAGTTATATTTTTAACTTTTTGAGGAACCTTCATACTGTTTTCTAGAGCAACTGCTCCAGTTTGCATTCCCATCAACAGTGTAAGAGGATTCCCCTTTCTCCACATCTTTGCCAACACCTGTTATTTCCTGTGTTGTTAATTTTAGCCATTCTGACTGGTGTGAAGTGATATCTCACTGTAGTTCTGATTTGTATTTCCCTGGTGATGAGTGATGTTGAGCATCTTTTCATGTGTCTGTTGGCCATCTGTATGTATTCATTGGAAAAGTATCTATTCATGTCTTCTGCCCATTTTTTTTAACTGAATTGTGTTTTTTGGGTGTTGAGTTGTATAAGTTCTTTATAAATTTTGGATACTATCAGATATGTTATTTGCAAATATCTTCACTCATTCCATAGATTGCCTTTTAGTTTTGTTGATTGTTTCCTTTGCTGTGTAGAAACTTTTTATTTTGATGAAGTCCCAATAGTCTATCCTATGCCTCAGGAGACCTGTCTAGTAAGAAGTTGCTATGGCTGATGTCAAAGAGGTTACTGATTGTGTTCTCCTCTAGGATTTTAATGGTTTCTAGTCTCACACTTAAGTCTTTAATCCACTTTGAATTTATTTTTGTGTATAGTGTAAAAAAGTGGTCCACTTTCATTCTTTTGCATGGGGCTGTCCAGCTTTCCCAACACTATTTGTTGAAGAGACAGTATTTTTTCCATTGGATATTCTTTCCAGCTTTGTCAAAGATTAATTGACCATATAGTTGGAGTATTTCTGGGTTTTCTATTCTGTTCCATTGATCTATGTGTCTGTTTTTGTGCCAGTACCACACTGTTTTGAGCATTACAGCTTTGTTATATAACATGAAGTCTGGAATTGTGATGCCTCTGGCTTCACTTTTCTTTTTCAAGAGTGCTTTGGCTATTCAGGGTCTTTGTGGTTCCATACAAATTTTAGGATTATTTGTTCTAGCTCTGTAAAAAATGCTATTGGTCTTTTGATAGCAATTGCATAGAATATGTAGATTGCTTTGGATAGTATAGACATTTTAACAATGTTTGTTCTTCCAATACACATGCATGAAATATCTTTCCATTTCTTTGCATTGTCTTGAATTTCTTTTATCAGTGTTTTATAGTTTTCAGAGTACAGTTCTTTTACCTCTTTGGTTAGGTTTATTCCTAGGTATCTTATAGTTTTTGGTGCTATTGTATCTATTGAGATGATCTTATGGTTTTTATTCTTTGTTTTGTTGATATGTGTCACACTGATTGATTTGCAAATATTAAAGCACATTTGTTTACCCAGAATAAATCCCATTTGATCATGGTGAATGATTTTTTGTTGTATTGTTGAATGTGTTTTGCATTTTTGCATTTATGTTTATCTGGGATATTGGCCTGTAGTTCTCTCTTTCTTTTCTCTTTTGTAGTGCCTTTGTCTGGTTCTGGTATCATGGTAATGCTGGCTTCGTAGAGTGTATTTGGAAGGTTTTCTTCCTCTTCTATTTTTTGGAATAGTTTGATGAGAATAAGTATTAACTTTTCCTTAAATGTTTGTGGAATTTAACTGTGACTCCTTCAATTTTGTGTTGGGCTTTTATTTATTTTTTTATAGTTTTTTGATGACTGATTCAATTCATTACTAGTAATTGGCCTATTACTAGTATTTTCTATTTTTCTACTAGTATTTCAATCTATTTATCTACTATTTTTCCATTTTCTACTGATATTTTCATATTTTTTTATTTCTTTCTTGTTCAGTTTTGAAAGATTGTATGTTTCTAGTAATGTGTATACTGTCTTATTTTATATGTTTTTAGCCTTAATTTTCTTACATCTAATTATGGCCACTTGTTTTCCACCTAAATAATTTACTTTGGCTTGTAAATCTACTTTAGTGGCACTAAATCTCTTTAACTTTTGTTTTTTTCTGGGAAAATCTTTTTCTCTCCTTCAAATTTGAATGATAACCTTGCCAGGTAGAATATTCTTGGTTGAAAAGTTTTTCCCTCCGGCATTTTCTGGCAGGAGAGCTAAAGTTGAAATGGTTGCACACTGTGGGGTCCTGGGGGCATTCTGGGCACAGGGTGCCCTGATGGTGTGGCTGAAGTGGAGACACTGTGTGGGCTGGGAGCTTTCCACATTCAGCACAACCTGGTAGGACAGCTCAAACTGAATTGGGTGTAAACTGGGGTATCCTGTGATGCTCAGCACAAAGGCTGCCCAGGCCAGGTGACTGGAGCCTAGGTTAGTGCAAATAAGAGTGTTCTGGGGTGCTCCATGCAAGGGCTACCGGGATGGTGGCTGGAACCAATGTAGACATGGGCTGGGATTTCCCAGGGTGCTCCACATAGGGGGTACTTTGGCAAAGTAGCTGGATTAGAATCAGATATGAGCCAGGAGATTTTTGAGTGCTCTGTACCGAGGGTGCCCTAACAAGCAGTTTGAAGCCAAAGTATTGTTGTCCTGGAGTGTTTTAGGGTGTTTTGGGCTTGTGTCACCTTGGTTGAAAGGTTGGAGCTGCAGTAAGTGCTAACTAGGGGTCTCACAGTGTATAGAGCACTTTGGCTGTCTTGCTGGGACAGCTGAGGCTGGTAGGTTAGGGCCTTGGGGCTCACTGAAGGAATAAGTTGCTTAGAGAGCTTGGACTGTGCATTCTGCATTTTCAAGGGGTTCCATCAGCCCCTCCTACCATAGAGCAGTCCAGCAGCAACCACCACCAACCCATCCCACCGCTTCTCCATTTGGTGGAGTTCTAGGGCTCTTTTATGTGATAGTTACTCTTTCAAACTGTGGCCTTTTTTTCTCTGTTCCCAAGGACAGAGGGAGGACTCTTTTCTTGGTCCTTCAGTACTATCCCTCCCCACTGCCATTTGCAGCACGGGGAGTGGGAGTCCCCCATGTTACTGTGTCTCTGTCTCTCTTGTTGTTCTCTCTATCTTTTGTTGTGCAGAAGCTGTTCAGTAGGCCTTCAGTTCTTCAGGAGGAATTGCTCTATGAGTAGGTGCAATTTGCTGCGTTCCACAGAGAAGGTGAGTTCAGGGTCTTCCTACACACCATCTCAGATCAGAGCCCCTAAAACATTCCTCATCTCATTCACTGAAAGCTTCAGATCCAGAATTTGTTTGGTTCTTTTTTATAATTTCATTCTCTTTTGTAAGAGCTCCTTCTGTTCATTGTTTTATTCCTGAGTTTACAGAATTGCCTTTCTGAGATTTCTTGTAGCTTGTTGAATTTCTTCATAAAAGCTATTTTGAATTTTTTATCAGTTAGATAGCAATATTCTATGCCTTTGAGTTTAGTTGCTGGAAAAGTCATCGTTTTCCTTTTGTGATGTCATATATCCTTGATTTTTAAAATTTACTTGATGATCTGAACTTCTATTTTCACATTTGAAATAGTAGACACCTTCTTTAAGTTTTTTTTTTCCTTATTATTACTTTGGATCTTACAGTTCAACAGGCTGGTAATTAGAAACCTTTCTCTTGTATTCCAGAATGTGCACTTAGCTTAAGTTTTTGGTTTCTCTTGGAGTTGGGCTCTCCTAGCTGCACTTAGGAGTGCACACAAAATGCTGGCAGCAGAGTGAGGGGAGGTGTGGACTTGGCATTTGGGACTTTGGGGGTGCTTGTGGGCCTGGTAGGGGATCTTCAAGTGGGGGATTTCCAGAGGGCCATGGGTGGACCTTCTGCTGAAACCCCAAAGTAGAGAGCAGGAAATGCATTTCTTCAATACCCTTTGATCTTCTTTCCCTTTTCTCCACCCAGTCAGGAGATGCTTCCTCAGAAATTTGGATGCTGCTGTAGAGAAACATTTCTCTCTAGCTGTTACTCTTGTAGCTGAGCAGTTTGTCACTTAACACTTTCACTTTCTACCTCTTCTGCTGGAGAGGTAGCCACTGTTAGTGTTGCCCTGGGATGAACCACCTCAGTAAGTTGCCCCCTTTCCTCTGCTTCCAAACTTATTTCTATCCTGCTTCATTGCCATGCTGAGTTCTCCCATTAGAGAGTCTGGACCACTACAAATTCTCTATCTGCCATGGGTGTCTGCCCAGGTTTGTATTTTCTAGGTTCCCTTTCTCCTGATCGCAACAATGGGCATGGGGCAGGTTCACCAACTCCCTTAGGTCCACAGACCCCTCCGAAGTTCTATCCACTCATTTTTGGATACACAAGTGGATAGAAAACTCCCAGGTATCCTGGTATAAAGTGCAGAGGCACTTTTGCTCAGTTAGGGATGTCCAGTTAGCTGTAAATTGAAGTGGAGAGATAAAAGGAATGACTCACACTGCCACTCCTCAGTAATTACTTTAAATGTCAGTGTTCTAAATGCATGGGTTAAAAGATGGGAATTTTCAGAATTGATTAAAAAAACAAGATGCATGTATATGAAGAAACTCACTTTAAATATAAAGACACACATAGATTAAAAATTAATAGATGAGACACATATACCATGCTAACACTAATCAAAAGAAAGCAATAGCCATATTAATTTCAGACAGAGCAGACTTCAAAGTAAAGGAATTATCAGTGATAAGGAGATTTGAACAATGATAAAGGGGTCAATTCCTCAAGAAGACAAAAGAATTCTTAATATGTATGTGCCTATAAATAGAGTATCAAGTACATGAAACAAAAACTGATAATTTCCAAGAGAAATGGATGAATCCTCTATCATAGTTGGATACTTCAGCATCACTCTATTGAAATGTATACATCCAGGAGGCAGAAAATCAGTAAAGATAGAGTTGAACTCAACACCATCAGTCAACTGGATCTAATGGGCATCTATAGATAACTTTATCTAACAACAGCAGAATAAACATTTTTCTCAAGCTCAGACAAAACATTTACCGAGATCACATTCTGGGCTGTAAAACACACTCTAACAAATTTACAAGAATGGACTCCATATGATATCTGCTCTCAGACCACAGTGAAATTAATTAAATCATAACAGAAAGATAACTGGAAAATCCCCAAATATATGGAGATTAGACATCACATTTCTAAATAATACATGGGTCAAAGGGAAATCCCCAGAGAAGTTAAAAATATTTTGAACTAAATGAAAACACAAATTATCAAAATCTGTGGGGTGCAGTGAAAGCAGTGCATAGAGGGAAATTTATAGCACTGAATGATATATTCGAAACGAGTCAAAAAACAGAACACATGGAATGTTCTCTTCTAGGATAGGGTTGTGAGTGATTTCTTTAAGATATTGATTTTTAGATATTTATTGATATTTATATAGCTCTAGCATCCAGTGTAGGTCTGGCAATAGTTAATGCTTAATACATTAATACATGAAAAAATGTTGCATAAAAGAAACAAGTAATAACGCAAAGCAGTAAATAAGTAAGTATCAAAAGATTTATGGGGGCACCTGGGTGGCTCAGTCATTAAGCGGCTGCCTCTGGCTCAGGTCATGATCCTGGAGTCCTGGGATCGAGCCCCGCATCGGGCTCCCTGCTCTGTGGGAAGCCTGCTTCTCCCACTACCATTCCCTCTGCTTGTGTTCCCTTTCTCGCTGTGTTTCTCTCTGTCAAATAAATAAAATCTAAAAAAAAAAAAAAAAGATTTATGCAGCTATTAGTACAACTGGTGTTCAAGGCAATGGGAGATCCATAGTGGGTAGAATAGGTGGGAGGTCATGTGAAGAGATGAGATATGATGGGCTTTAAGGGTTACTAAGATTTGGATAAGAGCATGGTGTGGGCTGAAAAATAGTATGAACATCATATAAATTTTAGAAATTAACATGGAATGAGGATAGTGAGGTATAATCTTGGAGGTTAAGGAACTAGAATATTGAGAAATAGAACATTATTTGTCCCTGAGAGTAACACTAAAATTTTGAGTGACATACTGACATGTGTTTTAAGAATAAACTTTCTTAAATTTATTATTTATTTATTTATTTATTTGTTTGTTTATTTGTTTATTTATTTATTTATTTCAAAGAGAGAGGGAGATCACAAGCAGGCAGAGAGGTAGGTGGAGAGAGAGGAGGAAGCAGGCTCCCCACCGAGCAGAGAGCCTGAAGTGGGGCTCAATCCCAGGACCCTGAGACCATGACCCAAGCTGAAGGCAGAGGCCTAAAGAGGTGCCCCAAGAATAAACTTTAAAATATTTGTGAAATTTATTGTAAACAGAAGAGAGTGGACATAGGAAAACCATAAGGAGGCCATTGATGTAGTCCAGGAATCATGCAATAGGATCTCAGGCCAAGATGGTGGTTGGCAGGATGAATGATCCCTCTATTTCTTATTATTAAATCTAAGAGTGAGGAGTTTTATTTTTTTATTTTTTAAAAGAGTTTATTTATTAATTTGACAGAGAGAGAGATCACAAGTAGGCAGAGAGGCAGGCAGAGAGAGAGGGGGAAGCAGCCTCCCCGCTGAGCAGAGAGCCCCACGCAGGGCTCAATCTCAGGACCCTGAGATCATGACCTGAGCTGAAGGCAGAGGCTTTAACCCACTGAGCCACCCAGGCGCCCCTAAGAGTGAGGAGTTTAAAGGAAGACTGGAAATTGTTGAACATGTGCTTTAGACTGGATTGTTCTTAGTGTTTTCTCTTATAGATGTGATCAAACACTCATGAACTTGAAGTGAATTCATCAAATATTTATCATACAACTTGTATATTCCTGAGTATACAATATACGGAGTATATCCGAGCACCAGAGATGAAGATATGAATCAGATAATATCTCAGTTGTTATTGATATTATATTATTCTGAGAAATATGGAAGTAGGCAGGAAATCCAAAAACCAAAAATGTAAAAGTCAATACAATAATTCCTGTGCTATGAAAATAAAACAGAGCTGTATGATAAAGCAAGCTTAGAAGTAACAATATTTGATAAGGGATCTTTGAAGTCTCCTTTGAGAAAGCTGCACACTAACTGAGATCTGAAATCATTAGAGGGCTACTGTGCAGGGAAACGGAACTCCAGGGTGAGGAAAAAGCATGTGTAAAGATCCTGAGGTGGAAATAAGCTTGATATGTTTGAGGAGCTGAAAGAAGATTGGCCAGGCTGGAGAATAGCAAGCAAGGGAGAAAGTGGTAGGAAATAAGTTCTGTAATTATGCAGTGATTATTATATATAAGGTTTTATAACTCTTTTTTATTGTGTTATATTGGTCACCATACAGTACATCATTAGTTTTTGATGTAGTGTTCCGTGATTCATTGTTTACGTGTAACATCCAGTGCTCCATGCAATACGTGCCCTCCTTAATATCCATCACCAGGCTCATCTATCCCCACACCCCCTCCTCTCTAAGACCCTCAGCTTGTTTCTCAGAATTCACAGTCTCTCATGGTTTTATAACTCTTGATAGGAAATTGGACTTTCATTTTTAGTGCAATGGGAAAAAAAACTGATATTTTCAGTTCATGGTGACATGGTCAGATTTATCTTGTTAAAATATCACTTTGGCTGGTTGGGGAAAACTTACTGTAAGAGGGCAAGAGTGAAGGAAAACCAGCTATCCTGTAGTCAGTTGTTCAGGTAAGAATAGTAAGGATTTCTGCTAGGATGACAGTTGGGGAGATGGAAAAAAGCTAATTTGGTATATATTTTGGTGGCAGAATTTACAGGACTTTCTGATTGGTTAGATTAGAAATTTAAGGGAAAGAGAAGTTTCCAGAATGACTTTTTTTTTTTTATTAAAAATTTTATTTAATCATTTGTGAGTGAGAGAGAGAGCACAAGCAGGGTGAGCAGCAGGAAGAGGGAGAAGTAGATTCCCCACTGAGCAAGGAGCCTGATATGGCACTTGATCCTAGGACCCTGGGATCATGACCTTAGCTGAAGGCAGATGGTTACCTGGCTGAGCCACACAGGAGTCCCTGATTATTAGGTTTTTGATCTGAGTACCTGTGTTATTATAAGTGGTGCTATTTTACTGGGGTGGAGAATATGGATGGAATGAGATGGATTTGCAGAAGAGAAGTAAAAAAAAAAATCTTGAACTTCTAAGTCACAGAAGTTTGATACACATGAAGTGAACATCTTTAAGTATGAACTTGGAAACAGAGGTGAGGTTAGAGTAGCAAATATTTGGAGTTTTCAGCATATATGATAATAAAAGCCAATGGGGTGGGGGGATGAGATTGCCTAAGAAAAGAAAATTGAAAAGTGGAACATTCCAAAGATTAGAAATAGGCAACAGATGGAGGAGGACCCAACAAGGAGAATGGAGAAGGAATGGCTAGAATGTGGGGTTGGGGGGGGGGCGGTGAAAGAGTGTGGCACCAAGAGGAATTGCTTCATGAAGGAAGCTGAGTTTGGAGGAGATGAGGGCAGAATTATGACCATTTACATAGTAATAAGGAGAATGTATGTGACTTTAGAGGAGACTTTTACATGAAGTAGAAGGTCTGGGAGCCCCAGAGAGGCATGGAAAGTGAAGAAGTGGAGGTGGTGGGTATAGGTAACATTTTCTTAAGTTTACTCTAAAGGGGAGGGGTGTTGGGAAATGGGACTTCTCAGAGCTACAAGAGGCTTTTTTGTTTTTCTTTTTTAGGTTGTAAAATTGAGTTAATTGAAGGCATTACATCTAAGTAAGTGAGAGGACATTGCATATAGAGAATTACTGGAGGGATTTTCCTTTGATAAGAGTGGGTATGGGGTGCGGAGGGCTCAGATGGGATGGGAGGTGGTGGAGTTCCTGTGGGATTTTTTTCTGGGACCTTTGAGGCAAATTTGAAGGGCAGAAGGTGAGGTTAGGCATGAAGGTTTGAGGAGAGATGAGTAGGGGAAAAATACGAAATTGTCTAAGAGAGTAGGAAAGCAAGCTTATGAATGAAAAGTAGAAGGATAGCCACATAGTGTTGAGCATCTAAGAGTTTGTGGTCAGAATTGTAAAATGAAACCAGTAAGCATAGTCATGTGATTAAGTTAAAGATCCCTCTACCCTTAAAAAAAATTCCATTTGAGAATAAATCCATGACAACTAGCACAATGCTGTGATGTGTAGGATTTGGAACCAGCAGACTCATTTTCCAGTTCCTGCTGCATCACTAAACTATGCAGCTTTGAAAATGATTGCTTAATTTGTCTGAATTTTCACTCCTTTTTCAGTAAAATGGGAATAATATTGAAATGGAACTCATGAGATTGTTGCAAACATTAAGTTAAATGGACTATAAGGAAAATGGTTTGCAAGTCATATGATCCCATCTAAGCTTTAGTTGAAGAAATGGTTATCAATGTGTTAGATACTATTATTATATAAAGAATTCCCTGTGCAATTAAAAAGAAGTTGTTTTCTCCTACTCAGTGGAGTGTTACTTGGAAAACCTTCCAACAGATTTGATAAATGGTATCTTTCATCAGTCTCTAAAGTACACATTGAAGAAAAAGACTTAAGTTCTAAAATGCCCACAGCTAAATAAATATTTGTCCAGAGGTCTATATATTTTGTAAAATTTGAAAATGAATCATAGACATCTATACTATTGTCTATTTTTACCATATTTACAGTAATATATTAATTATATATAATACGCTTTTATTATAATTATTAAATGTGGTAAAACTAAAACTCCTTGAGAAGAAAATTGTTCTACTAGTCATATATATATTTTAAATGAATTTATTCTAATTCTGCCACCCTACTTATACATAGCCCTTCTTAAATGCATTCATGAAGAAAGTAGTGGTGTTCATACTTTAATTTGAAAGTATGAACTTCCAAATTAACATTAGTCAAATTATTTTAAACCCAATTAATAATATTTAAAATTTGATGAATTTTATCATATGTTCAAAAGGAGATATCTTAAGTCCTACAAAAAAGATTTATTTATTTTTCCATTTTCTTTTGTGTGAAATAGCTTGGGTTTATGAACAGTAAAGTCTGGTAGTTCAGCAAAGTGAAATTGTCCTTTTTATCTGCTGACTATCCCCAGTGCAGCGTTCTTTACGTTGCTTGCATTTGTTAAACCAGGACCTGAGGAGACTTACCTCTTAAATAACAAGGGGAGAACAGGGGTCTAGTGACTCGAATATTATCCTGACATCAGCACTTCAGGGATTCTGTCTTCAGCTGGCTGTTTTGTTTAATCATTTAACTGTTCTCATCCTGCTCTTTGTGTATAAAAAGAAAACAATATTTTCCCCATGCCTTATAAATGTTCCAGGGCTTAATTGTTGCTTGCAAACTTCTCTGAGCTTTCTGAAAAAAGGTAGACATAATTATTCGATCTTACAGATAGACACTGCTTAGGGGTTTTTCTGAATGTAGAATGAAAAATAATACAAATTCATCTGAGTGATGTGTGAGAGGTTTTGTAATGCTGATTGCATATCACTGGGGAACAAATTAAGTCCATCAAATGCCTCGAATATCAATCTCAAATCACACTGTACTTGAAACAGGGGCCTAGTGTTTTATTTACCAGATGATCACTTTCCTCTCCAAATGAATTAGCTCTTCCACAATGTGTCGATTTGCAGAGTGAAAGTTTAGCAGGCTGGGAATTGTGTACTTCTTGACAACAGAACTTGTTGATGCCTAACTGTTGTGGATAGATTTTAAAACTGTTAAATGAAATATCACCATGGAATATCGATTATTCATTATTCTTGAAGAACAGGTTAAGCCCAGGATTGTATGTTCAGATTTATAGGGGAAATTTGGAACATTCTGATGCATTTGAAATGCTTTAGAATATATTAAGGGTTGTGATTTTTTTTTTTTTTTTAAATAGGGAGATGGTTGGGGGAAGAGCTACATCTAAAAATACGTATTTCCAGGGCTGTCAAATCTCTTCACATTTTTTGAAATATAAAGTCAGCAAGATAAAACTGATAACAGAAAGACATATAACCTAAGGAGAAAATATGCAAAGGATATAAATATCTAATTCAGAGAAGAGTAATCCAAGTGACCAGTAAATATATAATAGTGGCTAAAGTTTTCTAGTGGTCAATGTAATCTAAATTAACATTAATAAAGAGCTGTATTTATTTATTGCCACTCAACAGAATGGCAAAGAAATTACAGATGATCATGTTTCCTGCTGGAGCAGATATGGTGGGGGAAGCAGAGCCCTCCCATATATATCATGTAGAAATGCAAATATTACAGCACAACTTAAGAAAGCAGTGTGAGCACATTTATTAAATCATGCTTTCATTTCTTGGAATCCTTGTGAATGAAAGTTCAAGTAAGTCAGGATAAATAAGAAATAAATTGAAGACCTATCATTAGGTGAAAAGTGGAACAAATTTTGATGAATTCACATTGAGGTGAGAAGGGCGAATTATCCACCAAAATTTATATTCTCCTTCTGTAGTGATCAAATCATAGCTGAGATTTGGCTGCCTGGCCAGGGGCTTCCAGGGTCCTCTTGCAGCTAGGGGTGGTCTTTGTAAATCAGGTCTTGCCAAGGAAACCTGAGTGGAAGTCCTGAGTGCTGTTCCAGGGCCCAGCGACACGCCTCCTATCTGTACTCCTTCCTACTTGCTTCCAACCCAGGGTGGGACTAGCTATGGCTTCAGCCATGTTAGCAACTTGGAAACTATGTATTGAGAATAATAAAACTGCCATCAGCCAGTATGACTGTATGGAATAAAGCTGCCAGGGGACAGGGAACAACTGGCTGGAATTATTAGATGAAAGAGAAACTTTGAGAGTTTTTTTTTTCTTTATTTTTGTTTTTGTCTTTGATGTTTTTTAGGTTGCTTTATTGTAGCAGTTTAGCCATTTACTCTAATGAACACCACGCCAATATTATGTAACCTTTGGTAAGAGTGAGTTAGATCTCTACCAGCTCAGCCTGCCAGCTGAGCAGGGGGGATTTCACTGCATACAAAAAAGTTTCCATATGATCCAATTTTTGTAAAGTAAATGCGGAAGCATATAACCCAGTAGGATACGCAAAGAAAGTTGGAGATTGAACTAACAATTAAACAACCAACCAGTAAACCAAGTTAAAGTCACCTAGGCAGGAATTGCCAAGTGCTGTATAATATAGAATCTGAAAATAACAACAGAGAGATTATAAGGATAATTCTTTCTCAAATTCTTTGAATTTTTCAAATTCTTTTTCAAATTCAAAATAGAGAGTCCATTATATTCTTCTATGCTATGTTTCCAAATGTTTACTTAGTGTCATTACTTAGTGATATTCTGTAATTCATATATAAAAAGAAGGTGATTCTCTTCCTGGAAATCAACAAATAAAAGATGTGTGAAGCAAGCATTTTAGAGCACCTACAAAGTGGCGGTCTTTTTTGATGTATGCTAGGGTGATATAAAAACTAAAAAAAGCCCCTATCTCTTAAGAATACATAGTCAGATGATGGGGCCCTTTGGGGTCACAATCTGTTAAGTGACCAGCTCTTGGTTTTGGCTCAGGTTCTGATCTGAGGGTCTTGATCTCAGGGTCCTGATCTCGGTATCGTGAGATCGAGCTCCACATTGGGCTCTGAGCTCAGTGAAGAGTTTGCTTAGGACTGTCTTTCCCTCTTCCTTTCCTCCCTCCTTCACCCAAATAAATAAATAAGTCTAAGAATCTGTAGTCAGATGAAAGAGGAAACTTAAAGAGATAATTTCGGCAAAATTTAATGAATGCTTTGATATGGATATATACAGAAAAATGTAAGAGATTTGAACTGTCCTTGTACTTGATTTCAGAAGCTAGGTTATTAGGGATAAGTTTCATTGAGCCTGGTATAAAAACACAAATCTTTGTGTTTTTGGTGGTACATTGTCTAGTAAGAATATTACAATATTTATCACGTGTTATTATTGTTAACTTACTCTTTGGGAGGTAAATATGTTTAGTACTCCATTTCTAGGCAAAGCACACAGATTACTAGGGAATGAGGAAAAGTGATAGCATAAACATGGTTCTTGTCCTGATAAAATTTCAACTTTTGATGCTCTGGGCCCTGCCCCTGGGCTTCTGGGAAAGCTGTACTTGAACTTTACCAAGGTCAGAATGACTCAGCAAAACCTCGAAAGCATAGGCTCTATTTCTGCCCCAAGCACATGTACATCTGGTTTGTTAAAGAAAATAACCAAAAAGGAACATTCTGAACACAAAGATAAGAAAAAGTAAGAAACTTCCCTGGTTTCCATAAGATTAAAGTCATACAGCCCTGCATATACTAGAAACTTGAGATAAAGTCTGCAACTCTCTGAAATGTTCTTTGTCAATAATTTGTAACTTCTTATGTAAAAAATGTATGTAACACTACATTAAGTGTCCCCTTACTGGAACATTCTCATCTTTGTGAAGATCGTATATCAGGTAGCTATCCTAACGGGCTTGAATAAAACTCTTCCATTTTTTTTTTTTTAGAAATTCTAAAAGGTTTGTTCATTTTGCATTGACATCCTCAAGGAACTCAAAGGCCTGTGGGAAGTGGAGCCATGTAAGAAAAGGTGTGAAAAAAAAGTGTTCAGAGAATATTCTTTTCTACTGTAATAAATATTCATCAGGAGCAAAATATAGTTCAGCTGGCTCCTAGTCCAGAGCTGCTTTGTGATGTTCCATGTAGTACAACCGGTTCTCAGGGCTTCTCCGACCAACACTGTTTCTTTGTTTTCTTTTTTCAAAAGATATGTATTTGAGAGAGAGTGATCACATGCAAGCTGGGGAGGGGCAGAGAGAGAGAGAAACTCAAGCTGACTCTGTGCTGAGTGTAGAGCCTGAAGCAGGGCTTGATCTCATGACCCTGAGATCATGACCTGAGCTGAAATCGAGTTGGATGCTTAACCGGGCCACCTGGGTGCCCCTCAACACTGATTCTTCGTATTCAAGTGTGCTTGCGTTGATGGGAACTGTAGAGTCCTAAGGGCAGGAGCCAGGCCCAGGATGGCTGATAACTGAAGAGTGTGGGAAGAATTTCCTTCGTAATACACTAATTCTTTTGAGCCATTCCAAAGTGCATGACTCAAACACAGGACAAAACCACCCACAAAAATTATTGTAAACTTATCGACACTCTTATTTATCTTTCTGCTCATATTTCTTGGGTACTGAGTTGCAACTTATCACATTCAAATACTTTGGAGACTATTCTAACAAGGCAATACTTGATGGATGGTTTCCTTAAGTGCTTAGTGAAATTTTGCTGGAACTCATGGACCATCTTTCTCTTCTGAATAATGATCCCAGAGAGAAATACTTTTAGACTCATAGAGCTTTAAACACTCAAAGTGGGAGGTATTTAAAGGTCATTCAATTTAACTACTCATGCAATACTTTAGGTCAAGTTTCTGTGATGACATTTCAGGTCTTCCAAAGATTAGCCCCAACCAGCTCTCCGCACAGGTCTCACATTGTTCATACATTTGCTCTTATGGAGGCCAGAGAGTTAAATGTTCATTTCAAAGTAATTTCTGGCATGTTTGTATGCTTATGGAAGTTACCATCTTATCTCATCAGCATAACCATATGACTAAATGAACAAAGAATTTAATTTGGATTTATATTATCTGAAAATTTCACTTTCAAATATAAGAAGTATGATATGAAAAAAATCTCCTTAAATGCTTTATATGTTAGAATTCTCATGAGTCACTTGGGAGGATAGATGTAAATTTACTATTATAAGAGAGAAATGTAAAAATTGATTTTGCAAGCTAACTTTTTGTGCAAACATTGAATATTAAAATAATATTTTAAAGGCTATTAAATTATATTTAAATAATGTGATAGAGAAATGGCTTGATTATTATGGAAACACTAAAAGAGTGTATTAGCTAATTTTAAGAAGAGTGTTATACCCTCTGTGTTCCCCAAATATATACTGAAATGAAATTATAAGGCGGGAAAATAGAAAATAGATTGCAATAGATTGCAATACAATTGTACTCTTTTTTGTATTGATTGTTTGGTCTAGTTGTTAGATCAATGATTGATAGAGGAATATTAAAGTCTCCGACCATGAGTGTGGATCTTCTTCCTTTAATTATGTTAATTTTTGTTTCACTTACTTTGGTGCTCTGTTTTAGTTTCTTATACATTAAGCATTGTTGTTTTCTTGATAAATTAAGCCATTTTACCATTATGAAATGCCTCTACTTACTTTGGGAAATTTTCTTTGTATTGAAGTCTCTTTTGATACTTGTCAAGTCATACTGCCTTTCTTTTGATTAATGTTTTTATGGTATGTATTTTTCCATTAGTTTTCTTTTAACCCACTTGTATCTTTGTATTTAAAGTATGTTTCCTGTAGATAATATATACTTGGGTTTAAAAAAAATCCACTCTGAAAATCTTTGCCTTTCTAATTGGAATGTTTATCATATTAAAATATAATATACCTATTGATAGAGCTGGGCTTAAGTCTATCACCTTGTTTAAGTTTCTATGTGTCACTCTCTTGTTTTTCCTCCTCTCAATTTTTATTTATTTTCATCAGTCATCCCTCTGGGACTGTTTCATATACTCCATGCTTATGGCCCATGTTGGTATTGTGCGTATCATAGACCAGTCCCTGAAACACTGGTCAACTAAGCCCCAATGTTAGAAGGAAGACATTTTTGCCCTTATGGTTCTATCAAAATGTAACTTTAAACTGTATTCTGTGACAATGGTGAGCTTTTTGCAGCCCTCTTTCACCAGTAGCACCCTTATTATTTTTTGACAGGAAGTAGGATTTTTTGATGGGCATGAATAAGGAGGGAGCAGTGCAGAGATTCCTATGAGGGCAGAGTGTGCCATTTGTCCAGGGGGGCATGATTAAGGATGTGTTTTGTATTTGACCCCATGGCCATTTGGATGAGCTGCTTTTCAGCCACCATGTCTTAAAATTCATGTGCATTAAACTTAGTAAAACTCTACTTCTTGGAAATGTGGATTTTCTGGCCACCAGGGAACTTGAGTTTGGCCCTGTGCAAGGCCTCAATCACATGCTTCTTGTTCTGCAGCCACAGAAAAGATGCAGATCTTGGCATCAGGGACATCTCTGCAGAAGCAAGAGTTTGGATATGGCTTGTTCTTACAATATTGGTAACAGCAGGCAGGATGGTGGCCCATGGTGACACCAGGATCTCCAGTGGCACACTGAAAGAAAAGAGTAGGACCCCTATTTTAAGCAATGGTTTGAACAGCTCTGGAATCCTACCGTGTGGGAGTACTTTCAGTTCCAATTCCCTTCAAGAGTTAAATTCCATTGCCTATTTCCATATATAGAGGCCAGAAGGCTGTGTCTTTAGTCCAACTTACTGCTTTATAATTTTGTTATTTTTTAAGTTCATAAAGGTATTCATTTTGTTTTGAGAATGGCTACATATTTGTTTGTTTGTTTATTTTTAATGACCATATAATGTATTTTCAATTTTAGAGGTACTGGTCTATGATTCATCGGTCTCATATAATACCCAGTGCTCATTACATCATATACCTTCCTTAATGTCCATCATCTGGTTATCCCATCCCTCCATGCACTTCCCCTCTAGCAACTCTCAGTTTGTTTGCTATGATTAGGAGTCTCTTATGGTTTGTCTCCTTCTCTGATTTTGTGTTGTTTTTTTTTTCCCTCTCTTCATCTATGATCCTGTTTTGATTCTTAAATTCTACATAACATATGATAATTGTCTTTCTATGATTGACTTATTTCGCTTAGCATAATACCCTCTAGTTCCATCCACATCATTGCAAATGGCAAGATTTCAATTTTTGGTGGCTGTGTAATATTCCATTGTGTGTATGTATATGTGTGTATATATATACATTGTGTGTGTGTGTGTGTGTGTGTGTGTGTGTGTGTGTGTATCTCACATCTTCTTTATCCATTCATCTGTTGATGGACATCCAGGCTCTTTCCATAGCTTGGCTATTGTGGACATTGCTGCTATAAACATTGGGGTGCAGGTGCCCTTTCAGATTACTACATTTGTATCTTTGGGGTAAATAGTAGTGCAATTGCTAGGTCATAGGGTAGCTCTATTTTCAACTTTTGGGGGAACCTCCATATTTTCCAGAGTGGCTGCACCAGCTTGCATTCCCAACAACAATGAAGGAGGACTCCCCTTTCTCTGTATCCTCACCAACATCTGTTGTTTCCTGACTTGTTAATTTTATTGAGAATGGTTATGTCTTTATAATGTTTCTTACTTTCTTTCTTTTTTTCCCCAAAAATGTTTATTTTATTTTTTCAGTGTTACAAGATTTATTGTTCATGCACCACACCCAGTGCTCCATGCAATACGTGCCCTCCTCAATACCCACCACCAGGCTTGCCCAGCCCCCCACCCCCACCCCTCCTAAACCCTCAGTTTGTTGCTCAGAGTATAATGTTTCTTTTTAAATTTTATCAGCTCTTACCATACAATCTTGAATGGAAATCTTGTTTCTTTATAAGATAGCAATAATAATATCTCATTTATAAACTTATTGCAAGCCTTAAATGATATAAGCCACATAGTATGGCTTGTGAAGATGCCTAGCCAGATAAAGAGATTTAGTAACTATCACGGAACATTTTACTACAAAAGAGAGTTACTACTCTATTTGCAATAACTATTGCAAAACGATAGAGAAGAACATGAGGAGATAAAAATTGCATCAGGCCCTGAGAACTGCCTTTGGAATATATGTTTTTGAGACATCTCTGAGGTATAGAAAGTGTGAGAAGGGGGTTCTTGCTTTGGACCATAAACATTGTTTGAAGAAATACTAATCTCCTGGACAGCCATTCAGTGAGAGGTAGTGGGAAGAGACAAGTCTCTATGGCCTTTTGTGTTTCTGCATGTCTTACACTGTGAATTACTAGATGCCCCTTTTTCTGAACTATCTTTTCAAAGATGTTTATATATATAGTGAACAGCTATACAAATTGCTATCTAATATCAGCTCAGTTTAGAGACAGAATTTATGGATTCTCTGTGATTAATTTTTCAAGTACTTTATACTTAAAAGGGAACTCTATGGCTCTGGGCTTTCACAAGTCCCACCAGATGATAGAGATAAAACAATATCCTTGGGGAGTGCTGACTAGAAGTAGCGCAGATGCTGCTCTTGTTTGGCCTGGGTGGCAGACTTCTTGCCAGTATCACCCATAGGAACATTATGGTTTCTTTCAAGCATGATCTTCATTGGGAGTAAATCTGTAGAGCCCACCAAAACACAGTATTTGCCCTAAGTGGGCATACAGCTTCCCTGAGATTTCTCTTACAGTTTCCTTGACTCCCTGAAACTCCTGTACATGGCAGCTAGTCTTTAGGATAAAGGGTTTCAGTGGCCCCTGGGGTTCTCTCATCAACATCCATGCCATGCCTCCTTCACTGTGGAAGATCTGTGTGGTTTGGTTAGGATCAGACTAAGCTACTCATTCCCTAACCTTCTCCTAAACACACAGTAGAGATTTCTGAGTTAGAGAGGAGTCATGATGAGATTTCAAAACAATTAAAACATTGTAAATCTTGGGCAATGTCAACTTGCTTTCTCTCCTGCAGCCGCAGCTTATCAGATCTCTTTGATTTGATATCTTAAGAGACTCAGAATTTGAAGAAAAGCCATCCTTCTCTCCCTTGTATATATTTTATTGTGATAAAGACTCCCAGAATTGCCTCTTGTGTGCAACTGTCTCTTATTTGAAAAGTTTTCCTGATATTGATATTATTTTTCTACCTTTGGTTCAGCAATAATTTCATAGGAACACTAGTTGTCAATTCTCTATTCTCACTCTCTTTGACACCCCTCCCTCCAACATTGACTTCTTGGCAATGACAGGTGCCATGAAGAGCCCTTGGCAGAGAGGTGATATATTATTTCCTTCTTGCTCTCACCTTACTCACAACAGTCATTGAATTTGTTTTATACGAAACTAGAGCTTGCTCTGCAAGCAATTAAGTTGTCTTAACCAAATAAATGCAGTGACTGGAATTTCCACACGGCACAGCGTTTCACATTTATTGCATCTGGGGTTTGAGAAAAATCGCACTTTAAAACGTTATGAAATGAGTTTTACAGAACTGGCAGAAATTCAATGTCATATAGAAAATCATGTAGGGTAGACTACTGAGAAATAAAAAATAAATAAGTGTAAGAGAAAATTATATGGTGGAATAGGGAAAGAGAAATAAAAACAAGAGCAAATAAGGCCTTTTAGGAATGATAAAAAAGGAGAAGATATCAAGATAACAACTGTATTTTCTAAACACAGATTCTCCTTAGGAAAGCAATTTGGACACTGAGAACAGTCAGAATTCTGCATTCCAATTATAAAAAAGTATTTTATTTAAATTTCTCCAGGGTACTTTTTGTTCCCTTACAATAAGATCTTAGAAACATCATTTTAGGAGGAATTTGATCTTGATTTATAGTTTTACATTTTGTGACGAATCCCTTCAAAGACGTTAATGTGCTGGTGCTGTTTAGTCTGAAAGGGTGTTTCTCAAAGCTGATAGGTTACACTCAGGGAACTGAAGATCAGAGAAGGTGGCACACAACCTAGGAGATAAATCAACCTAACCACTCTATATGTTCTGACCCTGATACTAAATGATAACTGGTTTACTTAAGAGACAACTCTGTAGTCATTTTTGTCAATTTTCTGAATGATGACACACACATAAATTGCACCTGTTCTTATTTATTGATACTGGCAGAAGAATAAATGTCAGTTTGTACCAAAAAAATATTCAAACAAGTCTCCCTTGTATCCCCTCAAAGACCCCCCGAAGATCTTATTACGTAATGATTATAAATACATATTTCAAGTTTGATGACCTTGAAGGAATTCTTGGTAAGATTAGCAAGGGGGAGGAGGGTTGTCCAACAAATAGACATTATGAGGAGATTTATAGGCACTTAGAGAAGAGGATTCTTGGCACTTTTTAGACAAATGGTTATTTAGAACCAAGAAACAGCAAAACTGCAGGTAGTAAATAATGTGTTCAAAATTTAACATTCCAAGAAGGAGAGAAGGAACATTGTGAATGGGTTACAAAAGGACGAGTAAGACGGGAGGAAAATTAAATTGCTGTAGAATATAAAGAGATTGGGGACTGTTGGGCTGCAATCTCCATTCTTATTCAGTACGGATATTTTATGGCCCAGGGACTTGCTTTATATTTTTAAAGAGCTGTTTCCTCTCTCTTGAAAGTATTTATTTCAGATAATTAGAATTTAAATCATATTGAAACAACAATAAAATTGGAGCTTTAACAAAGTCTGACTGATGATGTAATAATCCTGAGTTTGTCCTAGGTAAGAATTAACCCCTGAGAGATGGCAGTAACTAGAAAGGTTACCGCGAATCAGTGTAGGACAGGGCTGCAGAATCATTTAGCAAGCCCAGGAAAAGGATTTAGAGCCAGAATATTCAGGTGGAGTGAAAGCTCTGCTATTTACTTACTGCATTATATTCACTTTAGGAAAGAACATTAACATACCTGAGTCCTTGTGGCATTGTGCGTAAGTGCATAACATCATGCCTCTCCTACTTCTCAGGATTACTGATAAAAATAAATTTTTCATCCCCACCAGGACTACAGTTCATTGATCCCAGTACTAGTTTTTTTAAACCATCTCTTACTCCCTTGCTATCCTTTCTTCCTTCCTTTTTTCCAATAGAGTCTATGACATGTTGTTATAATGACTCCCTTTTGAATGTTCTCAGCAACTTTGCTCCTTTTGCTTCTTCCAATTTGTTTGGCAAAACCACTACCCTAGTTAAATCTAACCCTGCATACTTTCATAAAAACTGAATGTAGCTGGAAAAACATAAAATCATGAGAAGTGATTTCAGTCTCAATTCATGACCAGTAATTTCAAGTAGGCCTTTAGTGCTTCTATGATGATCATATTGAAAGCAAATATTTATTATGATAATTATATTGGATATTAATTTTATTTCCTGTTTTTCTTTCTGGTTGGATTTTAGTATTAAGATCACTTTAAATCATAAAATGTTAACTTCAAAAATTAATATTCTTTCATTTTCTATTGTCTTTAAGAGTTTCTCTATGATGGGAATCATTTGTTCTTTAATGGCTGGTAGAACTTATCTGTAAACTATATGGGTTGAGTGAGGTATGTGTGTGTGTGTATGTGTGTGTGTGTGCGTGCATGTATATAGACCTTGATTCAATTCAAATTTAAAAATGATTATATAGGGGCGCCTGGGTGGCTCAGTCATTAAGTGTCTGCCTATGGCTCAGGTCATGATCCCAGAGTCCTGGGATAGAGCCCCACATCGCGCTTCTTGCTCGGCAGGAAGCCTGCTTCCCTGCTACTATTCCCTCTGCTTGTGTTCCCTCTCTCGCTGTGTTTCTCTCTGTCAAATAAATAAAATCTTTAAAAAGAAAATGATTATATAGATTGTTTCAAAGTTTTAATTTCTTTTTGAATTTAGTTTCATAAGTAACATCTTTCTAGGAAACAAAGAATTTTAGTTGTATGTTCAACTTGAATGTGCATATTATTATTATTTTTTAAAATACCTATAATCAATTGGTAATATGTCCCTTATTTCATTTCTAATATTATTTAATTTTGCCTTCTCTCTTATTTTTCATTATCAGGTTTTCCAAATGTAAGTATTTTATGTGTCTTCAACAATTCAATACTAATATTGCTCTCTAATATTTCAAAAATATTTCTTTCAAAAATTAAATTTGGATTTTATCTTTCTTATTTCCTTCCTTGAGCTTTTCTGTTGTTCTTTTTATAATTTAAAGTTAGTGCTTGGCTCTGTAATTTTCCAACTTTCATTTTCATTTTCTAACAGACACAATTAAGGTTATAAATATTACTCTAAGTATGACTTTGGATGTATACCACTATATTTAATCTGTATCATATTTGGTACCATTTAGTTACAAGTATTTTAAGATTTATATGATGATTTAATCTTTAATCTATGAATTTTTAAAAAGTGCATTAATTTGTCTACGTTTGGATTCTTAAAAGTTACTTCTTTTCAAAATTTTTTTCTAACTTAATTGAATCTTTATCAGAGGACATGGACTGTTTGCTACTAATTCTTTGATATATGTTGAGATGAATTTGATCACTTAACAAATGGTCATTTCTGAAATATTCGTGTGCCTGAAAGAAAATAATCTCTCTGTTGGGAACAGAGTTCCGTATGTGTTTGTAAATCCAGTTTATTAATTATGTTCATTTTTTGTCAACTTATTGAGAAATATACATAAAAATCTCCCATTTTGAAAATGAATTTGTCAATATTTTTATGTTCTTCTGTTAATAGTGGTTTATAAAATTTTTAAAAGATTTTGTTTACTTGAGAGAGAGCACATGTGGGGGGCGATAGGACATGTGAGAGAGCGTGTGAGAGGGAGAGGGACAAACAGACTCCATGCTGAGTGTGAATCCTGATGGGGGGTTTGATCTCACAATGCTGAGATCATGACCTGAGCCAAAATCAAGAGTCGATGCTTAACTGACTGAGCCATCCCGGCACCCCAATGGTCATTTATAAATTTTGAACATATGTTATTAAGTGCAATACCTTGTTAATTGCTCTTATTATCATTATGCCATGCCCTCTTTGTCTTTAAGAATGCTTTTTTTAGGTATAATTTATTTTCTCTGATATTAATAAAGACTTCCTCCTTGGTGAACATAGGAGACACTGCTAGTTACTAACCCTATTCAGCCATTTATTTTTACTAACTAAACTTTGATTCTGTTCAGTGACAATAGGTACAGATAAAACACCCTATGTCTTAGCCTCTCTTGGTTGACATATTCCATATTAGATTAAATCATATGGAATGTCTATTTTTGTAGGTAAGCATAGTTGACTATCAGCAATTTTACATGATCAAGCCTAATAATTTTGGCCAAGAAGATTTATAAATGCAAGTCAACAGGTGGAATTTTTGTGAAGACTATTTTAAAAGAACTATTTTCCTGCCCTGGTTTTTCAACTTCTTGTTCTTTGACTGTTTCCTTCATTTCTTCTTTTGTGATCTTTGACCCACTGGCATTACAGTGATGATATTATATCTAAAAGATTGAAAATGTACCTTAAACAGGGCAGGTTGGAAAGATGGAAAAATTCTTGATAACTCCTTAAACAATTGCACCAACACTGCAGTGCCTACTCCTAGATAAGTCATTACATGAGAAAAACCAGTATCTCTTTAGTTAGTCCAGCTCCTACTCCTCTGTCTCTTTAATCACTGCTTTTGATGATAATGACCCATAGTTAAGTAAATAGCTCCAAATAAATTGAACTGGTTTCTTTGTACATGTGCACTCCCTTACCTTTTATTCCTCTGCCCTTCAGATTGGGGATGAAGGAACTCATCCTTGAATTCAAATGAACTTATGATACTATTAGAAAGATACATGCTGGAGAAAAATAATAAGATGGATCTTTTTTGTTTGTTTCTCTATCCAGAGCCAGAGGAGGCTTTTACATATACTGGCTAGTATGGAGGAAGGACCCCAGTGGCAGCTCCTGGGTCCCAAGCCATTGGTTATTTAAGTGAGGAGATACTAGAAAAAATTACTACTATTATTATTATTTTCATTTACTTTCAGCAACACTGCTGCCTTTGGGAGAAGAGTTTTGTATTGTAGCAAGCCTAGTCTGGAGCATGACAGATGCTTTTGGGGATTACTGTGTTGAAGTATTCATGCAGCTGGCTCTGGTCCTGAATTTTAGGGCCAATGGCATAATAATGGCTCCTCTTTGTTAAGTTCCCACCATATGCTAGACAGTGTGCTAAGCAGTTGACATGTCTTAACTCATTTAGTTGTTAGAACAATAGGTCGATTTTATTGTTCACAGCCTCATTTCTCAGATGAAGCAACTGGGACAGTGAGAAGTTGAATAATTTTCCCAGTGTCACTTGATTATGATGGACTCCAGAGCCTGTGTGATCAGCCGTGACCTCTTGGCTGCTTCTCCTGATCCTTGTGTAGAGTTGTGTCCCTAGAATTTTGAACCACATCAGGAAAGAAGCTGTGCTGAGAAGCAAAGAGCACAGCAAACAAACACAGGCTGTTGGAGAGGAAAAGTCATTACTGAAGAAGCTCCAGGAGCCACATGCAAGGCTTTCCTCTCTCCAATGCCCAGATTTTATCCAGAAATAAAATCATCTGTTTTTGCTACTCTGGGATCTTTTGGCTGTAGGCAGGGATGTGAGAATTTCCTCTCCCCATGTCGTCCTTCCAAAAACAAATCTGACACCTTTCTCTGAGGTTTGGTCCCACTTTGGCTTCCCTGGAGCAGTTTGCTGAACTAGAAAGTGTGGTTTTCTGAAGTCAGACAAGCTTGGGTTTGTGTTCCTTTTCAGCTACTTACTAACCTATATGATCTCCGTGACCCGCACATGTCGTTTCACTCCAAGCCTTCATCTCTTTATTCATCAAATGAGAATTAATTGTTAACCCATGGCCTCGTTTATTCAGGCAACAAGTACGTATTGATTGCCTGTTTTGGGCTGGTTGATGGTAGGTAATGTTTCGTCACGAGCAGATCATAAATCATATTTGGTCTTAGGGTCCACGAACTTATAACTCAGTGGAGAAGCTAGACTCCTGTGATAAGTGCTCAGACTGTTCTGCCTACAGGCTGGTGTGGCGAGGAGTGTGGAACATTCGTGTGGGAAGGCAAATGTCACTTAGCAAATGTCATTGCTTGCTCCTTTCTTCTGGTCCCTCCCTTATTCTAAAGGAGACTACTGCTGCCGCCCCTTTCATACATATGTATGGTTTTATTTCAGAAACCTTCCTCTTGCCTAAGATGTCTTTTTTCCTTTAATATCTAATGTGGATCTGAGGTTATGCTGTTTGACTACCTTGCAAAGCCTGACGAGGTGATTTGTGCCATGAGTCGTTTTGCACCTTGGGCACCTATCCTTCATGTCAGTCTTCATGTAATATTTAACAATTAACCTCAAATCTCTTCTGGAAAAAGAATTTGAGAATTCAAGAGAAAGCTGCAACAAGAAAATCTTAAAATTTGAAGGAAATGAAATAAAAATCAGTTTTGGGCTTTTTGCCTTATTATTTGCATAGTATACTTAGAGAATTACTTATTATGGTTTTTGTTGACTGCCTCCCAATAACCCCATTCCAATTATAAACGTGAAAAATGTGAGAATTTTAGATTAGTTTCTCCCAGAGTTGATATTAGAGTCTGGCACTTCTGGATTCTTGCCTTGTGTTCTGTTGCCAATTCAGGCTCCCTAGGAATATGGGCAAACACATATTGCCTCACGTGTTTGTTTTTAATCCATAAGAAAGTGGGCTAAAATTCAGGAGGTTTCACACAGAGTTCAGGAAGAAGATTTTACAAAATACTTACATTTTTTTTCTCCTTTCTTTCTTTAGGTGTGTCTTGATTCTGTAAAACCACCAGGCGTTGAGGTTAGGTGGGGTTCAGTAGATCTATTTTTAAAATTTATGGAGGGAGAGAGCTAAATTCTCTTAGCTCAAACAAGAGGTGAACGTTATTTGAAGACGTCAGTGTGTAGGTTTACCTGGGGGGATGAAGGAAACTGTGAGGGTCACATTAAATTTGCAAATAATTTTTTCCAGGCCGTTTAGGAGGGTGACTGGAAAACATCTTATCTCTAAATTGACAAACACTACTGCAGATCGGTTTCTATTAGCAGGTGTCTTTAAAGGTATTGGCTCTAGATGCATTTTATAAGAGAACATCTACACTTACCGGCTACTAACCTTGAAGCCACGAGAGTCTTTTTCACAGCTTTTTTCCTTGTAAGCCAATAGCAGCTCAAAATATACAAACCCACAGAGTGGTGAGATTGGGAGTTAGTGGTTGTAAGGACGAGAGGTCTGTAATGAGTCTTCAAAACTATGCAAAAAAAAAACCATAGCCTTTTGTGACTTGGAAGTATTTCACAGTAATTAGAATAATTAATCTTGAATGTTCAGTACAGATAGTCTATCTAAAAGATGATATAGCAATGGCACAAGCTATTTCCACAACTTAGTTTGTGAAATACTTTTAAGCAAATACCCTATTAATACTCTGTAGATCAATGATTGTATATTCAAAGAATTTCATTCTGCAATAAAATCTTTATCAAGATTTAATTTCCATGAAAGCAAAAAGGCAGAGGTATTTGGGATTTTTACATTAAATCATAATTAAAACCCATGTGAGGTTACCCACAAATATTTAGGATTTTATTTATTGAACCCAAGGTGAAAAATAAAACTAATGAATGGCAAAGTTCATTATACAACTTCCAATTAATATAATGGTCTAACAATTGCTCAGAAAACCCAGGAAGATTTAAACATACACAATACATATATGCAATATATACGTGTCTGTATTATTTTGTTTTCTCATATAAGGTATGCGTGCATAGCTATAGGCACGTGTGTTTGTATGTGTGTGTATGTGTGTGTGTATGTGACACATTATATTATTTTCAGAGTCAGATTCATTTTTACAAAAAATAAAAATTTTTTTTCAGTGAAGATTCCAACCTAATTCTTTGAACTTGTTTTATAGAATCTCATATTCTGCTCTCCTGTGAGTTCGATTTTATCCTTTAGAGTCCAAAAGGGGGAATATAATATAAAAGCTTTAAGCTTCCTTGCTTGCCTCAGAAATTGCACAGAGATCGTCCCAGTAATCAAACCCATAAAGTATGACTTGTTTTACTAGCAGAGATGTCCAAAAAACTTAAGAGTAACCTTTGAATTTCTGTGGAAAATTATTAAGCCTTCTTTGATGTCTCGCTCTGTCCTCAGCTGCACATACTTGATAGTGACGTTAATGAAAAGTAACAAATATTAGCCCAGAGAATGCACAAAATAAAGTGGTTGAATACTCTGAGGTCAAACATGTAACAGTATCAGGTCCAAGAAGGAGTTAGAAACTAGACATGTCTGTTAAGGACATATCTTCTCTATCCCATGCTCCACCCCACCCTCCCCAAGAGGAAGAGATTGCAGGCTCTCAGCTGTTCAGAGTGTTTTAAAACTTTTTACGGTGTGTAAAATGACCTTTTTTTCTAAGTAGACTATGAATATCATCATTTCTAAAGGTGAACCTGAGTACATAAACTTGAGAACAAAAATGAAGATACAGACTCAACAAACTCAAACTGAATAAACTTAGAATGTGAATATATAGAGCCTTGAAGAAAAATTCAAAGTAACACAGAATTGCTGGGGACCAATATTTATGGAATGCTAATCATGCACATTTCAAAGATTGCTCTCAGCTATTAATATCCTTTGAATGTTAGCTCAGTGTTTCTTACACTTATGTAATGGGCAGATCTCCCTTAAACAAAAGGTAAATTTTTGAGTAGCCTCAGTGTTGACTTAAATAGTATTTATTTTGCTCTTATTTAATTATGCATAAGTATAAACTAGCTGTGAACTTCTTATACCTATGGCTCATATTTGACTTTGAAAACCAGAGCTATAACGAATTATAAAAAATACAACTATTAAATAATAAAATTCAAAAATATTACTTTAATTTGGTGGATGAAGTTGATTTTTCTAAATGTAAATGGCAAACTAAAATGTTCTGGGGAAGTTTCTTCTGAATTCCACATGTATATGTTCTTGTCTCCGAGCACTTTACTGAGAAGCCACATCCCTATAGAGCTCTCAATGTCAATTGTTCTTCATTTGCCATGAATATACATTTTTACACATTAATTTGCTCAATTATTTTTTCTACTGTTACAATAATTACAGTAACACTACTTAATGCCAAATAAATGTATGTATAGATACCAGAATTGTGTGGCAGTACTTGTTTTTTTTTTTTTTTAAGATTTTATTTATTTGGCAGAGAGAAATACAGCAAGAGAGGGAACACAAGCAGAGGGAATGGTAGCGGGAGAAGCAGGCCTCCTGCTGAGCAGGGAGCCCATGCAGGGCTTGATCCCAGGATCCTGGGACCATGACCCGAGCGGAAGGCAACCACTTAATGACTGAGCCACCCAGGGGCCCCTGTACTTGGTTTTTAAAGCATTATTTAAATAATACAGAATAACACTGTCCAGTAGAATTTTCTGCAGCAGTGAATATGTCCTATATCTGCACTGTGTAATATGGTAGCCACCAGTCACACATGACTAATGAGCACTTGAAATATGGCCAATGCGACTAGGAAACTGAATTTTAATTTTTTAAAAGATTTATTCATTTATTACTTTTGAGAGAGAGAGAGCACAAGTGGGAGTGACAAGGGGAGAAGAAGAGAGAATCTCAAGCAGACTTCTTTCAGCACTGATCCCAACAAGGGGCTTGATCTCACGACCCTGAAATCATGACCTGAGCTGAAAGCAAGAGTCAGGTGCTCAACCGACTGTGCCACTCAAGCACCCCGAATTGAATTTTAATTTTATTTCACTGAAATGAATTGACATTTAAATTTAAATAATTATGACTAGTGGCTATCATATTGTTTAGTGAATTCCTAAAATACATTTATGTTAATTTTTTTAGTTATCATCAAAATGGAAAATAAATGTTATAATCTCATAAAGAACTTTCAAATGCCTTAGAATACACTGACTCTAGTTTGACCATGAACTGCTATGGGAAGTTATTTGATCAGTCTTGGACATAAATGTACCCAGCTGTGTACATCTTCTCAACTTGATGAGCACAAGTTAGAATCTTGGGAAATTTTGATTCAAGAATAATGGGGAGCCTGGGTGACTCAGTCGGTTGAGCGTCTGCCTTTGGCTCAGGTCATGATCCCAGGGTGATGAGTCCAGCCCCACTTTGGGCTCCCTGCTCAAGTGGGAGCCTGCTTCTTCCTCTCCCTTCACCTCTCCCCCAGTTTGTGCTCTCGCTCTCTCTCTCTAAATAAAATCTTTAAAAAGAAAAAATAAATCTGGTATATAAAAGGAATTACCAAAACAATGACAATTGGGGTTCTCAAGGAAAATAATTCTAAGCAGAGAAACTTGGAAAAATAGCTATGTCTCTAGCACATATTGAACAAGTGTGATCTACACTACAAGAGAAAAAGGGTTAAAAAGTATAATGTGTGGTATTTGAAAATGACCTGGAGCTTTTTGTTTCAGTTTTATTGAGATATAATGGACCTGTGATATTGTATAGGCTTAATGTAGACAAAGTGATGATTTGATACATATATATGTATTGTGAAATGATTACATAGTAATGCCAGTTAACACACCCGTCACCATCTCACATAATTCCCATTTCATTTTTGTAGTGAGAACATTTAAGATTTACTTTTAAGAAAGTCTTAGCAACTTTCAAGTGTATAATTGTTAACTATGTGTACTGTGCTGTATGTTAGAGCATTTTTTGGAGTCAGTTTCTTTTTTGCAGTGGAGACATCCTTTTCAGGCTTCTTCTGCCTTCAGTTTGGCCACAAGGAATCCAACCTCTGGCAGGAAGTCTGGCCAGCTCCCATCAGGCCACAATGGGGAATCTCTTTTGGGAGGATTGAGAATTCAGATGGAGACTTAACAAGGCTTATTCTTGCCTAGGCATGCTGCAGGTAACAAAGCACTTCTCACCTTATTGAGGGCTTAATATGTACAAGATATGATGAGGATCTACAGCAGTGTGTAAATAATATCTTCTCAAAAATATTTATAGGGGCGCCTGGGTGGCTCAGTGGGTTAAAACCTCTGCCTATGGCTCAGGTCATGATCTCAGGGTCCTGGGATCAAGCCCTGCATTGGGCTCTCTGCTCATCGGGGAGCCTGCTTCCCCCCCTCCGCCTGCCTGCCTCCTTGTGATCTCTCTCTGTGTCAAATAAATAAATAAAATCCTAAAAAAAATGTATAATTTAGTAGGGAGATATGATGTAAACAATCTTTTGTAGCTAAAGATCAAAGAAATCATATGCTTATATCCAAATATGTGATAAGATGACTGGAGCCCAGGATGGGGAAAATATTGGGGTGTCCTGGGAATGTCAGGTAAGCTTCATGTATTTAAGTCTCATAAAATAGATCCTAAATATTATTTGATCCTATATCTCCATATCCCTTTAAATTGTTTTTGAGATGACTGATACAAGATTAGGCATTTATAAATAGCCAATAGCAATAAGATGTGAAGGAATAAAAATAAAAGAAATAGGAGAAACGTCAGGAACTAAAAAGCTATGATAAAATATAAACACAAAAGGAAGAGAATTGGGAGTTTCTACAAATGTGTGCACTGTCAGCATCCTTTCAGGTGGTGGAAGAACAGTTTGGTCTTACCTGTTAATGCCAAGGTAGAAATACATGTGCAGAAATCAAACATATCTGGAGAGAACAAAAGGTAATAATCAGAAACAAAAGATAAAAGAAAAAAAAGGGCTCACATTGTAAGTTAATAGAATGCAAATCAATAGTCTGAATGTTTACACTGAAAAAAATATTTTCTACTGAAATATGATTTTTGATATTATTGTTAGACCCACAGTGTTTAGTGCTAAAGGTCTATAAAATATTTTCAAGGCAGAAGCACCAAGAAAGTTACCAAATTTATGAACATTCTGACCCATATCGGTCTTTGTGTTTCCCTAACAATGGCTCCAAACAATGGCCCCTGGGGTGGTTAGCTGCTTGTTCTCTACACTGTGGTCTTTAGCAGTGCCTGGGCATTTCTGATTCTCTTTATGGATCTGACATCCCTGGATAGACCCAAATACTTATTGGACAGATCATGTTCTGGGTCATAAAATCTCTTGCGAGTAATGAAAACTGTGTGAGAGAGGGCCTGAAAAACAAATGCTCAACATGTCTGCCTATTGAGAGGAATGAAGGGGAGGGGAATTAGCCTCTTACATGCCAAATACTTTGATAATTTGAATATTCAAAGAATACAAGGGAAGAGAGACCGAATACATTAGCAGCAAAGCTAAAATGTGAACAAGTTAAACCAAGAGGTTTTTTTGGTTTGTTTGTTTTTAGAGATTTCATTATTTACTAGAAAGAGAGCATGAGCAGAAGGGGCAGAGGGAGAAAGAATCTCAGATTCTGCAGCTCAGTGCAGAGCCTGACATGGGGCTTGATCTCATGATCCTGAGATCAGAGACTTGAGCAGAAACCGAGTCAGATGCTTAACTGACTGTGCCACCCAGGCACCCTTAAACTAAAAACAAGTTAATGCACACATTCCACAGCATACCATCTGAGTAGGAACTAGGTCTATTTCTCTGCTTTTTTTTTAAGATTTTATTTATTTATTTGACACAGAGAGAGAGAGATCACAAGTAGGCAGTGAGAGGGGGAAGCAGGCTCTCTGCTGAGCAGAGAATCCGATGCGGGGCTCGATCCTGGGACCCTGAGATCTTGACCTGAGCCAAAGGCAGAGGCTTTAACCCACTGAGCCACCCAGGCACCCCTCTCTGCTTTTAATATAATTGACTAAAATAAAGATCTGATGCCTGAAAAGAAATCAAGGAAGGGCTGAGTAGGAAGAGACTCCAACTGAATCCTAATTCTGAGAGTTCCAGTCAAGCTGAAGAGAAGCCCTATCATCTATCTATCTATCTATCTATCTATCTATCTATCTATC
>CM053613.1:61297692-61314085 GCA_028646535.1 Procyon lotor
AAGTTGGCAGAGCAGCAGGTAGAGGGAGAGGGAGAAGCAGGCTCTCTGCTGAGTAGGGAGCCTGATGCGGTGCTCCATCCCAGGACCCTGGGATCACAACCTTAGCCGAAGGTGGACGCTTAACCGACTGAACCACCCAGGTGCCTCTATGAGAAGCTCTTGACCCGGAATACCTGCTATGGGTGGCCATGTCCTGTTCTAGCCCCCACTGTGCCATCATCTGCTGGGAGGACCCAGTTGGTCTGCTGAAAGGGATTTAAAGGTGTAGCAGCTGGAACCTGTCAGTCAACTTTGCTCCTTACTTAGGTCCTCTTGAAGTTCGAGTTATGAGCCCAGTAGCTCCATGGACAACAGAGGCACATGGGACTTGGCTCAACAAAAATTTTCTTTTAAGGTCTTTATTCTGAACTGGGAAATGAGATTTTCTCCATGTGGGATTTGAGAAGCTTGATCTTTACCAGGATTTTTAAAACTCCCTTCCACCCCACACCTATTCTAATTGCTTTTAATTCATGGCACATTCTTCTGGGCTTTATGCACAAGTACTAGAGACAGACTCTTGTCTTTTATTAGAGATAACCACCTTTCTGTAAATTTCTCTAAAGTGTTACTGATGTCTCTCTGTAGGCAATATAATAGAGTTTGGTAGTTGAAAGACTCAAGGGATGTCCTTCTGAAATTATCTCGTCTGTAAGTATATACCACAGCAAGAATCCCTAGAACCAACAGGGTGGTTCTCACTGCCAAGATTTTGACCTTAGGGTGAGAAAATCTGGCTTGCCACGTTCGGAATAGCATGCTTGGTTGGGGATGAGATATTTAGCCATTGCTGCTCCATGGTTTGTTTGCTGTCCTGAGGGATGTAGCATATGCAGCAACATATCATTGATTTTGGACAACCAGGGTGGATAAAAGAAGCTATTTGGATTATTATGGAGAAAGCTGTTGGCAGGTGTGTGTTTTGAATAAATGAACAAGTTGATAATTACACACCTGGAACCCAAAGAGCAACAATGTGGATGGTGACTTGCTGGAGTGGAGGCAGATAATAGTGGTTTTGGATGAATCTATGAATGGTGCCTACCTCCTTGTCCTGAATTCCTTGGCAAAAGGGATTTATCTCACAAACCATGGCATTGCTCTAAATTATGCTAGTAATCTCTTCCAACTCTGCATAGATTTGGGTCTGAATTATATTTTCTACCACTGTAGACTGCTTTTTGCATGGCATTTACTATTTGGCACGAGAGGATGAATGATCTTGATTCATTCTCAGAGGAATGGTTTTAGAAAGAATTCAACAGAATAAAGCAGTTTGGATAAAATGTTTTTCACTCCAAAGCATTAACTCATTAATTAAATATTATTGAGGAAATACTATGTATTCGAATATATGGAAGATGTAGACTCAAAGA
The DNA here is from genome assembly GCA_028646535.1 of Procyon lotor. NCBI lineage: Eukaryota > Metazoa > Chordata > Mammalia > Carnivora > Procyonidae > Procyon > Procyon lotor. The sequence goes on from CM053613.1 coordinate 61,299,108, forward strand.
TAAGTAAGATGGACCTTAAAAAACACAACATGGAGCAAAAATTCAGACAGCTAGGGTGGTAAGTGAGGGGTTCCTATTTCTTGTAGTGAATCCTGAGTGACAGAGAATCCAAGGTGATCATATCTCATTGGTGCTTAACATTCTTTAGACTCTTCCTATTTTTCAGGAAAAATGGCAAATTTCTTTGCCTAGAAATGTTAGTTAATATTTATTGAGCGTTTGCCTCATGAAGGGTGCTATTCCAAGCTTATATAGATGATTCACTTGAACATCACAAAATCCTGATGTAGGTACTTTACAGATAAAGAAAATGAGGCGTAAAGAGATTAAATATCTTTCCCAATGTAAAACAGTCAGTAAATGGTGGAGTTAGGAAACAATTTAAGCAGTTGAGCCTCACAGCTGTAATTGAACCCATTCATCTATGCTGCAAAACGGTCACAGCCTTGTCAAAGATTAGAATTAGACCCATCTCTATCCTGCTCCCCATTGTCTATTCCTCTAGACATACCAGCTTCCTGTCATGTTGTTTCACACATTAGTGCTTTTGCACAAACTATTTCTTCCCTCCACTTTAATTCATCAATGATTTACTTAGCTCTTGCTTTATGCCACGGCAATTCAGGATACTGGGGATTGCCGTACCTATTAAAATGACAAATGCAGTCTTTCCCTTTATGTAGGTTATAGACTACAGGGACTTGAGAGCAAATAAAAAGAAGCTACTGCATAGAATGATAGGTGGAAGTAAATAAATAGGAAATTACAGTTGTAGTGTTATCATGAGAATTGAAAAGCGTCCAGGAAGCACACGTGGCAGAGGTACAATTTGAACTGGAAGGATTAGGGAGGTTGAAGGTCTAAACAGGTAGCTGAGTGCCTGGCATTTTCGGTATCTTCCCTACCTTGCTAATTCTTAGACATCTATCAAGGCTCAGCTTCTCTTTGAGGGTCGTGCCTTTCCTCCATTTTGATTAAGAAGATTTTTATTAACATCTCCTTAGCAATTTGAACAAAAAGCACTTTATTATCTTGCACTGATATTGTTAATTATTGCCTGCTTTTTCTCCTACTAAACTGAAATCGCCTCAAGGGTGGAAATTATTACTTGCTTAATTGTGTATCCACTATATCAACTGTGGTGCTGGCTTAGCATACACACACTACAAATATTTGTTAATGAGTGAGGAAATGGTTGAGGGCGAGGCAAGAAATAAAAAGACATCGATTCAAAGTGGGTCTTTGAATTTTTTTCTAGATGATCAGAGATCCTTAGGATTGGCAATAAAGATGATTTTGTGTTTTATTTATATTATGTATGCTTTTGCATCCTTGGGTCACACTGGTCTGCGAGGTTGGTTAAAGCATCCCATCGATGAGGCAAAAGAAGTAAGTTTCATCTTTGTATGGACAAATTTGTATGGACAGTTTGCTTTCATTTATATCTGTAATCTGAGGTTGCTCCATGCACATTGGCCACTTAATTTGCAGGTACATGTTTATAGAGAATGAGATAAGGGGGCTCCTGGCTGGCTCAAGTCAGTAGACCATGTGACTCTTCATCTTGGGGTAGTGAGTTCAAAACCTACACTGGGCATAGAGTTTACTTAAAAGAAAAATAAATAAAGAGAACCAGATGAGAAAGTATTTTTGGGTCATCTCAAGTCAATTTCCATTCATGCAACAACTGTCACATTCATACCCCAGCAATGGTGAGCCAATAGCTTCACCTTCACATGTCCAGGACAGCATATTATATACATAAGCCCAGGTATTATTGCTCTCTACTATCATTTTATGTTTGAAAATAAAGTGGTAGACAAGCCTTCAGGGTTAACATAATCTGACAATGCACATCATAGACTTAGAAAAGTTACTTCAATTAATATGCCACTGTTTCTGAATTGTCAAAACAATTTTGTGACTTATTTTGATAAAATGATTTTCTTTTACTGTTCCCACTTACATAATTAGTTATACTGAATTACAAAAATCTTCCTTATTATTTAAGCCTTAACTGAGTGATTTAACAATAGAGCATACTACTTATCTCCATAAACTCAGACTAGAGCCATAAAACTGTATTCTTCTGAAAACATTTGATCTTGAGATACTTATAGACTCAAATATTTAGATAAGTCACTCTGTACCAGATTTGTATTAGATTATATCTTTAAAGTCAGAAAATTAAGATATTTTTAATGTGGCAAGAATAACAAAATTATGTAGAGTTAGTTACTGGGAAAAAACACATCATACTATGATTAAAATGATTTTTGTGGACGCTTTATAGAACAATGTCAGTAAAATTAGGACTAAAAGCTGAAGACTTTCCATCTGCTGTTAAATATCATGAGTGTTATTTTAGGAGTAACCTCTGGAGGACTAGATTCTCCTTAAAAATACTGTGCTTTAGATTTTAAAGAATAGGATATGCAACTTCCGTTGTCAAACACAGCCTAATCATTTACTAGACATTCTTAGTTCATTAGGTTATAGTGATCCTGAGGCTATTTTTGGTGACACATGTAAAGTTTGTAAAGATAAATTTATCTCTATACCATATGTCTGATAAACAGGTTTAAAAGTTTCAATAAGAAATGTGACATACTGTGATAGGCATAGACAGAGCATTAATTTTCACTCCCTGTGCATAAAACACAGTTGACTCTCAGACTCCTGGTGAAGGGTATTTTAAATTGCCCAGTAAGTAGATATTACTCATGGTCACAAGTATTGGAGCATACTAATCCAAAAATAAACATTCCTCTGAATTGAGGGCGATTTCAGTATTGATGGAGAATAAAAGAAGGAGGAAAGAGCCAACTAGTTTTAACCACACATCCTTGTCCTTCTTCATCGTATTCTTGCTCCAAAAAATAACATTATTGGGGAGAGATTCTATTCCTTTTATAATTTATTTGTGAAAACATTAATAACTAAGAAGCAATAAATGATTCACAATACTTATGTTCATCTGCTTTTGTTCCCCTATTTGCCAGATGCAGCATGCACATTTTCTTCAATTAACATACCAGAAAAAGAAAAGAAAAACCTCCCTAATGAGATATGATCAGCTTCCAAATAAAAGACTTTCAGGGCTGTGAAGATAGTAGAACCTTTTACTTTTCCTCTTAAACGGTGTTATGATAAACTCCAAAGTGAAGGGTGAGAAGGAATAGTAAATCTCACTGAAGGGATAGGGGAGAAAGTAGGTCTCAAGACCCAGCATTCCAGCCTGAGGGGACACTGTCCTCAGTGGACACTAAGGATCTGCCAGGAAATCTAGTGCTTGGAGAAGCAACTTAGAGACACTTGTCTTAGATCATTGTAAGGTCATTTTTCTTAAAAACCTATTATAAGATGCAGTACTAGATGCTTAAAAGCAAAAGGGAAAGGGGTGTTGTTTGTTGGTGGGTAGTGGTGCTGATAGTGACTGTGCGTTGGGGAAAAATTCAGTGATGAAGGAGTCTGGTTGATAGAAAATTTCCAATGGCATGTGGGAGAAAACCCCCTGAATTATGAGAGTCTAATGAAATGAAACCATACTCTGTCGAATCCAAATGGTGTATGTCACTGATACAAGCTGTCTCTATCCCCTCAAACATGAGCCCTATTAAGTAACAAATGAGAGATTTATTTGTCCCCATGAAAGTTGTTTTGTTCTGTTTTAGTTGAAACCCACTAAGTTGTCTACCATGTGAGGTAAAAGAAAATTGGAATGGGGTCACATAAGTTAAGTCCTTTGCTATTATTATTTGATGTTCCCTTTAGAAATTACTTTATTGGGGTGCACAGATGGCTCAGTTGGTTGTGTCTGCCTTTGGCTCAGGTCATGGGGTCCTGGGATTGAGCCCCACTTTGTGTTCCCAGCTCAGTGGGGAGTCTGTTTCTATCTATCCCTCCACCCTGCTCCTGTGCTCTCTCTCTCTGTCTCTCAAATAAATAAATAAAGTCTTAAAAAAAAGTTACTGTATTAATGTTGAACTACCAAAAATCCATTTGAATATCACCATTTGAAGTAAATTATAAAGGAATAAGTAAAGCAGTGTACCATATGCATTTACTCTGAATAATTTTAAGTTACCGCTCTTGAAAATTTCTATTTCTAGAAATGCATTCTTAGTTCTTTTCTAGTTAAATATCCTTGCAGCACTGTATTTGGTGTTTTCTGTTATGTAATGAATTAAGAGGACAGTTGATTTCCGCATGTCAAATGTTATTGGAGAATCTAATACAATGGAGGGAAGACCCTCAGTTTTCCACTGTTTGATGCTTTCACAGAACATAAAATGATAACAATAAAATTAGTCATGTCACTTTAAAAAATGCATCTGTGCAATTTTTTTAATAAGAGAAAAATTTAGCTTATGGACTTTGTTTCTATTTATGAAATATTAATGTGCCCTGACATTGAAAAATGAAATGAGATTAAATGACTGTTGTGTCTGGGGTAACAGTACTCCAGACGTTAGAGCTGAGTTGGGAAGATGAGGACTGGGAGATAAGTTCTCCTACAGCAGCAAGAGAGGTTTCTCATCTTTCAGAGACATTTGTATCCCTAAAGCCTTACCTTAATAATGCAGTAAAGCCTGAACTAATGGGATACCTTAGATTTCCTGTAATTAAACAAATCATCTGAGTGCAGGACTAAATTTCCAGCTCTTTGCAGAAATCTCCCCTTTGTAATTCAAGGGACATATGATCCTTTCCATGTACTTGACAAGGTATATATGCTATGCTTTTTCTCTTCCTTAGTAACCCCTCACTTTCTCAAGTCCACCAGGGACCCTGGAATGCTAATGGCTCTAAAAACTTAAGATTGTTAGTGTCCAGCTTTGGTTCTTGCTCTTTGGATAATTTCTTTCGGCTTTCCTGTTGCTGCCAAGGAAGCAGGAGAAGATGGCATTGCCAGGGCAATAAAATCCTCTTCTCCTTCATCAATATCTGTCGAGAGAGAGAGAGAGAGAGAGAGCGCGCGCTCAGGGATCACAGGTTTGCAGTGCCAGGGGGCAAGGGAGCCCTACAGTTGAAATAGGCTCCAGGATGAATCTACACCACTATGAATTCTGACAGAATGCATTTTAGCTAGAATCTGTACCCTTCTTCTATCCTTTAGATATTAATAGTTAATATGATTCATGAATTAAAGAGAATATTTCTTGAAATTTTTTACTTATTAATGTGTTCATTTGATACTTTTCAAATGATCAAATATACTCTGGCTAATTTATTCTACTTCTTTGAGACGTTGTCCTGTGCTATGTGAGATACAATGACAGTCTGGCTATGGCGTCTAGATCAGGGATTTGGTTTTCTATCACCTAATACCCTGCTCACAACTTATTCAGATCCACTGTAGAACACACTAGCCTCTCCTGATAATTACTTGTTAGCTGACTGACCTACCAAACAGACAGTCTATAAAGAGACATATCTAGGTTAGCTCTAAATGGTAAAAGAAATGGAAGCTCAAGTGACTGAAGAGAGAGAGCAACCTGAAACTCGGGGACTCTAATGGATTTCTGTAGGTTTATTGTTCTGACATAGTTACAGCTCCTTAGCCTCCTCAATCCATGAAACCACCTTGAATTGGTCCAAGATGAAAATAACTGCCTCTTTGCCTATGTTGAAAATGGAACTTCCAGAGTCATTGTGTTTGCTTTTCATTGTCCTTTAATCCAAATTGTGAACCTGTTGGGTCTCTATATAATATTTATATAAAATCAGCCATTTGTGGGATCCATAATTAACTTCAGTAGTTGCTGGCTACTTTATCAGCTTGCTGGCTTTGTTTGCTCACTCTAAAAATTAAATTGGCACCAATGAAGCTAAAGTAAAACAATAACAAAAAGCGAGAATGTAGAAAACCATAAGCGGCTTAAGACAACACTGATAATATACTGTTAATAAAGTATTTTCCCAAATCACAAGTTTTCCCAATTATCTTTGCAGGTGTTCTGGCTGGAAGTCTGCATCCAGACTTTTTAGTAGAATACTAATTCCAGTTTTTTAGTAAATCTGACATAATGATTAATTTAGAAGACCAAATTTTAAAACCTTATATAATGCACTAGAAGTTACAACCTTCTCCTATGTAAAAAAAATGAGTCTTTATAAGTTGTCCAAAAGAACTAAATAATAAATTTTGGGTAAATTTGTGGTTTATCCAATGGGCTCCTCATGTGTCAGATGAGGACTTTCAATCCTTCTTTGAGAATTAAATATGTTATATCAATGTCTATGTCCCTGTCTTTGGCTATGTTTATGCCTATAGCTGTAGCTTAAACAACAACCAGGAAATACTAGGATTGCAAGCTTGTTAAGAATCTGAGTTTTGACTAACTATCCCCTGATATTAAAAAGGAGACAATAAAACATAGAGGGAATGCATGATGCTGGAAGTAAGAAAGTGCCATGTAGTTAACAGAGAAAAAGTACATATTTCCCTGAGCAAGGTGACTCTGAACTGCTGTCATGTACGGAAGTAAATATCACAAGACTTCACTTTTATTATACTTAAATGTTTTTAAGACTCCTTCATTTTCCCTCTCTGAGAGATCTCCCACTCTATTTCATTTTTGCAATTAAAGCCATTGTTTCCAGGCTGTCAGGGATGCTTTGTTTCTTTTTCATATTCTTCCTTTTGTCATTTTGCATACACTGTTGGTGCTGCACTTTTAATAATATTACATGATAACAATTCCTTAATTCTGTATTTCTCCATAGAGATAGTCCAGGAAGCACACAACAGAATGTGAAACATACTCAATGATTACTGCACTCTTATCACTCATTCATAAGGTCACTCATTCTTATCCCATGGAAAACACCCTGCACTTTGGGCACTGCTGTGGTTACTTTTTTCTCAAGAACAAAGGAATCAGCTAAGTATTTCAAGAAGTGAGGGTCCAGTTTAGGAAACTGGTAATGGAGGTGTTGGAAAGTGGGAAGGGCTAAAAGAATGGAGATTAGACACAGTAGGAAGCCATTATTTGCTGTAAATCTGGAAAAGCAACAGAAAGGAGATGCTGTTATGGCGATTTAGAAGTGAGGAAGAGGGGCCAATTCCTTGGGAGTTCAAAGGGCTTGAGGAGTTCCTACCGCTCCAAGAGCTTCACTATCTCAGCTGCTAGGACCGTGCAGGAGGGACCTTGGTTTCTGAGACTTGGTAGTGGAGATATGGATGTGTGAGTGGGGCCAGGCAACTACTGCTGTGGCTTGGCTAGTGTTGGGACCACTGAGGCCATGCTTTGTGGCTTGTTCTGGGTGTACTGTCTACCTAGATGGAGGGAGTTTTCTAGAGCATTTTTCACTTGGCTCTTTCTACCATAACAGGTCTCGCCTCATTCCATTTGGCTAATTTCCAAGTATGCCTATTGAAGTCATATATTCAGGAACTGGGGAAATGATACACATGGTCCTATAGTGTTGGGGTTAATGTAGAGCATGAAATCAGCCATAATGTAATACAGAGGCGGCTGAGAGCAGGGAAGTTTTCAGAGAAGGGCATAGGCCTTCAGAATGCTGAGGCCAGCAGGACTACTCTGCCATTGGAATGCCTTGGGGAGTTGCCTTCCTGGAAGTTTTCTTAGCCCAAACAGCCATCCTGTGTTCTAAGAGATGGGTGCAGCGTGCCTTAGTCTTTGTTTAGCAGCACTCATAGAGACCACAGATTAGCATTTCGTATCTTTCCTGTAAACATATCCTCCTAGTTTTACTAAGACCCCTAATCACACATCATGTGCTTGAGAAACAGTGGTAAGGATTTGTGATTATCCTTGAAGGACCAATAAAAGTGGAAGCAAAGAAGAGCAAAGAGTCTTTTCCTTTGAACGTTGACTACCCTTGCCTTCTCCTCTCTTTCTCACCAGAGCTTGGAATAATCTTTCATCCCATGGTACAGGGATTGCTGGTCATTCCCAGTATTGTAGAATTACTTTGTTCATCATGAGACTTGAGCCAAAACTGTTTTATCACCTGACCCCAATAAGCCTTCACTTTGCTGGTGGACCTCTGTAATGTTTTAGGTTCTTATGAATTTAATATTTACTCAGAGCCATTATCTAATAATCCCTGAAAGAGTCTTTTCTTTTGTGGAGCATGACTCTGAATAATAGTTTTAGATCTCTGCAGGGCAAACTTGGAATGATATTTATAGTATATTCTTGGGTAGTGTTGTAAGATCCTACTTCAAGGGGATCCCATTAAGTTGGGTAACTGAGCAAGAAACTGAACCTATATTACAGTGCCCACTAGAACTAGAGCATAAGTTATCTAGGTCAAGTAGAACTTTAGTAAGATACCCATTGATTTTTTTTTTTTCAGAGATCATTTGGTAATGATCAATTAGTCATTACCCAAAGTCAAAGGATGTGATTGCTGCTTTGATTCTAGTTCCTATTATGCTAATTTGCCTGTCTTGCCACTTGAGTTAAAGACTGACCTAAGCTTGGTCCTGCTGAAATCCCATTATTCCCCTAATGATAAGGAATCTGGTTACAATGACAGCATCTCCTACCACCATTCCAGCTTTCAGAGAACAGTCACCACAGAGTTTTCTAACTGATGTAATACTTACTTCCTAATGCCTTAGTTAAGGGAGTGTCCTATGGGCCCTCTTTGGGATACATAGTGTGATACAATTTTTCAGGTTGTGCATACTAACATTACTTCAACACTGACCTTCCAAAACCTTTTATTCCTTTCATATTAAATCTGGGAGTGGTAACTCATCATCATTAGCTCACAGCTGAGTCTATATTTCTATCAACTGATCAAGTAAACAGACGCTCCTCAACTTCTCAGTGTAACACATTAAGTCCAGAGTTCCTGGAAAGTAGAATAGACACATATACATGTATAAAAATTAATCAACAAAAATATTTTAGAGGCATAGTATATATGTATAATTGCATTCTAGCAGTTTTAAACCAAGGAGGACTAACATAGGAGCAGTTTGCTGAATAGATTCTGTTTGGTGAAAATTACCATTTGGTGAAAAAACTATTTTGTTGATGCAAATTTTAAGTCTTTCAAAGTTCAGGAGTATAAGCTATGTTTTTTCGATTACATCTGATTACATTTATAGGATTAGAAGCACTAAATGATGGGTGATGGGTGAGGTCTTGAGAGATTATTATTATTTTTTCAAGCTAATTGCCTCTAGTGAGGCCATAGCAGAGTCTTCAAGCAATGGAAAACTAATCTGTTCATATAGCGGGAGAAGCCCTGCTTTTACTGGCAAGGATACTATACATATCATTTTAAAATATCAGGGAAATTTCAGGATTCAAATGCAAATTTCTTAAATTTATTGCATTTGCTACTAAAGCCATATTTGTCCTGTAGCTACAAGAAATAAGAGATTTCTTTTTTATAATTTGAAATTTTAAAATGACTGATGTTAAGAAAAAAATTCAACCAAGTAAATTTGAAGATCTAATGTGATGCCCCCGATTTCGAATCCGAGAGACCACCGAGGAGCCGATACCGAAGCAAACACTAGAGGGTTTATTTGCAAGCTCGAGCTTAGGCCCAAGTATATCCGACTTAGTGAGGTCAGGACTTGGAGCCCTAGGTTAAAGGTCATAACAGTTATATAGGGGCCAGTGGTCACACAGAAAGTTGCATAGTGATGTTGGTCCACATACAGGTGGCCAATGAGGTTGTAACACACGCGGAAGGTTGCATAGTCGTGTCGGTCCACACGCAGGTGGCCAATTGAATCACAATTTACCCTATAGTAACCGTTTGAACTAGCCTATTACTCTGGTCTAAATTGGCGCGTAAGTTTGGCGGGTAAGGTAACTTATTACTCCAGTCGCAAGTTTGGCAGGCAAAAGGCGGGGTTTACATCCTGTGGCGGTTAGGGATTCCGCATTCCTATCCGCTAACTCAAACTGGTTCAAGGACCGGCTAGGCGATGTTCTGACATTCTGTGACCTTTCTCAGGAGCAGGTCGTGTAGGGGTTATATACAAGATGACAGGTGTAGCACAAAATGAAGTTGGCCTTGTTCTGCTCTCTCACTAACTGGCTTTATTAAACAATTTATGAATCAGGGAGTATCTCACCTAGCAAATGGTGGGGAGCTTTGAGTTTTATCAAATAGAATGTTATTATAGGAAGGAGGATGGGCTAAGAAAGTTATTAGCAAAAGAAAAGAATTGTTTCAGGCAAGGTTGCTTTCATTTAGGGTTAAGAGCAGAGGGTCTTAATGAAGATTCTTTTGGGAGATGAAGAGAGCCCATGTGGCAGATGTGTTGGTGCTGATAGGAAAATTCCTGACTGATGGGTAAAGAATGTCTCTCAAGGACTTTGAAAGGTATTAAGCCCCATTTTAAGGACTTGGCCTATGTGATGCCATCTGGGCCTGTGGTTTTCCTTTGGCACTGAACTCATCATTTATTTTTCAGAACCCTCAGAAATAATCAGATAACCTCCCAGTTCTTGTGGTTATCATTCCTATTATAATGGAAAAATACAGTAGCCAGTTGGGCTACTAAAGTCTTGCTTTTAGTAGATACTTCATTCTAAGCAAACACATGATAATTTAAGTGAGCATGATTAAATGTCACAAATTACTAGTGTCTTAAGAAGGCCTTCATTCAAGCTCAAAAAAGTAAGAAATCTAATTCAAGAATCTTAACTTGCTACTAAGTACCTATCGGTCAAAGACTAGTGAGGGACTAGTCAGAGGGAAAGAAAAACTACACAGTCTGTTTCAGGAGAGGGGATTTAACACATGGGATTTATTACACAGATATCGAAGGGCTAGAAAATCAAAAAGGAGAAAAGGAAACTAGTCAATGCAAAAAGCAACTGCTATCTCAAGGCCTACAGAAACAGAAGGAAGGGAGGGAGCGGACTTATCAGAGGAAGGGCTGCAGCTGGAACCATGGACCATGACTTCAGGAGCTGGGACCATGAAGAAGGTGCCACCATGTGGCAGACTTGGATTTGCAGTGTTTCCCTTTTTCTCTTTTCCAATATCTCTCCTGAGCTTCACATTGGCAGAAGCCAACGAGAAGCCAGCTGCAAAGGGTGTCTGGGAATTTGCAGACTCTAAGATATAGTACTTCAGAGTATAGTATGATCTAGCAGGGTGGATACAGAGCTAAAACACAATAGGTGAATAACTAACACAGATGCTTATGCTTTCTGGACCTCAATTTCCATATACAGACAGCTATAATTCATCCTCTAAGACTCGACTCATTTAAACATTTGTTTCCACTTGATCCTTTTCCCAGTTTCCCCTAATCTGGAGTAAGTAGCCACGCTTCCTTTTTGCTCCCACTGAAACTGGTACTGATGATTCTTATATTACTTACTCCAGTGACCCCACTTGCAAAACTTTTGCTTTCTGTTCCCATGACATCATGCTCTGCTTGCGTGGAAGTCTTAGCTCTAAAGGGAGGGTACATTTCTACCAGGACACACAATGGTTTCATTGAACTCAAAGTTAAGAATGGCCCCTGGTCGCTTTGGTCTCCTCAGGCCTCTGAATCAACAACCAAAGAAGGAAGTTACTGTGCTGGTTGGGGTGAGTAATACTGACTATCAAGGGAAGTTGGATTGCTACTCCACACTGGAACTGAATAAGAGAATGTCTGGAATGAGATCTTTTGGGTAGTCTCTGCATTTCCATGCTCCATGCTCCATGATTAAGGTCAATTGCAAACTAAAACAACCCAACTTAGTCAGGATAAGTAGTGGCTCAGATCTTTCAGGAGTGAAGGTCTGGGTCACCTCATCAGGTAAAAACTATGACCAACTGAGATGCTTGCTGAACGCAAAGGGAATACAGTATGGGTAGTGGAAAAAGGTAGGTATAAATACTAGCTACAGCCATTTGTAGCCAAATACAGCTACAGTTATAGAAATAAAGACTGTAATTGTCATTAAACTAGAATCAGTGCCCCTCGTTCTCAGGCCTTCAGACTTGGACTGAATTGTACTACCAGCTTTCCTGGGTCTCCAGGTAAATTGTGGGATTTCACCTTCCATAATAACATGAGCCAATTCCTTCTAATAAATATCTTCCACACACACACACACACACAAATTTAAGATATTCTTATCAACATTATATACATATATATATTTGTATTTATCTTCTATTATGTTGTTTCTCTAGAGAACCCTAGCTAATACAGATTCTAAAAAGAATGTATAATTTTGCAGTATTTTAATATTGGAAACTTGAATACTTGTGTTGTGAGTACAGATGTACAGGTGTAGAATTGTACAGACTTAACAGAATGGGGTATGGGGTTTCATCAATTAAGTAGTATTTGCTTTGATCTGTTTCAATTCTATTAGTCCTTGTTCATGTCCTCTTAATTTTGCCTGTGCATTTCTAGACCTGAAATTCCAGGAGTCATTAATCTACTTTTCTCAGACACATGCACACACGGTCTACTACCTGATCATCTTTCTGGAATTGTTTCCATTCTTTACCTATTCAAGAGTTTTATCTTTTTAATTTATTTGAGAACTTCTCAAGAACAAAGATTTTGTCTAATGATTTTTTTCTTTGTCCTACATAGTATCTAATGCAAGGTTGAGGATATATTTGGTACCCTACATTTGTTGGATAAGTCACTGATAAGTCACTGTTACAAGTTGGATAAGTCACTGATACAATTGATACCTTCTCTGTCTACAATGAAAATCTACTTCTTTTTTTTTTTTAAATCTACTTCTTTTGTCAGTCCATTTTAGAAGAATTGTAAGCAAAGTCGTAAGCTAAATTTAGAAGAATTGTGCATGGACTGGATGCAAAGCATTTCCTCAGCAACTCCCTTTTTCATCTTAAGGCAATTCAGAATGGCTTCTTGCCCATTTTAAAGTAGAGACCACTTAATTTTTATATTTCCAGATTAAGATAAAGTAAGAAAAAACTAATCTAAGAGGTACATGGGTGTTTGCATTCAGTTTGAGTAAATATTTTATGTTCGGACATTTCATTTGTGGTGTATTTTGGATACATATTTGGATTTCTAGTTACCACAACATACATTGAATTGTAAAGAGATGAAGAGTTTGAATGTAACAGATGGTAAATTAAGCTGTAAAATAAAATAGATGGATGCTAATGCTAGGCATTGCTTTTATTAGGGCTGTTAGAATTTCTATACTCAGTAAATCTTTGTTAATGTTAAAACTCAATGGTAAAGAAACATGCTTTGGATGGTGCTTGTAAGTATGATTTTAATATAGTTTGGTTTAAATTTTTAAATTTAATATTTATAATATTTTATAGTAAATATAATTATATTTATATAAATATAATTTAATATAAATATTTATTATATATTTATATTTATACAAATATAAACATATAACATATATATAACAAATTAACATATTTATATTTATAATATTTTTATATTTAAGGTAGTAGCTTTACATTGAAAATGATATGTGCCTGAAAAAATGTTCATTATCTTTAGCCATCAGGGAGATTCAAATCAAAACCACACTGAGATACCACCTTACACCAGGTAGAATGGCCAAAATCAACAGGACAGTAAACAACAAATGTTGGAGAGGGTGTGGAGAAAGAGGCACGCTATTACACTGTTGGTGGGATTGCAAGCTGGTGCAGCCACTTTGGAAAACAGTGTGGAGATTCCTCAAGAAGTTGAAAATAGAGCTACCCTATGACCCTGCCATCGCACTACTGGGTATTTACCCCAAGGAGGCAGATGCATTACAAAGAAGGGCCACATGTACCTCAATGTTCATAGCAGCTATGGCCACAATTGCCAAACTGTGGAAAGAATCAAGATGTCTTCAACAGATGAATGGATAAAGAAGATATGGTCCATATATACAATGGAATATTATGCCTCCATGAGAAAGGATGAATATCCAACTTTTGTATTAACATGGATGGGACTGGAAGAGATTATGCGGAGTGAAATAAGTCAAGCAGAGAGAACCAATTATCTTATGGTCTCACTTACGTGTGGAACATAAGGAAAACATGGAAGGCATTGTGAGAAGGAAGGGAAAGGGGAATGGGGGGAAATCAGAGGGGAAGGTGAACCATGAAAGACTGTGGACTCTGAGCAACAAATTGAAGGTTTTGGAGGGGGTTGGGAGTTGGGCAAGCCTAGTGGTGGGTATTGGGGAGGGCACATATTGCATGGAGCCCTGGGTGTGGTGCATGAACAATTAATCTTGTAACATATTTATTACAATATGTTAATATTGTAATATTAAAATAATATTTTATTATAAATAATAATAAAATAAACATATTTGGGAGAAAAAATAAAAATAAAAACTTTATTTGCTATGGGGAAAAATGTTGCGTGTTCTCAGTAAGTGGCAGGGTTTGAATTCCATGGAGTACATATAGATTGGATGAATGACTCAGCACTAAGTCAGTAATGGCATTAATTCATTTAGCAGCAGTGGCAAATTTGTACAGGCAAATGGAAAACCCTGAGCTGTAGTATCCAAAGTGTGGCTAAAATACCCAGTAGGTCTTTGTCTTCCATTGTGTGTTTGGGTGAAGACTCTTAAAGCATGTTTTTTCTCTTTGGGCATAAAAGATAAAAAGACAATGGGTAATTGGGGAACCCAACCATGAGAGAAGAAGATAGAGAGGATATGAAGTTTTGATATTCAGATATGGAAGGAGAGTCCCAATCAGGATGTTTAGAAATGGACTCTTAGTTCTGGGGTATAAAGGTGGAAAAGTCAGGAGTCCAAGTCCAGCAATAGCCAATTAATCCTATAAACCCTTGAGTTGTATTTTAATCGTGGGGATAAGGAAATTGATGATGGTGTTAATTTATTGAGGTGATAAATATTCATATCAGGAGAGATATCATGCCTAGGTAATAATTTTGAGGACTGCATAATTGAATTTATCTTTAGAGCCCTTATGTCTTTTGTGGGCAAGACCTTGGGAGTAAATATTGGATGTTGACAAGCAAGCTGTCAAAATTAAGTGAGCAG
>CM053613.1:61314185-61340251 GCA_028646535.1 Procyon lotor
TTTTTTTTTTTTAAAGATTTTATTTATTTGACAGAGAAAGAGAGAGAGAGAGAGATCACAAGTAGACAGTGAGGCAGGCAGAGAGAGGGGGAAGCAGGCTCCCCACTGAGCAGAGAGCCTGATGCAGGGCTTGATTCCAGGACCCTGAGATCATGACCTGAACTGAAGGCAGAGGCTTAACCCACTGAGCCACTCAGGTACTTTTGCCAATAGCCTTCTTTACTTGGAGGGTGGGAATATTTCAGGGACCGAATGTGGGGACTGAGTCCTTAAATTGATTAGTGAATTCTTCTCTATTCTTATGAAAGTCCAGCGAGTAACACTTGCCTATAATTCTGAGTGTGAGTAAAGCTTAAAGAGTACTTGTTAAGGTGGCAATGCAGGTCAAGGCAAGGTGGGAAAGGGCTGCAGGTTAAGGTGGGGAATTAAGGAGCAAGGTTTTGTCACAGAGGCTGGGGGATAATGAGGAGGAATAGGGATTGAGGGGAAAAGAAAAGGTAATTCACAGAGTAAGGAGAGTAGTGGGTGGGAGAAGGCCTGGGGTGGTGCATATGGAAAGGTCTGGGTGAAGAAATTTGGGAAGTTTTGCAGGAGGATTGGATTGGTGATAAGATGAGCATCCTTAAGGTATTGTACAGTTTGAGACTGTCTCATTTTTTAGCCTTGTTGTTGTTAGGACCAGTTTAGCTAAAGCGACTCCATTTTTGCCCAGCCAGCCATAACATTGTCAATCATACTATTGTTTATTAACTTCTATCCAGGAACTACCTGGTATCGGTTCTGGGTATTGGTTCCTAGTATCGAGACCAGAAAACAAAAGCAAGCCAGGCCAGGTGGAGACATCCAATCAGTAAAAAGCACACATGTAACTTTTCTGTTTCTAGCCAATAAAGATCAAATTGGTCTTTGCCAGATATGTGAATACAGTCAGCTTGTGGTCTGCGGTTTTTCCCTATAAAAACTAGCCTGTGAGATTGGCTGGGGTGGTTCTCTCCATAGAGATGGCCCTGACCGGTCAGCACAATTCTCGATGCTTGGCACGGAATAAAGCTTTGCTTGACCTTCACTTTGTATCAGACTCATTCCTTTGATCATGGACCCTAACAGTTGTATCAAACAAAATAAGCTGACCACTGGTAAGAAGACATCATAGAGCCAAGGATTCAAGGGCATCTCACAGATGAACATGTTTAGAGAGCTCCCAGGTATCCCAAGAAGGCCACTGGAGTTCTAAACTGTCCTTAGTAAAATCCAACCATTCTTGAAAGTAAAGAACTGAATTGTTACTTGTAGTGGTGAACATCTAATTAGCAAAGGTTTTGGAAAGGGATAAGAAGAGGATTGAGAATTTCCCATAGTACAAAGGTTGAACAAAAGCTGGCAATAAAACAAACCAAAAGAATGCTTAAAAAAAATAAAAATAAAACTTTTACTCTTCTGCTATGGACAAATATCTGAAGCACAGGTATCAGGTTATGTACTCATTATTGGACCTCTGAATTGCCAGTCAGGGAAGGAACATAACAGACTCAAGAAGTCTCAGCACCTGGGTGGAGAAGATGAAGTCCAGTCCAATACAAGTCCTGGGACCAAACCATAAAAGACAAAAACTGGATAAGAAAAGATTTGGAAGGCTGTAATAGTAATATAGGCTATAATAATATAGGCTATAATATAAAAAAGGCAATAATAATAATAATAATAATAATAATAATAATAATAGAAAACGTCCCACATCAGAGTGGCTAAGCATTATCTTAAAACTTTTTAGGGAGAGATAAGCCAGTTACAAATGGGATGATTTACAACTGGGATTGTTTTGCAAGAAAGTAAAGTCTGTTATCTGAACAGGAAATATTTTTTTTCTATGGGGTTGGCTAGTTTCAGGGAAGAAACAGTTCTAATCTTAATTAATCAATTATGAAACAATAAACAGGAAGTTGGAGAATTTGTCTATCAATGTTGTTATGGATGGAATTTGTTTCTTAAAACTTAGGGAAAGAAATGTCATCTTAGTTTCTTTTATCTGAAACAAATCATTAAATCTTTTTGTTTTTGTTTTTTTTTAATGAAATCTGTTTTTTAATTCTTATTCCTGAGTAATGGGAAATTCTATCTCACTGAAACTTTAAGGGTCTTCCTCCTTTTTCTCTGATGATCTACCATAGTGGTTGTCTGGAAATTGACGGAAGTCCCTCATCCTTAGTCTGCAATTGTTACATAGATACCAAAATTTCTTTACGTTACATAATACCACTCTCCAGCCTGGTCCTTCACCTTCCTCAGAGTTGACTTGAAGGTTTCCTTCCAAAAGCTCTTCTCCATGATTATAATTTTTTTTAAATAAGAGAACACTTTCAAGGTCTTGTGTTTATGGGAAAACCCTCACGAGTATCCCACGTTGATCTCTCATCTCTACAGATAAGGTATGGTTCTTTACTACTCTCTGGAAATCTAGTACCTTCTTTCCTCATTGTTCTGGAGAAACTCAACCTTTTCCTCCAAATTTGAGTCATTTTCTCCCCTATATCTTTGGACTGCTCTCTACTAACACCTTTTGATGAGCCACCACCTCTCAAATAAGATCTGATTTTGGGAACTTGGAGGATATTTGTTTTACATGAATTTGGTTCTATAACATAATGGTCATTAGGTCCTTGGGATAGGGATAGGGAGCCTAGATTCTGGACACATGATGGCCACTTTTTTAGAATGGTGTGAGTCAAATCCATTCAGTGTTTGACTTTTTATAGCAGGGAGAATAAAATACAAATTATTGTCTGAATAAATCATCCTCTGAATTCTTCCCAAGTAAATTTTTACACCTCAAAAATAGTCTTCCAGGGGCACCTGGGTGGCTCAGTGGGTTAAAGCCTCTGTCTTCGGCTCAGGTCATGATCTCGGTCCTGGGATCGAGCCCCGCATCAGGCTCTCTGCTCAGCAGAGAGCCTGCTTCATCCTCTCTTTCTGCCTGCCTCTCTGCCTACTTGTGATCTCTCTCTCTGTCAAATAAATAAATAAAATCTTTAAAAAACAAACAAACAAAAAAACCAAAAATAGTCTTCTAAGTGAACTGTCTCTTTATAAATGTGGCTTAGGTACTTGTTCATCTGCTTTCCCTAAGCAGTTATTTTTATAATTAAAGCAGTGTCTCAGATATGTTTTATATTCTTTCTAAGTATTCTAAAAATTGGGTTTATGAGATTACCTACAAAAACAAAGTGAAATAAGTTCATTACACTTGTTTTTTTTTGTTTTAATTCCAGAATAGTTAACATGCAATATTACATTAGTTTCATGTGTAAAATATAGTGATTCAACAATTCTGTACATCACCCAGTGTTCATCACATCAATGCAGTCCTTAATCCCTATCACCTATTTCCCTCACCCCCCTACCAACCTCCTCTCCAGTAACCATCAGTTTTTTTCTCTATAGTCAAGAGTTTGTTTCTTGATTTGTCTCTTTTTTCCCTCTTTACTCATTTGTTTTGCGTCTTAAATTCCACATATGAGTGAATCATATGGTATTTGTCTTTCTTTGACTGATTTATTTTGCTTGGCATTACACTCTCTAGATCTATCCATGTTGCTGCAAATGGCAAGATTTCATTATTTCTTATGGTTGAATAATACTCCATTGTATATATATATACACACAATATATCTTTATCCATTCATCTACCAATGGAAAATTGGCTGCTTCCATAATTTGGTTATTGTAAATAATGCTGCTATAAACATTGAGGGTACATGTATCCCTTTGAATTAGTATTTTTGTATTTTGGGGGTAAATACTCTGTGGTGTGATTACTGTATCATAGGATAATTCTACTTATAATTTTCTAGGGAAACTCCATGCTTTTTTCTGCAGTGGATGCACCAGTTTGCCTTCCCACCAATGGTGCAAAAGGGTTCCTTTTTATCTATACCCTTGACAACACTTGTATCTTGTGTTTTTGATTTTAGTCATTCTGACAGGTTTGGGGTGATATCTCATTGTGGTTTTGATTTGAATTCCTGGTGATGAATGATGTTGAGCATCTTTTCATGATTTTGTATTGAGAGATCTTTTTTATAATCCTGGGCTTAAAAACAATAAGAAAATTAATTTAGATGCTATGGATAGCTATGATTTTTTTTTATCTTCCTTATCCAAGCTCTTTAGCCCCTGCTTGTATTTGGGAGTCTAATTTCTCATTTCCTTGGGATCTGACATGGACTGTCTTGCCATGGATCCTTTAACTGATGGAAGGGAAGAGACTTTATCTCAAAATGGCATTTTTCTAAATTGAAGAGGTCTTTAGGCCCCTTCCCTTTTTATTTCCTGGGTCAAATTTAGATGTGAGGCTGTCCCAAAAGCCTAATTTCTTGTAGGACAAGGTTGAATTTGTTCCTTCATCCCTCTCTGGTTTATCAATAATCACCAAATATATCTTAGCTTTATAGTACTTATTTGGGTTCTCTTTGAGTACACAAAACCATAGAGATATTTTAGCTTTTATAAACATATTGTGGTTATAATTATCTCTTATGTCTTACCTTTGCACCTGAACAATGCTCTTTTTACCTTTATTTTGTGTTCATGTCTCCTCTTCTGATTCACAGGTGTGTGTGTTTCTGTGTGTGTGTTTCCTAGGCACACTATCAATAGCAGATTAAGAGTCAGTATTGCTTATCAGGATATCAGGATTGCCTCTCTCCTGTAGTGAGCTCTTAGGGGACCTACAGAAGGATGTTCAGAGCAGCCATGGTTTTTTGCTGCCTTGCTCAGCTGTCATCTGCTGTAGCTGGCAAAATCTGGACCAATGTTCTTGAACTCAACATCCCTTCTTCCTCTGGCTAAGTGCTTCTTAATGTTTTGTGGCCAGAGATCTCTGCATCAGTTTTTAGCTTCAGTTAAATGCAGATAATTTTTTATTTCCATTTAAGGAGGTATTCAGGAAGCTGATCTATACTGCTTTTTAGTTTTCAGTATGGCCAAAGCTGGACCTAAAGTGCTCAGATAATTTAGCCAGGCACAATGAGAGCCATAATACCCTTAAAAGACTGGGTCCCTTAAGCAATCTGCTTCTAAAGGTCAGCAGGTCCCTGTCCTTGGGTAAGAGTTATTGCTATAGCACCTGAGTAGTAGGCTCTTTTCAAGATTCAAATATCTCTTCTAGAACTGACTTTCCATCCCCAGAAAATGCCGGCATTTTCCAGGAATTCATTGTTACTGTCATAGGCAGAATCCATTTTTGTAACACACTCTCTTAGAACATTAGACTTTAACAGAATTTATATTCAGGCTTAGGATGTCATGATGTTCCCATATGCATGACATCTGCTACTGACCTCTTTAAGACAAAGTTCTCTCTTAGAAATTCAGTGCCTAAACAAAGGACCTTAAAAATAATCTTTAGTGATATATGTGCTTTCTTTTCCTTTTGAACACTGTGTCCTCAAAATATATCAACCTCGAAGTGTTAGTAAACATTCAAAAAATTTCTCCTTAAACTCAATCTTAGCATGGCCCTCTTATGGTTGTTTCTTATTATTGTTATTCTTAAAGTTAAAAGTTATTTACTATCATTTCTCATATGTTTGAATTATTTTTTGAACTTGGTCTTGGCAATGTGTTAAAAACTTATAAGCTCAAATTATAGTTGTTATGGTTAGTCCATACTGTGGCCATAATATATAGAAATATTTTAGTAATCTGGAGGGAGGTCTCAGTCAGTAGCAAATATAAAATTCTCTACAATCTTTGAGGGCAAGAGAGAGAGAAAATAGTTTTTCTCTTCTAAATTAATTTATATTTGGCCCTGACACCCCATTTGCTAACATAGTGAAAAAAAATTAATCTTAAATTTATTTTTGGAGATGGTTTCTCACTACCTAGATTTCATAACAATCTGGGATTTGGAAACAGATAGCAGAGTGTTTATAAAGCAAATTAGAAATTTCTCATTCCTTGGCGGTATTTGTTGTTACTTTGCTCCATCTGTTGTGTGATGCCATTGTTGAGGCTGGTCCTTTATCATCATCTGGACACTGATCGCTTGAGTGTGTTTAAAGACACTTCCTTAAAGCAGTGTTCTCCATTCCCTGATAATTGGGCTGTATATAACTCCATTCATTCTTAGGACTTTGGTGCTTAATTACCAGCCCCATCTAACATCTGAAGCCGAATGTTGGTGACTAAATATAAGAACATATGGATCTACTATTTGTGGAAATGTGCAGATGTCTCCTAATCACCATTTTCTCAGGGGCTATTTCTTCTTTTCTTTTCAACTCTCAGAATCAGGTTCTTTCTCCTTCTTCTGAATAAGACTCTAGTTCTCAAACAATAGAGCAGATTTTTTTTTTTCTGGATAACTGGCAAATTCTAACTATATAATGCAAAAGCCATTCTCTAAAAGAGAAAACCTTGACTGATTATAAGAAGGGGAAAGTATATCTTACTCTCTTTTACCTTTTTTCAATGACAAGAAGTAAACCTTAATAAGTTTTCAAATCACAATATAAACTCATTGGATGCATTTTCATGAAGGCTGGTAATAGTCAGTCTTCTCATCTTTGCACCCTCAAATTGCCAGGCACATTTGTAGGCATTAGTAAATCCACTGAATGTTGAATTTTTCATTTTGGCTGTTTTTATGTTCTATGTAGGCAATTCTATTGTTAAGAAATATAGGGGCTATAGCTATAGATTTTGCCTTGCTGATTATATTCATTTTTTTTGTGTGGATACATCAGTAATAAAATAGACAGAGATCCTTTCTTTTGTAGAACTTACATTCTGTTGGGCAATGGGGGGGAATAGAGATAATAAAATAAAAATAAATAAATAAGTATGTAGTATGACAGGTGGTGATTAGTGCTATGTAGAAAATCAAGGCAGAGAAGAGAGAGAAAACGTAGAGAAGGCACTTGAAATATACAATACAGTGCACAAGAATATTCAAAGGATGATATTTGAACAAACATTTGGAATAAGTGGGAGAATTAAGCATATGTAAAAGTCCTGCAGAGAAAAAGAAATGCTATGCCATAAAGCAAAAGCTTACCTGCCTGTTCAAGAAATAGCTTTGTGGACTGTTAGGTGTGGATTTACTGGAGGGGGACAGTGATAAGATACTTAGTAGAGGAGTAAGGAGGGTGGGATTATGTAGGGTCTTGCAGATCACTGTAAGGAGTCAGGCCTTTTATCCCAGTGAAATAGTGAGCCATCATATGGTTTTGAGCAAAGGAAAGACATGAAAGTTTTAGTAGCAACACTATGGTTGTTCTGTTGAGATTTAATGACTGAAGATTAGAAGCAAGGCAGAAGCATGTGATCAATTGAGAGGCATTTGAAATAATCCTGAGTAATTGGTGATGGTGGCTTGCATCTGGGGTGTATCCAGGCAAGTGGAGAAATCCTGTATCTACTTTGGAAGTAGAGCCAACAGAAACCTAGACTTTAATGATTTAATTCATGTTTATGGGTCCATATTCTCTTTTCCCTGTGTTTTGCATTCTTAAGCAGTACTTCCACTGTATTTCTCAGAGAAAGTATAGGAAAGAAAATGACTGATTGAGCTGGGCCTGCGAATGAGCTGTTAAGAATGCCTGTTTTAAAGAGTTATTGGCCACCCGAGCTGATAATGGTTTTATTCAGGAAGAATAGAAAGTTAAGTCTCAGTAAATTCTTCGTTTGCTATACCATTTAGATTTCACTTTGAGTTTTACGGCACCACAATACAAGTATTAGTGGTGGATGGGTACTTGTGGAGCTGCAACACAGCATGAATTCTTCCTGACACCTATTGGGTTATATACTGCAATATCCATAAAAGAGCTCCAACTAGTCCAGTCATTTCTCTTGAGAATGAGAAAACACCTACTCCTCTTAAAATAATAATAAAGAACAGTGGGATACAAAGTCCCATTAGGAAGATCACATGCAGGACTTTGCTTTACTAATTTGCAGAAGAGAAAACATGCTTCAGTGAAATTTGTCAGAGCAATGCCACATGGGGCTCTATCATGAGAAATTAATAGACAATCAAAGAAAACCAGAAGGCTCCTATTTTTTGTAGATTCAGAGCTAGGCACTCATTTATTTTTGTAGTTTTCTCTTAATAGTCCAGTAGTTTCTGCCATGCAGCAATTTCATTAAAGCTTTGATCATACTAGTAATATAAACTCAAGCTTTCTGCAAAGGCTTCATTGCCCTAAAGAGTCAGTAATTGGCCAAATGGCTTTTAGAGTTTTGCTTGGATTCATCACAGTACAAGTAAAAATTAATTACCCCCACAGTTTCTGCAATGCCATAATATAAGGGTGTCAAAACTTGTCTTTCTAAATGGCATTTCTTCGTATCACACTGGATGTGGAGCTGGCTATAAATGTGATTTGTGGAAACCATTAATGAAGTACTAGACCTAATTGACTTCTCTTAGCTTTATGACAACATAAAAAAAGTTCTGCACTAGTGATAATTCTTTTAAAGTTCTGTACTTGGAAATACATGGCTGTATATTTTTCCAATGAGGCAAGATAACGTTATTTAAAATTTGAAATGTGAGCTGTAGCTAAGGAACAATATGGCAGACATGACTATTTTGATTTTTATCATTATTACCATCATTATCTTTATCTGTTGCGTCTGCCGATCTCCTGCTATATTGGTACCACTGTATTAGGCCTTGTGGAAACTGTGCACTGGGGAAGAGGCATAGCAAGCAGGTGGCTCACA
This sequence comes from Procyon lotor, assembly GCA_028646535.1. Lineage (NCBI taxonomy): Eukaryota > Metazoa > Chordata > Mammalia > Carnivora > Procyonidae > Procyon > Procyon lotor. The sequence continues at coordinate 61,322,913 of CM053613.1, forward strand.
CTGCTGTATGAAGGGGTGAATTGGCTTTAGTACTGGAACACTGTTTTCCTCACTAATATGAGACCTAAGACTCTACAAGAGTCTGACTTTGAGGCTTTGCTTCAGTTGTTAATTCTATAATCTCTGAAAGTAGATGAAATATTTATAAATTAAAGATTCATTTGGATATTAAACTAAGATAAAAATTAGGTAATGGTTAACAATCTTCTCTCTTTTGATCATTCTTTCTCTGCTTATACTAAAAATACTGCTAATCAACTCAGAGCAGCCATCAGTTGGTAGCAATGAGGAAAGATCATATTTCAAAAAACTACTGTGAATGTAGTAGCAAAATATGGTAATAGATTAAGTGAAACATAACATAGTAAAGTGAGGGGATATTCTCTTATTTTGCCTGGGCTTCATTTATTCCCTATTTCCCCATCCTTGTACTTTTAAATGAACTGTGAATAATAAATTCTTCATCCCTCTGGCTGTAGGGGTATGTGGATAATCTGGGCTTGACCAATCCTCTATAGCAAATAGCTATTGTCCAAGGGGTGGACTCATGACTAAGAAGGTGTATTCTTTAAAAAAAAAAAAAGGTGTATTCATTGTCTACTGCTGCTGTAACAAAGTATGTAAATTTAGTAGCTTAAAACAATACAAAATTATTATCTTATAGTTTATGTTGTAAGTATTGGGCCACTGAAATAATCCAGGATAATCTTCATATATAATGACTTCTAGCCTTAACGTCATCTACAGAGTTCTTTTTGTCATATAAGGGAACATATTTATAGGTTCTGGGGATTAGGACATCTTTGCAGGCTTTTATTAGAGTAATAAATCCTAAATTGGGAAAACAAGAGCCATAGGTATTCAACCTTAAAGGTAATTCCCAGCATCTCCTAATCATGGGAATGACAGGGATCAGAGACAACCTCTGAGGTGACCACTGATAGAAATGCAGAGGAATCTGCTGTTTTAAGCCATTGAGTTTTTTAAGGTTATTTCTTATCCTAGAATAACTTACTCTATCTGACTGATGTATTCTCTTTTACAATTTACATTTTTTTTAAAGATTTTATTTATTTATTTGACAGAGAGAAAGAGATCACAAGTGGGCGGAGAAGCAAGCAGAGGGAGAGGGGGAAGCAGGCTCCCTGCTGAGCAGGGAACCCAATGTGGGGCTCGATCCCAGGACCCTGAGATCATGACCTGAGCCACAGGCAGAGGCTTAACCCACTGAGCACCCAGGCACCCCTACAATTTACAATTATTATTGCTTTCCAGATGCCATTCAATTTTAGATTGATGCTCTTGTAGAAGCAACATCTATATTTCATTGTTAGAGGTAGTGAAATTATTTCTTACTTCCATATTTCTATATAGAGAAATTGTCATTAAGATAAAAGTACCCCTGGATTCTCTTTGTCTAGAGGCAGAAGGGCCAACAAATTAAAATAAGATTGGCTGAAGACACTGGACATGCATGGCTCATCCTCTTCTCTTCTCTGCTCAATGGAATCTTCTTGAACTTGGAGAGCATCTGTTTTGGTTTGTTTTCAGCCTGTGGTAAGATGAGAAATATGGGCCCTATATCTGTAAGGGAAGACCTACTGTTACCTGGCTTTCCCTAGGAATTTGGGAGCAATTCTGCTTAATTCAGGTTGTAGTAATAGCAAGTTTTTGACTCAGAACTAAAACCACATTATCTCATTATCTAATTTCTTTTTAATCAGTAATAATATTCATTTTTTTTTAAAGATTTTTATTTATTTGACAGCGAGAAACACAGTGAGAGAGGGAACACAAGCCGAGGGAATGATAGCGGGAGAAGCAGACTTCCCGCCAAGCAAGGAGCCCGATGCGGGGCTCGATCCCAGGCCCCTGGGATCTGACCTGGGCCGAAGGCAGATGCTTAACGACTGAGCCACCCAGGTGCCCCTAATATTCATTTTTGACATATGCCTGACCCCTGTGTCTCTCAACTGATACCATACTTGGGAGAAATAAGAAGTACACGTGTAAGTGATTCTGGAACATATGTTTGATGCAGTATTGGGTGAGAGTTGGATTATCACCCTTTATTTGCTTTAATTTTCCTTTCTGTTTATTACTCATTTTTTCAGCTTTATTGAGGTATAATTGATAAATAAAGTGGTAAGATATTCCAAGTGTACAATGTGATGATTTGGTATACATATACATTGTGAAGAATTCCTTTTCATTGAGTTAACATATTCATTACCTCATTTGATTAGTTCATTGATTGATGGATTGATGAGAACATTTAAGTTCTATTCACTTATCAGATTCCAGTTATACAATAAAGCATTATCAACTATAGTCACCATGTAATAGATTAGAGCCTCAGAACTTATTTATCTTATAACTGAGTTTGTCCAGTTTTACAAGTCTCTCTATGTCTCTCATTCAGTAGCCTGTGGCAACCTACTTTTCTATTCTCTTTTTCTTTAAGTTTGAATTGTTTTTAATTTAAAAAAAATTTTTTTAGATTGCACATATAAGTCATACCATACATCTCTGTCTTGTCATTCCACTAAGCATAGTGCCCTCTAGGTTTATCCATATTTTTGCAAATGACAGGATTTCCTTTTTTTAAAGGCTGAATAATATTTCAATTGTATATACACTACATTTTCTTTATCTATTCATGAATTAATGGAAAGTTTGTTTCTATATCTTGGCTTTTGTGAATAAGACTGCAGTGGATATGGTGGTATAAATAACTCTTTGAGATACTTATTTGTTTCCTTTGGATATACACCCAGAATTGAGATGGCTGAATCATATAGTAGTTATATTTTTAATTTTTTGAGAAACCTCTGTACAGTTTTCTATAGTGGCTATACCAGTTTACATTACCACCAACAGTGTACAAGTATTCCCTTTTCTCCACATCTTCACCAGTACTTGTTATCTCTTTTTTTTTTTTGATAATATATAACCTAAAAGTTGTGAAGTGATATTTCATTATAGTTTTAATTTGCATTTCCCTGATGATTAATGATGTTAAACATCCTTTCTTTTACCTGTTGGTCATTTGCATGTCCTCTTCAGAAAAATTTGTATTCAGATCCTTTGCCTATTTTTATTTTTTATTTTTTTTAAAGATTTTATTTATTTATTTGACAGAGAGATCACGAGTAGGCAGAGGCAGGCAAACAGAGAGGAGGAAGCAGGCTCCCTGCCAAGCAGAAAGCCCGATGCGGGGCTTGATCCCAGGACCCTGAGATCATGACCTGGGCCAAAGGCAGAGGCTTTAACCCACTGAGCCACCCAGGCGCCCCCCTTTGCCTATTTTTAAAATGGGTTATTGGTTCTTTATTGTTACTGAGCTGTGTGAGTTACTCGTATATTTTAGATATTATATTAACCCCTGATTGAATACGTGGTTTGCAAATATTCTCCCCCATTCAGTAGGGTGCCTTTTCATTTAATTGTTGATGGTTTTCTTTGTTGTGAAGAGACTTTTTATTTTGACATAGTCTCACTCATTTGTTTTTGCTTTTATTGCCTTTGTTTTTAGTGTCAAATCCAAAAATTCATTGCCAGGACCAATGTCAAGATGTTTACCCCCTATGTTTTCCTCTAAGAGTTTTATGGTTTCAGGTCTTACATCCAAGTCTTTAATCTATTTTGAGTTGGTTTTTGTGTATAGTATAAGATAGGGACTTAGTTTCATTCTTTCCCATGTGACTGTCTAGTATTTCCCAAATCATTTATTGAAGAGACTATCCTTTCTCCATTGTATATTTGTAGGTTTAATTACATAAATTTGACACAAATTAATTCACTATATATGCATAAATTTCTGGGCTCTTGATTCTGTTTCATTGATCTGTTTGTTCTTATACCAGTACTGTACTCTTTTCATTATGGTAACTTTGTAATATGGTTTGAAATCAGGAAATGTGATGTGTCTAGTTTTATTATTTAATCTCAAGATTGCTTTGTTTACTTGGGGCCTTATGTGATTTCATACAAATTTTAGAATTGTTTGCTCTATTTCTGTGAAAATGTCTTTGGAATTTTGATAGGGATTTCGTTGAACCTGTTGATTACTTTGGGTAGTACAAACATTTTAGCAGTATTATTTCTTCTGATCCATGAACATGGATTATCTTCCCATTTATTTGTGTCTTCATTTTCTAACATCAGTGTCTTATAGTTTAAAGTGTACCTATCTTTCACCTCTTTGGTTAATTTATTTCTAAGTATTTTATTACTTTTGACATTTGTAAATGAGATAGTTTTCTTAATTTCTATTTCTGATAGTTCATTGCTCATGTGTAGAAATGTAACTGATTTTTGTATATAGATTTTATATCTTGCAACTTCATTGATAATATTTTGGTGGAGTCTTTAGGGTTTTCTATATATATCATGCCATCTACAAAAAGAGACAATTTTACTTCTTCCTTCTTATTTGGATGCTTTTTGTTTCTTTTTATAGTTTACTTGCTCTGGCTGAGATGTTATATAGTATATACATAGTATAGTTATATAACTATAGTTGTTTATTATGTCATATAAAAGTGGTAATTGTGAGCATCCTTGTCTTATTCCTGATCTTAGAGGAAAAGCTTTCAGCTTTTCACCCCTGAGTATAATGCCAGCTGTAGGCTTGTTGTGTATGTCTTTATGTTGAGGTACATTCTTTCTATACCTAGTTAGGAGTTTTTTATACTGAATGGATATTAAATTTTGTCAAATGCTTTCCCTGCATTTATTGAGACAATCATATAATTTTTATTGTTGCTTTTGTTAATGTGGTATATCACACAATTTTGGACAGTTGTGTTGGATGTTGGACCACCCTACATCCCTGGAATAAATCCCACTGGATCATCATATATGATCCTTTTAATATATTGCTGAATCTGATTTTCTAGTATTTGTTGAGGAGATTTTACATCTAGTTCATCAGGATATTGGCCCATACTTTTCTTGCTGTGTCCTTGTCTGAATAGTAATAGGAGGATGCTGACTTTGTAAAATGAGTTTGGAAGTGTTCCCTCCTATTCTATTCTATTTTGGGGAAGAGTTTGAAAAGTGTTGGTATTAGTTCTTTAAATGTTTGGTAGAATTAACCAGTAAAGTTGTCTGATGACTTTTCTTTGTTGGGAAGTTTTTGGTTATTGATTTGGTCTCCTTATTAGTAATTAATTTGTTCAGATTTTGTTTCTTTTTTTTTATGATTCAGTCTTAGTATCTTTTTTTTTTAAAGATTGTATTTATTTATTTGAGAGAGAGAAAGAGAAAAAGAGAGGGAAAGAGGGAGTACAAGCAGGGTTAGTAGCAGAAGAGGGAGAAGCAGGCTCCCAACTGAGCAGGGAGCTCAAGGTGGAATTTGATCCTAGGATCCTGGGATCATGACCTGAGCTGAAGACCGATGCCTAACCATCTGAGCTACCCAGGCACCCCTCAGTCTTGGTATATTTCTAATGTTTCTAAGACATTATTCTAGGTTGTCCAATTTTGGGTGTATAATTGTTCATAGTAATTTCGATAATCCTTTGCATTTCTGTGTATCAGTTATAATGCCTCAATTCATTTTTTCTTTTTTTAATTTTTATTTAAGTTCCAGTTAGTTGACAAACAGTATAATATTAGTTTTAGATGTACAATATAGTGATTCAACAATTCTACGTATCACCCTGTGCTCTTCATAACAAGTGCACCCCTTAATCTCCATCACCTATTTCATCCATCCCCTTATCCCGCCCCCCCGCTCTGGTAACCATCAACTTGTTCTCTATAGCTAAGAGTCTGTTTCATGGTTTGCCCCATCTCTTTTTTTTTCTTCCTTTGTTTTATTTCTTAAATTCCATATATGAGTGAAATTATATGGTATGTGTCTTTTTCTGACTGACTTATTTTGCTTAGCGTAATACTCTACCTTTATCCATGTTGTCATCACAAATGGCAAGATTACATTATTTTATGGCTAAGTAATAATCCATTGTATATAAGTACACCACCTCTTCTTTATCTATTCATCAGTTGATGGATACTTGGGATGTTTCCATAATTTAGCAATTGTAAAAAATGCTGACATCAATATCATCATAAGGTAGTTCTATTTTTAATATTTTGATGAACTTCCATATTGTTTTCCAGAGTGGCTGCACCAGTTTGCTATTCCCACCAACAATGCAAGAGGGTTCCCCTTTCTCTGCACACTCATCAACACTTGTTTTTCTTGTTTTATTGATTTTAGCCATTCTGACTGGTTTGAGGTGACATTTCATTGTATTTGTATTTCCTGATGAGTGAGATTGAGTATCTTTTCATGTGTCTGTTGGCAGTCTGTATGTCTTCTTTGGGGAAATGTCTATTCATATCTTCTACCCATTATTTTAAATTGGATTTTTCATTTTTTGGGGTGTTGAATTTTATAAGTTCTTAGTAGAACTTATAAAAGGACACTAACCTTTATCAGATTTGTCACTTGTAAATATCTTCTCCCATTCCATAAATAGACTTTTAGTTTTGGCGATTGTTTCCTTTGCTCTGCAGAAGCTTTTTATTTTGATAAAGTCCCAATAATTTAATTTGCTTTTGTTCCTCACCCAGGAGAAATAAGAACTTGCTATGGTTGATATCAAAGACATTACTGCCTGTGTTCTCCTATAGGGTTTTTTAGGTTTCAAGTCTCCATTTAGGTCTTTAATCCACTCTGAATTTATTATTGTGTAAGGTGTAAGAAAGTTTCGTTCTTTTACATGTTGTCCAATTTTCTCAAATCTTTTGTAGAACAGACTGTGTTTTTTCCCATTGGATATTCTTTCCTGCTTTGTTGAAGATTAATTGACCATATAGTTGTGAGTTCATTTCTGAGTTATCTACTCCGTTCAATTGATCTACGTGTCAATTTTTGTGCCAATATCATAGCTTTGTCTTGGTAACTATAGCTTCGTTATATGACTTGAAGTCTGGAATTGTGATGCCTTCAGCTTTGCTTTTTTTTTTTTTTTCAAGGTCATAATTCATTTATAATTTTATTTATTTAGGTTCTCTCTCCTTTTCTCAGTGAGTCTAGTTGAAGAGTTGTCTATTTTATCTTGAAAAAACAGCTTTTAGATTTATTGATTTTTTTTCTATTATTTTTTTAGCCTATTTTATTTCCACTTTGATCTTGGCTATTTCTTCTTTTCTTCTAAATTTGGGCTTAGTTTGTTCTTCTTTTCCTAGTTCCTTGAGGTGTAAAGATAACTTGTTTCTTTGGGCTTGTTTTTTTTTCTTTAGTGTTGATGTTTACCCCTATAACTCTGTCTTAGCACCGCTTTTACTGCATTCCATAGGTTTTGGTATGTTGTGTTTCCATTTTAATTTTCTCAAGTTATTTTTTTTATTTCTCTTTTGATTTCCTTTTCACCCATTGGTTTTTCAGGAGCATATTATTTAATCTACATGCTCTTGTGAGTTTTCTAATTTTCTCCTTCTAACTGATTTCCAATTTCTTACCATTGTGGTCAGATAAGATGTTGATATAATTTCAATCTTCTTAAATCTATTAAGACTTGTTTTGTGGCTTAACAAATGATCCATGTTGTAGAATATTTCATGTGCCCTTAAAAAAATGTTCATTCTTCTGCTGATGGATGGAATGTTCTGTATATATCTGTTAAATCCATCTGTTTTTCTGTGTTGCTTAAGTCATTGTTTCCTTATTGATTTTCTGTCTGGATGATCTACCCATAGTTACAAGTGGGGTTTTGATGGTCCCTATTATTATTGTATTATTGTATGTTTCCCCTTTCAGATCTAGCAATATTTATTTTATATATCTAGGTGATCTTATGTTGGGTGCATAAATACTTAAAAATATTTTAACTTTGATGAATTAAGTCCTTTATCATTATATAATGACTTTCTTTTTCTCTTGTTTTAGCTTTTAGCTTAAGTTCTATTTTGCCTAAGTATAGCTACTTCTGCTCTCTTTTTGTTTCTATTTACTTTCAATATTTGTGTGTACCCAAAGCCTAAGTTAGTTTCTTATAGGCAGCATATAGATTTGTCTTTTTTGAATCCATCAGCCACTTTATGTTTTATTAAAAATGTAATTTAATTCATTTACATTTTTATTGATAATTATGAATTTACTATTGCCTTAATTTTTTTCTAATTGTTTTGTAATTTTCATGTTCCTTTCTTCCTCTCCTTTTCTTTTGCTTTGTCACTTAATGGGTTTGTAATGCTTTGATCTCTTTTTCTTTATTTTTTGTGTATCGATTATAGGCTTTTGCCCTTTAGTTATCATGAGGCTTACATAAAATATACTTATAACAGTTTATTTTAAGTTAATAACAGCTTAACTTCGAATGCATACAAAAGCTCTTTATTTTTACACTCCCCCTCCCATATTTTCTTTTTGATATCACAATTTCTATTGTTTTTACACTGAGTATCCATTAACACATTATTTTAATTATTGTTATTTTTAATACTTTTGTCTTTTACCCTTCATACTAGAGTTATAAGTGATTTACCCACCACTATGACCTATCAGAGTATTCTAAATTTGACTGTATATTTATCTTTACCAGTGAATTTTATACTTTCATATTTTCTTGTTAAACTAGCATCCTTTGTTACATCTTGAAAAGCTCCCTTTAACATTTCTATTTATGCTGGACTGTGGTAATGATTTCTTTCAGCTTTTGTTTGTTTGGAAAACTCTCAGTTCTGAAGGACAACTTTGCTAAATAAAGTATTCTGGGTTGGCAAAGTTTGTTTTTGTTTTCTTTTTGTTCTTAAAAGTACTTTGAATTTATCATGTCATTACTTTTTTTTTTAAGATTTTATTTATTTATTTGACAGAGAGAAAAGGATCACAAGTAGGCAGAGAGGCAGGCAGAGGGAAAGGGTGAAGCAGGCTCCCGGCTGAGCAGAGAGCCTGATGTGGGGCTCCATCCCAGGACCCTGAGATCATGACCTGAGCCGAAGGCAGAGGCTTTAACCCATTGAGCCACCCAGGCGCCCCTATCGTGCCATTACTTTTAGCCTGAAATGTTTCTACTAAAAAAATCTGCTGATGGTCAGTGGGGGTTTCCTTCCATATACAAGTTGTTCTTTTGCTTCTTTTAAGATTCTTTCCTTGTTGGGGCACTTGGATGGCTCAGTTGTTTAAGGTAGTTGCCTTTGGCTCAGGTCATGATCCTGGGGCCCTGGGATCAAGCCTTGCTTGGGGCTCCCAGCTCAGTGGTAAGCCTGCTCCTCCCTCTCCCTCTGCCTGCTGCTCTGTGTGCTAGTTCTATCTCTCTTGTCAAATAAATAAAAAAAAAATCTTAAAAAATTCTCCTCTTGTCTTTAATTTGGACAATTTAATTATCATATTTCTTTAATTTTTGACAATTTAACTTTAATGTTTCTCTCTGGATTTTTCTTATTTGGGAATTTTTGGACTTTCTGGATCTGGATATCTGTTTCTTTCCTCAGGTTAGGGAAGTTTTCAGTCATTATTTCTCTGAATAAGCTTTCTGTTCTTTTCTCTCTCTCTTCGGCTTCTAGGTCTTCTATAATGCATATATTGACCTACATAATATTGTCCTATAAATCCCTTAAGCTATCTTCAGTATTTCATTCTTTTTTCTTTTTGCTTCTCTCAATGTATTCCACTGCCTTATATTTAGGTTCTATGATCTTTTCTTTAACTTTATCTAGTCTGCTGTTCAAATCCTCTATGGAATTTTTTAGTTGTTATTGTATTTTTCAGCTCTGTGATTTCTGTATGTTGCTTTTTATCTTTTTTGTCTCTTTGTTGAAACCTTGGTTTATTCATACATTGTTCTCTTGACTTGGTGAGTATCTTTATCATCATTATTTTGAAATCTCTTTCAGATATATCACTTAAATCTATTTCATTAAGCTTGGTTTCTGGATATTTACTGTGTTCTTTTGTTTAGAACATACCCATTTCTTCTTTATTCTTGACTCTTTGTGCTGGTTTCTGTACAATAGATAAAACAGCTACTCCTCCCAGTCTTGACAGAGTGATCTCATCAATCAGCCTAGCTTGTGCTCCTTATTGTTTCTTTAACCTTGATGATTGTCCAAATGGACTTTTTGATCTTAGTTGCTCCCAGTAGCTGAGGGTGTCCACACAAGACTCATTTTGAACCTAAAGATACATACAGACTGAAAGTGAAGGGATGGAGAACCATCTTTCATGCCAACAGGCCTCAAAAGAAAGCTGGGGTAGTGATTCTCATATCAGACAAATTAGATTTTAAGCTAAATTCTGTAGTTAGAGATACAGAAGGACACTATATCATTCTTAAAGGGTCTATCCAACAAGAAGACCAAACAATTGTAAATATCTATGCCTCTAACATGGGAGCAGCCAACTACATAAGCCAACTGTTAACCAAAATAAACAGACATATTGATAAGAATACCTTAATAGTAGGAGACTTCAACACTCCATTCTCAGCAATAGACAGATTTTCTAAGCAGAAAATCAACAAAGAAGCAAGAGCTTTGAATGACACCTTGAACCAAATGGACCCTCATAGATATATACAGAAAATTCTACCCTAAAACAACAGAATACTCATTCTTCTCAGGTGCACATGGAACTTTCAACTCTATGATCAACTGATCTTTGACAAAGCAGGAAAAAATATCCAGTGGAAAAAAGACAGTCTCTTCAAAAAATGGTGCTGGGGAAATTGGACAGCTATGTACAAGAATGAAACATTTTTTTTTAAAAAGAGTTTATTTATTTATTTGACAGAGAGAGAGAGAACACAAGTAGGCAGAGAGGCAGGCAGACATAGAGGAGGAAGCAGGCTCCCACCCCAGCAGAGAGCCCGATGTGGGGCTCGATCCCAGGACCTTGAGATCATGACCTGAGCTGAAGGCAGAGACTTTAACCCACTAAGCCACCCAGGCACCCCTGGAAGAATGAAACTTGATCATTCTCTACACCATACACAAAGATAAACTCAAAATGGATAAAAGACCTCAATGTGAGATAGGAATCTATCAAAATCCTAGAGGAGAACATAGGCAGTAACCTCTTCGACATTGGCGCCAGCAACTTCTTTCAAGACAAATCTCCAGAGGCAAAGGAAACAAAAGCAAAAATGAACTTTTGGGACTTCATCAAGATAAAAGCTTCTGCACAGCAAAGGAAATAGTCAACAAAACAAAGATGCAACCTACAGAATGGGAGAAGATATTTGCAAATGACACTACAGACAAAGGGCTGATATCTAAGATCTGTAAAGAACTTCTCAAACTCAACACTCAAAAAACAGATAATCACGTCAAAAAATGAGTAGAAGACATGAGCAGACATTTCTTCAAAGAAGAAATACAAATGACTAAGAGACATATGAAAAAATGTTCATCATTAGCCATTAGGGAAGTTCAAATCAAAACCACATTGAGATACTACCTTACACCAGTTAGAATGGCAAAAATTGACAAGGCAAGAAACAACATATGTTGGAGAACTTGTGGAGAAAGGGAAATCCTCTTACACTGTTGGTGGGAATGCAAGTTGGTGCAGCTACTTTGGAAAACAGTGTGGAGGTTCCTCAAAAAATTAAAAATAGAACTACTCTATGACCCACCAATTGCACTACAGGGTATTTACCCCAAAGAAGCAGATGCAGTACAAAGAAGGGTCACATGTACCCCAATGTTCATAGCAGCAATGGTCACAATCGCCAAACTGTGGAAAGAACCAAGATGCCCTTCAACAGATGAATGGATAAAGAAGATAAGGTACATATATACAATGAAATATTATGCCTCCATCAGAAAGGATGAATACACAACTTTTGTATCAACATGGATGGGACTGGAAGAGATTATGTGGAGTGAAATAAGTCAGGCAGAGTCAGTCAATTATTTTATGGTCTCACTTACGTGTGGAGCATAAGGAAAAACATGGAGGTCATTGTGAGAAGGAAAGGAAGGGTAAATGGGGAGAATCGGAGGGGGAGATGAACCATGAGAGATTATGGGCTCTGAGCAACAAACACGGCTTTGGAGAGGAGGGAGGTGGGGGGTTGAGCGAGCCTGGTGGTGGGTATTGAGGAGGGCACGTATTGCATGGAGCACTGGGTGTGGTGCATGAACAATTAATCTTGTAACACTGAAAAAATAAAATAATTTGGGAAAAAAAGAAATATAAAATTACAAGTTTTTCCTAGACATGTTGTAGAATAAAATGAAAGTTTGAGATTGTATTATACAATACAGGTGCTTGTAGAAGTGTGTCTGTTAAATAATTTAAATAAATGTATCATGTTTTATTTAGAAAAAAAAGAAAATACATAGACAATAGAAAAATATATAGGAAAAATTTATTTGATAGCTTATATAGATGGTAGAGCAATTGATCCAGATTGCCCAGAAAAAATGACACTGAGAAAATTTGTTGATGAAAAAGCGTGCAAAGGAAGATAAAGTTATTGGTGAGTGGTCATATAAAGAACTATCAGATTTGAGAGAAGCACCAGGAAGAGACTGGTGAGGACTAAAATCAGAAAATATGTTGATTTGAATGTAAAAGGGGAAAAACCATCTCAGAAGTTCAAGGAACAGACAAGCCTATACTAACAAAACTAATAAAGGAACTTTATAAAGGAATAATTTTAGAAAGAGGGCAAATGGTAAACAACAGAATTATGAGCGTATTTTTTACTGACATCTTATAACTTTTAAATATTTGATTTGAGATGTGTGCTTATTATTATTATTTTTTGTAATTTACTCATAATATGTTTTGAGTAAATAAGTTAAGTGTTTGCTGCTGGAGTAAAACTGGTTAAGGTTTTACTACTGAAACCAGAACTTTTTTATGTTGGACATAAATTATTAAATTTATCATATATTTAACAAGAATTGAAGGACCTGCAAAAAGAGGCAGATTTCTTTCATTTCCTTCTTTTGAGCAAGGATCAAAGATCATTTTCTAAAAATTTTTTTTCTCAGATAACAAAATCCTGCTTTGTAGAATCCTTATTACACATATTTGGGCAGCATTTCTTTATTTTCTTTGTATTATATTAAAGTTTTGTCCCTTCAATTTATTCTTGCATCTCTTATCAATGAAAGGGCTGAGAAATTCTTATTTTTGAGCCTATCTGGGTGAGCTGTTCAATATAATATCAACTGGGCTTTTATTGTGCCCTAAAGCTTATGGTGGTACCTCTGTAAATCATCACAACACACTATTTGATCAATGAAAGACAGCTGTCATTCTTTGAACTTCATTTTCCATTTAATAGTGTGAAAAAATCTCTATTAATGTCAGATGTTAAATTTAGAGAGCACATTAACTCTCACCTCTCCTCACTGAAGTGTTCTATAGATTTGAACAAAACTTGATTTGATGCCTCAGTCATGGTACCTCTTAATTATAACCCAAATCCAAGCAATGCTTGTATTATGTATCTAGAAAATGTGTAATAAGTAATTTTAATGCTGATGCTTTGACATCAGATTACAGTTGAGTTTAAAGTTTTCTCATTTACTAGCTATCTGATCTTAGACAAGTTATTCTGACACAGAATTCCTTCATTAAAGGGAATTAATAACACGTATTTCTTATGGTTGGAGTTTAATGAGCTAAATACAGGTCAGACTATACAGTATCTACTACTCAGAAAAATGGCAGTAGTCATGATGATGATAATGATGACAGCGACAAAGCTATTATTACATAGGATCCAAGAAAGGAGTCTCTAAATTTGTACACAGCAAACTCACAGTATGTCTAGGAAAAAAAATATCTTGATGCCATGTTTCCTCTTGTCTGTTTATCTATGACTAAAACAAAATTATTCTGTTGTCATTTTATCCAAAAAGCCTACTCTGAAATATGCTTCAACACTTTTCCTTCAAGTCAGTAATTTGAAATAATGTATTTTCTCGATATAAATTAAAATAAACACAGCTGTTTTTATTGTTCCCAGGCTGGAATTGAAATAGGGTCTCATACAACGACAGTTTCTTGGAACTTCAGGCTTTTCAGTTTCCTCTGTGGCTCCAAGATCTCTGTGCAGGAAGTCCTTGCAGTAATACATGCCATCTTCTATACCCCTCATGCCTCTCATATTGCAAAGGTGTGCATCTTTGAATTCTGATTCTGCCATGATAACCCCTGTATAACTAATGTTGATGCCACCACTTGCTCTCACTCACTCTTTGTGACGTGCTATTTGCCATTTCAGGTTCCATATTTTAAACTACAATACCCTGCTCCTGTGTGTTCTGTCAAGTTCGTAAAGTTCCTGTACTTTCCTCTTTCTTTCTTCAGTGCCTGGTGAAGTGCTTGGCAAATGCTAGGGTGCTCACTAAATGAATTAATGCAACTTTTATTTCACTTACTGTTTACTGTAATCTTTAAATGCTCTTGGACTTTTCTAAAGGGAGACATGCCTCTTTTAAGGAAAATTACTCTCTGACATTTTAAAGATCCTTTCCTGCAGTCCCAACTCTCCTCACTTATTGAGCTTGTAACACATTTACACCAGCGGTAAATTCTTTCCTCACTGTGGTATGTTAAATATTGATTAGGAAATATTCACTTTATGGAAAGTGTATACTTCTCTGTTTTATTACCATTGGGGTTGCCATATGACATGTTTGGTCAAAGTATGTTAGAGATGCAACTTTCATGGAGACTTGAAAGGATTTGTATGGTTGGGTTTGTCCTTCCTCTTAAGCTTCTGACTTTTGCCAAAAGAGTATATGACTTGGGTAGCCACTGGTCAAAGGAAGATGACAAAAACATGGAGCAGACCAGGACCCAAACCACACAGCCTGGAGCCAAGACTTCTAAGCCCAGTTTAGAAATGCCAAAGCCCGGTTGACCTGCAGATCTGTGAGGGAAAATTACTTAGTTGTTTCATGTCATTGTACTAAGGTGATTTGTTATGCAGCATAATTGTGGCAATAACTGATTGACCTATCCGATCTAAAGAATTGGAATGGGTATTTAGGTTTATGAGCTAATCTGAAGAATATTGAAAGAATAAAAAGTTTTAGTCAATTTTTTCTTATTATTAAGCTGATTCATATATACACATAAATACATGGACCTACCAAGTCCACCCTTGACATATGATGAAACAGTGTCTGAGTTGTATAGAACTTATTTTAGGTTCATGGTCTGGAATTTCTGTTATAATAACGAACTAAATATATCACCTTAGTTCTAAATCTTTAGCAATTAAGAGTAGAATTATCTTTATTATATAATAGCTATATGAACTTGCTGCGAGCCACTTGTTACACACAATTGTGTATTTTCTTGTGTTTATATTAGGCTACCTTAAATTACATATTAAAATTAGTTTGTTATTACTGTTATTACATATAGAATCTACTATTTTGCTAACATTCAAGATGGACACTCAGCTATAAGCAAATTCTCTTTGCTCTTATGTTTTCAGACTTAGAATTTCTTTTCTTTTTTTTTTTTTTTGTGGTCTACACAGTGCCACCATTTTCATAGGTTTAGGACTATACTACTATTTAATGGATAATTAGCTATTTCTTTCTTATTTATTCTTTTGAGTTATACACACTGAGGAAATTCTTCCACTTCTGTTGAGGACTACCTTTTCCATTGCGCTGGTTAACACTTGTTTCTTAGGTCAATTGTGAGAATATTTTTTTGTTTTGCTTTTGTTTTCATTCAAATATAATTAACAATGTTACATTAGTTTTAGATGTTCAATATAATGATTGAACAATTCTATCCATTTCTCAGTACTCATCAAGATAAATGTAACCCTTAATCCCCTTTTTCTACTTCACACATCTCCCAACTCACCTCCCCTCTGTCAGCCATCAGTTTTTTTCTGTATTAGAAGTCTGTTTCCTGGGATGTCTGGGTGGCTTAGTGGGTTAAGCCTCTGCCTTCAGCTCAGATCATGATCTCAGGGTCCTGAGATAGAGCCCCATGTAGGGCTCTCTGCTCAGCAGCAGGGCTCTCCTGCTTTTTTCCATGTACCTCTCTCTGCCTGCCTTTCTGCCTGTTTGTGATCTCTCTCTCTCTCTGTCAAATAAATAAATAAAATCTTAAAACAAAAGTCTGTTTTCTATTAGTCTCTTTTTTTCTATGTTTGTTCTTTCATTTTGAGTCTTAAGTTCCACATATGAGTGAAATCATATGGTATTCATCTTTCTCTGACAGCCTTATTTCACTTAAAATTATATCCTCTAGGTCATCCATGTTGTTGAAAATGACAAGATTTCATCGTTTTTTTTTTTTTTTTTTTTTTTTATGGCTGAGTAAAATTCCATTGCATGTATATACTATTTCTTCTTTATCCACTCATCTATGAGTGGATCCTCGAGTTCCTTCCATATCTGGGCTATTGTACATAGTGCCGCCATAAACATAGAGATGCATTTATCTTCCATTTAGTGTTTTTCGTTTCTTTGGGTAAATACAAAAGTAGTGGAATTACTGGATCATGTAGATACTTCCCTTTTTCATTATGTAGCATCCTTCTTTGTCTCTGATTATAGTCTTTGTCTTAAAGTCTATTCTGTCCATTTTAAGTGTTGCTACCCCAGTTTTTTTTCTTCCATTTGCATGGAAAACATTTTTACATCTCTTTTCTTTCAATCTCCACGTGTCTTTGATCTGAAGTGAGTCACTTATACACAGCATATAGATGGATCTTGTTCTTTTTTCCATTTAGTCACCCACTGTAATTTTTCCCCCAAATATGTTTATTTTATTTTTTCTGTGTTACAAGATCTATTTTTCATGCATCACACCCATTGCTCCATGCAATACGTCCCCTCCTCAATATCCACCACCAGGCTCACCCAACCCCTACCCCCTCCCCTCCAAACCCTTCAGTTTGTTGCTCAGAGTCCGCAGTCTCTCTTGGTTCATCACCCCCTCTGGTTTCCCCCTTTCACCTTTCCCTTCCTTCTCACAATGCCCTCCATGTTTTTCTTTACGCTCAGCACGTAATGAGACCATAAGGTAATTGGTTCTCTCTGCTTGACTTATTTCACTCCACATAATCTCTTCCAGTCCCATCCATGTTGATACAAAAGTTGGATATTCATCCTTTCTAATGGAGGCATAATATTCCATTGTGTATATGTACCATATCTTCTTTATCCATTCAGCTGTTGAAGGGCATCTTGGTTCTTTCCACAGTTTGGCAATTGTGGCCATTGCTGCTATGAACATTGGGGTACATGTGGCCCTTCTTTGTAATGCATCTGCTTCTTTGGGGGTAAATACCCAGTAGTGTGATGGCAGGGTCATAGGGTAGCTCCATTTTGAATTTCTTGAGGAATCTCCACACTGTTTTCCAAAGTGGCTGCACCAGCTTGCA
>CM053613.1:61340751-61362572 GCA_028646535.1 Procyon lotor
AACAATAAATCTTGTAACACTGAAAAAATAAAATAAACATTTTTGGGGAAAAAAAAGTCTAGAAATGACAAGTATTGGTAAGAATATGAGGAAAAGAAAACCCTCATGCAGTAGTAGTGGGAATACAAATTGGTGGAGCCTTTATGGAAAAAAATATGCAGATTCCTCTAAAAGTTCAAAATAGATTTATTATATGATCCAGCATTCCACTTCTGGGTATTTATCTGGAGGAAATAAAAACACTGACTCGAAAAGATATATGCACCACTATGCTTATTGCAGCATTAATTACAAGAGTCAAGATATGGAAGCAACCTAAGTGTCCATCTACAAACGAATAGATAAAGATGAGGTATACACACTTCACACCCCCCTACACACACCGTGGAATATTACTGAGCCATAAAAAATGAACTCTTGCCACTTGCTTTAACATGGGTGGACCTAGAGAGTAGTATGCTGATTGAAATAAGACAGGCAGAGAAAGGCAAATGCTGTATAATTTCACTTAAATATGGAATCTAAAAAGCAAAGCAAATGAACAAGCAAAACAAAACAGAAGCAGATTCATAAATACAGAAAACAATGTGATGGTTGCTAGAAGGCAGGGGTTGGGAGGCTGGGCAAAATAGATCAAGGTGATTAAAAGGTACAAACTTCTAGTTATAAAATAAATAATTTTTGGAGATATACAACATAGGGAATACAGTCAATGATATTGTGACTTACTATGGTGATCATGTGTATAAATATTGAATACTTATATTGTACACTTGACACTGATATATGTCAACTACACTTCAATAAAGAAAGTTTGAATAATTATTAATGACATTTATATATATACACATTTTTATTATGCATATATATATTTTACTTGTATAATCTTTTCCCCCTGAAAAGGGAAGAATAATATTGTCATATCTAAGTATATCTATTTATATATGAATTATATGTAAACAGGTATACATATCCATACATGAATGCATACACAGAGAAAGAGAGAGAGAGAGAGAGAGATATGAAAGGAAAGAGGGAGAAGAGAGAAGAAGAGGAGCAGGAATGACTTACAGTACATTAATGGATTAAGAGAAAACTTTGTTCTTATAAGAGGGTTGCTCAGGGCACCTGGGTGGCTCAGTGGGTTAAAGCCTCTGCCTTCAGCTCAGGTCATGATCTCAGGGTCCTAGAATCAAGCCCCGCATCAGGCTCTCTGCTCAGCAGGGAGCCTGCTTCCCCCTCTCTCTCTCTGCCTGCCTCTCTGCCTACTTGTGATCTCTCTCCTCTCTGTCAAGTGAATGGATGAAGTCTTTAGAAAAAAAAAAAAAAGAGGGCTGCTCCATGCAAACTGTAGGTCTGAAGGGTTTCCATAGGCTTTATATTGAAAGGAATCTCTAACTTCTTGAAAGAAGTCTCTAATGCCACTGTAAATGACAGATTTAAATGAGTAGCTGAAAGAACTATACATTTATTTGATTTCCGTAATTGATCTTTATTAACTCTAATAAATACTAAAGGGTGTAGAACAGATTGAGATGAAACTTTTGAATTTCTTGCAAAAGTTTGCACTGTATATATTTATTTGTCTCAGAACAATTTATGCCACATTATTATGATCTTTGTGCTCTGCTTGATTTATACTTGGCACAAAGTGGTGAATTACTTTTGAGTTATAATTTACTATTCTTTCCATGTACCAGATTCATTGATGGTATAGTAAAAATGTAATACATTAAAATAACACAATTTCTCTCTTAAATCATAATATGTTAAAATGATAAACATATCTAGAAATGTTAGAGAAATGAATTTTTTAATTTTTTGAAGTTTTTATTTAAATTCTAATTAGTTAACATATAGTATAATATTGTTTCAAAAGTAAGATTTAGTGATTCATTACTTACATCTAACACCCAGTGCTCATCACAAGTGCCCTCCTAATACCTATCACCCAGGAATGATTTTTTAAAAATATTTTTTAAAAGATTTTATTTATTTATTTGAGGGAGGGCAGAAGGGAAGTGAGGGGGAGAGAGAGAATTTCAAGCAAACTTCATGATGAATGTGGAGCCTGACCTGGGGCTTGATTTCATGACCCTGAGATCATGAACCGAGCAGAAACCAAGAGTTGGGCACTTCACTGACTGAGCCACCAGGTACCCCAGGAATGAAATGGAGTTCCTTCCTTCCTTTCTCTCTCTCTCCTTCTTCTCTTTCTCTCTTCTTTCTAAAAGTAAAACTTGTGTTATATAAGTCTATGTTGTCATATAATTTGTTCTTGGTATGATATGGAGAAGAAACAATTTAACTCAGCAGTCACTGGGCAAATGTTATTGTGATGTGATCTGTACTGGAGACAAAAAGAGGATGAGATTACCTTCTCCACTACTCAACTTCCAAATGCCAGAATGTTCCAGTGCTCAATATTGGGATACTTCTTTTTGTCTAAATTTTTGTACATCTATCAATCTCATATTTTATATCCATCTAAGGTGTCCCCCTAGAGCCCCAAACCTGTGTATATAGCTACCTCTTGAAATATATACTCAGTAATCTAATATTTTATAATTAGCATTATCAAAATAAAACTCCTGTTTCTCCACTCAGCCTCAAATCTCTTCTTTTCAGAGTAAATGTTATTATCATTCATCCAGGAGATAAATAAAAATTTAGGATTCATTCTTGATGTTTTCCTTTTTCTTATGCTCCACATCCATTCTCTCACTATTCCAATTGACTGTACCTCCAAAACATCCTCCATATGGATCTGTAGATTTTCTTTTCTTTTTTTTTAAAGGTTTTTTAAAATTTATTTATTTGACAGAGAGGAGAGATCACAAGTAGGCAGAGAGACAGGCAGAGAGTGAGGGGGGAAGCAGGCTCCCTGCTGAGCAGAGAACCCAATGCGGGGCTCAATTCCAGGACCCTGAGATCATGACCTGAGCTGAAGGTAAAGGCTTTAAACCACTGAGCCACCCAGGCACCCCACATCTGTAGCTTTTCATCTGCACCTCATCACATCTACTGAAGCCATCATCATTCCTTGCTACATGACTGTAGTTCCTTTGTTTCTTTTTCATGTATACATTCCCCTCTTAGTACTAGAAAAACAATTTTTTTTTAAAGATTTAAACCATATCATTTTACCACTCAGTTTCACACTGTATAAGAATAAAATCTAAACTCCATTTTCAGTTCTGGAAGGTTTTACATGATATGGCTCATGCCTACTGCTCCCACCTCATGTTTCTCCCCACTGCTTCCTATGCTCAGCCACTCAGGGTCTTTTTTATTTAAGCAAGCCTAGTCTATTACTGCCATAGGAAGTTTGAACTCACTGTTGCTTGTCTGTGGAATCCCCATGTCCACATTATGCATGGCTGATTCCTTATTATAATTTAGACATCACCTCTAATGACTTCACTTCTGTCACAAAATCTAACAGAACTACCTTAACTCACCCTGTAATTATCTTAAAATCACCCAGTTTTATTTTCACTCTAGTATTATTTCCATGGACATTTTCTTATCTTTTTGTTTATTGTTTTTCCCTCTCTCTATAAAGTATAACATTTTTGAGAACAAGGATCAAGTCAATTTCATTAAAGACATCTCTTTTAGCCCTGTTTTGTAATTTTACTCTTTAACTGAACCAAAAGCGTTCAAGAGTTTTAAACCAAAGAATATGTTACGATTTGTATTTCTGAAGGATTATTTCTGCAGAAATTATTGGAGAAAAGCAGGAGTGAAAGGGGGAAATAAATAGTTGAGAAGCTGTTGCATTTTTACATCGGATGAGGCTCTGAAGGAGACCAGAGGTAATGGGGTAGGCATTAAGAGAGAACTTTGAGGCATATTTAGCAATAAAATCTGGAGTTTAGTAATATATTATTTGTGAGGAAAAGCTTAAGATAACTGCAAGTATGCAGTCTTGTATAAGTTTGTGCTAGGGACAAAGAACATGTTTGCACAGGAATGTATTAAGATTCATCTTTGATATGTTGATTTAGGATGACTTTGTAAAGTTTGGAATAAATGAAGATGCCTAACAAAATATATGAAAACAAGAAAAAGTTCCCTTTGTTTTAGAAAACATTTTGTTATTTTTTTATTTTATAAGATTTCATTTATTTATTTGACGGAGAGAGAGAGCACAAGCAAGGGAGCAGCAGAGGGAGAGGGGAAAGCAGGCTCCCTGCTATGCAGGGAGCCCAATGCAAAGGCCAGTCTCAGGACCCTGGGATCATGACCTGAGCCAAAGGCAGATGATCAACCGAATGAGCCACCCAGGCACCCCTAAAAGAGTACATTTTAATCATAAAATACGTATTTATAAGGATTTGGGTGGTGGGATATTTTATGTAGAACCAATGTGTTGATATTACAAATTATGACAATTAGTATCACGAATCGATCAGCTAGTTCAATTTTTGAAATAGTTAGAAAAGCATTACATGAAATTAAAAAGAGCAGCATTCTGAATTGTCCTGGTTAGGCTTTAATGCTGCATTTTTGTTCCATGAAATAAGGTTCTAACTGCTAGAGTGGCTATAATGAGGTCTTACTGGTATTTTTTATTTTATTTTATTATTGCCTTCATGCAGGCTATGAGCTTTATGAATTTTTAGCTCACCAGAGCAGATATTTAGAGAAGGAAGACTTTCTCTTTTCTTACTGATATTTAGTGTTTTTTCCATACTTTAACCTTGATTTAAAGTAACAAAACTATGCAACTTTCTTAACATGGCCTAAGAATGTACTCTATACTCAAGTTCAACATTATCTTTTATATTTCACTCTTTTATAGCTTTTTCCCTTTCAGAAGTGTTTGAAAATTCTCCAAAACAGCATATTCTTGTAACTCTACACATTCACATAGGCTGTTTTCTTTAATTGTAAGGCCTTTCCTTGTCCTTTGCTGACAGCCTTCAAGACCCCATTCAAATCCCGTGTCCCCTATGAGATCTTGAATCTGAACCACTCCTTTCAGCCCTAAAGGGTTAGGGTCCTCTATTATTTGTAACAAGCAACATGGCCCTAATTTCAAGATCAGCAGTATCCTGAGTAACTCGCAAACAAAACAAAACAAACAGAAAGCTCAAATGAAATTCTTCAATATCCTGAAATTTCTATGTGAAGCATCTTAACCAGAAAAAAAAAAGGGTAGAATATAATCTATTTAAAGTTAGGACACCTGGGTGGCTCAGTTGGTTAAGCAGCTGCCTTAAGCTTAGGTCATGATCACAGGGTCCTGGGATCGAGTCCCACATTGGGCTCCTTGCTTGACAGGGAGCCTGCTTCTCCCTCTGCCTCTGCCTGCCACTCTACCTGCTTGTGTGCTCTCTCCCTCTGACAAATAAATAAAATCTTAACAACAAAAAAATAAAGTTAATACATTACCAGGTCTTATAACTGTTTTACCTGAAATATATCTAATTTTCATTTACTTGTCTCTATCCCTATAGCAAAACATTCATTTAAGCTTCCATCATCTATTACACGAACCTCTGTGATAGTCTTTTAATGGATCCTCTGATTTATCACTTGCTACTTCCAATCTGTTCTCTGGAGTAGGGGCTGGCAAATAAAGTTTGATAGCCAACTTTACTTTTCTACCTGTTTTTGTATTTCTTGAGAATAACTTTACATTTTTTTATGATTGGAGAGAAATAAAAAAAAATAATATTTTGTGACTCTTGAAAATTACATGAAAATTAAATTTTGGTGTTCATATATAGTTGCTTAGTGTTTGCATCCCGGATCCTATCTTCAACTAGTTGGAATGCTGTTATTATCATAGCAAGTATCCTTTTGGTAAAATTATAAAGCTCTTCTTTAGGTGATGGCAGGCAGGTGGTTGAGAGCACACATTTCTCTTTCTATGAATCTGTAAGAGAAACCACGAGGTGGGTGGTGGGGTTGAGGTGGTGGTAGTATTGTCGGATACCAAGTAAACTAGCACTTAACCACTTAGCAGTGGAGTTAAGAGTTGAATATGATAGCTAGCACTATCTTTGTTATCAGCAATGCAGATAATTATCCTCTTCTAGGTTGTAATGGTGAGATAGAGTACCAGGGATATAGTAGGGAGTCAAGAGTAGTGTTTTCTTCTATTATCACTGTAAATATAAGAGTCTCTGAAACTGACACTGACTTTTCACCTGAAGCTGGGAGTGGACTAGAAGATGTGGATCCAAAACAGGATTATAAACAATAAAAGTTGATTTTTCTTTATTCATGCAAGTAAGCTAATTTTATTCTATTTTCAAAAAGTCAGGCTTTTTAGAAAGGCTGAGTGATCTAATGCATTCAATTTTTGAACTAGGTTTCAAAAATTAGGTTTTATTTCCAGCTCCATCACTTACCATCTGATTGGGCACCTGCTGGCAAGAATTTGCTAAATAAGCCATTTTATTTCAGAAAATAAATCTTGCTTGGATTCAACCTATTAGCCAAAAAATGTTTGTTTCCATTGCAATTTTTTTTTTGGTTCTATCTGAAATTTTATTCTGACTACAAACATTTCCAATCATGGTAGCTTATTTTGATAGTTTCTTTGAACCTAACTGGTTCAAAGAAATTCATTTATTTATGAATAAATCAAACAAATGTTTTCTCTTAGACAAAATCTCACCTGGCTCTTTGTAAGCATGAATCTGACAAAATATTCTTGTGCAAGCCACACACACACACACACACACACACACACACACACACAGTTTATATATGTATTTTTAGTTCAGTACATTTTCTTTGACATGTAACATTATCATCGTACTTAGCGTTTATTGATTACCTGTACTTCTCGGGGTATGAAGTCAAAAGCTGGAGAATAGTACATAGTTTTAGAAAATGGCTTTTCCTTATAGTACCACTTAGGTTGTTTCAAGTAAGATACTTGCCCTTATTTTCTCTCCCTTTAAAATTGCAATAAAATGTTACTTTCTTCATGCATATGTGAAATTATAATGAAAATTAATAAAAATCTTTATATAGATGGGAAATTGACCCAGAGTCCGAGAGAGAGTAATTATTTTTTTCATTGACTATTATAGGCCAAATTTCCATGATATAGCTTTAAATAAAAATTTTAAAGGAGGAATATATTAAGTCATTATGATTGTCTTTTGGGCCTACTATGAATTACTCTGGTTATTGAAGTGAAAAAAGTACATTGATCACCTGGTTTCTTCCATTTACATCTAGTAATGAGAAAGATAAAAACTGATAAGACATTATCTGTGGTAGGGCATAAAGGTTGGTGAAATGATCCTATTGTTATACCATTTTCTCAGGAGGATATGGCTATAGGATGGTGTATTATGCAATTAGTCATATTATTTCCTCAGTGAAGTATGAAATATTTCACATACAGATGATTTTACTGTTAGTACGTGGTATTTGACTGCTTTACAAAGTGTTATTAGACTTGTTTTGTGATATACAACTCTGGAGAAAGGCTAAGTTACATTTAAGAAAAAAAGTGATTATCCATATTGTGATGGACTTACAAATCAAGGCAATTCTCTCCTGATACTTTTAGCCAATAACTTTGAATGTTTTGCTTCAGAAATTAAATTGATGTTGCAGACATATTGGAGTATAATAAAAGATGTAGAGAAAGATGATTTATAATTACCAGAACTTTTCCTAATGTTACAAAAAATAGATATTCTGTAGACTATTTATAATATAGATGTGGTATGGTTCTTATTGAAGGTTACCTTGGTTAGGCTTATGAAACCAAAGACTTCTCTTTACTTAATATGATAAAGGGTATCTGTATGGGTGAAATAATGAAAGCTATTTTTTGAGAATGGAATGAAGTAAGAATATCTATCAACACTTCTATTCAATATTTTACCAGAGGATTCAGGGTACTGCAATAAAGCAAGGAAGAAAATGTAAATTTATAAGAATTGAAAAAGAAAAAAAAACTTATTCACAGATGCCATGGTTGAATATATAGTTAGAAATATACAGATAAACTATTATAATTAATGAATATAGAAATTTTCTTGAGGGAGCCTGGGATCAATTTAAGTGGTTATGTGTCTGCATTTGCCTGGGGTTGTGGTCCTGGGATGTAGCCCTGCATGGGGCTCCTGCTCAGTGGGAAGTCTACTCCTCTATGATCTCTCTCACTCTTGGTCTTTCTCATATAAATAAATAAAATAAAATAATTTTTTCTTGAATATAGGGCCAATATCCCAAAGTAATTGTGTTTATATATGCAAGCTCAAACAATTAAAAGACAAAATAGGGGGAGGGGGGAAGATGGCAGAGGAATAGGAGACCCTATTTCAACTGGTCTCCTGAATTGAGCTAGATAGCTATCAAAGCACTTTGAACACCCATGAAATCAGCTTGAGATGTAAGATTATACACTTCTGGATCTCTACGGGGGCAAAGGATCATCAGTGGAGAGGTACAGAGGAGTTGGGAGTGCACAGACAGATATCAGAAGATAAACAGTAGGGGGAAGTAGCCATCAGAAGCAAGCCATTGGAAAGTAATACCCCAATGCAAAGGTGTCCAGTGCTTGGGGACCAGCAATAGCTTGGAGACTGATGACTGTGAGACAGGAAGGGACTGATAACAGCACTCAAACAACAAAGGGACTTAAAGGGCAATTACTGGGACTGGGCAGCCATAGGCACGGACCTAAGCCTAGAGTCCCAGGACAGCTGCAGCTGCTTCCTGCCCACACCTGAGAGGACCCAGCATGGGCTCGAGTGGGCAGTCCTTGGGGCTGGCAGCTGCCATGGCTACCACAGCCACCTCGGCTGCCTTCACTACCACTGGGACTGAGGTCATCCAGTGTGGGCTTGAGTCAGCAGTCCCCAGAATGGCAGCCACTGGGACCAGGCTCACCTGGACCAGTGTTGCTTGCAGTTTTGGTGGCAGAGAGATACAGAGACAAGCCGGGAGCCTTGGGTGACCACTGAAACTGTGGCTGGGGCTGCACACCACCTGTAGGAGGCTGCAGTGTTCAACAGTTTGCAGAGGGGGAGTCTGTGTGTTCTGGACTATTCAGAGAGGAGCAGAGTGTATCTTATCTCTGAGGTAGAGGTCTGAGTGTGGACACTTTCCTTTGCTCTGACCCTCTGAAAAGGCATGAAAAGCCACCAGAGAACAAAAACCTCCAGAGAACAAAAGCCAGAAAAACTGGTTTCCATGGAGCCCAGCCCCTTCATAGGGGCAGGACAACTCCACACAGGCAGGACTGACTGAAAAACAAGTCAGGCAGAAGACAAGCTGAAAGAACAAGAGGACAACAACTACGGGGTCCCCATAAAGATATAAAACCCCAACACCAGGGGAAAATAATATATTAAGCCCCTGGTACTGCTTCACAGCCTGTAGATTTCTTAGATACAACTTTTCTCTCTCTCCCTCTATTTTTAAATTATTTCTAATGATTCTTGTTATTTTACTTTATTTTTTTACCTACTTACATTTCAACTACATGTTTAATACAACATATTCCATAGTAACTTTTTAACTTGAAATTTTTCATACATATACTTTTTTCCTTTTTCTTTTATATCTATATCTATCTATCGATATAGATATAGATAGATAGATAGATAGATAGATAGATGATAGATATAGATATAAGCTTCAATGTAGTCCTTTTCCCCCATTCAATACCACCTCTCTATACACCAGTTTTTATTTCCCTGTATCTCTGGAAAGTTGAGTCCTTTAACCAAGATAACAAGATACACCCAGGAAGAACTGAAATACCCTTCCTTTCCCACATTGAGGGATTATAACCACCTTCCCATCACCCCTCCTTTTAATTTATTTTTTCTTTTCCTTTTCTTGGCTTTTCTGTTTGTTTTTGTTTTTGTACTTTATAAATCTTACTCTTGGGGCTCATTTTGGTTGTTTTTTTTTTCCCCTTTCTTTCTTTTTGGTGATGACTTCTGATTGCTCTAAAACTTTCCAGAGTGCACCTTACCTGGATCATGGCTGATATTTTGAGCTATACATCCCCTCAACCACCTCTCACCAGAATGACTAGGAGGAGGAACCTCCAATAGAGGAAAAATTCAGAGACTGTGACCTGTGCCACAGAACTAGTGGATATGGACATAAGCAAGATGTCAGAAATAGAATTCAGGGTAATAGTTATGCACACAATGGTAGGTTGGAGAAAACCATGAATGGCAACATAGATTCTCTAAAGGCAGAAGTGAGACCTGATTTGGCGGAACTTAAAAATGCTATCAATGAGATCCAATCTAATCTACATACTCTAACACCTAGGGTAAATGAGGCAGAATATCAAATTAGTGATCTAGAAGACAAACTGATAGAAAAGAAGGATCAGAAGGAGGCCTAGAACAAACAACTTAGAATCCATGAAAACAGAATTAGAGAAATAAATGACACCATGAAACGTTCCAATATCATAATTATCAGGATCCCTGAGGGGGTGGAGAGAAGACTAGTAGATATAGTTGAGCAAATCCTAGCCGAGAATTTTCTTAATCTTGGAGAATGGAACAGTGTTCATTTCCTAGAGGTTGAGAGTACACCCTCCAAGATCAACAAGAGTAGAGCGACCTATCAGCATGTAATTGTGAAACTCCAAATTGAAAAACCAGAGATAGTATCTTAAGGGCAGCTAGGGGGAAGAGTTTTCTTATGTACAGAGAGAGGAACATTAGAATAACATCAGACCTGTCGACAGAAACCTAGTAAGCCAGAAAAGGATGGAAAGGCATATTCAGGGCACTAAATGAGAAGAACATGCAGCCAAGAATACTTTATCTGGCAAGGCTGTCATTTAGAATGGATGGAGAGATAAAGAGCTCTCAGGACCAGCAAAGTCTAAAAGAATATGTGACCACCAAGCCAGCCCTCCAAGAAATATTAAGTGGAGTTCTATAAAAGAAGAAAGACCCCAAGGATGATATAGAACAGAAGTTTACAGAGACTATCTATAGATACAAGGACTTCACAGGCAACATGATGTTAATAAAAACTTATCTTTCAATAATCACTCTTAATGTGAATGGCCTAAATGCCCCCATAAAATGGCACAAGGTTGCAGATTGGATAAAAAGACAGGGCCTATCTATATGCTGTCTACAAGAGACTTGTTTTCAACCTAAAAATACACCCAGACTGAAAGTGAAGGGATTGAGAACCATCTTTCATGCCAACAGGCCTCAAAAGAAAGCTAGGGTAGCAATTCTCACATCAGACAAATTATATTTTAAGTTAAAGACTATAGTCAAAGATACAGAATGATACTACATCATTCTTTAAGGGTCTATCCAGCAAGAAGATCTAACAATTATAAATATCTATGCCCCCAACATGGGAGCAATCAACTACATAAGCCAACTGTTAATCAAAATAAAGAGACATATTGATAAGAATGCATTAATTATAGGGGATCTTAACAGGCCACTTTCAAGAACAGATAGATCATCTAAGCAGAAAATCAACAAAGAAACAAGAGCATTGAATGACACATTGGACCAGATGAACGTCATAGATATATACGGAACATTCCACCCTAAAACAACAGAATACTCATTCTTCTCAGGTGCACATGGAACTTTCTCCAGAATAGACCGCATACTGGGTCACAAATCAGGTCTCAATCAATACCAAAAGATTAAGATGATTCCCTGCATATTCTCAGACCACAATGCTTTGAAACTAGAACTTGATCACAAGAAAAAGTTTGGGAGAAATTCAAACAGTTGGAAGCTAAATACCATCCTGCTCAGGAATGTTTGGGTCAACCAGGAAATCAAAAAAGAACTTAAACAATTCATGGAAACCGATGAGAACAAAGACATTGGTCCAAAACCTATGGATTACAGCAAAGGTGGTCCTAAGTGGGAAATACATAGCCATCCAAAGCTCACTCAAAAAAATAGAAAAATCCTGAATACACAAACTCTCTTTACACCTTAAAGAACTGGAGAATCAACAACAAATTAAGCCTAACCCACTCACAAGAAGGGAAATAATTTAGAGAAGAGATCAATGAGTTAAAAACCAGAGATACAGTAGAACACATTAACAAAACTAGAAGCTGGTTCTTTGAAAGAATTAATAAAATCAATAAAACACTGGCCGGACTTATCCAAAACAAAAGAGAAAGAACCCAAATTAATAAAATTATGAATGAAAGGGGAGAGAACATGACTAACACCAAGGAAATAAATGTAGTTGTCAGAAATTATTATCAACAGCTATATGGAAATAAGTTAAGCAACGTGGAAGAAATGGATCCATTTCTGGAAACTTATAAACACCAAGACTGAAACAGGAAGAAATTGACAACCTGAATAGACCAATAAACCAGTAATGAGATTGAAGTAGTGATCAAAAACCTCCCAAAAAACAGGAGTTTGTGACCTGATGGATTCCCTGGGGAATTCTACTAAACATTCAAGAAGAAATATACTTTCAAAACCATACCAATCAAAATACCATTGGCATTTTTCAACGTGTGGAACAAACAATCCTAAAATTTGTACGGAAGCAAAAAAGACCCTGAATCTCCAAGGAAATGTTGAAAAAGAAAAACAAAGCTGGGGGTATCATGTTTTCTGATTTCAAGCTATATTACAAAGCTGTGATAACCAAGACAGCATGGTACTGGCACAAAAACAGACACATAGAACAATGGAATAGAGTAGAGAGAGCCCAGATTTGGACCTTCAATTCTATGGTCAAATAATCTTTGACGAAGCAGGAAAAAATGTCCAGTGGGGAAAAAAAGACAGTCTATTCAATAAATGTTGCTGGGAAAATTGGACAGCTATGTACAAAAGAATGAAATTTGATCATTCTATTACACCATACACAAAGATAAATTCGAAATGGTTGAAAGAACTCAATGTGATACAGGAATCCATCAAAATCCTAGAGGAGAACATAGGCAGTAACCTCTTTGACATCGGCCCCAGCAACTTTTTTCAAGAAACATCTCCAAAGGTAAAGGAAACAAAAGAGAAAATGAACTTTTGGAAAAGCTTCTGAACAGCAAATGAAACAGTCAATAAGGTTAAGAGGCAACCCACAGAATGGGAAAAGATATTCACAAATCACACTACAGATGAAGAGCTGATATCCAAGATCTATAAAGAACTTCTCAAACTCAACACTCAAAAAACAAATAATCAAGTCAAAAAATGGACAGAAGACATGAACAGGTAATTCTGCAAAGAAGACATACAAATAGCTAGTAGACATATAAAAATATGTTCATCATCAACCATCAGGGAAATTCAATTCAAAACCACATTGAGATATCACCTTATACCAGCTAGAACAGCCAAAATCAACATGACAGTAAACAACAAGTATTGGAGAGGATGTGGAGAAAGGTAAACCCTCTTCCATTGTTGGTGGGAATGCAAGCTGGTGCAGCCACTTTGGAAAACAGTGTGGAGATTCCTTAAGAAATTAAAAATAGAGCTACCCTACAACCCTGCAATTGTACTCTTGGGTATTTACCCCAAAGATACAGATGTAGTGAAAAGAAAGGTGCACCCTAATGTTCATAGCAGCAATGGCCACAATACCCAAACTGTGGAAAGAGCCAAGATGCCCTTCAACAGATGAATGAGTAAAGAAGATATGGTTCATATATACAGTGGAATATTACTCAGCCATCAGAAAGGATGAATACCCAACTTTTGTATCAGCATGGATGGGACTGAAGGAGATTATGCTGAGTGAAATAAGTCAAGTAGAGAAAGTCAATTATCATATGGTTTCACTTACTCATGGAATACAAGGAATAACATGGAGGACATTAGGAGAAGAAAGGGAAAAGGGAAGATAGGGAAATCGGAGGGGGAGACAAACCATGAGAGACTGTGGACTCCAAGAAATAAACTGAGGGTTTTAGAGGGGATCACTGAGCTTTGTCATGGGTATTAAGGAGGGCATGTATTGCATGGAGCACTGGGTGTTCTATGTAAACAATGAATCTTAGAACACTACATGAAAAACTAGTGATATACTATATATAATAAAAAAAAGACAAAATAATTTAAATCACCATTTATAATTGCACTAAAATATATTAAATCTCTAAAATCTAATTTAAGATATGCAGAGCCTCTATACAGAAAACAACACAATATACTGATAAGAATTAAAGAAGACTAAATAAATCATGTTCATGATTTGGAAGCATCAGTTTGTAAAGATATTAAATGTACCTAAGTTAATTTATCAAAATTCAATCAAAATAGAAATCAAAGGTAATTTTTTAAAAAAATACTAGTTGATTTAAAAATATATGGAAAGGTAATGAAATGATAACAGTGTTTAAAAAGGGAAAAAATATCCTGTGGAAAAAAAGACAGTCTCCTTAATAAATGGTGCTGGGAAAATTGGACAGCTATATGTAGAAGAATGAAACTCGACCATACTCTTATACCATATACAAAGATAAACTCAAAATGGATAAAAGACCTCAATGTGAGACAGGAATCTGTCAAAATACTAGAGGAGAATATAGACAGTAACCTCTTTGAATAGGCCACAGCAAATTCTTTCAAGACCTGTCTCCAAAGGCAAAGGAAACAAAAGCGAAAATGAACTTTTGGGACTTCATCAAGGTAAAAAGCTTCTGCACAGCAAAGGAAACAGTCAACAAAACCAACAGGCAACCCATGGAATGGGAGCAGATATTCGCAAATGACACTACAGACTGATATCTGTATCAAACTCAACACTCAAAAAACATAATTGTGTCAAAAATGGGCAGAAGACATGAATGGATACTTCTCCAAATAAGATGTACAAATGGTTAACAGAAACATGAAAAAATGTTCATCATCATTAGCCATCAGGGAGATTCAAATCAATTACACTGCTTAGAATGGCCAAAATCAACAAGACAGTAAGCAACAAGTGTTGGAGAGGATATGGAGAAAGGGAAACCCTCTTCCACTGTTGGCTGCAAGTTGGTGCAGCCACTTTGGAAAACAGTGTGGGGATTCCTTAAGAAATAAAAAATAGAGCTACCCTGCAATTGCACTACTGGGTATATACCCCAAAGATGCTGATGTAGTGAAAAGAAGGGCTGCATGTACCCCAGTGTTCATAGCAGCAATGACCACATTACTCAAACTATAGAATGAGCCAAATTTCCCTTCAACAGATGAATGGATAAAGAAGATATGGTCCATATATACAATGGAATATTATGCCTCCATCAGAAATGATGAATACCCAACTTTTATATCAACATGGATGGGACTGGAAGAGATTATGCTGAGTGAAATAAGTCAAGCAAGGAGAGTCAATTATCATATGGCTTCACTTAAGTGTGGAGCATAAGGAAAAATTTGGAGGACATTGGGAGAAGGAAAGGAAGGGTGAATTGGGGGAAATCAGCATGGGAGATGAAACGTGAGAGATTTTGGACTCTGAGAAATAAACTGAGAGTTTTGGAGGGGAGGCGGGTGGGGGATGGGTGAGCCTTGTGGTGGATATTGAGGAGGGCACCTATTGCATGGAGCACTGGGTGTGGTGCATGAACAGTGATTCTTGGAACACTGAAAAAATAAAATACAATTTAAAAAAAGGAACCACAGTATAATAACAATTGTTCATATTATTATATTATTATTGGTTATTATTATATGATAACAATTGGTTTGTGACAAAATTTGGACAGAAGGTAGAAGACAGTCTTATCAATGAAGGATGATGGATAAACTATATATTCATGTAGAAAATGTACATCTTTACTTCTACTTCATACTATATACATAATACCAATATTTGGGAGGTTTTAGATCTAAACGTAAAAAGTAAAAAAAAATGAAGGTTTACTGTCCTGTAAAGTTTAAAAAAGCTAATTTGTGATAGTCAAAAGTTTCTTACAAAGAACACAGAAAATCACTAACCATTAAGGAAATTTTGATAAGGTGAATTACATTAAGAACTTCTGTTCATCAGTAAGAGACTGAAGAGGCAAGCGTAGTAGATATTTGCAGCAAAGAAAATTCTTATATAACATACATTTATAAATATGTATACACATATGTATATACAACTATATATGTATACACATAACACATGTATAGAATATTTGAGAAAACAAGAAATCAATAAGGAAAGGATACTTGAATAGGCAAAATTCATAAAATAAAATATTTAAAATGCCATAAAAATATAAAATAATGGTCAATATCATTGGCCATTACAGAAATGCAAATTAAAGTCACAATTAACAAATATACTTATAATATCAAGTGTCGACAAGTATATAAAGCAAACCCAACTCTCATTCTCTATCTAAATTGATACTACTGTTTTGGAAAATTTTTTAGCATTATTTATGTAACTAAGCAAATGCATCTACTGTAACCAAATAGTTTAAGTGGGTATGGAAGCCAAAGAAATACATATGTTTAGGTACCCTCCCCCCCAAAATTAGAATTTTCATAGCATTCTTACATGAGAAGAAAAAAACTAGAATTACCCCAAAAGTCCATCAATAGGAGAATGGGTTAATAAAGTATAGCATATTTATTCAACATAACACAATGAACACAGCAATGAAATAAACCAACAGGTCCCATTAAAAAAATCATGGTTTAAGATAATAATGTAAAGCAAAGAAACAATAATAAAGGAAATCATACTGTAGGATTCTATTATGGAAGTTCAAAGGAGACAAAATTAATCCTCTTTTTTCCTTCTTTAATTGTTCTATATTAAAATTTTATGCTTATGCCATTTGCAATGTGGATGTGGTTGGATGCTAGAGTGTATTATGTTAAGCAAAAG
Source organism: Procyon lotor (assembly GCA_028646535.1). Lineage (NCBI taxonomy): Eukaryota > Metazoa > Chordata > Mammalia > Carnivora > Procyonidae > Procyon > Procyon lotor. Next base: position 61,357,543 of record CM053613.1, read on the forward strand.
AGGTTAGTCAAAGAAAGACAAATACCATATGATTTCACTCATGTAGAATTTAAGAATCAAAATAGGTGAACATAGAGGAAGGAAAAAAAAAGAGGGAGGCAAACCATAAGAGACTCAACTGTAGAGAACAAACTGAGGGCTGCTGTAAGGAGGTGGGTGGGTGGGGGCTAAATGGATGATGAGTATTAAGGAAGGCACTTGTGATGAGCACTGAGTGTGATATGTAAGTAATGAATCACTAAATTCCACACCTGAAACAAATATTACATCGTATGCTAACTAGAATTAAAAAAAAAAAAAATGTGTTCATAAGATTCTAGTTGTACAGTTAATGGAATGCTACAAAAAGGAGGAATATAGATGTAAGGTTTCAGCGATGGAAGAAAGAAGAAAACCCAGAGGCAGCAAGTGGTTCGAGTGAGCTTTAATGAAGGCACTCTCTGGTGTCCTGGTTAGGACAGGGCCAAGGAAGTCGCACCCAAGGTTAGGGCTGAGGGGTTTTTGATTAGAGGCCTTAGGGTGTGGATGGTTTGCTGGGTATCTGATTGGCTGCAGTTTAGGTAGATTAGGGATACAAAATACACCAATCAATTGTCGGCTCATTATACAGAAAAAGGAATGCAAGGTGGACCAGTCAGATTGTTCATCGTCTTTGTGGGGTGATCTGGAAAGTCCCTGGGACAGGAAGCCCCATGGTGGGAAGTCCTGAGCCACCATCTTGTGAAACTCTGTGGCCATCTTGTCCACTCTTGGCGTCCCTGGGTCAGCTAGCCTAACATAGATTATACTTTTCTCACTTCAAAAATAGAATATACTTAGATGCAAAAAACAAAAACAAAGAGATTTCAAAACATGAAGATCCTATTCAATTCTGTCTAAATATAAGATAATTTATCATTCTTGTCTCAAATTTTACTTTTTTTATAGAGTGTAATGTAAACTTGAATTAAATATATAAATAAGATTATTTATGCCGTTCTGAGCATAATAATTGAAATAAAACTAAGGTCAAATTATAATTTAGGATTACACTGAGTCTCATGGAATTAAAATCATCAATGATAAATAGTTCTTGTGCAAGCTAACAGATTTACAGAGTTCTACCCTTAGGTCAAGTGTCTCTTAGGAACCTGAGAAACTTCCTTGATGCTAATATTAAAGCATAATTTTTGAATATTTCTAAATATTTCATGCAATCAAAGTAAGAAGTGTGGAAAAAATGTATATTATTAAAGTGATGACTGTTAATACTATTTCCCATTATAAATCTAGTTTTCTAAACCTGTGTTATTTTTGTGCTTGCTTCCTCCAATGTAGATTTTATTTATCTTCAGTCACCTCTTTGAGCTATTTACTCTTGGTAAATATGTTTCTTTTATTCTTCCTTCTCCCTCTTACAACATCATCTTAGTGCTGTGTAAAAGGCAGATGAAAATGCATAATCTGATATCTGATCCCTTTATTAATTTTCTTAGAAAAACTTATTTTTAAAAGTATTATGGATATATTAAAATATATGGCACAATTGACACCAACAGTCTAGGAGCTATTATTCAACCTAGGTTATTTAACTTTTGAATAACACTTAGTAGGTGTAGACATATAACATTTTATATGAGAAATTTATACTATAAACCCATGTGTTTGAATTGTACAATTTCATATATGAAAAAACAGGTAATTAAACTGCATACATTTAGGTTCCAGTAGAACTAGGAATTGAATTAGTGACTCATAATTGCAGATTGTTTATTTAGAGTTAAGTGGGATCAACTAGAAGATACTTCTTGCAGGAAGATAAATTTTTTATTGAGGTAAAATTAACATATTTCAAGCCCCTGTGCAAGAATAACTTTTAGTATATATTATGTAGATTTTGACAAAGGGATATAATTGTGTAACAAACATTCCAGTCTAGATACAGCATATCTATCACCTTAGAAGACTTCCTAGATTCCCATAGGGAACCTATTTTTTCCAGTTTTATTGAGATATAATTGACAAATAGCATTCTGTAAGTTTAAGGTGTACAAAGTAATGATTTGGTATATGTATATATTGCAACATGATTACCACAAGCTTAGTTAACATGTATTCTATTTCTATTCTTTTCTCCCTCTTCTCTCTTCTTTCTATTCCTCCGGGTGAATGGTTTTTACTCATCTACTCATTTCAGATTCATTCACCCTCTTTTCTGCTAATTCCAATCTATTCTTAAGTCTATTTTTTAATTTATGATGTTTTGTTTTTCCACTATAGACTTTCGTTTGGTTCTTTTTACAGTGTCCATTAGACTGTTGATATTTCCTTTATGTTCACTTTTCTTAATCATCGAATATGTTTAGGCGACTCTTTCACAGTACTTGTCTTCTGATTCCAACATAAGAATCATCTTTTGGTCTGTTTCTGTCATTGCCATTTCTCTCTCTCTCTTTTTCAAAGAATTTATTTATTTATTTGAAAGACAGAGAAAGAGCACAAATGGAGGGAGGGACAGAGAGAGAGGGAGAGAGACAAGCAGATTCTTTGCAGAGCAGGGAGACCAACATGGGGTTCAATCCCACTGTACTTTATAAAACAAAGATTTAGTGAAAAGAATGACATTGCTTTACTTTTCTGGAAACTTCTTTAGTATTTGACTTAACAGAAGATAGATTATCATATCTAACTTTTTATTCATTTTTGCTTTGGTTATAGTATGTGAAGTATCTCACACAGATAATGTAGTTTTAAAAGTGTTGAGAAATTCAAGCAACATTTTTCACAGAGCTGGAACAAATAATCCTAAAATTCACATGGAACCAGAAAAGACCCTGAATAGCCAGAGGAATATTGAAAAAGAAAACCAACACTGGCAGCATCATAATTTCAGACTTTAAGCTATATTACAAAACTTTAGTCATCAAGACAGTATGATACTGGCACAAAAACAGACACATAGATCAATGGAAGAGAATAGAGAACCCAGAAATGGGCCCTCAACTCTATGGTCAACTAATCTTTAACAAAGCAGGAAAGAATATCCAATGGAAAAAAGATAGGATCTTTAACAAAAGGTGTTGGGAAAATGGAACAGTCACATGTAAAAGAATGAAATTGGACCATATTCTACACCATACACAAAGATAAACTCAAAATGAATGAAAGATCTAAATGTGAGAGAGGAATCCATCAAAATCCTAGAGGAGAACACAGGCAGCAACCTCTTCGACCTCGGCTGAAACAACTTTTTGCTAGGAATGTCTCTAAAGGCAGGGGAAACGAAGGCAAAAATGAACTATTGGGACTTTATCAAGATAAAAAACTTCTGCATGCACAGCAAAGCGCATAGTCAACAAAACTAAAAGGCAACCCATGGAATGGGACAAGATATTTGCAGATGACATAACAGTTAAGGGCTGATTCCAATATCTATTAAGAACTTCTCAAACTCAACTCAACTTCTCAAACTCAACACTCAAATAACAAATAATCCAGTCAAGAAAAAGGCAAAAGACACGAACAGACATTTTTCCAAAGAATATACCCAAATGGCTAACAGACACATGAAAAAATGCCCAACGTCACTTGGCATTAGGAAAATACAAATCAAAACAGATATGATGAGATACCACCTCACATTTATCAGAATGGCTAAAATTAATAAGTCAGGAAGCAACAAATGTTGGTCAGGATGTGGAGGAAAGGGAACCCTCTTATACTGTTGGTGGGAATGCAAGCTTGTACAGCCACTCTAGAAAACAGTATGGAGAGTCCTCAAGAAGTTAAAAATAGAGCTTCCCTAAAACCCAGCAATTGCACTACTAGGTATTTACCCTAAAGATTTAAATATAGCAATCTGAAGGGGCATCTGTACCCCAATGTTTACAACAGCAATGTCCACAATAGATGAACTATGGTAAGAGCCAAGATGTCCACTGACAGATGAATGGATATATATATATATAATAGAATACCAATGAGCCATCAAAAAGGATGAAATATTACCATTTACAAAGGGATGGATGGAACTAGAGGGTATTATGCTGAACAAAATAAGTCAATCAGTGAAAGACAATTATCATATGGCTTCACTCATATGTGGAATATAAGAAATAGCACAGAGGATCATAGGAGAAGGGAGGGAAACCTGAAAGGGAAGAAATCAAAAAGGTAGATAAACCATGAGAGACTCTTAACTATAAGAAATAAACTGAGGAAGAGGGAGGCAAGATGGCGGAGGTGTAGGAGGCACAGAGAGCCCTGGAATCAGAAGCCCAGCTAAAGAGGAAGAAATCACTCTAAAAGCCAGCAAACACAACAGCAGAGAGAAGAGAATAAGAACACCAATTCCAGGAGCAGAAAATCGACCACTTTCAGGAGGTAGGACGTGTGGAAAAAGTGAATTTAAAGTGACGGAAGAGAGACCCCAGGGGAAGGGGCCGGCTCCCAGCAGCCGCAGAGCCGCAGAGCACAAAATCCAGAACTTCTAGTCCGCTCCGCTGAGGGACATCACTCTGCAGGCTAACCAGGGGTTCTGCCCTGGCTGGAACAGTGTGGTTTCAGGACCCGTGGGGTCACCGAGGGACCAGGGGAGCCCGAGTGCAGCAGAGCTCCCAGGTATTGGGGCGGAGAAGCCAGCGGCAGAGAAGGAGCCACACAACGCCTCAAAGGCTTACCTTGGACTATAGGAACTGAGACATATAGTCCATATAGGGCTGCCGTACTTCAAGTGGGGACCCCACGGGAGGCAGCTCTGGAAACACCCCCTCCTTCCACCTCCGGGAGGAGTGGTGCGAGAGCACACAGCAGTAATCTGCTGGTTTGGGGACTCCAGACAGGGCCGCGCGCGACAGATAGAGGCGCTCCGCCACGGGCTAGCTGAACACAGAGCACCGACTGCGGACAAGGGAGACAGGAGTGATGGCGGCTCTCCTCTAAGGGCCTCTGTAGGATCGCGGCGCCCAGCATTCAGCTCCTCTGGGCCGGAGACTGGGAGGCTGCCATTTTCATGCCCGGCCTCCAGGGCAGTATGGAAAGCATTCAGGGAA